>OZ024822.1:132911454-133511454 GCA_964016985.1 Anodontia alba
TGATGATCTTTTCAATAGTTGCGATGACAGGATTGGAAAAATGTTGCATAACATCTGCATATCTGCAGTGGCTATGTCACTCAGGTGAGCGATCCGTGGCCTGTGGGCCTCTTGTTATTGGTTAACTTGAACAAATATGATGAAGCCATCAGTGGAATGTTTGATTTTGAAATGTTTCCAGTCTTAGTAGTAATGCTGATGTGGTATTTGACAATATAGAAAAAAAAATGTCAGTTACTTTTTGTGTATGTCAAAAAAAAGGGGATTGGGGGGTGGGGGTAGAATAAATATTTAACTGGAATCCAAAATAAATCCAAGGAACTTTAAGGAAACAACAGAACAGCAAAATTTAATATGATCAGCTGAAAATAGGTTGGAAGGGGTTTCAACAGAACAGCTGAATTTAGGCACTCCAGTTCATTATGGGTTGGGAGGGCGGTAATAACATGCTTCGATCACTGATGATGATGGTGCAGGTCCCCATAGCCTAGTGGATAGGAGAATTGACTCTTAATCCATTAGGTTTCTCACCGCTGTGGTTCTAATCTGGCTCGGGTAATGTGGGAAAGCCAAGTTCTGCTTATGGATGGTCAGGTGGTTTTTCCCTGGGTTTTCTGTTTTTTCGCCGACCTTTGATGAACGATCAGCTCGATATAAGTGAAATATTCTTGAAAGGGCCATAAAACCCAAATAAAAAAAAAATCACTGATGATGAGGATACATGGCTGGTCCTCTTGCCAGAGGATCTAGATGCTATATGATTTATTGCCATGCTGCCTTCCTTCTGAAGTTGTCTTTCATTTATAGCGAAGCATCTGTTTGAACTCTTTCATAGATTAGAGGAGTATATTTAAAATTCTCCCTTTTTGGTATTATGATAGACACTGGTCAAAAGTTTTGAATAGCACCATCAGCACCTTGAGGTCGAGGTCACAAAATTAGAATTTAAATGTTAAAGTTTTCGTTAAAGTTTTTAAGACCTTCTTATTTCCTTACCTTATCACCGATTTGATTCATCTTTGATATGATGATACATATTGGTCCAAAATTTTGTGCAGTACCATCCCCACCACCTTAGGTCAAGGTCACAGACTTAGAATTTTCATGTTAAAATTTTACGTCAAAGTGGATCTCATTACTACTCAACTAAACGATAGATTTAGTTCCTATTTTGTATTATGATAGATAATGGTCAAAAGTTTCCATCAGTGCTCATGACCGTGACCTTGAGGTCGAGGTCACAGACTTAGAATTTAAATGTTTAAAAAAGTTCTTGTTAAAGTTTTTAAGACCTCATTAAATCCTAACCTTACCACAGATTTGATTCATCTTTGGTATGATGATACATATTGGTCCAAAATTTTGCACAGTACCATCCCCACCACCTAGGTCATGTCAAGATCAAGGTCACAGACTTAGAATTTTGATGTAAAATTTTATGTCAAAAGTTTTTAGGATCTCATTTCTTCTAAACTACACGATGGATTGAGTTCCTATTTGGTATCAAGACAGATACTGGTCAGAAGTTTTATTAGCACTATCAGCACCTTGGGGTTGAGGTCACAGCCTTAGACTTTTAAAAATGTTAAAGTTTTTGTTTAAGTTTTTAAGACCTCATTATTTCCTAACTGTATCACTGATTTGATTTGACGAAAATTTTGCTCAGTGCAGTCATTTCCCCCCCCCCCCCCCCTCCCCCCTCCCCCCCCCCCTCCCCACACACACACACACACACACACACACACACACCCAGGTCATGTCAAAATCAAGGTCATGGACTTAGAATTTTCCAGAAACAAAATGTGCAGTATCAGGCGAACTATCCTGTCTGGTGACAGGTCTTGTTAAATGTCTTCTCTGAAATGTTTGAGAAATTTTAACCAGATTTCACATGGGACCTTCTGTCAAAAGGGTATTGCCAATTTGTTCGAATGGTTCCGCACAATTGAACAAGATGGCTGCAATGCCCATATATGGAAGAAATACTTGAAAATTTTCTTCTCCAGAACCAAGAAAGCTTTGGGACTGAATCTTGGTATATAGCATGGAGGACTCAAGGTCTACTAAGTTTGTTCAAATGATAATTGTAAGTGGACCTTGACCTTTTTATGGCAAAGTCAAATTTGCGTCCCCTATGCATTTGTATGTGGGAAAATATTGAAAGGTCATTTTCTCAAAATGTATTAAAGACTAATGGCTGAAACTTACAATGTGAGATTAAAGTAGTTAAACATTTTTGCTATAATCAAAATTTTGTCTCTTGAGGGTTATCTGCCCTTGCCACTGAGCTATATACATGTACAAAATTGTGTAATTTTTAAATTTCTTCTTCTCTGAAACTTAGTTTTCACCAGATTTCACATGGGCCTTCTCTCGAAAGGGCCATGTGCCAATTTATTCAAATGGTTCTGAGTAATTGAACAAGATGGCCGCCATGGCCATATATGGTAAAAACTCTTCTTCAGAACCAAGAAAGCTTTGGGGTGGAATCTTGGTATATAGCATCGAGGACTCCAGCTCTTCCAAGTTTGTTCAAATGATCATAGGTTGACCTTTGACCTTTTTACGGTAAGGTCAAATTTGCGTCTATAGATTTGTATTGGGGGGGGGGGGGGGGGGGGGGATAAAAATTTTTTTGCAATATGTATTTAAGACTGATGGCTGAAACTTACACTATGATTAAAGTAGTAAAATGTTTTAGTTAGGATCAAAATTTTGCCCCCTTGGGATTATCTGCCCTTGCCCCCATGCTATATATAGGTATTAAACCATGAAATCTTTAAACGTCTTCTTTTATAAACCACTTGACCAATTATCACCAGATTTCACATGGGGCCTTCTGTCGAAGGGATGTTGATACTTTGTTCAAATGGTTCTGCATCATTAAACAAGATGGCTGCCATGCCCAAATATGGTAAAAACACTTAAAACTTTGAGGCTGAATCTTGGTATACAGCATTGGGGACTTAAGGTCTACCAAGTACCAACTTTGTTAAAATGAGACTAGGATGACCGTTGACCTTTTTATGATATGGTCAAATTTGTGTCCCAGTTGCTGTGGCAATACTTGAAGACTGTTGGATGGCATTTGCAAATATGCAGGTGAGTGAATTGTGGCCTATGAGCCTCTTGTTAAACTGTTGTTTTCATTATTATTATTTTTACTCCCCCAATTCATGAAATCTGCAGGTATGAAGCTGAGTTTGAGGGTACAAGATGGGGAAGCAAAATAAAACAAAGACAACAAATATCACAGAAAACTGTAAAAATATGTTCATTACAGAATACAATACACTAAAAATAGCGAGGTGCTGGTAAATACCCGGTTAACTAGTTTCTGTTATTGAGACAATCTTCAGTGTGAACCAGATACCAGGCACTTGGCAACAAATAAACAGATTGCGGTACTATTAACAAGATGTCAGCTGATTCCTATCTTACCAAAATTTTCCTATATTTTTCTTGCACCTACTTAAGCAGGGTGAATTGCATGTGCAAGTTTGCGTCCGTCAGTCTGTTCGTCCCGTCCGTCCGTTTGTTCATCCATCAGCAGCTAACCTGGATGTCTTTTGAGGGAAACTCCTCTTACAGTTTTGTACCGATTGTTTAGAGGCTTTGCATGTGTTTTCTTCATGGTATGAAGATGTGCATGTGGTTTGGATATAATTGTTAGATCATTTTTGTCACTTTTTCCATATTGTGAACTAAGTCATTTTTCACCCTCAGTATATGGACAATGGGTACCTCTTGTGAGCGCAACTCCTTACAGTTTTGTACCAATCGTTGTGAAGCTTTGCATGTGTTTTCTTTATGGCATGAGGGTGTGCATGTGGTTTGGATATAATTGTTAGATCATTTTTTGTCACATTTTATACTTTTATACCCTGCCACACAATAGTTATTATAGGTTTCACCTTGGACGTCCTAGTGTCCTATGTAGGTATTATGGATTCACGTTGGACGTCTTAATGTCTGTCCATCTGTTCCGTCAGTCGTATGTCCATCCGTATTTCGTTTCCAGATGATAATTTGAGTAGACATCAATGGATTTTCACCAAACTTGATATGTGCATTGATATTGTGGAGATCTGGTTTGGGATTGCTAATGGGCAAATTTTGACAGAATTACCTGCCTGAGACACGCCCATATTTTTGTTTCCTGATAACTTGTCTAAATGTCCAGGGATTTTAACCAAACTTGGTATATGCATTGATATTAAAGCGGTCTGTTTTGGGATTGCTAGATGGCAAATTTTGTCAGTATTTGACAGAATTATATTTGCTGGTCCAAAATTTTATTGAGCCCTATCCACACCCCTGCTCATGAACTGTAGGTCAAGGAGGTCACAGACTTAGAAATTTTATGTTAAAGTTTTGTGTTAAAATTTTTTTTAGATCTCTTTAATTTCTATTGCATGGATTTACTGTATATTTGGTATGATAATAGAAATTGGTCCAATTTTGTTTTTTTGGCATTACACCCAACCCTGGTTATGACCTAAAGGTCAAGGTCATGGACTTTGAAATTTATGTTAAAGTTTTGCGTCAAAGTTTTTAAGATCTCTTTATTTCTAAATCCTTGTATGGATTTACTTTATATTTGGCATGTTTGTAGATACTGATCCAAAATTTTATTCGGCACTATCCCCTCCCCAGCTTACGACCTGGAGGTTAAGGTCACTGCAAGTTTTGCATCAAAGTTTTTAAGACGTCTTCATTTCTAAATCCTTGCATGGAGTTAATTTATATTTGGCACGATTAAAGATATTGATCCAAAATTTTATTCGGCACTATCCCCACCCCTGCTTATGACCTAGAGGTCAAGATCACAGGCTTAGAAATTTATGTTAAAGGTCATAGTCTTAATTTTTAATTTGATAAGCGCGAGTTCAGAGGAGCTATCCTGTCTGGCAACAGGTTTTGTTAACTTCATTTTTTGCAGGGTGAGGGTGGCCCCTGGGTGGGGGCATCTGTATCATATTGACACATTTCTAGTTTATTCCACATAGTGAACTTAAGTCTTTTTTTCACCCTCTATATATAGACAGTGGGTAACTCGTGAGCACAACTCGTACAATTTTATACCAATGGCTTTGAAACTTTGCACATGTTTTCTCCATAGTCTGAAGTTGTGCATGTGCTTTTGATATAATCCTTGCGTTAATTTTTATCACTTTTTTCTATTTTGTGAGCTTTGTCATTTTCTGACATCAGATATAAATGGTGGGTACCTTGTGATTGCAACTCCTCATATACTAGAGGAAAAAAGAAACGCAAGTATTAATTCTGGGCTTGTATTTTTAAAGAAAATTGTGGATTTATTTGATTCTTTAATTTTTTTAATTCTTTATTTCATTTTCTGTTAAATGCTATTGGTTTAGTGTCGTATAGCAGACGACGCTTGCAATAAATAGCGTTAAACACAGACACCCAAATTATTGAATAATGGGTATCAATAGCGCGTGTGTCCACCACGGGCTGCTGTTGCGGCTCTCACTCTTCTTACCATATCCCCGACTAAGTTATCAATGGTCCTTTTAGGGATATTATTCCATTCTTGAATAAGAGCTAGGTGGAGCTGTGGGACGTTCGGTACGTTGATGCGATTCCTGACCCTCCTGTCCAACGCAGGTGTAATATTTGCTGTCAAGAGACGCTGAGTGTGACATGATGATTATTTACAATTCCAGAAACATAACCTAAGGTCGATAATTTGATTGGTCTGTCAAAGTAAAGCTAGGTTTACAAAGATTATTTTTGTATTTTTATATGCGCGCACATTTTTTTTTTTCCCCAGCCTACTTAATGTAAATTCAGTACCGCCAGTACGCATAGCTGGTAACCAGTATAATAAACAGCCATTTGCAACTACATGTGGTTACAGACACTGCGTATCAATCGGTACATTCAGGTCTGCGCTTCGGTTGTTTTTTGTGTTTTTTTTTTTTTTTGTGGCATTTCTTTTCTTCATTTTTTGGGGGAAATTTTGATGAAATTGGGAAAAAAAGAGGATATTTGGCATTGGGAATGGAGCCGAATTTCGGCCCAGCTGAACAGGCAGAAAATGCCCTGATATTTATTTCTTATACCTGAAACAAACATTACTTTTTTGGGGAGGGGGGTTGGGGAGGTGCGACATCAACTTCACTGAAGTTCAATCTATATTTTCTACTTTTTGAACTTTGTCATTTTCTGACCTCAAATGCATAGACAGTGGGTATCTTTTGACTGCAACTTCTCATACAATTTTTTAAACGGGTCTTTTTGAAACTTTGCACATGTTTTCTCCCGAGTCTGCAGAAGTGCATGAGGTTTGGATATGGTTTTTAAATTTATTTTTGTCACTTTTCCACTTTAGCTGGTCATTTTCTTACTTATGAAAGTGTACAAACTGTGGGTACCTTTTTAGCCCAACTTCCCATGCATCATATGAGAAAATGCATATGCTTTTGATGAAATTCCTATATTAATATCTTCTACCTGAAATAAACATTACTTTTTTTAGGGGACAGATGCGACATGAACTTCACCGAAGTTTCGATCTATTTTAAGCTCACCCGAGCTGAAAGCTCAAGGTGAGCTTTTGTGATCACTCACCGTCCGTCGTCGTCGTCGTCCGTATGTCCGTCCGTCCGTCCACAATCTTTAAACAACATCTCCTCCTAAACCACTGATTGGATTTTGACCAAACTTCACAGGAATGATCCTTGGTTGGTCCTCTTTCAAAGTTGTTCAAATGGTTCCGGTCTGTTGCATATCTAGGTCACAGGAGCTAAAAATAGATTTTTTAACTAAAAACTTAAAAAAATCTTCTTGTCAGAAACCACTGGACCGATTTCAATATAATTTTGCAGAAATGTTCCTTTGGTGATCCTCTACCAAGATTGTTCAAGACATTTGGATTCGTCTAAAAACATGGCCGCCAGGGGGCGGGGCTTATTTTCCCTATATAATCTATATAGAAAACTTTTAAAAATCTTATCCGAAACCACTGGACCGATTTCAATATAAGTTTGCAAAAATATTCCTTTGGTGATCCTCTACCAAGATTGTTCAAGCCATTTGGATTCGTCAAAAAACATGGCCACCAGGGGGCGGGGCTTATTTTCCCTATATATCTATATAGAAAACTTTAAAAATCTTCTTGTCCAAAACCACTGGACCGATTTCCATATTATTTTGCAGAAATGTTCCTTTGGTGATCCTGTACCAAGATTGTTCAAGCCATTTGGATTTGTCAAAAAACATGGCCGCCAGGGGGCAGGGCTTATTTTCACTGTATATCTGTATAGAAAACTTTAAAAATCTTCGTCAGAAACCACTGGACCGATTTCCATATGATTTTGCAGAAATGTTCCTTTGGTGATCCTGTTGCAAGATTGTTCAAGCCATTTGGATTTGTCAAAAAACAAGGCTGCCAGGGGGACGGGGCTTATATATCTTTATGGAAAAGTTTAAAATCTTCTTGTCAGAAACCACTGGACCGATTTCCATATGATTTTGCAGAAATGTTCCTTTTGTGATCCTGTTGCAAGATTGTTCAAGCCGCCATGATTCGTTAAAAAACATGGCCGCTAGGGGGCGGGGTTAAACTTTAAAAATCTTCTTATCATAAATGACTGGACCGATTTCAATATAACTTGGCAGAAATGTTTCCTAAGTGACCCTCTATCAAGATTGTTCAAGCCGACATGGTTTGTCAAAAATCATGGCCGCTAGGGGGTGCGGGGCTTATTTTCGATATAATTCTATATAGAAAACTTGAAAAAATCTTGTCGTCAGAAACCACAGGACTGATTTCAATATAACTTAGCAGAAATGTTTCCTTGATGACCCTTTACCAAGATTGTTCAAGCCGTTATGATTTGTCAAAAAACATGGCCGCTAGGGGGCGGGGCTTATTTTCCTATATAATTTATTTATATAGAAAATTTTTAATAGTCTTTTCAGAAAGCACTTGACAGATTTCGATGTAACTTTGCAGGAATGTTTTTTATGTAACCCTCTATCAAGATTGTTCAAGCCGTCATGATTCGTCAAAAAACATGGCCGCCAGGAGTCGGGGCTTATTATTTCTTATATATCTATATAGAAAACTTTAAAACTCTTCTTGTTAGAAACCACTGAACTGATTTCATTATAACTGCAGAAATTTTTCCTTGGTGACCCTCTACTAAGATTGTTCAAGTAATCATGATTCGTCAAAAAACATGGCTGCCTGGGGCAGGGCTTATTTTCCCTATATATCTATATATAAAACTTTAAAAATCTTCTTTTCAGAAACCAATGGACCAATTTCAGTACAACTTGGCAGGAATGTTTCTTTGGTGACCCTCTACAAAGATTGTTCAGGCCCTCATGATTCATCAAAAGTCATGGTCGCTAGGGGGCGGGGCTTATTTTCCCTATATAGAAAACTTTAAAAATCTTCTTGTAAGAAACAGTTGGACCGAGTTCAATGTAACTTGGCAGGAATGTTGCTTTGGTGACCTACCAAGATTATTCAAGCCTTCATGATACGTCAAAAACCATGGCCCACAGCGGGGTGGGGCTTATTTTACATATATATCTGCATAGAAAATTTTAAAATTCTTCTTGTCACATACCCACGGCTGATTTCAATATTGCTTGGCTGGAATGTTGCTTTGGTGAACCTCTATGAAGATTGTACAAGCAATCATGATTCGTCAAAAAACATGGCTGCCATGGGGTGGGGCTTGTTTTCCCTATATATCTAAATAGAAAACTTTAAAAATCTTCTTGTCAGAAACCACTGAACAGATTTTAATATAACTTGGTAGGAATGTTCCTTTGGTGACCCTCTACCAAGTTTGTTCAAGCTGTCATGATTCGTCAAAAAACATGGCCATTAGGGCGTAGGGCTTTATAGCTATATAAAACTTTTTAAACCACTGGACCAATTTCAATATAACTTGGCAGAAATGTTCCTTTGGTGACCCGCTTTTAAGATTCAGTTCAGGTCATCAAGATTTGTAAAAAAACATGGCCAGGGGTGTGGTGGAGGGGGGTGGGGGTGGTTAGTGATATAAAGTGTATACAAAAATCCTAGAGCAGTGAACTTGGCTGAAACTTCAACAGTAAATATGCAAATCTGTTTGGTCAGGTGAGCGATATAGGACCATCATGGTCCTTGTTTTATCAAAACTAAACTTAGACTGACAGATGATAAATTGCCATCAGCAGAATTTATGGACTAATGATGAGATGACATGGCTGGTCCTCCTGCTAGGGGACCATGATATTGATGATTTATAGCCATGCTGCCTTCCTTCTGAAGTCTTAAACAAGAAAACATGCAGATATTTTTTAAACAAAAATATACCCTAATAACCCTAAGTATTGGGATACTTAGTGGTCGGGGGTGGCAAAGGTGTCGTGTATCTTGCGTCACCGGGGCATCCAAATGATACTGGCTTACAGTTGGGCAAGGCTTGCTATCCTTGTAGCAGGTAAGGGTAGAGGGGAATGTTTTAATTTCTGTTTCTTCCCGTTCATTCCTGTTCCTTTTTTAGCTCACATGAGCTGAAAGCTCAAGGTGAGCTTTTGTGATCACTCACCGTCCGCCGTCGTCGTCGTCCGTCTGTCTGTCCGTCCACAATCATTAAACAACATCTCCTAAACCACTGATTGGATTTTGACCAAACTTCACAGGAATGATCCTTGGTTGGTCCTCTTTCAAAGTTGTTCAAATGGTTCCGGTCCATTGCATATCTAGGTCACAGGAGCTAAAAATAGATTTTTTAACTAAAAACTTAAAAAATCTTCTTGTCAGAAACCACTGGACCGATTTCAATATAATTTTGCAGAAATGTTCCTTTGGTGATCCTCTACCAAGATTGTTCAAGCCATTTGGATTCGTCAAAAAACGTGGCTGCCAGGGAGCGGGGCTTATTTTCCCTATGTATCTATATAGAAAACTTTAAAAATCTTCTTGTCAGAAACCACTGGACCGATTTCAATGTAATTTTGCAGAAATGTTTCTTTGGTGATCCTCTACCAAGATTGTTCAAGCCATTTGGATTTGTCAAAAAACATGGCCGCCAGGGGGCGGGGCTTATTTTCTGTATGTATCTATATAGAAAACTTTAAAAATCTTCTTGTCAGAAACCACTGGACCGATTTCAATGTAATTTTGCAGAAATGTTCCTTTGGTGATCCTCTACCAAGATTGTTCAAGCCATTTGGATTCGTCAAAAAACATGGCCGCTAGGGGGCGGGGCTTATTTCCCTATATATGTATCTATATAGAAAACTTTAAAAATCTTCTTGTCAGAAACTGCAGGACTGATTTCCATATAATTTTGCAGAAATGTTCCTTTGGTGATCCTCTACCAAGATTGTTCAGGCCATTTGGATTCGTCAAAAAACATGGCCGCCAGGGGGCGGGGCTTATTTTCCCTATATATCTATATAGAAACATTTAAAAATCTTCTTCCGAAACCACTGGACCGATTTCAATATAATTTTGCAAAAATGTTCCTTTAGTGATCCTCTACCAAGATTGTTAAAGCCATTTGGATTCGTCAAAAAACATGGCCGCCAGGGGGCGGGGCTTAATTTCCCTATATATCTATATAGAAAACTTTAAAAATCTTCTTGTCAGAAACCACTAGACCGATTTCCATATACTTATGCAGAAATATTCCTTTGGTGATCCTCTACCAAGATTGTTCGAGCCATTTGGATTAGTCAAAAAACATGGCCGCCAGGGAGCGGGGATTATTTTCCCTATATATCTATATTGAAAAATTTAAAAATCTTGTCTGAAACCACTGGACCGATTTCCATATAACTTTGCAGAAATGTTCCTTTGGTGATCCTCTACCAAGATTGTTCAAGCCATTTGGATTTGTCAAAAAACATGGCCACCAGAGGGCAGGGCTTATTTTCCCTATATATCTATATAGAAAACTTTAAAAACCTTCTTGTCCGAAACCACTGGACCGACTTCAATATAATTTTGCAAAAATGTTCCTTTGGTGATCCTCTACCAAGATTGTTCAAGCCATTTGGATTCATCAAAAAACATGGCTGCCAGGGGGTGGGGCTCATTTTTCCTATATATCTATATAGAAAACTTTAAAAATCTTCTTGTCAGAACCACTGGACCGATTTCCATATAATTTTGTAGAAATGTTCCTTTAGTGATTCTCTACCAAGATTGTTCGAGTCATTTGGATTTGTCAAAAAACATGGCCGCCAGGGGACAGGCTTATTTTCCCTTTATATAGAAAAATGTAAAAATCATCTTGTCCCAAACCACTGGACCAATTTCCATATAATTTTGCAGAAATGTTCTTTTGGTGATCCTCTACCAAGATTGTTCAAGCTGTTTGGATTTGTCAAAAAACATGGCCGCCAGGGGGCAGGGCTTATTTTCCCTATATATGTATCTATATAGAAAACTTTAAAAATCTTCTTTGCAGAAACCAATGGACCAATTTCAATATAACTTGGAAGGAATGTGTCTTTGGTCACCCTCTTCCAAGGTTGTTCAAGCCATCATGATTCGTCAAAAAATATGGCTGCAAGGGGGTGGGGCTTATTTTCCCTATATATCTATATAGAAAACTTGAAAAAAAATCTTCTTGTTTCCCCTATATATCTAAATAGAAAACTTTAAAAATCTTCTTGTCAGAAACCACTGACAGATTTCAGTATAACTTGGCAGGAATGTTCCTTTGGTGACCCTCTACCAAGTTTGTTCAAGCTGTCATGATGCGTCAAAAAACATGGCCGTTAGGGCATAGGGCTGTATATAAAACTTTTTAAACCACTGGACCAATTTCAATATAACTTGGCAGAAATGTTCCTTTAGTGACCCCATTGTAAGAGTCAGTTCAAGTTGTCAAGATTTGTAAAAAACATGGCCGGGGGTGTGGTGGAGGGGGGTGGGGGTGGTTAGTGCTATTAAGTTTATACAAAAATCCTAGAGCAGTGAACTTGGCTGAAACTTCAACAGTAAATATGCAAATCTGTTTGGTCAGGTGAGCGATATAGGACCATCATGGTCCTCTTGTTTTCTTCTTTTTCATATCACATAATGTCAGTTACGGCAATGTTTTAGCAAGAAAGAATTGATATTATTTTTTTTTCTTTGCAAAAACATATTTTGGTAGTTTCTGGCTGTCCCTTATATGGAGCTATACAAATCAACATTTTTAAAATTCTATCCAAGTGATCCATTTCTAATGAACTGTTAAGACTAACATACAATATTGTTATCAGCAGATGGACTAATGATGAGATGACATGGCTGGTCCTCTTGCCAGGGGATCATGATACTGATGATTCATAGCCATGCTGCCTTCCTTCTGAAGTCTGCTTTAACAAGAAAGCACTGATATTGAAAAAGAAAACACAGATGTTTTACAGACTGAAATGTGCCTTCAGCAAACATTTTCATTCAAAAAGTATGGATATTTTTCTTTGTCTTCACAAAAATGAGAAGAGCATTGCTGAAGCTTTGAGTACTCACAGCATGGCTTCATGGAGAAATAAGAAAAACGTAAATCCTTTTATGTGGAGGTATGCCCAATATTAACCCTTGTCATATTGAATAAATTATTCCATGCCCACTTCTACTAGATTGCTTGTTCCAGATTGTTGATACAAATTCACATATTGTTGAATAAATTATTCCATGCCCACTTCTACTAGATTGCTTGATCCAGGTTGTTGATACAAATTCACATATTGAATGACAAACAGTGCAAATCCAGATTAGTTGACTTCTTCAGAAATGGACAGCCAGCTGATCTGGGCCCAGTTGTTCAAAGCGTCATTAGCTTAACGAGCTCGTAAGTGGTCAAAATAATACACTGTTCTGGTAAGTACACTAACTCAAAAGCATTTTTGCTGAAAAAATGTGAGTAGCTCTTGCAAATGCAAAAGCTACTCACATTTTTTCAGCAAAAATATTAGCATGTATGCCATATTTAATGATCTAAGTTTTAACGATATGTTAACTAACGACATCGTTAGTTTCGAACAACTTGGCCCTGGATTTAAACTGGTTGCAAAGGTGAGTCGTATCTTGGTTCAGCAGCAGCAGAGTTAGAAATACTCGTTTTTTAAACAGACAAAGTTACTGAAGAAGCGCCAGAAGAAAGCCCACATCGTTGAAGTCCAAGTTAATGGTGGAACAGTCTCTCAGAAGGTAGACTGGGTTCGTCAGAATATGGAGAAGAGTGTAGCCGTCTCGAATGTGTTCGCCATGGATGAGAACATTGATATCATCGGTGTCACAAAGGGTAGAGGAGTCAAGGGTAAGTTTCATTTAACACATTAACATACATTGGCCTCCTCTACCACAACTCTTTGGACCCCACCTTTGAAGAAGTTGGCGGGGCATATTGCTTTTGAGTCATTAGTTTATTCATCATCCTTGACAGCAAGATATCTCGGAATAGTATTTTGAATTGGAACCTTGAAATTTGGTATGCCGATTAGGGATGATTTTTAGATTACACATAGAATTGGATCAGAGGGGTAACAGGAAAATAGTTCTCTTATAGGAGAAAGCAGTCAGTTAATTCCCTTGATTACTTTCTGTAAATACCAGGTCCAATTAATTGGATTCCTCTGCTTTTATCATTAGTGTTTCCATTAAGTATCACTTCCTTTTCCTGAATAAATCTAATTTTAACAAGGTCATATGCCAATATAGCTTCCAAAATATTTAAAAAGAAACATTTTTTGTGCAATGAAATATATGATATAAATTAACCTTCCATGGGGACATGGAGAAATGTAAAGTTAAGAATTTGTTAAATTCCACAGATGACCTATGATAAAAGCAGAGGATTCCAATTAGAAGGACCTGGTTAGTATTTGATCTACCTTGGACTTTATCTGTCAAGGGAGATAATAGAAATACTGCTGCTATCTCTCATTATACCCCCGGCATACAAAGTGTACCGAAGGGGTATTACCCCCGGCGTAGGAAGTATGCCGAAGGGGTATATAGTTTTTGTTGGTTCCATCAGTCTCAAGGCTCGGGAAATACTGAAAAATGAATCGGTCCAGCCGATGACGTCATCACCTAACTAATTTCCATAGGAAAAAAATTTGATACCTGTCACGAAAACTAATGACAATAAGCAAAGTCCTATGAATTAATCCTGATTTCCGTACAATGGTCGTACATTGTGTTTGATGAAGTTCTTGGTTTCAAACATTTTAAGATGTTTAGCTATGCATGTTAAAGCAAATACAAGACCAGAATGTGTTCGTAGGCAAAGCGGACATGATAGAAGACATCATACTTGATTGACAGGTGGACAGGGGAGACAACCTGATATGGCTGAGGGTATAATTACCGGGACCATATACAAGACAAGACTCCGGGACAAGAATTGTTGTTTGCGCTACCTATCATGTAAAATGGGAAAGAAGAAAAAATAAAAATACAAAATGTACTTGTGAATCATAAGTGTTCATAAGCATTCGCGGTCATTCACGGGGTGTTTAGAATATTAGAAACATGCTCCTAAAAGTCGCAAAGAAAGCATATTCTCATTGATCTCGCCACATATTTGTAAGCAAAACAGATTTCTTTTTAACTATCAAAACATCAAACACATCAAAGAGTCTTTAAACTTCAGTAATAGCGCCTGAAGCTAATTATTTCACACGACCACTGTAATCTCGCGAGATTTGAGATAACGCAATGAACTACGGCCTCGGTGGCTCAGTTGGATGCCCCGTCCGACTGGAGACCAGGAGGTCGCGGGTTCAACCCCCGCCGAGGTCGGCAACATTCTTTCGTGGAGATTGATCATGAAATATTTTCTATGGTCATTCTCTCCCTTCCGCTGATTCAAGAAGGGCAGTTGTCAGTTTCTGGCGAAAGAATGTGCACAATACTGGTGAACCGCTTAGAGGACAAGCCTGCCCAGTAAATGTGTGGTTAGGTAAACTGACCGCGCTCGACATGACCCCATTGGGTTGACTGGGCCGTAAAACCTCAACACAAACAAACAAACGCAATGAACTACGTGATCTCAGGTAATTTTTTACACAACTACACTCGAGGCGATTATTGGATGAGTCCTGTGTAATTAATGGATTGACATCTGAGCTAGATAAATTTAGAATTTGAGAATATCCTAAATATCTGACAGAATCGGAGAAAATTTCCTAATTATTGGGCCAGTAGGGGGCCAATTTTTTTGGGGCTTTGGGCTGTTTCCTATCGGTCCCAATTTCTGAATTTTGGTCTGGGACCTAAAGAAATCCGGTTTTCCTGAGCCCTGATCCTTCTGTCTGTCCATCCGTCTGTAATTCCGTTCGTTAACCCTTTCTGTAACCAAGTTTTACATCGAAGTTTTTTGATTACTTATATCTCTGCAGCTACTGATAAAAAATTCCATATTTGGTATAGGGTACCTGGGAGGGTTCTGTTTCATTCTACATCTATGAATCCCTGGTTCATGCCCCAGGGCAGGGCTAGAGGTCAAAATCTAGGACGCCCCAATAAAGTAGTATATTGCAGTTTGTCAAACAACATCTTAATAAAGAAGGATGGCATCAGACATGTTTATCACATCAACATTCTGTATAATAAGGTGATTGTGACCTTATTTTCATGCTCCAGAGATTTTGCCTTATATTTTGAATATTTTATGGATTAATATGGGGTGGTCGGGTGTGGCGAAGGTGTGCATCTTGCGTCACTTGGGCTTCCAACTGATATTGGCTTACAGTTGGCAAGGCCTGCGATCCTTGTAGCAGGTAAGAGTAGAGGGGAGATGTTTTTATTTCTTCTGTTTCTTCATTTTCGTTCTTCTCTTTCTTCCCTGTCCCTCTCTTTCATTTCCTCAACTATCTCTTCTATCTCTTCTCCCTTTCTCTGGGAGATAACGCAAAATGACCCACAAGGGTTGATGTGTCGTTAAACCCCAACAGTCATTCATGGATTACTGAGATACTTGGGATATTGGTTCTGTGTGACACTACAATTGACATCTTAACAGGATATATTTCATGGTCCAGTGATTTTGCCTTATATCTTCAATGTTATTTGCTGTATGACCATCATTATTTGGGATCATGAATCAATATGATCAAAAAATTGACCTAAAAGTGAATGTAGGTCACTGTGACCTATATTTCATGGTCCAGTGATTTTATGTTATACCTTGAGGACAGTTTGATGTATGACTATCATACTTCGGGATTATGTGACTCGTATTTCATAGCCCGGCGAGTTTGCCTTGTATCTCCCACTATTTGATGCTTTAGTGTCATATTTATATATGACAGAGGGTGACCCAAACTTTGACCTCAAAGTAAATATAAATTAGCATGACCTATATTTCATGGTCTAGTGATTTTTATACCCCGCCACACAATAGTGGCGGGGTATTATGGTTTCAAGTTGGTCGTCCGTCTGGGGTCCATCTGTCAGTCCGTTTTTCATTTCCGGATGATGAGTAAACATCAATGGATTTTCACCAAACTTGGTATGTGCATTGATATTGTGGAGATCTGGTTTGGGATTGCTCATGGGCAAATTTCATCAATTTTTGACGGAGTTATCTGCCCGCGACACTCCCATATTTTCGTTTCCGGACTATAACTTGAGTAAATAACAAGGGATTTTCACCAAACTTGCTATATGCATTGACATTAAGGAGATCTGGTTTGGGATTGCTAATGGGCAAATTTCAAAAAATTTTTACGGTTATCTGCCCTGGACATGTCCATATTTTCGTTTCCGGATGATAACTTTAGTAAATAATAACAAGGGATGTTAACCAAACTTACTGTATCTATTGACAGTAAGGAGATCAGGTTTGGAATTGCTAATGGGCAAATTTCGTCAAATTTTTACGGAGTTATCTGCCCGAGACACTTCCAATAATTTCATTTCTGGATGATAACTTTAGTAAATAACAAGGCCTTTTTAACCAAACTTGATATATGCATTGATATTATCAAGATTTGCTTTAGGATTGTTATCTGTCCATTGATATTATCAAGATCTGGTTTAGGATTGTTATCTGTCCCTCCGTCATTTTCTTTCCAGACATTTTCGCAACGATAACTTTAATACATAAACAAATAATTGCTATGGCAGGGTATTATGCTTGTGGTGCTTTTATTGCTTAATATCTTCTAGATTATTTAATGGCTTAATATCAAAGTTGGTATAATGGTTCAGTGGGATGGTCAGGTGGTGCGAAAGTGTCGTGTATCTTGCGTCACTGGGGCGTCCAACTGATATTGGCTTACAGTTGGGCAAGGCCTGCTGTCCTTGTAGCAGGTAAGGGTAGAGGGAGAATGTTTTTATATATTACTGTAACAGGAACTTTTTGAAAAAAAAAAAGAAGATTTTTCTAGTTCTGGACAAGCATACATTTGGGGGCATTGTGTTTTATAACACTCATTTCTAGTTAAGGAGGAGTATTTAGCAATAATTATAGGATAAAATTTGTAGTGAGTACTCGCAACACAGTGTTTTTATGAAGAACTGAAGATTATTCCAGATTTATCATCAAATACCCAGTTCTCCAGATAGCGTTTGTACAGCCGTAAATTATGGATTTTTTTGCACCAAATACAGGTCAATTTGAAAAATAGCCAGTACCAAATACCGACGCATTTTTACCGATACAGTGCAGCTTTTGCAGTAACCCCTAAGAGTGCAACGTCGTGTCTGTTTTTAGATAAACTAGCCTGGATCTGAAGAGGTTCAGTGTCTTAGATAAGCAGCGTATTTTCCATAAACCTAATTTAGTTAATAAGGAAAACAATTAAAATCAATTTATAGTGCATCACAATGTAAACAAAGTCTGCTGTATGCAAAATGATAATTTTTGTATGCCTGTTCCCGCTGTCAACTGCTAAAGGTTCACCCTGATACACAGTGTGACTATTTCCCATGCTAAACTTCTGCATTATTTCTGCGTATAAGAGCGACTGGTACTCGGCATCATTGTCTAGAGACGTGTTAACCACAAAGAATCCCATGTAACCATTCTGCATTGGGGTTTTGCAAGACTGCAGAAACATGACCTCCAGAACACAAGAAATGAGGAAAGAAATTGCAGAACTGCATCAAATAAAATTATGGGGTATTTTAGCCAGTCATCATCATTTGATCCAGTGTCTTTACTTAGTGCACAACATAACTGATGAAGTCAATGATGCATTGGATGAAAGCCTACAGAATCGCATCTGCAATCGAGACTGATCTTTGTAAACAGCATCAGAAGTGAAAAGCAGCGCTCGCAACATGTGCGTTTAGAAGTCACTAATAAGACTTAAGTACTACTGTAAAGCTAAGTACCTTTGATTGATCTTTGCTAGAGCAGGTGAACAGAGATAACATCCAAAGAAGATCACCTATTAGTAAATACCAGGTGAGAAATACTAGGTGAGGTGATTAGTTCTGTTATTAAAAAGGGGTTCCCTGAATAAGGAGACGTGACACACAGCAACCATTTCAGAACTTTATTGTGTAGTTACAAAAGAGATAAAACAGAAATATGAGCAGCCGTATTGCAATGGGCAAAAACTAATGGAGATGTACAGGAGGAGACGAAAACAAAAATCAAAGCATTAAAAGACATATTTAAAAGCAATTTGTGTAAAACACAGCACACACCTATCCCACCAAGAATAAAATGGTCCCCAGCATGGCTACTGATTCCTAAATCCCAGTGTTCACCGTTACTGACTGGCCTTAAATTTGATGAGTACGATACCGATTAGAAAAATAATTATCTGGAGCACTGAATACTGTAATAAGCCTAGATAATGGGACAGACAGGCCTGGGCAAACATTGTTGTTCCAGAAAAGACACCGCAGAACACGGCATCTGATCAGTGTCTACTCTTATTTTCCACTCATCCAGCAGTATTTTAGATGCATAAACTGGTAGTAAAATAGACTTGTATGTTTGAAGACAAGTATGGTAAGAAAGGAATCAAGACGTCCCAATATTTAGGGTAATATGGTACTCTAATTAAATTAAAAAGTCCTGTCTGAATGTTTTGTTGATTCTTGACCTTCATTTGCTCCAGGTGTTACCTCCAGATGGCACTGTAAGAAACTGCCCAGAAAGACTCACAAGGGTCTTCGTAAGGTTGCCTGTATCGGAGCCTGGCATCCTAGCCGTGTCCAATACTCTGTTGCAAGAGCTGGTCAGAAGGGCTACCATCACCGCACAGAGATCAACAAAAAGATCTACAGGATTGGCCAGGGTATACATACCAAGGATGGCAAAGTGGTGAAGAACAATGCTGCCACTGACTACGACCCAACTGAGAAGACTATCACACCACTAGGTGGCTTCCCACACTATGGAGAAGTCAATAATGACTTCATAATGTTGAAAGGTTGCTGTATTGGTCCGAAGAAGAGAGTACTTACTCTCAGAAAGGTAATATGAATAGCTCTTACATATGAGTACAGTTATTTTCCCTGAGCATTTGGACACCAGAACTCCTTATCATACTTAACTTTGAACAAATTCTTTTTACTAGCGAGTGGATAAAAAGTTGCTAGATGGAGTGGCAGACGGTGTAGACCCTGATGCTGCATTCTGAGTAAATAATGTGGCTCAGTTGGATGCGCGTCCGACTGATGATCAGGAGGTTGCAGGTTTGACCCCCCCCTCCCCCCCCCCCCCCCCCCCCCCGGGTCGGCAACATTCTTTCGTAATCACCGTATCATACGCGCAAATAATTGTGTTGCAATGAATAAAGCGTTCCTGAGATATCACCTAGCATGCTTTATTAATCATAAGGGCGAGCTTAACTGAAGCGTTCGGAAACACCCATGAACCGATGACACAATCTCCGTATGGCCAGACATAAGACGAATATTAAAAGCGTTTTATCTTGATTATCTTGATCTTGATTGCACCTCTCCTATTACTAGTAGGAATTAGCCGTCTTTGGTGGCTCAGTTGGATGCGCCGTCCGACTGGAGACCAGGAGGTCGCGGGTTCGACCCCCGCCGAGGTCGGCAACATTCTTTCGTAGAGATTGATCATAAAATATTTTCTATGGTCATTCTCTCTCTTCCGCTGATTCAAGAAGGGTAGTTGTCAGTTTCTGGCGAAAGAATATGCACAATACTGGTTAACCGCTTAGAGGACTAAGCCTGCCCACTAAATGTGTGGTTAGGTAAATTGACCGCGCTCGACATGACCCTATTGGGTTGACTGGGCCGTCAAACCTCAACACAAACAAATAAATTATGGGTATTTTTGTCCCATTGTTTAACATCTGCATTGCCATACTGTACAACCTTAAATAGATAAATGTCATAATTAAGTGATTGTTCAGTCACAAATATATTCGTCAAACATCGGTAAATTCTATACTTACCCCTACTTATTTACAGAAGTTTACACAGTGGCTCAGTGGTAGAGCGTCCGCTTTGTGGCCGGGAGGTTGCGGGTTCGATCCCCGGCCGGGTCATACCAAAGACTTTAAAAATGGTACTAGCTGCTCTTTCACTTGGCGCTCAGCATTAAGAAAGTAGAGCTAGAACTGGTCAGCTCAGTGTCAGTATAATGACTGGGTGGAATATCATGTCAAAGTGTCTGGGGCGTGATATTTCAGTGAGGCAGCACTCTAAAAGTGAGCATTGAGCTCCCTGCCACATCCAGACACCGTCGCGATATGACTGAAAAAGGTTGAAAGCGACGTTAAGCCCAAATCAAACAAACAAACAAACAAACAAACAAACACATTTTTAACCAATCGCAAATTACTATTTATTCATTCGAGACTAATACCAATAAGTATGTCAAAAGCCAGCTTATACAGCTACGCTGAAAAAGCCCCCCAAAAAACAAGATGCCGACTATTGCATGAAGCTTTCGGCATTTGGTTTCTCTCAGTCTAATCCAGCAGCAACTGAATCATATCATCAGCTGAAACCTTATCAAGTTCAATCTGCGAGGTGGAGAACTTTACTGAGTTGCAGTTTTTACATAAAACATCTAAGAATAAGAGGACACATATGATTCTAAGCCAGAATCGGATGAAGGTCAGACCCAACAGGCATCAGCCAATCCAGAAAGGAACATGGGATCAGATTCTGCTCCTGGCATTTCTCAGGTGAAATTGTGTTCCCAATTTTGGTGTTTTGTCGATAATTTTTTCCGAATTTGGCCCAGGAGCCTTTTCCCAAAATACCTGGATAAAGCCCTCTGCTAAGATCCTAATCATAGCTACATGTATATCATTTGGAATAATTTTTATAAATAGGCTTCTAATGAGTACGCACAAAACAGTTTTGTAGAGAAATAAGAAAAAATATATTTTGATAATATTTGTTAGGACATGTATTTTTGCTCATTTGTGTGGATAGTAGACCTGATCCTCAGCTGCTCAACATTTTTATCTAGGCTTGTTTGCTCAGAAAATGTCTTAGTTTTTGGGTAAATATGATTTGATTTCATTTATACAATGTTGACATCCAGTGGAATTTGTCTTATACAGATTTCTGCTGGCTCTGTCTTTGTGGCAAATGGGAGCTGAATGTCCTCCTAGTGGGGACTGGAGGTATATTCCCTTTCCACAACATTGGAGATCAACTGGTCCCAGACCTGCTTGGGTTCTGGAGACTAGACCCTGTATATTCCATCAGCTTCTCATAGTCACTAGTTGACCAGGACTGGGGAGAGAAACCATGCAGGGAACATTACATAATAGAACATAAATGAAAAATGGATATGGGTAATGTCCTAAAATTTTTTATGCCATATATGTAGTTTTTATACGCCCGTTTGAAAAAATTGGACATATTATGTTACGGGGTATGGCGTCTGTCCGTAAACTTCTTTGTTTCCGGCTAACTCCTCCTGCAGTTTACATCCAATCAAGCTGAAACTTGGTATATAGTTAGACCATGATGTAACGCAGCGCATATTGTTTCAGGGTAACAGTCCACCAAATGTTTTTAGAGTTATGCCCCTTAGAAAATTTCTGTAAACTTTTCATTTCTGTTAACTCCTACATTTTTCATCCAATCAAACTGAAACTTCATATATAGTTAGACCATGATGTGGAGCAGCACATATTGTTTCGAGGTTACAGTCCACCAAATATTAGCAGAGTTATGCCCCTTTGAAAATTTCAGTTGACTTTTCATTTCCGGCTAACTTCTCCTACAGTTTACATCCAATCAAGCTGAAACTTGATTTGTAGTTAGTTAGACCATGAAGTGGAGCAGCACATATTGTTTCAAGGTGTATCATTTGGAATAATTTTTTTATATAGGTTTCTAATGAGTACGCACAAAACAGTTTTATAGAGAAATAAGAAAAAATATATTTTGATAACATTTGTTAGGACATGTATTTTTGCTCATTTGTGTGGATAGTAGACCTGATCCTTAGCTGTCAATATTTTTATCTAGGCTTGTTTGCTCAGAAAATGTCTTAGTTTTTGGGTAAATATGATTTGATTTCATTTATACAATGTTGACATCCAGTGGAATTTGTCTTATACAGATTTCTGCTGGCTCTGTCTTTGTGGCAAATGGGAGCTGAATGTCCTCCTAGTGGGGACTGGAGGTATATTCCCTTTCCACAACATTGGAGATCAACTGGTCCCAGACCTGCTTGGGTTCTGGAGACTAGACCCTGTATATTCCATCAGCTTCTCATAGTCACTAGTTGACCAGGACTGGGGAGAGAAACCATGCAGGGAACATATCATAATAGAACATAAATGAAAAATGGATATGGGTAATGTCCTAAAAATTTTTATGCCATATATGTAGTTTTTATACGCCCATTTGAAAAAAAGGGACATATTATGTTACGGGGTATGGCGTCCGTCCGTAAACTTTTTTGTTTCTGGCTAACTCCTCCTACAGTTTACATCCGATCAAGCTAAAACTTGGTATATAGTTAGACCATGATGTGGCGCAGCGCATATTGTTTCGGGGTTAGTCCACCAAATGTTTGTAGAGTTATGCCCCTTAGAAAATTTCTGTAAACTTTTCATTTCCGGTTAACTCCTACATTTTACATCCAGTCAAGCTGGAACTTCATATATAGTTAGACCATGATGGGGAGCAGCGCATATTGTTTCGAGGTTACAGTCCACCAAATATTAGCAGTTATTCCCCTTTGAAAATTTCAGTTGACTTTTCGTTTCCGGCTAACTCCTCCTACAGTTTACATCCGATCAAGCTGAAACTTGATTTGTAGTTAGTTAGACCATGATGTGGAGCAGCACATATTGTTTCAAGATTACAGTCCACCAAATATTAGCAGAGTTATACCCCTTTGAAGATTTCTATTAATTTTTCGTTTCTGGCTAAATCCTCCTACAGTTTACATCCAATCAAGCTGAAACTTCATGTACAGTTAGACCATGATGTGGTGCAGCACATATTGTTTCGTGGTTACAGTGCACCAAATATTTGCAGAGTTATGCCCCTTTGAAAATTTCAGTAAACTTTTGTTTCCAGCAAAATCCTCCTACAGTTTACATCCTATCAAGCTGAAATTTTATTTGTAATTAGACCATGATGTGTGTGTAGGCGGCCTCGTTGGCTCAGTTGGATGCGCCGTCTGACTGGAGACCAGGATGTCGCGGGTTCAACCCCCGCCGAGGTGGCAACATTCTTTCGTGGAGATTGATCATGAAATATTTTCTATGGTCATTCTCTCCCTTCCGCTGATTCAAGAAGGGCAGTTGTCAGTTTCTGATGAAAGAATGTGCACAATACTGGTTAACCGCTTAGAGGACTAAGCCTGCCCAGTAAATGTGTGGTTAGGTAAACTGACTGCGCTCGACATGACCCCATTGGGTTGACTGGGCCGTAAAGCCTCAACACAAAGACCATGATGTGGAGTAGCCCATATTGTTTCAAGGTTACAGTTCACCAAATATTAGCAGAGTTAAACCCCGTTGAAAATTTCTATTAATTTCTATTAATTTTTTGTTTCCAGCTAAATCCTTCTATAGTTTACATCCGATCAAGCTGAAACTTCATAAATAGTTACACGATGATGTGGAGCAGCACATATTATTTCGAGGTTACAGTGCACCAAATATTTGCAGATTTATTCCCCTTTGAAATTTTTTGTAAACTTTTTGCAGCATATTGTTTAGAGGTAATAGTGTGCAAATTTTATTATATAATAGGTATATTTTTTGCAAATTAGTTAATTAACTAAAGTTTTGATCATATGGGCAAGATACTGACTTTTTTTTTTTTTTTTTTTTTTTTTCTTTTATTAGATTTGCAAGGAAAGGTTGCCGTTATTAAATCTTTATGAATACATAATTCTTTTTGGATTTTTTTTTTTTTTTTTTTATACTCTTCTGATTTGGCTCCCTTGAAGAACAAAAATAAAATCAGTGTTAAACAAGTTAAAGGTTTACAAAAAAATTTCTTGCAGCATTTTTTTTGGGTAGTTTATTTTTGTTTTGTTATTGTTTGGTCCGATATTGAAGTATAGGAAAAACAAATCAGCCAAAGGCTCATATGAGCTTATAATATAGTCATGCTTCTGTGGTGTATCCTCCATCAGAAAGCACTTCTCCCTAGAAGCAGCAAACTTCTCCCTATTTTCCCAGGAGGGTGAAGTCACTTCTTAATTCCTGGGCCAGCTTGGTCACTTAGGTTACAGTTCACCAAATATCAGCAGAGATATGCCCCAATGAAATGTTTTTAATTTTTTTTTTTTTTTGTAATTCCACTTAGTTTATATCCGGAGCACTGAATTATACAGGAGCCAGTTTTTGAGCTACATCTTTTTACTTGCCACAGGCTTATAATGCCCCGCTTGGCAGAGCTCTTGTTTGATAAAATGGCATATGCAGAGTGTAGACCCAGATCAGGAGAAGTCTGATCAGGGTCTACATTGTTTGCATTTCTACTAAGTATTATAAGAAACAACTGCAGAAAAAGCAGACTTTTAGGCCAAAAAGTATGGAATAAAATGTTCAGAATTTTAGAGCATTAACGGTAACAGTAGGACATGGAGAAAGAAAAAGTATGTCCGTAAATAGGAATCTAACAGAGAAAATTACTGATGACATTTGTACAATGTTGACATCCAGTGGAATTGTCTTGTACAGATATCTGCTGGCTCTGTCTTTGTGGCAATGGGAGCTGAATGTCCTCCTAGTGGGGACTGGAGGTATATTCCCTTTCCACAACATTGGAGATCAACTGGTCCCAGACCATCTTGGTCTGGAGGCTAGACCCTGTATATTCCATCAGCTTCTCATAGTCACTAGGTGACCAGAACTGGGGAGAGAAACCATGCAGGGAACATTACATAATGGAACATAAATGTAAAATGAGTATGGTGAATGTCGTAAAATTTTGTACGCCATAGTTTCTGATAAAATAGCATATGCAAGCAGTGTAGACCCAGATTAGACTTCTCCTTAGTTCTGATCAGGTTCTACACTGTTTGCCATTATACTAAATATAATAAGAAACAACTGCAGAAAAAGCAGATTTTAGGCCAAAAGTATGGAATAGTGTTCAAAATTTTAGAACATTTACGTTAAATGTAGAACATGGAGAAAAAGTATGCCCAAAAATATGAATCTAGCAGAGAAAATTACTGATGACGTATTTCATTATACCCCCAGCATACGAAGTATGCCGAAGGGTTATATAGTTTTCTTCCGTTCCGTTAGTCCCTTGGTCTGTCCATCTGTCCGTGTGTCCGTCCGTCCGGGTGTGATTTCGTCCGTTAACCCTTTCTAACCAAGTTTTACTTTGAAGTTTTTTGATTACTTATAACTCTGCAGCCACTGATAATAAGTTTTCATATTTGGTATGGGGCTACCTGGGAGGGTTCTCTTCCATTCTACATTTGGACCCCTGGGTCATGCCCCAGGGCAGGGCTAGAGGTCAAAATCTAGGACACCCAATAAAGTAGTATATTGCAGTTTGTTTGTACAAACAACCTCTTATTAAAGAAGGATGGGCATCAGACATATTTATCACATCAATATTCAGTGTAATAAGGTTAAGGTCATTTTGACCTTATTTTCATGCTTAAGTGATTTTGACTTACATTTTGAAGCCCATTTCATGGATTAATGCCTCAAAGTTATATGTTGCAGTTTATTTATACAAACTATTTCTTAAAGAAGGATGGGCATCAGACATGTTTATCATCAACATTCAGTGTAATAAGGTCAAGGTCATTGTGACTTTATTTTCATGCTTCAATGATTTTGACATATTTTGAAGCCTATTTCATGGATGCCTCAATAAAGCAGTATGTTGCAGTCTGTTTATACAATCAACTTCTTAAAGAAGGACGGCATCAGACATGTTTATCACATCAACATTCAGTGTAATAAGGTCAAGGTCATTGTGATCATATTTTCATGCTCCAGTGATTTTGCTTTATATCTTGAAGACTATTTTATGGATTAATGTGATACTTGGAATATTGGTTTTGTGTGACACCACAATTGACAGCATAACAAATATAGGTCACCTTGACCAATATTTCAAGGTCCAGTAATTTTGCTGCATATCTCGAATGTTAATCATTATTTGGGATTATGAATTAGTATTATCCAACAGTTGACCTAAAAGTAAATGTAGGTCACTGTGACCTATTTTTCATAGCTCATTGATTTTATGTTAGATCTTGAAGACAATTTGATGTATTACTATCATATTTTGGGATCATGTGACCTATATTTCATAGCCCTGTGATTTTGTCTTGTATCTCCCACTATTTGATACCTAAATTCATATTTACATATAATAACACACTGTGACCCAAACTTTCACCTCAAAGTAAAATAAATCAGTATGACCTATATTTCATGGTCTAGTGATTTCTTTTAGATTATTTATTGGATTAACATCATAGTTGGCCCCCGCAGCCTAGTGGATAAGAGAGTTGACTCTTAATCCATTAGGTTTCTCACCGCTGTGGTTCGAGCCTAGCTCGGGTCATACGTGGGAAAGCCAAGTTCTGCTTACGGATGGTCAGGTGGTTTTTCTCCGGGTTCTCCGGTTTTCGCCCACCTTTGATGAACGATCGGCTCGATATAAGTGAAATATTCTTGAAAGGGCCGTAAAACCCAAATAAAAAAAAACAAAGCAAACATCATAGTTGGTATAATGCATCAGTGTGACCGTCAGATTAATTTCTCAAGTATATGTTATAATCGTTTCATTACAGAACCATGTTAGTTCACCATTTTGACGCAAATGACCCTCATGGGTTGATGCGTCGTTAAACCTGAACTCATCATCATCATCTCAAGTATATGTGGGTCAGTGACCTATATTTTATGGCCAACAAATTTGCTTCATGTCTTGAAGAGAAAAGTTTACTCCAGGAAAGTTTTACTTGGGACGATAGATCAGTGTTACTCAGAGACTGACATTGTAAACTATATCTTGCCTTATCACATAGTAGCCTGAATTTCCAATATTCAGCATGAAATATCTCGCGATATAGATGATCTACATGCATGAAAATGTGATAAATCAGTTGTACTATGGTTCTGCGCATGTACGTGCGATAATGCACTCGCTCACGCTCATGCATTATCGCATCGTACATGCGCACGAACCATGGTATAACTAAGACTTAACCAATGGATGTTCCATTGTCTACATAAACAAAACTAAGGTTAATTTTCAATAACCAAAGTTATACCATAGCTGGACCATGAGGTAATTTTCAGTTTTGAAAATTATCCCATGGTTTATTTTTGATCTCACAGGTGTTCTTTAGAATGACTGTCAACCCGTCAGTGCGCCTTAACCGTTATCACTCTCTGCGGGCTAATTCCGCAGACGATGACAAATTGATGCTATTTTTTTTTTTTTTTTTTTTTTAAAAACAGGCTTTTGTTTTTTTGGGAAAAATAAGAAAAATATTGCATAATGTTAATATGCTGAATTTTGTACCAAGAGTGCTAAGCATCAATTTTCAGCAGCCATTTATTTTCTTCAAATATTTTCTTGTTCTTCCCTTGAAACAGGATTTGACATTTCATGCTAATTGTCTCTAAATGTTGAACTGTTTTCTAGAAAAAATAAACGTATCATCAATATGTTGTCTGCTGAAATTGCCAAATGAGTGGTAACCGTCAATTTTCAGCAGATGACATTTTGAAATAGTTTATTTTTCTCAGGAAACTGGATTTGACATTTCATGCAAATTGCCTCCAAAAGAGACAGTTTGGATGACATGTCAAATTCTGTTGGCTGGAAAAAAAAATAAGAAAAGTATCATCAAATATATTATCAGCTGAAATTGCCCAGAGAGTGGTAAAGGTTAGAGGAACTTCAAAGTCACTTCTGCACTGAGCAAGGGGGTGGTCGGGTGGTGCGAAGGTGCTGTGTATCTTACATCACTGGGGCGTCCTACTGATATTGGCTTACAGTTGGGCAAGGCCTGCTATCCTTGTAGTGGGTAAGGGTAGAGGGGGAATGTTTTTATTTCTTCTGTTTCTTCACTTTCATTCCTGTTCCTCTTTCTTCCCTGTCCCTCTCTTTCATCTCCTCTACTCTCTCTTCTATCTCTTTTTTTCCCTTTCTCTGGGAGACGACACAAAATAACCCTCAAGGGTTGACTTGTCGTTAAACCCCAACACAATCAATCTGCACTGAGCAACTTTCTATTTAAAAATG
Source organism: Anodontia alba (assembly GCA_964016985.1). Taxonomy (NCBI): domain Eukaryota; kingdom Metazoa; phylum Mollusca; class Bivalvia; order Lucinida; family Lucinidae; genus Anodontia; species Anodontia alba. Next base: position 132,940,091 of record OZ024822.1, read on the forward strand.
ACACATTAAATTGTTGGGAATAAAACATACAACCAGACAGTCTGTCTGGAGTATATGATAATGACCAAAGCTATAGCTGACTAACCAGATTGCACCAAAATTCGACCAAATTAAGATGCTGATGTAATTTCTTTTGGTTGACCTGATTGCAAGGTCGGCCTCGGTGGCACAGTTGGATGCGCCATCCGACTGGAGACCAGGAGGTCGCGGGTTCAATCCCCGCCGAGGTCGGCAACATTCTTTCGTGGAGATTGATCATGAAATATTTTCTACGGTCATTCTTCTTCCTGGCCGGCCTCGGTGGCTCAGTTGGATGCGCCGTCCGACTGGAGACCAGGAGGTCGCGGGTTCAACCCCCGCCGAGGTCGGCAACATTCTTTCGTGGAGATTGATCATGAAATATTTTCTACGGTCATTCTCTCCTTTCCGCTGATTCAAGAAGGGCAGTTGTCAGTTTCTGGCGAAAGAATGTGCACAATACTGGTTAACCGCTTAGAGGACTAAGCCTGCCCAGTAAACGTGTGGTTAGGTAAACTGACCGCGCTCGACATGACCCCATTGGGTTGACTGGGCCGTAAAACCTCAACACACACTACGGTCATTCTCTCCCTTCCGCTGATTCAAGAAGGGCAGTTGTCTGTTTCTGGCGAAAGAATGTGCACAATACTGGTTAACCGCTTAGAGGACTAAGCCTGCCCAGTAAACGTGTGGTTAGGTAAACTGACAGCGCTCGACATGACCCCATTGGGTTGACTGGGCCGTAAAACCTCAACACAAACAAACAAACAAACAAACATGATTGCAACCAGTCAGATTTTAGCAGTAGTGCCTCAGTCAGTTTAATTAAAAAAGAAATGCGGGGTGTTGCATCATTTTAAGTACACAAGGTCAGTAGGTCCAGCATTACATCAGACTAGGTGTAACCACTTTCCTAAAAAAATATACAAAAAAAAAAAAAATAAAAAAGTAGGAAAAGATATACTAAATATATAAAAGTATAGTTTTTGTAAGAAACAAAATGGAGTCTCATACATTGGCTAAAACAGATAAACCATGTTATTATCTTGGTTTTGGGAATACTGTAAATTATATCATAATTTGGTGACCTTTCACTGTCTGACCCAAACTCCGCTCCGCCTCGTTTGGGGTCAGTCAGTGAAAGGTCACCAAACTATGGTATAATTTAAAGTATACCCAAATTCTCGACAATAATCATGGTTTATCTATATTTTATAATTAAGAAATGGCGCAGGCCGGGGGTATTTGTGACTCTGGGCACTTGCTCTAGTTTGTACAATGTTGACATCCAGTGGAATTTGTCTTGTACAGATTTCTGCTGGCTCTGTCTGTGTGGCAAATGGGAGCTGAATGTCCTCCTGGTGGGGACTGGAGGTATATTCCCTTTCCACAACATTGGAGATCAACTGGTTCCAGACCTGCTTGGGTTCTGGAGACTAGACCCTGTATATTCCATCAGCTTCTCATAGTCACTAGTTGACCAGGACTGGGGAGAGAAACCATGCAGGGAACATTACATAACAGAACATAAATGAAAAATGGATATGGGTAACGTCATAAAATTTTGTATGCCATAGTTTGAATTACTTGATGATAAAATGCATATGCAAGCAGTGCAGACCCAGATTAGATGCACCTGAAGTCTGTCAGATCAGGTTCTACACTGTTTGCCATTCTGCTAAGTATTATAAGATACAACTCCAGCAAAAGCAAACTTTATGCCAAAAAGTATTGAATAAAGTGTTCAGAATTTTAGGACTTCTATAGTTAAGTAACTGTAGAAGCAATACATGTATCATTAACATAGAGAAAGAAAAAGTATGACTGTAAATATGAAGCTAGCAGAGAAAATTACTGATGTCATATTTCATTTGTACAATTTTGACATCCAGTGGAATTTGTCTTGTACAGATATCTTTTTGGCAAATGGGAGCTGAATGTCCTCCTAGTGGGGACTGGAAGTATATTCCCTTTCCACAACATTGGAGAGCAACTGGTCCCAAGCTTGGGTTCTGGAGACTAGACCCTGTTAATGGGGGTGGTTGGATGGTGCGAATGTGTCGTTTAGCTTGAGTCACCGGGGCATCAAACTGATATTGGCTTACAGTTGGGCAAGTTTGCTATCCTTGTAGCAGGTTAAGGGTAGATGGGGAATAGTTTTATTTCTTTTGTTTCTTTACTTTCATTCCTGTTCTTCTTTCTTCCCTGTCCCTATCTTTAATCTCCTCTACTATCTCTTCTCATTTCTCCCGTTTGTAGGAGACGACACAAAATGACCCACAAGGGTTGGTGTGTTGTTAAACCCCAACACAATCAATCAAGATCCTGTAAATTCCATTAGGTTCACAGTCACTAGTTGACCAGGACTGGGGAGAGAAACCATGCAGGGAACATTACATAATAGAACATAATTGTAAAATGGGGTATGGTCGATGTCCCAAGATTTCTTAAACCAAAGTTTCTTATAAAATGGCCTAGGCCAACAGTGAAGACCCAGATCAGATGAGCAGTCTGATCAGGGCCTACACTGTTTGACATTTGTATAAGAAACATCTGCAGAAAAAAGCAAACTTTAGACCAGAAAAGGGGAAAAAAAGTTTGAAATTTTCGGACATTTTTCGTAACTGTAGCAGCAAGATCAATAAAGCAGGGAAAGAAAAAGTATGTACATAAAATATAAATCTTGTGATTTCAGTGGAGAGAATATTACTGATGACAGATTTCATTTGTACAATGTTGACATCCAGTGGAATTTGTCTTGTACAGATGTCTGCTGGCTCTGTCTTTGTGGCAAATGGGAGCTGAATGTCCTTCTAGTGGGGACTGGAGGTATATTTCCTTTCCACAACATTGGAGATCAACTGGTCCCAGACCTCCTTGGGTTCTGGAGGCTAGACCCTGTATATTCCATCAGCTTCCCATAGTCACTAGCAGACCAGGACTGGGGAGAGAAACCATGCAGGGAACATAGTTACTTTGCTTACGGATGGTCAGGTGGTTTTTCTCCGGGTACTCCGGTTTTCGCCCACCTTCGATGAACGATTGGCTCGATATAAGTGAAATATTCTTGAAAGGGCCGTAAAACCCAAATCAAAAAAAAAAAACATAGTTACTTGGAACATTTTTGCTTGGTTCATTTGTGTGCTCGCCCCTTAAGGGCGAAGCGTCCCACTTGCCTAGTGGTTAGTGAGTTGGCATCACAAGCTCATGGGTTAGAATCTTGCTGCAGGCGGAACTCGGCCTACAACTGTATAGTGATTGCACAGAGCTTTTCATTATCACCATTCTGTAGTCTTGATAGGACTTAAATATTGTTGAAAGGGACTTAAAATCCATTTTAACACCTAGCTTGCATAGCCAGCCTCGGTGGCTCAGTTGGATGCGCCCTCCGACTGGAGACCAGATCGTGGGTTCAGCCCTGCTGAGGTCGGCAACATTCTTTCGTGGAGATTGATCATGAAATATTTTCTATGGTCATTCTCTCCCTTCCGCTGATTCAAGAAGGGCAGTTGTCAGTTTCTGGCGAAAGAATGTGCACAATACTGGTTATCCACTTAGAGGACTAAGCTTGCCCAGTAAATGTGTGGTTGGGTAAACTGACTGTACTCGACATGACCTCATTGGGTTGACTGGGCAGTAAAACCTCAACACAAACAAACCTAGCTTGCATAAGAGTTAGACTTTTAAATTCTTCCACATGATGGTGTTGTACATTCACATGATAATGGTATTGTATTTTGCTGTTTCTTCCTGCATATGACTAAGGTATGGACCATGCATTTGTAGTTGGTTTCCTAAAGTATATGTCTTAGTTATACCATGGTTTGTGTGCATGTACAATGCGATAATGCAAGAGCGTGAGCAAGTGCATTATCGCACGTACATGCGCAGAACCATGGTATAACTGATTTATCACATTTGCATGTATGTAGACCATCTACATCTCGAGATATTTCATGCTGAATGTTGGGAATTCAGGCTACTGTGATAATTTCTAGCAAAAGTATAGCAATTGTTTTGTCCCCTTCTGAAAAGATCTATAAATAAAAGAATTTTCTCCCTCTCCAGTATAGTTTGATGTGTTTTAGGACTTAGCATGCTGGGTAAAAAATTCTGCAGACATTTTAAAAAATTTTTTAGTATTTTTCCCAAAAAATACATGTTGACATTTCATGCAAATCGTATCCCAAAGGTTCTTCCATATACATTTGGCAGTCCATATAAGACTTGTTTTTATAACAACAACAACAACAAAAAAAAAATTTGAAGTTTTAGCTCACCCGAGCTCTGCTCAGGATGAGCTATTGTAATCACTTTTCATCCATCGTGTGTCCGTCCGTTAACATTTTCAAACGACTTCTCTGAAACCGCTGAGCCAATTTGGCTCAAATTTCATATGGAGGCTCCTTAGGGTGGGGGAACGAAAAATTGCTAAAATGGTCTTGGTCCGCTGACCAAGATGGCAGCCACGCCCATATATGGTAAAAACTTTAAAAATCTTCTCCTCCAGAACCGAGAACGCCTTTGGGCTGAACCTTCGCAGGAATCATCGGGGATGGGAGGTCTACCAAAATTGCTATAAGAATTGTCGTACGTTGACGTTTGACCTTTTTACGGCAAGGTCAAGTTTGCTTCCCTATGCATTTGTATGGGAAAAATCTTTAAAAATCTTCTTCTCCAAAACCGAGCATGCCTTATGGCTGAATCTTTGCATATATCTTTGGGAACAGGAGAGCTACCAAAATTGCTAAAATAATGGTCGTACATTGACATTTGACCTTTTTACGGTAAGGTCAATTTTGCTTCCTTAAGCATTTGTATGGGAAAAATGTTCAGAATTTCAAACAACTTCTCCTCTGGAGCCTCTGGGCCAATTTTGCTCAAATTTCATATGGAGCCTTCTTAGGGTGAGGGAACGAAAGTGCTAAAAGGGACGCGGTCCGTTGACCAAGATGGCCGCCACGCCCATATATGGTAAAAACCTTTAAAAATCTTCTCCTCCAGAACCGAGAATGCCTTGGGGCTGAACCTTTGCAGGAATCATCGGGGACGGGAGGTCTACCAACATTGCTAAAAGAATTTTCATACGTTGACGTTTGACCATTTTACGGCAAGGTCAAGTTTGCTTCCCTATGCATTTGTATGGGAAAAACCTTTAAAAATCTTCTTTTCCAAAACCGAGCATGCCTTTTGGCTGAATCTTTGCATATATCTTCGGGAACAGGAGAGCTACCAAAATTGCTAAAATAATGGTCGTACATTGACATTTGACCTTTTTAGGTTAAGGTCAATTTTGCTTCCTTATGCATCTGTATGGGAAAAATGTTCAGAATTTCAAACAACTTCTCCTCTGGAGCCTCTGGGCCAATTTCGCTCAAATATCATATGGAGCCTCGTTAGGTAGGGGAACAAAAGATTGCTAAAATGGTCACGGTTAGTTGACCAAAATGGGCGCCATGCCCATATATGGTAAAAACCTTTATAAATCTTCTTCTCTAGAACCGAGGATGCTTTTGGGCTGAATGTTTGCAGAAATCATCGGGGACAGGGGGTCTACCAAAGTTGCTAAAATAATGGTCATACATTGACATTTGACCTTTTTACGGCAAGGTCAAGTTTGCTTCCTTATGCATTTGCAGGGGAAAAACATTTAAAAATCTTATTATCTAAAACCGAGGATGGCTTGTGGCTGAATCTTTGCATATATCATCTGGAACGGGCGGTCTACCAAAGTTGCTAAAATAATTGTCATACATTGACATTTAACCTTTTTATGGCCATGTCAAGTTTGCTTCTGTATGCATTTGTATGGGCCCCATACATTTGTATGGAAAAAATGTTGATAATTTCAAATGGCTTTTCCTCTGAAGCCTCCGGGCCAGTGTTGCTCAAATTTCATGCGGAGCCTCCATGGGCAGGAGAATGAAAGATTGCTAAAATGGGTATGGTCCATTGATCAAAATGGCTGCCATGCCCATATATGGTAAAAAAACTTTAAAAATCTTCTTCTCCATAACCAAATAAACCCTGGGTCCTAATCTTTGCACAAATTATGGGGGACAGGAGATCTACCAAAATTGCTCAAATGATGGTTCTATGTTGACATTTGACCTTTTAGCCTCCAAGGTCAAATTTGCTTCCCTATTTGTGTGGGCCATATACATTTATATTGAAAGTATCGAAGTGACTTGTAGATCAACAGTTGTTAAAATTGTTCTGATTGGAAATCTAAGATGGCCATCATCTGGTTTATATTTATAATATTTCCCTGCCACTGTGCTGTTTACATGTATAAAATCATGATTCTTCAGAAACCACTTAGCCAATTTCCACCAAATTTCACATTGATCCTTCTGTTGAAATGTGATTGATAGTTTATTCAAATGATCATGCTCCATTGACTGTCAGGCCCAGATATTCTTCTTCAAAACTACGAACTGCTGAAATGATGTTATTTTCATAAGTTGCGATGATAGGACTGGAAAAATGTTGCATAACATCTGCATGTCTGCAGTGGCTATGTCACTCAGGTGAGCGAATCGTGACCCTCTTGTTTTTTTTTTCTCTTGAAATGTTCTTTGACAGCTAGAGGCAGTAGCATGTGTTTTTCCAGAGGGAATCTGGAGTGATGTAAATCTTTATAATAATAATTCTTGTTTTCAGTCACTGCTGGCCTCTCACAAGAAGAGACAGATGGAAAAGATCAACCTCAAATTCATCGATACTTCCAGCAAGTTTGGTCATGGACGCTTCCAGACCATTGCCGAAAAGAAAGCCTTCATGGTGAGTTTCAGCATTCTGTATGATTGAGCCCTGTTAATACAGTGGTAATGCAAAAGACCCAGATAGGACTTCAGGGCCCAGTTGTTCAAAGCTAACAATGTCGTTAACAATTCGTTAAAATTTACATCGAGTGATACGCAAATATGCTGAAATTTTTTGCTGAAAAAATGTGAGTAGCTTTTGCAGTGCAGAACTACTCACATTTTTTCAGCAAAAAATATCAGAATATTGTATATTTGAATCTGCTAAAACAGTTAACGAAATGACCCTTAACGAGCTTGTTAAGCTAACGACGCTTTGAACAACTGGGCCATAATTTCTAGGCTGATCTGGATCTTTGTTTTATAAGCCATTTAATTGAATGAACCCTTAAAGCGATTATCATAAATACAGCAGACGATATTTTGATTTGAAGTGGCTGAGTGATAAGCACTCTCAAATTCATATCACAAGGTCCAGGGTTCGAATCCGCGAGACAGAATTCAGCTTATGAATTGCGCTTCATTGCACAGAACCTTTCATTATCAACCTTCCTATGTCATGATAGGAATAATGTCTCAGGTGAGATACAGGGTCCTCTGGTTTTTGGATCTAGCCTACAGCCGGTGTAAGTCCTGTGTGGCGGCCATAAAAGATCTCTGTACTTCACTATTATGTGGTTTATATTTTCTTCTTGCCTGTAAGAAAGTACTGTTAGAGCAAAAGCACTTAATGGAGTCGTTGTTGGTTAAAGATTTTAATAGGCTATATGTCCTGAACCTCTGGATGGAAGTGGTTTATACTTGCCCTGATGTTAGATACTGGTCTGAAATTCTGTGCTGTACCATCCCAACCCATGAGTGACCTTGAGGTCAATGGACTCAGAAAAAAAAAAATTTGGTTGAAGTTTTTACAGGCAAAGCACTATTCAGGCAAGCTACTTTGTTGTCCTGTGACAGCTCAGTGTTCTTAGTGGTCAATCTGGGAATCTTGAAAAGGTATGAGTCACTGATTAGGCCTTATTGGCCAAAACTGACTAGTCTGGATCAGAAACAATTAGATACTTCCCTTCATTACTCACAAGGGTCATTCCTTTCAGAATCTGTTCAATATTGTGTCTGCATAGAGCATCATGTGTGGTTACTGTGTTTACCATAAATATTTGAATCCCTACTTGTCAGCAAGTGAAGATATTTGCAGGATGAGTGGTTCTGATCAGATGCAGCATTCTTCAGGATGATCAGGATGAACACTTCTTAAGGTTATAATCAAATATTCAGAGTAAATACTGCTCAAGTATGGCTTTGAGATAACCATCCAGAGAACTTGTTAATTGATGATATTACTGGGATAATTTTCTCAATTTCTCCATAAAAGCATACATTGTGGGTACTTATGAAAAGCACCCTGAAGGGGCTCTTCAAATTTGTATCCACAATCTGTTTTTACAGAGAAATAAGAAAGATTATCCCAGAATTATCACCAAATACTCCTTAAGCCTATTTTAGTTTGGAAACCCCTAAAAGGGTTACTGGCAAACAGTGTAGGCCGATTGCAGAATACAGCATCTGATTAAGGTCTCCACTGTTTGCACTAAATACAGGAGTTTCTATAAAATGTAATAGTAATAAAACTAACCAGACATCCTGCTATTGGAAATAAACAGGTCTAGAGAGCTGTGGGTTAAATTGACTTTTCTCCTCTTCTACTTTCAGGGTCCCCTCAAGAAGGATGCTGTAAAGGAAACCTAAATTGGACTTGCAATTCCTTGTATGCACTGGTCATACTAATAAAAGAGGAAAAAAAAAAGAAAGGAAAAAAAAAAACCTTTGTGTTTCTGTTTTTGCTTATTAGCTCACCTGAGCACGAAGTGCTCATGGTGAGCTATTGTGGTCAGTCAATGTCCGTCGTCCGTCGTGCGGCGTCAACAATTGCTTTAAAAGCCTACTCCTACACCCCTGGGCCAATTGACTTGATACTTGGTAGGAAGCATCGGGGTGACTTGTAGATCAAAAATAGCTAAAATCGTTCCTATCGGAAATCCAAGATGGCCGCCATCTTGAAAATCTATTTTTTGCTTCTTCTCCTGAACCGAAAGGCCAATTGACTCCAAACTTGCTAGGAACCATCAGGGTGACTTGTAGATCAAAAATAACTAAAATCGTGCCGATCGGAAATCCAAGATGGCCGCCATCTTGAAAATCTATTTTTCGCTTCTTCTCCTGAACCGAAAGGCCAATTGACTCAAAACTTGCTAGGTAGCATCAGGATGACTTGTACATCAAAAATAGCTAAAATTTTGCCAATCGGAAATCCAAGATGGCTGCCATGGCGGCCATCTTGAATATTTCGCTTCAGCTCCTAAACCCAAAAGCCAATTGACCCCAAACTTGGTAGAAGGCATTGGGGTGACTTGTAGATAAAAAATAGCTAAAATTGTGCCTATCGGAAATCCAAGATGGCCGCCATGGCAGCCATCTTGAAAATCTATTTTTCGCTTCTCCTGAACCAAAAGGTCAGTTGACTCCAAACTTGGTAGGAAGCATTGGGGTGACTTGTTTTCTTAAAGCTATAGATTTTTTTTTAATTTAATGCATTTCTCCATCAAAATTTATATGGTATATAGTTAACTCTTTCGAACTGTCTCAGAAAACAGTTATAGATTTTTTTTTAATTTAATGCATTTCTCCATCAAAATTTATATGGTATATAATTACTCTTTCGAACTGTCTCAGAAAACAGTATCTCCAACATTTATTCTAAGTTATAACCTCATATTTCTTCTTATCTTAAAGCTATAGAAAACTTTGCTTTTTTTTTTTGTTTAATTTAATGCATTTCTCCATCACTATATATATATATGGCATGTAGTTACTCTTTCGAACTGTCTCAGAAAACAGTACCCGCAACTTTTATCCTAAATTATTACCTCATATGTCTTCTTAAAGCTATAGAATAATTTGCTTTTTTTTGTTAATTTTTATGCATTTCTCCATTAAAATATATATGGTATGTAGTTACTCTTTTGAACTGTCTCAGAAAACAGTACCCACAACATTTATCCTAAATTATTACCTCGTATGTCTTCTTATCTTAAAGCTATAGGTTTTTTTTCTTTTTTTGGGGGTTTAATTAATGCATTTCTTCATCAAAATATATATGGTATGTAGTTACTCTTTCGAACTGTCTCCAAAAATAGTACCCACAACATTTATCCTAAATTATCGCCTCATATGTCCTTATCTTGAAGCTATAAAAAAAGTATGGGTTTGATATATAATTTAATGCATTTCTCCATCAAAATATATTTGGAATATATAGATACTCTTTCGAACTGTCTCAGAAAACAGTACCTACAACATTTATTCTAGATTATTACCTCATATGTCATCTCATCTTAGAGCTATAAAAAAAGCTTATCCAGACATCAAAGCAAAATAAACAATGTTCCATAAATTATGTTGATACAATAGTTTTTAATATGAAATACTTGTTAAATATGATTCTGTTTTCCTCTGTTTTATCTAAAATTTACTAATACACAAAACAAAAACTGGTAATACATGCAGTACACAGACAGGCTTCTAAACAATGTTTGTTATCCCTTGAACTCTAATGGTCAGCTTATATATAAACAATTTATTGGAGAGGAAATGATTTTAACAAGATGGTGAATTAGATAAGGAACATTAGAAAGGCTTTTAATGTCAATCACTTCTGAGAGTACATTTCGCATTTTACTAGTTGGATATCTCAAATATTAGTTGCTGCTATCAAAGAGGTGAGGCAAGCAGTAAGTAGTAGATGGCCCTTAGTTCATAAAGTAAATTAGTAATTATAATTGATTGATGAAAATAATATTGATATCCGACTAGAAGCTAGTCTATGGTGAAGGTATCGTGTATTTTAAGTCGCAGGGGTGTCCAACTGATATTGGCTTACAGTTGGGCAAGGCCTGCTATCCTTGTAGCAGGTAAGGGTAAAGGGGAAATGTTTTTATTTCTTCTGTTTCTTCACTCTCATTCTGTTCCTCTTTCTTCCCTATTTGTCTTTTTCATCTCCGCTACAATCTCTTCTATCTCTTTTCTCCCTTTCTCTTGGAGACGACACAAATGACCCACAAGGGTAGACATGTCGTTAAACCCCAACACATTCAGTAAACAGCAGTACTCAAGGTGAGCTATTGTGATAGATGTATGTTCCTTCGTCGTCAACAAGGGGTGGTCGGGTGGTGCGAAGGTGCTGTGTATTTTACATCACCGGGGCGTCCAACTGATATTGGCTTACAGTTGGGCAAGGCCTGCTATCCTTGTAGTGGGTAAGGGTAGAGGGGGAATGTTTTTATTTCTTCTGTTTCTTCACTTTCATTCCTGTTCCTCTTTCTTCCCTGTCCCTCTCTTTCATCTCCTCTACTCTCTCTTCTATCTCTTTTCTCCCTTTCTCTGGGAGACGACACAAAATGACCCTCAAGGGTTGACGTGTCGTTAAACCCCAACACAATCGTCAACAATTTCTTCAAACAGTCTAGACTTCTATTATAAAGCCAATTTCAAAACAATTTTGCACAAATGTTTGTACCAAAATTGCTCAAACGGTTCCGCTCCAATGAACGAGCTCTGGCTGCAAGAGCTAAAAATTGTAAAACCTTTGAATGACATCTGTCAAGCCAATGGCTTGATTTCAAAATAATTTCAGAGAAATGTTTTTCTTATGGCCCTGTACCAAAAATGCTAAAAACGATTCCACTCCACTGAACAAGATTGCGTCGGATCTATTTAAAAAAAAAAAAACAAAAAAAAAAACATATTTCAAGCTGATGGCTCAAATTCAAAATAATTTTACAGAAATGTTCTTTGTCATGGCCTTGCACCAAAATTGCTAAAAGGGTTCCTGTCCACTGAACAAGATGGCTGCCAGAGGTAAAAGGCTAAAAAAAAAATTTTGAATGACCTCTCTTATGCTGATGGCACTATTTCAGAATAATTTCACAGAAATGTTCCTCTTATTGCCCTGTACCAAAATTGCTAACATGGTTTTACTTTACTCCACTGAACAAGACGGCCACCAGAGCTAAAAATAGAAGAAAAAAAAAACTTCGAATGACATCTGCTCTTGTGCAGATGGCTCAGATTTCAAGTTAATTTCACAAATGTTCATCTCATGACCTGTGCTAAAATGGCCAGGTTTTCGAATTTCCATTGATAAATGGTTTCATTGTTGTGTATTGACCCAAAGTTACTCCAGTCCTGCCTGCTATTGTCCACGTGACTATCCCTTCACCACGTACAAAATCCAGATATCAATTATTTATATCAATGCTATTCTTGTTGCTGTAATGTTAGAGTACAGTGTAAAGCGTGTTATTAGCTCACCTGAGCACGAAGTCATGTGCTATTGTGGTCAGTCAATGTCCGTCGTGAGGCGTCAACAATTGCTTTAAAAGCCTACTCCTCCTACACCCCTGGGCCAATTGACTCGATACTTGGTAGGAAGCATCAGGGTGACTTGGAGGTCAAAAATAGCTAAAATCGTTCCGATCAGAAATCCAAGATGGCCGCCATCTTGAAAATCTATTTTTTTGCTTCTTCTTCTGAACTGAAAGGCCAATTGACTCCAAACTTGCTAGGAAGCATCGGGGTGACTTGTAGATTAAAAATAGCTAAAATCGTGCCGTTCGGAAATCCAAGATGGCTTCCATCTTGATAATCTATATTTCGTTTCTTCTGAACTGAAAAGCCAATTGACTTAAAACTTGCTAGGAAGCATTGGGGTGACTTGTAGATCAAAATAGCTAAAATCATGCCGATCAGAATTCCAAGATGGCCGCCATGGCAGTCATCTTGAAAATCTATTTTTCTCTTCTTCCCTGAACCGAAAGACCAGTTGACTCCAAACTTGCTGGGAAGCATCGGGGTGACTTGTTTAAGCAATCATCATGAATCTTGCCCAAAATGTTTGTCTTGGTGATTTCTAGGTCAAATTCGAAACTGGGTCACCTTGGGTCAAAAACTAGGTCACCTGGCCAAATCAGCGGAAAACCTTATCATCACTCTAACAGTCACATTTTTCCAGCAATCATCATGAATCTTGCTCAAAATGCTCTTGATGATTTTTAGGTCAAGTTTGAAACTGGGTCACTTGGGGTCAAAAACTAGGTCACGACCAAATCAGCTGAAACCTTGTTAACACTCTAGCGGTCACATTTTTGTAGCAGTCAGCATGATTCTTGCTTAAAATGTTTTGTCTTGAGTTCTAGATCAAGTTTGAAAGTTACTTGGGGTCAAAAACTAGGTCACCGGGCCAAGTCAGCAGAAAACTTTGTTGTTAACCGCTTAGTGGACTAAGCCTGCCCAGTAAACGTGTGGTTAGGTAAACTGACCGCGCTCGACATGATCCCATTGGGTTGACTGGGCCGTAAAACCTCAACACAAAAGAAAACTTTGTTAACACTCAAGCAGTCGAATTTTTTAAGCAATCATCATGAATCTTGCTCAAAATGTTGTCTTGATGATTTCTAGGTCAGGTTCGAAACTGGGTCACCTGGGGTAAAAAACTAGGTCACCTGTCCAAATCAGCGGAAAACCTTGTTAACACCCTAATGCTCAACATAAACGTTAGTCTCAACATAAACGTTAGTCTTGATGATTTCTAGGTCAAGTTTGAAACTGGGTCACTTGGGGTCAAAAACTAGGTCACCAGGCCAAATCAGCAGAAAACCTTGTCAACACTAGCGGTCACAATTTTGAAGCAAACATCATGAATCTTGCTCAAAATGTTTGTCTTAATGAGTTCTAGGTCAAGTTCAAAACTGGGTCACTTGGGGTTAATCAGCAGAAAATTTTATTAACACTAGTGCAACCATGAATCTTGCTCAAAATCTTGCTCAAAATTTTTGTCTTGATGATTTCTAGGTCAAGATCGAAACTGGGTCAGATGAGGTCAAAAACTAGGTCACCAGGCCAAATCAGCAGAAAACTTAACACTCTAGAGGTCACATTTATTGCTCAAAATGTCCATCTTAATGATTTCTAGGTCTAGTTTAAAATGGGTCACTTGATATCAGAAATTAGGTCACCTGGTCAAATCAAGGGAAAACCGTGATGCTCTAGAGGTCACATTTTTGAAGTGAACATCATGAATCTTGCTCAAAATGTTTGTCTTGATGATTTCAAGGTGATGTATATTTTTCTATTCGGTGACTTAAGTTTTTCCGTTTAGGTCAGTTTCTCAGTAATTATTGGTCCTACAGAGTGAAATTTGGTACTTGTGAAGTGTTTGTGTTTAGGTCAGTTTCTCAGTAACCATTGCTCCTACAGCCAGTGATACTTAGTACATGCATACATCTTAGCATGGCCTCTTGAGTGCAGTCACCCATATTTGACCTTGACCTTTATTTCACAGTCCATTAGACATGCTACATTGTCTTAACTTGTTAATATTATCATTTTGAATTTTGATCAGAATGTTTGCCTTGATCAGTTCTAGATCAGGTTCTCAAAGTGCTATGATGCTCAGGTGAGTGTTACAGGGCCATCATGGCCCTCTTGTCTAAAACATGGTCTGCTGGCCACCATTGCCTTGTGGATAGGAGAGTTAAGTTGATCTGATCTGTTCGGTTTCTCACCACTGTGGTTCGAGCCTCACTTGGGTCATGGGGAAAGCCAAGTTCTGCTAACGGATGGTCTGGTGGTTTATCCCCAGGTTCTCTGGTTTTTGCCCACTTTTGATGAACAATTGGCTCGATATGAGTGAAATATTCTTGAAAGGGATGTAAACCCAAATAAAAAAAAAAACATTGTCTGGGCTCATATGCCGGGACACTGGTGAACAGTGTAGATTCTGTCGTCTGATCTGGGTATACACCGTTTGCTTAAAATACAGGAATTTAAAGGTTAAATGCCAGTCCCTGTTCAGGAACATTTTCCCAGCCTTCACTCGACAGCCCACCAGTGCTGTCAGTGCTTTGATTTAACCAAGTTAGATACTTCCCCTTACGTTAATAATAGATTGGAAAGAGCAAAGCTGTTCCAGTTACGCAAATCAAAATCTCAGGTAAGCGATTTAGGTCCATCATGTTAGTGTTTTTATCATAATTATATGGGCATGGTGGAGCCGGCCTAGGTGGCTCAGTTGGATGCGCCGTCCGACTGAAGACCAGGTCGCGGGTTCAACCCCCGCCGAGGTCGGCTACATTCTTTCGTGGAGATTGATCATGAAATATTTTCTACGGTCATTCTCTCCCTTCTGCTGGTTCAAGAAGGTCAGTTGTCAGTTTCTGGCGTAAGAATGTGCACAATACTGGTTAACCGCTTAGAGGACTAAGCCTGCCCAGTAAACGTATGGTTTGGTAAACCGACCGCGCTCGACATGACCCCATTGGGTTGACTGGGCCGTAAAACCTCAACACAAACATATGGGCATTGTGGTCATCTTGATCATGTGACCCAGATATGGTGAACAAACTTCCGTTACCCAAGCACATGGAGGTTCCATATGAAATTTGGCTTTGGCCCAGTGGTTTCTGAGGAAAGACCTTTGAATGTTTTTTTTCCCTATGAGTGGGTAAAAGAAGTGACCCTTAGGGCAATTTTTGACCCCAGTGCTGTAATTTGAACAACTTGATATAGGTCCGTAAGATAAAACTACTTATACATTTACTAGAAAATATGTTCATTTTGTATATGTGATACTAACATGGCTTTCAAGCTCGTATCACTTACGGAGTGCATAAGGTGTAATAATGGGTCACGTGGGTGATAGGCTTTTTTTTGCACGGGCAAAAAACCCATATCCCCACATTCAGAGCACTCGGCGTTCTTGCCTTAACTCCGCATACGATATCAAATAGGCAAACTTGGCAGGCAGAAAAATGTATGATAGATTATGATATGGCAATTATCATATCGTACTCTGTATCAACCCTCAACCCATATCAGCCGTCAGGCTGATATGGGTGTCTCGGGTTGATATAGGGTATGATATGAAAATTTACATTTTATAATCTCTATATACCAACTATCAAAGGCCTGGGCCTACTAGTTTCAAACCAGAAGATTTTTAGTTTTGCCTATAGGAATCTTACGTAATTGTAGCAGGGTGCGACAAAGGAGTTCGAATTTCTGTCCGTCTGTCAACATTATGTCGAGTCTAGCATTTAAGTGGATTTCTCTGAAACGGTGTCCTCCATATACTCTTTAAGCATGCACTATGACCAAGTACCCTTGACCTAGATATGCTAGTGTGACTGTTGTGATTTTACATTGAGTCTAGCATTAAAGTGCATTTCTCTGAAGTGTTGATAGCTGTGAGTGTCAAACCTTGCATAGTAATTGTCCTCGACATACTCTTCAAGCATGCACTTTGACCCGGTGCCCTTCACCTAGATTTCGTGCTAGAGTGACTTTGTTGTGATTTTACGTCAAGTTACATTGAGTCGAGCATTAAAGTGTGTTTCTCTGAAGAGGTGATAGCTGCGAGTGTCAAACCTTCCCTAGTAATTTTCCTTGACATACTCTTCAAGCATTCACCATGACCTGGTGCCCTTGACCTAGATTTCATACTCCTGTAGCTTTGTCATTATTTTACGTCAAATCTAGCATTAAAGTGCGTTTCACTGAAGCAGTCATAGATGCCAGTGTCATACCTAGCATAGTAATTGTCTTTGACATACTCTTCAAGCACACACTATGACCCGGTGCCCTTGACCTAGATTTCACACGAGTGACTGTCATGATTATGATTTTATGTTGATTTGAGCATTAAAATGTGTTTCTTTGTAGCGGTGACAGCTGTGATGATCAAACCTTGCATTGTAATTGTACTTAACATCATCTACAAGCAAGCACTATGCCCTAATGCCCTTGACCTAGATTTCACGTGGATTTGATTTTATGTTGAGTCTAGCATAAGTGCGTTTGAAGCAGTGATAGCTCCGAGTGTCAGACCTTGCACAGTAATTGTCCTTGACACTCTTTAAGCATGAACTATGACCCAGATATTGTGCTTGAGTGACTTTGTCATGATTTTACATTGAGTCTAGCTTTAAAGGGCCATACTCTGCAGCAGTGATAGCTGTGAGTGTCAAACCTTGCATAGTAATTGTCCTCGACATATTCTTCAAGCACCCACTGTGTCCCAGTGCCTTTGACCTAGATTTTGCACTCCAGTGGTTTTGTCATCATTATTTTACATCAAGTCTGGCATTAGTGAGTTTCTCTGAATCAGTGATAGCTGCGAGTGTCATACCCTGCACAGTAATTTTCTGTGACACTTCAAGCACACACTGTGACTCAGTGCCCTTGACCTAGATTTCCCGCTCAATTGACTTTGATTTTACGCCAAGTCTAAGCATTAAAGTGTGATGCTGTGAAGGGGTGATAGCTGCATGTGTCGAACCTTGCGTAGTAATTGTCCTCGCCCTTGACTTAGATATCACGTTCAAGTGACTTTGTCCTGATTTTACATTGGGTGGCATTAAAGTGTGTTTCTGTGAAGTGGTGATAGCTGCAAGTGTCAAGCCTTGCGTAGTAATTGTCCTCGACATACTCTTCAAGCACACACTATGACCAGGTGCCCTCGACCTAAGTATCGCGCTCAAGTGACTTTGTCCTGACTTTAAGTCAAGTATTAAAGTGCATTCCTCTGTAGCAGTGATAGTTGTTAGTGTCAAACCTTCCATAGTCCAAGCCCTGACATGACCCTGTGCCCTTGACCAGACTTTGTCCAATGCAGGTGCAATGTCGACTTCCGCGGAATCTTATTTTTATTTTTTTTTTACCTTTCTGTAAAAAAGGTCGAGTTAGGTCAACCTATTGTCGTCAGTTTTTCAAACTTTGTAGGGCCTTTGTCCCCAGTGCAGCATACCAAACCCCTGGGCCATTGGCCCTTTGGTTCGGGAGAAAATTTTTTAAAGGGTTTTTACCATAAATGGGGGAGCATGTTAGGTCCATCATGGACCTCTTGCTATGCTCAGGATGGGCTATAGTGATCACTTTTTGTCCATTGTGCGTCCGTCCGTGCAGCTGTCCGTGCGTACGAACCAACATTTAGGGGGCAAAAAATTGGGACATTTTGCCAATTAAGTAGTCATTTGTGAGTGCATATGGGATTTATTCCGTAGATTTGACATTTAAGTGGCAAAAATTTGCTCTTGCGTGGCTTGCAGCTTAAGAGATTTTGCCACTTATGTAGTCATTATGCGAACACCTAGCCACCTTAATGTCCATTCGTGAGAACATCTGGTTGTCCGTCAGTCCGTTAACACTTTTCAAACGACTTCTTCTCGGAAGCCACTGAGCCAGTTTTGCTCAAATTTCATATTGAGCCTCCTTAGGTCAGGGGAACAAAAGATTGCTAAAATGGTCGTGGTCCATTGACCAAGATGGCTGCCATGCTCATATAATATTATGGTAAAAACCTTTAAAAATCTTCGTCTCCAGAACTGAGATTGCTTGGGGCTGAATCTTTGCATAAATCATCGGAGAAGGGAGACCTAAAACGATGATCATACGTTGATGTTTGACCTTTTTATGGCAAGGTCAAGTTTGCTTCCCAATGCATATGTATGGGCCACATACATTTGTATGGGAAAAATGTTGAGAATTTCAAACAACTCCTCTGAAGCCACTGGGCTAGTGTTGCTCAAATTTCTTGGTCAAGGTCCCTTGACCAAGATGGCTGCCATGCCCATATATGGTAAAAACCTTTAAAAATCTTTTTCTCTAGAACCAAGTAAGCATTATGGCCTAATCTTTGCACAAATTATCAGGGATTGGAGATCTACCAAAATTGCTAAAATGGTGTTTATGTTTGACCTTTTTACGACAAGGACAATTTTTTCTTCCCCATACATTTGTATGGACACTATACATTAATATGGGAAAATGTTGAGAAATATTTTGGACATCTCCTGCTTGAGCAATTTTCACAAGATTTCAAATGGGGCCTTCTGTCAAAAAGGTGTTGATAATTTGTTTGAATGGTCCCACAAGATTTCAAATGGGGCCTTCTGTCAAAAAGGTGTTGATAATTTGTTTGAATGGTCCCACGCCACTGAACAATATGGCTGCCATGCCCATATATGGTAAAAACACTTATAATCTTCTCCAAAATCAAGAAAGCTTTAAGGCTGAATCTTGGTATATAGCATTGGGGGCTCAAGATCTACTAATTTTGTTAAAATGATGACAGTAGGTTAACCTTTGACCTTTCTATGGCAAGGTCAGATTTGTGCCCTCATACATTTGTATGGGGAAAATGCTGAAAAATCATTTTCTCAATTGATAATAAAGACTTGGCTGAAACTTACAATGTATGATTAAAGTAGTAAAACTGTTTAGCTACTGTCAAAATTTTGGGGTTATCTGCCCTTGCCCTTGGGCTCTATACATGTATAAAATTATGAAATCTTTAAAGGTCTTCTCTGAAACAGCTTGAAGAGTTTTCACTAGTTTCACATGGGGCCTTCTGTCAAAAGGATGTTGACAATTTGTTCAAATGGTTCTGTTTATTAAACAAGATGGCTGCCATGCCCATATATGATAAAACACTTAAAAATCTTCTTCAGAACTAAGAAAGCTCTGAGGTTGAATTTCAGTTTTTGGTTGCAATGGCAACTTTAGATTTTAAGAAAGGGAAATTTTAAATAATAAGTCCTTCAAAACCACTGAAGCAGTATCACTAGTTTGGAACAAATGTTGCTTGGGTAAAAGCAATTCGAAATAGCTAAAATTATGATGATCTGCCTCTTTGTTTGGTTGCCAAGGCAACAGACAGCTCCCATAGACTTATAATCATAAATGGGAGCATGGTTAAATTACATTTTCTCCATAACCAGTGAAGTGATGAGAACCATATTTGGCAGTTATGATCATTTAATGCTTGTCTACAAAGTGTTTTATGACCAGTGGTCATTTTGTTTGGTTGCAATAGCAGCTTTAAAATGTAAAGAAAAAGGAAATTTTTAAAAGACTACTCCTTCAACATCACTGAAGCAGTACGACTTTAATTTTGTACAAATATTGCTTGGATAAGGGCAATTGTCAATTCAAAATGGCAATTTTGGTTTGGTTGACATGTCAACAGAAGTCATTTTGCCATTTTTATACATGGTTTCACGTTGGCTGTCCGTCTGTCCAACTGTCAGATCTACTTTTGGTTCTGGATTTACATGGATTCTCACCAATCTTGGTATGCGCATTGATATTGTGGAGGTCTGATTTGGGCTTGCTAATGGACAAATTTTGTCCATATTTTAGTTATCTGTCCACATCATGTCCATATTTTCGTTTCCGGACAATAAACAGTAAGTATCAATGGATTATCATGAAAATTGGTATCTGTATTGATGTTGTGGAACTACACAGCTAGAGTAGGCCAGGGTAGAAGGGTGGAGCAATTGGTGGAGTGGGGTGGGGACAGACTGGAAACATTTTCCGGATGACGCATCATGGGATTGAGAGGAATCCATACACAAAGTTTCGATGAAAAATTCCTCTACTGGTCACGGAAGAGATGATAACTGGAAAAATCCCAAGACGGCTGAAGGCAGCCATATTTGTCAGAGGACTGGTACCAAATTTGGCACAATAAAACCACGAGGACCATCCCAGACAAGTTTCAAAAGAACCTTAAGAATGGTCTCCGAGGAGATGCGATAACATAATTGTTAGTGTTAAGTAAATGAGAAGTCACGATTTCTAAGATGTCCGTCTTGTGGCCATATTAGTCTGTGGACCGGAATTGTTTTTGGGAAGACATATCTAGGAGTTGAAATGAATCCATATGCATAGTTTCATTGAGATTCCTCCTCTAGTAAGGAAGGAGATGCAATAGCAGGAAAAAATCCAAGATGGGTGACAGCGACCATATTTGTCGACAGATCGGAACATAATTCGGGTGTGTATAGATAGAACTGCCTTTCTTGAGTCAGCAGAAAGGAGAGAATGACCGTAGAAAATATTTCGTGATCAATCTTCACAAAAGGATGTTGCCGCCCCGGTGGGGGTCGAACCTGCAACCTCCTAATCACCATTACAATGCGCCTCCGAGCCACCAAGGCTGGCCTGACCTGTGGTCTCGGAGGAGATGCTATAACAGACTGTAACTGTGTTGAGGACTCCACATGCAAAAGTTTACTGTTTACGGAGATGTTGAAAAATACAAGAGGGCCGACTATAGCCAAATTTGTTGACGGACCAGAACCATATTTTGGCGTGCACAACTAGACCACCAGGAGAACATCTCGGACAAGTAGTCTTGGAGAAGATGCAATAACGAGAAATTATTTATGGATGTAGTGACATACAGACGCCGGACAGTCCCCCTGTGGGATAAGCTCTACCTGTAGTGGAGCTAAAAATATGTGGATATCCCCTCTTATCCAGAGCTATGTTTTGAAGTAAAGAAATCGATGACTGAAAATGAGGAGACCTAGGAATATGCTTGAAATTCACAGCTAGCGAACCTGGGGAAAGGAATTCAGCTCATGACTGTTTGGCGCCTTATTGCACAGAGCCTTTCATTAGCTTTCTTCCATTAACTCTATATGACTTGAACAATGTTGAAAGGGATGTAAAACAGTAAATCAGCATCATTGTCTTCTGGATACTTCCTTTATTGGAATCTTTGGCACTAATTGGAGTTGATGGCTAATAGGTCTTGAGAAGCGTCTTGTGATTAGGATGCAGTCTGTGAAAACTGGATAGTTATTTTTGACATTTTATTGATAGTTCAACAATACTTCAAACAAGATCTATCAAAGACAATACAAATGTACAAAAGTAGATTCTTTACCTGCTAAATTTAATCCTGAAAGCACTATTCACAACCATTCACAACAACAATGGACAGCATTCTAAATTTGTTTTTCCGAAAAAATTAGACGATATCTCATGTGAATCGAGGAAAAGTATTTGTATGAAATACAGAGCCTTGTATAGTTATAAATGGGAACGAATTCCGCAGGAGGCAAGAGCCTGTCAGTATTATAAACAAATTTAACAATAAAATCCATATTAAGTCTTTGTCCTGCCTTTGCAAACAGAGTAGATTCAGATCAGTTGGCTTCTAAGAAGCCAACTGATCTGGATCTGCACTGTTTGTCATTAAGCATTCAAATTTGTATCAACAAACTGAATCAAGTAATCTGATTGGCTGAAAACTGAAGTGGGCGTGGTATCTTAATTTATTCAGCAGGACAACGGTTAAGAATGACAGTCATTGGACTTTGATATGTAGATCATGGTCACAAAATGGTACCAAAATTTTAGGGAGGATATGAATGCTAGGTTTGATGACTGCAGGTCATATGGTCGATAAATACTGACAGACTAAATATAGGAATGTGCCTATTAGAATTATAAACAAGTTAAACACTAAAGTTGTGTATCTTATATCCAACTCATATTGGCTTAAAGTTGGGTAAGGCCTGCTCTGTTTCTTCACTTTCATTCTTGTTCTCTTTCTTACCTGTCCCTCTCTTTCATCTCTACTATTTTTTTTTTCTCCCTTTCTCTGGGAGACGACACAAAATGACCCACAAGGGTTGATGTGTCGTTAAACCCCAACACAATCACTAAAGTTCTTAATAAAGAATGTCAATGGACTGTGATATGTAGGTCATGTCATAAAATGATACCGCAGTATTATATCTGTTTAGGAGGAAGTGTGTGCCAGGTTTGATGACTAGGACGTACAGTCAGAAATGGAGCTCAAAGCTAGGGTTGACCTAAAACGGGAGTCATTTAACTGAAATTTAGGCCAGGGTCATAAAATGAAACCAGGGACAAAGCACATGCTGTATTAGATGATTGGAGGGGTTTTATTTAATCGGAGATATTAATGCTAGCTAGGACTGACATAAAAATGGTGAAGTTTTTATACCATGAAAGAAGGGTCATGGTAATAAAATGATACCCCATTTGAGTCCATGCTATGGAGGAAGTCTATGCCTGGAAAGATTATTGTAGGTGTAACAGTTATTCAAAAATGGACTTAAATGATAGGGCTGATGCAAATATTGATGCAAATTTTGACAGATGAATGAATGAAAATTTTTGCTCCAATGTGGAATGGCACTTTCAGGGATAAATAGCAGCTAATCCTTTAAAACTTTTCCAAGGAATCGGAGCTTCTTGAGGGTTCATAAAATGTGAAAAAACTCTTAAAGTGGCAATCACAACCGACAGAAGACACTCTGTAATATTTCATTAGTCAGGCAAAATAAGGCAGAGGATTAAATTAACATGAAATGTCGTGTCTTGTTTTCTCCAAACAATAAAATGATTTGAGAATGTTGCCTGTTACAATTTTGGGTGTCACTTTAACGGTTAGAGACCACTGGAATGACATGTCAAGCCCGTTTTTCTGGGGGAAAAATATATCATTAGCTAACTTTTTACCTACTAAAGTTTATAAGTACATGTACCACATACATTAGAATTTCATTTTATAAAATGGCAGTTCTAGCAACTATGCCCACACAGCCTTGCATACATGAATACGGAAAATGTGTGCTGCTGGTAAATTTTAACTCTTAACCTGCTGCTCACGACAACCCCTTCCTTTGCAAACAGTGTAGATCCAGATCAGATGGCTCCTGAAAAAGCCATCTGATTAGGCTCTACATTGTTTGTCATTCAGTTTGTGAATTTGAACGAAAATATTATATGATGTAATCTGATTGGCTGATAGTCAGAAATGGGTGTGGCTTATTAAATTACTCAGCAGGATAAGGGTTTAAGTGCTAATCACAACTACAGCAGATGTCACTTTGAAATATTTATTTCTATTTTTCTGAAAAAATAAGGCTTGCCACTTCATGTGAACTGTCAGCCTAGCAGATGATTCACTTTAAATGTCGAGTCTTACTTTCTCTGAAAAATAACAAGATCAAGTTTAGAATGTTGTCTGCTAGAAATTTTCTAAGTGCCTTGGGATCAAATCTCAAAATTATGTTTCAGCGAACATGTATCGGTGAGTTACACCATGAGCTATACCACTCTGCCTGGATTGTGTGATTTCTCTAGCAGTAAATGTCCTAAAATTTATACTTTGTTTCATTGTTTGTTTGTTTTTTGGTTTTATTTGCACATTTTTGTGTTTCATGAACAATTTGGTGGAATGGCAGTTTAGACCCTGATCAAACCACCTTCAGGACACTTCAATCCATGAGGGTCATTTGCCTCATAGCGGTACATTAGCCCTTAAAGCACGAATCAAACTGCAAGCATTTTGATTTTTTTTTTTTTTTTTGGGGGGGGGGGTGGGGGGGGGGGGGGGGGGAGAGGGATTTTTCAGAGTAAATTTGGATGGTAAATCTTAATTTCCAAATAATAATGAAAAAAAAAAGTGTCATCTGTTACAATTTGCTTAGCCCTTTTAGGGTTAACTTTGCTTACTAAATGAAAAGCAATAATGTTACATGTCAACTTTGGATGAAGACTTCACTGTGAAAATGGTTAAAAATTAAAATGTATTCTGTTAAAAAGATAAATGTTTTTAAAAATGATAATAGAGCAGGTACATCCTGAAATATGGTAAATGTGTATGTGTCCTAAAATTTCCAGCACTTGGTTTTATTCTTTTTTTGCATAAAGTTTGATGTTTTATACATTGAAACAATGCAAACCCTGAACAGACTGCACTGTTTGCATTATGGAATTCTAGAACAGTTACAATAAATGAATCCAGTTTTACCTGAAACACCAATGTTGGCTATGTAAGAACTTACCGTAAAGATTACTGCTCTATAGGCAAATTCAGCAGACAACATATTGATGATAAAGTTTCTTAAATTTTCCCAGAAAATGGGCTTTGACATTTCATGCAAATTGTCCACAATTTGAAAGGCCAAAACCTATTTTCTGGGAAAAAATATTTCAAAATGTCATTTGCTGATTTTTTACCCAGCATGCTAAGTGTTAAAGCAGTCTATTCTGCATACAGGAGACTGCTAACTTACATAAACAAAACTGACCTGTTAATTTTACCCCAGCTAATAATAATTAGCATGGTAAGTGTTAAAGCAGTCTATTTTGCATACAGGAGACTGCTAACTTACATAAACAAAACTGACCTGTTAATTTTACCCCAGCTAATAATAATTAGCATGCTCAGTGTTAAAGCAGTCTATTCTGCATACAGGAGACTGCTAACTTACATAAACAAAACTGACATGTTAATTTTACCCTGAATTAATAATAATTGGATATGTCCAATGTCTACTTAACCTACTCGTTTAAATACCAGCAGACATTTTAAGTTGACTGGATAAACCTGGTAGTTTTCCTGCCATTTTGTACAAGGGAGACAACCTTAGTGGTCCTGTTTACTTTCCTGCACACCAGTCCCCTTCTGAAAAGGGTTCTACTCTAAAAAGGCAAGAATTTGATCCACTTTGGGAGCAAATTCTTTCACTTATGAGTGGATCCTTTTCAGAAAGGAGGCAGAACTATGAGGTGCTTCCTCAGAAAATGTATCCAGTACCTTAAAGTATTTTATTATTTTCCCAGAAGACAGGGATTGACATTTTCTTTCAAAATTGTCACATTATTTGGAGACAAGCAAAATGTCAAGGCCAATTTTGGAAAAATAAAAATGTTGCTTGCCATCTGCTGTTTTAGCAGTGCTAAAAGTTATACATGATTTGCAACTAATGTACATTTCACGTGAATTAACAGAATTTCTTTTTTTACTTAATACACCTAACCACATAGGTATATCCAAAAGGGTATATAAAAGCAAAAACTAATAGGTTGATTTGGTCTACATACTATAGTCTTTATTGCTATTATTGAAGAACCTCTGAAATTTCAGCTGACCATTATTGAACACTGGCTTTTGATACATGAAGATTTTGTCTTTGATCATAAAATGTCACAGGTGTTCATAAAACCTGTACATTCAATTTAAGGGGATAAGATTACTCTCAGGGGAGTTAACTGTCAAAACTATTTTGTCCCCCTTCTAATTTGCTCCCCTTGTTTGTAGGTTAAGTGACCAGCTCGACATGACCTTAACAGTGTTGATGATTGGGTGATAAAATTCCAACAAAAATCAAATCCAATTGGTGTTTTAAGGGTAAAGTTCTCCTGTCTTAAGTGTAGGAACATATTTGAGCAATTTGGACAGCCCAACATGATTTTGCACTAGCATGCTTAAGACAGGTACCATATTTACTGTACAGTAAAACCTGTGTAAGAGAGCCACCTTCGAGAATGATTTTAAATAGTGGTTGGTAGAAAAAGTTGTCTGTCTTATAAAGGTACATGTCATGTAATTTTGCTAGCAAAATTACAAGACATGTACCTTTATAAGACAACCACCTTTCCACATCAACCACTAAGGTCAATGTCAAAGGTGGCTGTCTTACACAGGTTTTACTGTATGGATTCGGACAAACGGTTATGTGCTGCAACCCCTGCTAGGCAGACAATTCACAGGAGATGTCAAAAACCATGGCGAAAAAGCATTCTAAGTTTGGAACAATTTTCATGACACTTTTAGGATCAACCTTTACCATTCTATGGACAAAATGCAGCAGATGATATTTTCTTATTTTTCCCAGAAAACAGGCTTTAACATTTCATGTAAACTGTCTATATACATATATATTTCTCCTACAAAGACAATTTGCATGAAATATTAAAGCCTATTTTGTAGGAAAATAAGAAAAAATATTTCAAACTGCTTCTGCTGAAATTTTTCCAGCATTAAATGCTCTCATCTGACAGTATAAAAAGAAAAAAAAGGTAGAATGAGACTGTTTTTCTAGAACGGAGAATTCATTCCTAGTTTTGTTCCAAAGTCTAGTCTGGCCCGTTTCTGATACCTCACAGCTAACCTACAGAAAAAGAAAGAAAACAAACTGAACCATGTGTAAAAATCATAGCTCTAGATAAGGAGCATTTTTCGGCCACAAAGTATTGATATTTTTTTTTTACTTCTCCAAAAAATATATGTTGTGGGTACTCATTAGAAGTGCCTCGACGAGGCACTTCTAATGAGTACCCACAACATATATTTAATGGAGAAATAAGAAAAATACTTACATAATACCCACTCATCTAGAGCTATGGAAAATATGTTTTTGGGGTATATGCGGGCAACAAAGGGCCAGATTAGTCCATGCATATTAAGCAGTCTGAGCAGTCCTTTGCTGTCTGCTCGGATTCATTGGATACTGTAGAGCATACTAATGGATAGCTCAGACCCTTATCAGGGCCCAGTTGTTCAAGAGCATACTAATGGATGCTCAGACCCTTATCAGGGCCCAGTTGTTCAAACTAACAAGTAAGTTGATGTATCGTTGAAACTTTGGTCATTAAATATGGATTATACGCTAATATTTTTGCTGAAAAAATGTGAGTAGCTTTTGCATTTGCAAAAGCTACTCACATTTTTTTTTAGCAAAAATACCTGTGAATTAGATATTGTACTTACTAGAACGTTAACATTTTGACCACTAACGAGCTAACAATGCTTTGACAGGGTTCATACATGTTGGAAATGTCAAGGAAATTTTTTTTTTTCAAGGTCAGGGAATTGTCAGGGAATTCTGTGATGTGTCAGGGAAAAATGAAATTTTGCAAAAATGTCAAGGAAATGTCATGGAATTTTACATTTCAGCCTGATGAAGCTAGAATGTTTGGTCCTGATATATGTTTTCTTGCTAAATTTATCAAATTTCCGGCTCTGATATTGTCATGGAAATTTGAATTTACGTCAGGGAAATGTCAGAGAACTTTGGTCAATTCTAAATGTATGAACCCTGTTTGAACAACTGGGCCCAGATTGTGCAGCTTTGCTGACTGATCAGGAGCTTTCTGTTTGCATATACCCCAAAATGCACAGATGTATTTGAATTGATATTACCAATAAAAATTGTGTAGGTTTTGCAGTACATGTACTATGGTTAACAATCATACTTTGCATATTGTAGTGACTGATATGAAAAATACAGATATGCTGCAAATCATAACCAGTGTATTTAAATCAGTATTGGGCATCACACTATTTTGAGCAGCAATAATCTACTAACATTTTGTCTTCTAAAAATACATGTCTGTGAGCCCAAATATGGCAAATTGTATATAACTGAATATCCCAGCAACAATACCTGACAACTGCAAATTTCATCAACTTATTCTATAAATAGTATGTACTTATGATGATTATTTGGTGTTTTATGTCTCTAATCTGAGGAGGTGATAATGAAAGCTCTGAACAACAGAAAATCATTTTTGACTTGTTTAAGCATGTGATCAGGGTCTACACTGTGTCTTAAAAACAGATAATTCTATACTACATGATAAAACTAAAAATAAATCTTAAATTGAAAATGGATCTGCCAGCAGACAACAAATTTATGATATTTTTCCCAGAAAACAGGCTTTGACATTTCATGCAAACTGCCTCCTGAGGAGACTTGTTTGTTTGTGTTGAGGTTTTACGGCCCAGTCAACCCAGTGGAGTCATGTCGAACGTGATCAATTTACCTAACCCCACGTTTACTGGGCAGGCTTAGTCCTCTAAGCGGTTAACCAGTATTGTGCACATTCTTTCGCCAGAAACTGACAATTGCCCTTCTTGAATCAGGGGAAGGGAGAGAATGACCGTAGAAAATATTTCATGATCAATCTCCACGAAAGAATGTTGCCGACCTTGGCGGGGGTTGAACCCGCGACCTCCTGGTCTCCAGTCGGACGGCGCATCCAACTGAGCCACCAAGGCCGGCTCCTGAGGAGTAAATTTGCATGAAATGTCAAAGCCTATTTTCTTGGGAAAAAAAAAAAAAAAATATGAAAACTATTTCAAAATGTCTGCTGAAATTTTTTACCCAGCCATCTACATATTGAGTTAGACTAAGAAATGCTGTTGGAACTGAAACAAGGACATATCTTCCAGGGCCCAGTTGTTCAAAACTAACAATGTTATTAGTTAATGTATCCTTAAAACTTTGATCATTAAATATGGCATATAAGCTAATATTTTTGCTGGAAAAATGTGAGTAGCTTTTGCATTTGCAAAAGCTACTCACATTATTTCAACAAAAGTACCTGAGAATTAGATATTGTGTAGCTTTTGCATTTGCAAAAGCTACTCACATTATTTCAACAAAAGTACCTGAGAATTAGATATTGTACTTACTAGAACAGTTAACATTTTGACTATAAATACTTTGTTTAGCTAACAATGCTTTGAACAACAGGACCCAGAATACTTACTTGATTTCCCTATGTTTTATAAGTTCATTGATGACCACAAAGATGAGTGAAGCTGCAAGTCCAACGGTCCAGACATCTGGCACAATGTCAGAAAGACTCAGTGGGTGGGATACAGCACCATTACGAATAAAACTATCACAGATAAAAAACAATACCTGGCACAATAACCTGAAAATATATACAAAATATATATGAACTGCATATAAAGGCAAAATTGAAGCCTAACCCTTGCTGAATAAATTAAGATGCCTGGCCCATTTTAATTTTTCAGCCAATCAGATGACTAAATCCAGATTGCTGATATAAAGTCACATACTGACTGGCAAACAGTGCAGATCCAGATCAGTTAGCGCCTTAGAAGTCAACTGATCTGGATCCACACTGCAAAGGCAGGGTGTATTCGGTGTAACGATCAGTTTCTTCCGTTAAAATCTTCCTCTGGGGGAAGAAACCTACCAGTTAGTTTCTCCCCACCTCAGTTCGTTTCTTCTGCACCCCCCCAGCCCACCCCACCCAACCCCTTGAGATTTTTCTAGCTGCAGGCTCAACTGATTATATATGTGTCAAATAAGGTGATAAATCAAATAAAATAGCCTTCTGAAGTTTACCATCAACCTTTCTCTGCTTCAACAAACCTGTATATATCTAGGAGAGAATGTCGTGCAGACAAAAAAAAAGAAAAAAAATCCACGATGGGGGGGTTGCGGGGGGAGGGTGGGGTGTGGTGGTGGACCAGAAAGGAGTAAACAATGTCCACCACCCCCACCCCCACCCCCCCCCGTCAAGGTGCTGCGGTAATGATATATTGTTTTAAGTATTTAAATTATCATACTATCTAGTTCAGCTTTATGCTGAAGTAAGTCCTAGTGGGTGGGTTGGTGGGGGAAGAAACCAACTCGTCACTTTCTTCCCCAACCCAAGTCAGTTCCTTCCCCAAGTGGTCAGGGTTCATTGCTGTAATGATGAAACCTTCTAGCTTATTAACAGCAACTTATTTTATGATTTACCACCATTTATTTCACATATTCAACTAGTTCAGCCTAATGCTGAAAAAAATCACAGACGCGGGAAGAAACCAACTAGTCAGTTTCGTGAAACCAACTAGTCAGTTTCTTCCCCCACCCAGTCAATGTGCTTTGCCGTAGTGATGAATTGCTGTAATCTTAATTATCATATTTAATGATTTACTGCCATTAATTGCACATATATAACTAGTTTACCCTCATGCTGAATGAAGTCCTGTTTGGGTGTGTGTGTGTGGGTTGGGGGGGTGGGGGGTAGGGGGGGGGCGGGAAGAAACTGACTGGGGGAAGAACCAACCTGTTACACCAGATTCAGCAGGAATAGAGTTAACCTTTAGCACACTCAAGGGCAAATGGATAGATGACAAATGAATGATATTTTTCATAGAATATAAGACAACACTTCTTCAAAGGAGACTGTTTGAATGAAATGTCTTATTTTCTGCGAAAAATAATATTTTAAAATGTTGCCTGCTGCTTTTTTATACTTAAAGTGTCACTCAAACTGCTGCAGAAAATTCTTGATTTTTTTGAGAAAATAAAGCTTGATATTTCATGTGAAATATACATATATTTATCATGATATTACAATCAATTATTATTGGTACTATGTGTCACCTTTATTATTATAATTTTTATTTTCCTGGGGACAAATTTTTGTGATTTACTGATCTAATATAAAAATATCATGTTTGCAGATATTCAGAATAAATTTGGTAATCTGAGTTCAACTAAAGCTGGTGCTACAGGACATACGGAGTCCTGCAAACATTATTACTGCCATATGAAGTCTCTATAAAACCGCGGGGTGGTCGGGTGGTGCGAAGGTGCTGTGTATCTTACATCACTGGGGCGTCCAACTGATATTGGCTTACAGTTGGGCAAGGCCTGCTATCCTTGTAGTGGGTAAGGGTAGAGGGGGAATGTTTTTATTTCTTCTGTTTCTTCACTTTCTTTCCTGTTCCTCTTTCTTCCCTGTCCCTCTCTTTCATCTCCTCTACTCTCTCTTCTATCTCTTTTCTCCCTTTCTCTGGGAGACGACACAAAATGACCCTCAAGGGTTGACGTGTCGTTAAACCCCAACACAATCAATCTCTATAAAACCAAGATCTTGATTTTCATTCTTTTATATGTTCTTGTTTCCAAGGGCAACCTTTATAGATTTTATTTGGATTGGAATGCTGTGATACTATACTTACAATACTGGAATGATACAGAGCCATAATTTATTAGTGGCAGGGCACTGCTGCCATAAATGATCTGTCCAGTGTACAAAACTCACAGAAATAATCTCTGAAATGAAAAAAAACATTCATCAGTCATTATCATAGCTACGGATAAGGTGCTTTTTTTTTTTCAATAAAAAAAAGTACAGTTGACTCTCGCTATCTCGACCTCGCTTCTCTCAAATTACCGCTTATCTTGAAGTGAAAATCTGGTCCCTGCCTAAACATGAAATCTAACAATATGTAAAAAATATTGTGGAAAAGAGGAGAAAAGAGCAATTTCTCCTCTTTTCCACATTATTTTCAATATATCTCTAACTTCAAGAGTCCAATTACACATACATGTATATTTGTTAAATGTGGTTAATCGTTTTATGTTTTCCTCAATTATGCAAATCTGATATGTCGAAGAACGGATATCTCGAAGTATTTCAGAGAGTCCCTTGGAATTCGAGATAATGAGAGTCGACTGTATTGACATTTTTCTTCTTTCTGCAAAAAAACATGTGGTGGGTACTCATTAGAAGTGCCTCAGTGAGGCACTTCTAATGGGTACCTAGAACATATGTTTTGGGGAAGAAATTAGAAAAAATATTTACCTGATCTTATCTGGATGCATTACATAGATATGTGTACATTCAAATTTTTCACAGAAGTATGGCAGACATGGTAAGGACATAGTTCCAGATAAGGCACTGTTTTCAACAACAACAAAAAAGTATTGATATTTTTCTTGTTTCTCCATGAAAACATATCTTGTGGGAACTCGTATGTTTTTGTGGTTCTCTCCTTGTGTTTTGCTTAATTGTATTTAGCTACTTTTTATGCCCCCAGAATGGCGGAAAAGGCATGTAGTGTTACCCCGGTCCGTGAGTCTGTCCCTCTCCGTCAGTGTCCTGCCTTAGCAATTTGCTTTCTATTTCGCAAATGTTTCACAGTGAAAAAGGAGCTTTTATGCTTTCTTAAATTATTGCTCGTTTAACAATTACAATGCTGCTGATATGAACTGCTACTGTCAATCTGTATACATGTTTTATTGCATGCCTTTGACTGTGCTTTGTCATGTACTGGTAGGCCAGAAGTTGTCTATATTTATATGAAATGTCAAGCCTTATTTTCACACACTAATAATAGAAACAAATTTAGAATGCTGTTTGCTTCAATTTGTGTGGCGCTTTAAGAGTTAAAACAATGATTAGTAAGATTTTCCCATTACGATGATTACCATAATATGGGCTTACCAAAATATAAGACTAGAAGAAACAGAAAAATGTTTTGAGCCACTACAATCCCTCCAGAAAACTTCGTATACCAATCACTGTTTGGTACTGGAGCTTGGGATCTATAAAAAGAACAAGAAATCATAGAACAGTTTTAGATAAGATATAATTTGGGATCATGTTTTGCACTGTGCTTCATGGAATTGCCTAGGTGAAGTGATGCCATTGGGTACATAAGATGAGCCAGCACACGACAAAACCTACAATAAGACTTGTGTGACCAGCTAAGACTCACATCAGCCTGCACATCCAGAGTCTGGTCAGTCTTCACTGATCACATATGCCTTCTATAGCCTCCGGGTAATCCAAAGAGGGAAGAAGGAGAACCCTTGCCATAATAGATGGATGTACAGGCTGATCTGAGTCTTTGCTGGTTACACAGGTCTTATTGTAAGTTTTATCCTGCACTGGCTTAGATATGTTTTGGTGCAAAAAAAACTGGATGACTGTCACACCATTGTACATCACAATACTTCCGCACGGAAACACCCTAGTGTAAATTTTCTGTGAAAAACTATTCTACATTTCATTCTGGATGATTTCATATGCAACATCTCGAGGTTAAAAAAAGTTGCAATATGCTTCCAACCTGCCCCGTTTCAGGCACTAGCCTGGGTCCAAGCATCCGAGGGCAAAACTTTTACCCCTTCTATTCCTATTGCAATTCAGTATGATACAGTAGCTGATTCGGGTGAGGTTGAGGATAAAAAGATATAGTCGACTCTCGTTATCTCGACCTCGCTTATCTCGAACAACTGCTTATCTCGAAGTGAAAATCTGGTCCCTGTTCGAACACGGATATCTAACAAAAGGTATCAAAATATTGTGGAAAAGAGGAGAAATTGCTCCTTAGGAGCAGTTTCTCCTCTTTTCCACAATATTTTCAATATAACTTAACTTCAGGAGTCAAATTACATATTCATTTATTAAATGTGGTCTTTCGATTTATTGTTTTCCTCAATTCCGCAAATCTGATATGTCGAGGTACGGATATCTCGAAGTATTCCAGAGAGTCCCTTGGACTTTGAGATAACAAGAGTCGACTGTACTTTTTTTTTTTTTCAGAAAGTGTTTATGCTGCCTATCAGATCAAATGGCATGAAAGGCATATTCACAACACCTACAAGTTCGTTCAAAATTTGAATATGCCACTGCACATCTCTATATGTATCCCTTGACAAGTCCAAGTTTTGTTTGTAACACTAATAAGGAGACAGCACTGATTACAAATGCAAAGACAGACGGACAGGAAAACTCAATCTTCAACCTTTGTTAAAAAAAAAAAAAAAAATCTGAGCTAGCAAAAAAAAAAAAAACCTTTTGAAAAATGTTATCTGGACAACTGATAGAAAATACTAAATCATAGGAGAAAGTTAACACAGTATTTTTGGTGCTGTGGCAATGGATCAATACAAATGAGAAATTGTATGATAAAAGTTAAGAAATAACATGACAAAAGTTTGCATCATTTTTTTTTTTTTTTTTTTTTTTTGTGCTGGGGTACTGAACCAATATAAATGAGAAATCAACAAGGTAAAAGGTAAGACATCACTACACAAAAGTTAACATCAGATTTTTGATACAAGAGCTGTGACTAGATACAAATGAAAAGTGACTTAACAAAAGGTAAGATATCACAGAAGAAAGCATCATGTCAGAATTTTGATGCTGGCTGATTAGATCCTAAACATTAAATCACATGATATATGGTAAATAATTATAGTAAACAAATAAATTTACTTGACAAGGAACTGGCAACTTGTTTCCACATGGAGAAAAAAACAACACATGCTACCATTGCAAGAAGTTGCTTTTCATGACATCTTAGGGCAATGATGTTTAGCCAAAACTTGTCCAGCATTTGCACAGGCTCTGAATTTTAGATAATGAACATGCCTATTTGAGGTTATAAACAACTGAAAATGATGCAAAAAGGACTATTGCACTGATACTGACCAATATTGCCCCGCAATAGGATATCAAAATACGCCAGCCTGCTCACATCCTTTGCAAGCTGGCGTCCTTTGATATCCCAACTCAGGGACAGTATTCATCAATATCAATTCAATATATTATTTTATCTCCTCCCATTTTTAGAACTGTACAGTACTCACATGAATTCATATATTGCACAACTGGTTCCATTATGGCTGGCTGGATGAGAATAGCAGTATGATAGTAGAACACGGCCGTAACAAAACAGAGCTGTTAATACAGGTGGCACAAACCGAAGCAAGTTGTACAGGATGAAACGTATAAGCATCTGAAATATATATGTCAGTTCAAGCATTTGAATAGTGAATTTAAAAATCAACAAAAGACTTTTTTATTCCCAATGATAGGGCTTAAATACTTACAGTCTATGGGCAAATACAGCAGATGACAAAATGATTTTTTTTTTTCCCAGAAAGTAGGCTTTGACATCATGCAAATTGTCTCCCTAGGAGATAATTTGCATGGAATGTCAAATCCTATTTTCTGGGAAAAATATTTCACAATGTCGTCTGCATGCAAAGTGTTAATAAGGGGAATGGATGCATTTTCAAGGAGGCAATATTGTATTGTCAATGTTGCTTAATCATCCTCGGTGGCTCAGTTGGATGCGCCGTCCGACTCGCGGGTTCAACCCCCACTGAGGTTGGCAACATTCTTTCGTAGAGACTTATGAAATATTTTCTACGGTCATTCTCTCCCTTCCGCTGATTCAAGAAGGGCAGTTGTCAGTTTCTGGCGAAAGAATGTGCACAATACTGGTTAACCGCTTAGAGGACTAAGCCTGCCCAGTAAACATGTGGTTAGGTAAACTGACTGCGCTCGACATGACCCAAATGGGTTGACTGGGCCGTAAAACCTCAACACAACACAATTAACCATCCCTTCTCAATAGGGTTCTACTCTAAAATGGATTTGCTCCACAAGAATCTACTTTAAAAGAAAAGAATTAGGGAGCAAATTCTTTCCTTTTAGAGTGGCTCCTTTTTTAGAAGGGGATCAATGTGTAGGAAAACAAGCAGAAGTCACACGATTTCCTTCTGTAAAAATGGCAGAAAATATACCAAATGTATCTAGTCCCTTAACCGTTGCCATGCTGAATAAATTAAGATGCCACACCCACTGTTAATTTTCAGCAAGTCAGATAACTTGATCCAAGCTGTTGAGAAAAAACTCACATACCTAATAACAAACAGCTTCAGATGCCAACTGATCTGGATCTACAGTTTGCAAAGACAGGGCATATCTGGGTTCAGCAGGACCAGGGTTAACATTTCATTCAAATAATCTCTGGATATAATTTAACCCTTAAACTGCCAATCACAACAAATGTCGTCTGCTTTGTTATCTGTTTGTGATTTTAAAAGTAATTTTTGCAAACAGTGTGGACCCAGATCAGACTGCTCCTCTAGGAGCAGTCTGATCAGGGTCCACACTGTTTGCCTGTATCCAAAACAGGTTTGAAAAGTTGCAAGAATGATCAGCAGACAACATAAACAGGTGACATTTTCAGATACAGGTTTTCTTGGCATTTTAAGGGTTAACTGTAATGTGATCTTATTTTTTTGGGACAATTTGAACGAGATATCTCATCCCATTTCACATTATGGGAGCTTCTCTGTGTTATTGGTAAGTATTTGGCAATACAGGCCTGAGCATACACTGTAGACAGATCAGATGCCACAGAATGTCGTGTCTAGTTAGGGTCTACACCATTTTGCCACTCATCCAGTAGCTTTTATACACATCAACAGATAGTAAGATGAACCTATCAAAATTTAGTAGTTAGGTGTCCCAATATTTTGGGGTAGCTATGGTAATACTGTGAATATTTATGTCAGTGCTTGCATTAACTGTCAAAATTTGGAAGTCCCAGGACTTCCTAGCTCCAATATCTGGAAGTCCTAGTGATCAAATTTTTCACTCACTTTCAGAAACTCAACCTCGATATTCTTAAACTCTCATTTATGGAGTAAAACTGCCATTCTTAAGCTAAATAACACATAAATTCATATAAATTTTTCTTATACATGTAAATGACTAAGTACCTTTAAAAGTTGGGAGTCCCAGACTTCCTGGCACTGATTTTTGGAAGTCCCAGGGCAAGTTTTAGGAGTCTCTTACTCCCATTCCCTTAATGCAAGCACTGTTATGCATTATGAATGTCTGTGACTCGGCCAAAACAAGTAGAAAAAAATCAAAGCACTGACAGCACTGGTGGGTCAGTTATCCCTGATTGTAGGCTGGGAAAATGGTCCTGAACAGGGACTTAAGACTGTTTCATTTGACCCTTAACTTCCTGTAATTTAAGCAAACAGTGCAGACCCTGATCAGATGCTGCATTCTGCAGCATCTGATCTGGGTCTGCTCTGTTTACCAATGTCCCAAATGTCCTAGGCTAGGTTTTACAGATAACCCTCTATCAACAGCATTCTGATGTCACAGCGACAAAAATAGCACATCTATAAATAACTGTTGCCTGGATTTGGTCTAAAGTGCAGTTTGATTATACTGGTCAATGATATCATGTGGACAAATGCCTTAAAGAAATTTTCGTATTTGTTTATGGCTCAATTGTAAACAATCTACCCAACAACAACAACAAAAATAAAAACCATTCAGGTTTCAATCAGCAGCTCTAATAACAAAGTTTATGTTCCACCTTTATTGTATCTGCTAGGATGATGTCATACTCATACAGGAAGTACCAGCCAGCTTTAGGGGCTTTATTATATAAAGTACAGGATACGTGAGATATATTTTGTCCAGAAAAGTTCCCTTAATGATGGACTAATAAGATAAGTATCATACATTCATCATCTATTAAATTTAGCAGATGACAAATTGATGACATTTTTCATATTTTTCCAGGAAAACAGGATCAAATGTCAAATCCTGCTTTCTCCTAAAGATCAGAAAAATATTTCAAAATGCCATCTGCTGAAAATTTTACTCTGCATGCTGCTCTGAATACACAGACTAAACAATTTCATACCGGTTTCTATTCAAATTTATGAAGCAAATTTAAATGTCTTTTAGTAAAATAAACGTCAAAAAGATTGCCTTTGAAAACAATCAGTGCTTAGTAAAAATGTCCAGGCAGCTGAGTGGTTAGTCTCCAGACTGGCTCCCCAAGTCCACCGGGTTCAAAATTCTGCTAGAGGTAGAACTTTGATCATAACAGTTTAACCCTTAAACTGCCAATCACAACAATTGTCATCTGCTTTGTCATCTGCTTGTCTTGTGATTTTAAAAGTCATTTTTGCAAACAGTGTGGACCCAGATCAGACTGCTCCTCTAGGAGCAGTCTGATCAGGATCCACACTGTTTGCATGTATGCAAAAATAGGTTTGAAAAGTTTGCAAGAATATTCAGCCAACGACATAAACAGACGACATTTTCAGATGCAGGTTTTCTTGCATTTTGAGGGTTAACTGTAAGGCACTGCATTGCACAGAACCTTTTGTTATAACACTTCAATTGTCTAAATATGAGTTAAATAATGTTGAAAGGGGCATAAAACACCAAATCATCATCATCATTGCTTTGTAACATTTCAACAGATTGATAAAGCTTTTTTTTTTTCACTTACCTCTGATGTGATATGATCCTTATTCTTTTTTGTAGCAAGGGTCATAACTCTTGCATCTACAGGGTTTCCTATCATAGTGAATCCAAGGAGTGGAATAACAAACAAGATAAGCCACAGTACGTGTTGTGGAGCTAACACAGGTGGGAACAGTAGTGTACTGGCTAGTAACTGAGTCAGGCTGAGTGACAAGCTACAACACAGCATGAAATAGAAACATGTCCTCATCGACATCAGGTGAGATCTTGCCTGCAACACAATAATAAAACATACATGTACAAGCTGGGCATAGCATTTCCTACAAGATTGCATGAGTGCCCAGCAAAGACTCAAATCAGACTGCGCAGATGCGCAGTCAGAGCACATCAGCACAGTCTGATCAGAGTCTGTGCAGGGCACTCTGTGGGTAGCAAAGAATCCAAAGCATCTTAGTTTGTTTGTGTTGATTTGTTTGTGTTGAGGTTTTACGGCCCAGTCAACCCAATGGGGTCATGTCGAGCGTGGTCAGTTTACCTAACCACACGTTTACTGGGCAGGCTTAGTCCTCTAAGCGGTTAACCAGTATTGTGCACATTCTTTCGCCAGAAACTGACAACTGCCCTTCTTGAATCAGCGGGAGGGAGAGAATGACCGTAGAAAATATTTCATGATCAATCTCCACGAAAGAATGTTACCGACCTCGGCTGGGGTTGAACCCGCGACCTGGTCTCCAGTCGGACGGCGCATCCAACTGAGCCACCGAGGCCGTGTCGAGCGCTGTCAGTTTACCTTACCACACTTTTACTGGGCAGGCTTAGTCCTCTCAGCGGTTAACCAGTATTGTGCACATTCTTTGGCAAGAAACAATTGCCCTTCTTGATTCAGCGGAAGGGAGAGAATGATCATAGAAAATATTTCATGATCAATCTCCACGAAAGAATGTTGCCGACCCAGTGGGAATCTAACTAACTCGCAACCTCCTGAGCACCAGTCAGATGAAAAGGACAGGGAAGACTGATCAGTCTGCACTGATACACAGGCTGGTCTCAGTATTTGCTGGGTGCACATGCAATGTTTAAGGAAATACTGTGCCCTTGGCTCATACTGTTTTATAATTCAATACTTTTCTTTAAAATTCAATTTAAACTTTAACTTACATTATCGTACGCTTGTTTCATAATTCTATATACTTCATTCTAAAACACTGTTTTATAATTCATTTCTTTAAAATTCAATATAAACTTTTACTTACAATTTAATGTATTTGTTTCATACTTCTATATATTTCAATCTAACCCACTGTTTTATAATTTAATATATTTCTGATCAGAATCTTCATCGAGCGCATTTGGATAGCCAAGGTTGCAGCTTCTTCATGCAAACAGCCAAGAATCAGACCAGACTGCGTGGACGTGCATGCTGATTTGAGTCTTTGTTGGGTACATGTCAGCAGATACGTTTTCTCATGTTTCGGCTCAAATGTTTTCTGACAATGTTCAACAGTCTTCTTTAATGTGAACTTAGTATCTGATGTAACTATAGGTAAAACAGTGGACTCTTGTCAGTTATGTAGAAAATAAAAATCTCACCTCCGCAATAAGATGAATGAGACTTATGTTCTCTTTCCGTCCAATCATGAGAGGACATATTATACTGAGCAAGGATCCAGCTAGCTCTGATGGTGTAGGATGGGGCCCAGCAAAACTTGAAGACACATAGGGTGTATGTAAACACACCTGTGGGTACCATGGCTCCAAAGCTAAACTGTCAAAGGAAGAAAATAATACTGAAGACAGGGTTGTGGAATTAGAAAATAATACTAATGACAGGGTTGTGGAATTATCAAATTTTATTACTTGTCCACAGTCAAAATCTACCTGCTCAACAAAGATTCACTTGCCGGAAAATTGACTTTTTTTCACTTCTCAAAGAAAAGGTATGTTGTGGGTACTAATTAGAAGGGGCATATCTTTTCTTCAGATGATAAGAAAAACACATATTTCATTATCTGGATATTCTTCTTAGCTAGAGCTATGAAGTCCTTGTCACAGGACATAAATAGAAATTTTTTACTTTGTCCTCAGGGAAATTGGACAAGTTGGACAAGTAGGGCATGTTTTTTTTTCTGCACTCAACCCTAGTCTACAGCACATTGGACACCTGCACATAATCCTTACAAGGGACTGTTGCACTATCAGAAAATACAGTTGAAACTCGATAGCTCGAACATCGACGGCTTGTTTACCATGGCTAATTCAAACTCGTTTTTGAGTCCCTACGAAATTCTTCCGATAGCTCAAGAGAACAAATTTTTAAGGAAATTTCTCATTTTATCAAGAAATTGTATGTTGTGTGTACTCATTAGAATCGTCTCATTGAGGCCATTCTAATAAGTACACTCAACATACAATTATTGCGTAAAAGATAAATAAAAAATACACAAAATTATTGCCATTTGCTTCCTGACCTGGTGCCATGATTAACCCTCAGTTGCTCAAACTACCCTTATCTTGAACAAATTTCCATGGTCCCGAAGATGTTCGAGCCATTGAAGTTCGACTGTAAAAAGAAAGAAGAGACTGTGGCATACCTGCAATCTGCTAATAGAAACATAGGTATATTCTGTATATTTAGAGAACTGCCGACACACAGCACTACTTCTCCATACTCCTGCATAATAGCAATCATTTCACAAGTGGCTGAAAAGAAGGTAATTTAATGCTTAGTATACTGGGTAAAAAAATTCAGCAGATGACATTTCAAAACATTTTTCTCACTTTCTCAGAAAATAGGTTTTGACATTTTATGCAAATTGTCTCATCAGAAGACAATTTGTATGAAATGTCAAACCCTATTTTATGGTAAAATAAGGAAACTATTTCAAAAATGTCATCTGCGGAAGTTTTTACCACAACATGCTAAATGTTAAAACAATTTCGTAACTTTTTCTAGAAAAAAAAAAAAAAAAAAAAAGCTCGTAGTAATATACAAGCTTGTTTATTTGATTGTATTGGGGTTTAACGACACGTCAACCCTTGAGGGTCATTTTGTGTCGTCTCCCAGAGAAAGGGAGAAAAGAGATAGAAGAGAGAGTAGAGGAGATGAAAGAGAGGGACAGGGAAGAAAGAGAAACAGGAATGAAAGTGAAGAAACAGAAGAAATAAAAACATTCCCCTCTACCCTTACCCACTACAAGGATAGCAGGCCTTGCCCAACTGTAAGCCAATATCAGTTGGACGCCCCGGTGATGAAAGATACACAGCACCTTTGCACCACCCGACCACCCCCACAAGCTTGTTTAAAATACAGGAAATTTTCTCCTCAAAATTTGCAAATCTCATAAACAAGCATGTGCTATTCCACTCATTATTCATCAAAGCTTGTAGTAATATCCCCACCACCCCCACCCCCAACCCCCCTCCCTGCCCCAACCGTGAATTTTCAGTTTTCTACTGCTGTGACCTTGAAAATTAGATCAAGGTCACCAAAATCTAATCAGTTCTTTGTTATGCCCCAATTATAAATATCCATGAAAATTTGGTAAGAATCTAATCACAGGGATCACAAGATACTGTGCAATCGAGAAAGTGTCATACATCAACGCTGACGCTTACGGGGTCCAAACCAAAAACATGTCCCCCTCACCTTAGAGGGAGGTAAGGGTGTGTGTAACTATCCTGAATTGTGGTCACGATCTTATCTGAAGTTGCTATACTTACATTTTAGCAGTAACATACAGAAAGTGTGAGTATTAATTATTTTTCCTTAATTTTGCTGTGATATTAGCCTCACACAGTCTCATAATATATGGATCATTAAGACTTTGTGAGCAAACAAGACAATGCTCAAACTGCAAGGATGCACATGCTAATCTGGGTCTACAAATGGTTACATAGTTAGAGTTTAAGGCACCTTGAGTTTAAAATATAGAAACTATTTCCTGAGAGAGTTGCAAATCTGATGAATAATTCAGTGGAATAGCACATGCTTGTTTATAAGATTTGCAGGATTTGAGGAGAAAATTTCCTGTATTTTAAACAAGACATACCATAAAAAATGATTTTCTTCTCCAGAATGTGTTTTAGTTTTTGGTGTCATTATGTCATCTTCAGTCATCACATGGTGTGATAGCACTCTAAAGGAAATATTTCTTTACTCTAGGTGAATTTATGTCCTCCAAAGAACTATGAGATCTAATAACTTCAGATAAACTTGACTTCTTATCTTTTTCACATTGAATTTTCCAAAAACTTTTTAAATATTAGTCTTCATGAAGACTGTCCAACATTAAAGTTGTAGAAGAAAATAGGTGCCACATCTCCAAACAGTTCCATGGATGTAGCACTCAGTTCATAGTACAGTGATGGAGATTTTCAAATCATGAAATTCCTCAGATTTTCTAAGTCCTTAATTGACATACAGGTGCACTTTTCAGGTAATGTAAATATTAAGAGCCAATCATCGGCTAATACTTGATCCTTCATTGCTTTTTATAAGCATTCATTCAACCTTGGCTTTAATTTTTTAAACGGCTCAGGATGCTGGATGAGCAGCGCATTTACGGTAAATGTCCTAAAAATTCAAACATTTTGATACTTTTTGGACCTAAATTTTGCTTTTATTCATTTTTTTTTCTTAAAATAATTAGTGGAATGGCAAACAGTAGACACCCTGATTAGACTGCTCCTTAAGATCTGGGTCTGCACTGTTTGCATATGCCATTTCGTCAGACACTTTGGTGTACACAATTTTAGGACATTTACTATAGCTGTGTTTTTCCTTTTATTCTTCAAGAAAATCTGCATACTGAGATCCTTTTAGACTACGATATCTCACATAGACAATTCTAATAGTTTTCAAGTACCTGAGTTTTCATGAAGAAAACAGTAACAAAACATAAATTCATCATGTCCAAATCATAAGTTCTATCTTGGCTTCAGACGATTATTGAGATGTATAGGGGCAGTCCTATTCATCTTTAAAATTCTACAGAACTTCGGAAAATCAGAATACCTTCTTCTGATTACATTGAAACCTATGGATATTTCAAACTTGAGACCTCACTGAGATGTCTGTGCCTATCTTCTTCTACAACTTTCATTCGAGGAAATTTTCACAAAAACATATATTTAAAAAATTCAATTTGAAAAAGATAAAAATCAAGTTTAGTATGATCATTTTCTAATACTGTGCATGAAATGTCACTTACTTTCCGGTGTACAGTCGGTGAACAAGTTGACCAAAAGCGGCACATTGTCTGTACTGCGCAAGTGTGGACGGATATTCTCAATACCTCTTGGTAACTTTGCCTGAAAATATATCTCAGTATATAAATTCTACATCCATATCAACTGTTCTTTAGTTACTGCAAAACAAAGTTTGATTATAATACATGTAATGGCTCCTACTTCTGAAAAAAATAAGAGCTGCAGCAAGATAGTGCTTTGCCTCTAAAATCTTTAAGCAACAACTTTAACATAAATTTTTTCTAAGTCTTTGACCTTGACATCAAGGTCACTCAAGGAATTATGAGTGTAGGCATGGTACAGCACAGAACTTCAGACCAGTATCTAACATCAGGGCAAGTATAAACTACTTCTATACAAAGGTTCAGGAGACATAGCCTTTTAAAAACTTTTACCAACAACTTTAACCAATGCCAATGCTGTGGTGACCACAATAGATCCACCTGTACTTTCATATAGGTCCGCAAAAAACAACAAAAAACTAGAGGCCCAAGTGGGCCAGAAATCACTCACCTGGATTAGGCTGATCATGGTATGTTACATTGTGCCATGGTGGCCATCTTGGCTATCAGATCAGATTACCTTTAGCAATCCAGAATCTGATGTTGTTTGAAGAGTTTCAGGATTGCCACCATGGCCACCATCTTGGATATTGGAACTAAACGATTTAACAATTCTGAATCTCCATGTCACCCTGATACCTCCCATCAAGTTTCAGCTAAATCTGACATACAGTTTGGAAGGAGATGTGGTTTGAAGTATTTCAAGATGACGACCATCTTGGTTATTGGAACAGAATGATTTTAGCAATCCTGAATCTTCATGTTGCCCCAACGCCTCCCACCAAGATTCGGCTCAATCCAACTTACCATTCGGAAGCAGATGAGTATTTGAGATTTTCAAGATGGCCCCATTGACGGCCATCTTAGATATCGGAACAGAATGATTTTAGCAATTCTGAATATCTATGTCGCTCCAATGCCTCCCATCAAGTTTTTGCTCAATCCACA
Organism: Anodontia alba; assembly: GCA_964016985.1. Classification (NCBI taxonomy): domain Eukaryota; kingdom Metazoa; phylum Mollusca; class Bivalvia; order Lucinida; family Lucinidae; genus Anodontia; species Anodontia alba. The sequence goes on from OZ024822.1 coordinate 132,984,441, forward strand.
TTATCAGTATGGGAGATTTAGTTTGAAGAATTTCAAGATGGACGCCATGGCGGCCATCTTGGATATCATAAAGGAACGATTTTAGCAATTCTGAATCTTTATATCAATTTGATGCCTCCCATCAAGTTTCGGCTCAATCTGACATTGTTTGAGATGTTGTTTGAAGAATTACATGGCGGCCATCTTAGATACTGGAATGGAACCATTTTAGCAATTCTGAATCTCTATGTCATTCTGATGCCTCCCATCAAGTTTCGATTCAATCGGACTTATGGTTTGGGAGGGGATGTCGTATGAAGAATTTCACGATGGCTGCTGTGGCAGGCATCTTTGCTGTCGGAACAGAACTATTTTAGCAATTCTGAATCTTCATTTTGCCACAATACCTTCCACTAAGTTTCAGTTCAATCTTACTTATGACTCTGGAGGAGATGTTGAAAATGTGAAAAGCTAACGACGGACAACTGACAACAGGCCATAGCATGAACTGACCTGGAGCAAGCTCCAGATGAGTTAAACATACAGTGCAACCTCTCAACATTCGCCATCCTTGGTAACACATAAAATATTCCTGAGCAAACAGTGGACCCAGATCAGATGCCACATTATGGTTTTAGGACTAATATGTTATGGCATACAAATATTAAGATTAAATACAGTATTCATCAGGATAAACCTCTTATCTACAGCTATGATATTTATCCTATTATATACAATAAAACACTTACCCTGTTATCTAAAGCACCAGTCAAACTATCTTCCGTATTCTCAGTAACATAGCTTGACGCTATTTTACTCTCCCCATCATCACTATCCACAACCAAATCCTCTTCAATTTCTATCACAGACTCAGCTGATGGATGCCTATGCATTTCAAGTTTATCATCATGATTCAGCAACAGAATTTCTTCATGACATGCGCTAGTATATTCGTTGGCCTCTTGACGTCTAACTTTTCTTGGGCTGACTAGAGTTGCTTTAACTTTCTTTTCAAACTTCACTTGTGATGAGCCCAAGTTAACGATACTTGGAGCACTTCTTGACAAGTCATTAACAGCACTGTACTTTTTATTTAGAATGGGGTTGTCTATTTTATTTTTACTGTCTGATGGATGTCGGCTGGAACACCTGAAAAGAAAAAGGTGGGTCAGGTATGGAGGATCCACAATCTGTATGTAAGCAGTAGTGGCCTAAAACAGACTGTGTGGTCTTTTCAGAGAATTCGCTGTTAGCTCATTGAATCATTAAGAATGATAACTAATGTCAATATGCAGGATTACCTGAGCCACTACTTTGCATAAGGCCTTTTTCATCTGATATTATCTTCATCAAATGAAAAAGTGACTTCAAATGTACACCTGGGCCAAGTTGTTCAAAACTAACGATGTTGTTAGTTAACATATTGTTAAAACTTTGATAATTAAATATGCAGTATAAGCTAATATTTTTGCTGAAAAAATGTGCAAAACTACCCACATTTTTTCAGCAGGAAAAAAAGTGGGAATTAGATACTGTACTTGCTAGAACAGTTAATATTTTGACCACTAATGAGCTTGTTAAGCTAACCATGCTTTGAACAACTGGGCCCTGGAAAAAAGTTAAGCACCCTGGAAAAAAAACTTGTATAGGCATATCAAATGTCATTATTGGTATTAACATGAATGGTGTTTGATAAGAGAATTATGACCAATCTTTTGTGATGCTGTCAGCAGTATACATTTGACATGAACTGCATCTTCAGGAAGTCCAACGCTTAACTGGAGGGATGAGGCGTGAGATGGAGGCTGTCATCCAGACTATACATGGTACTGAAGGTATTGACTTGCTATGGAGACAATAAATAACATTTTATAATGAAATATCCACCCTGCTTAACTTAACGAATACTGTAGGCCAATACTTGTAACAGCCTTCATATTTAGATTTTCAAGTGACTCTGGTTATAACATGATACCGTCATTAATATGTAAGATTTTGATCTTGTTTTGTTGTTTTATTTTGCCATATGTTTACCGGCATGGTAAATGCTATATTTTTTTATCTCAATTTTGAGTTACATGTATTTCAAAGAGAGAGATGGCTTTCAAAACTGCAATGAAATTTCATGGGAGTGCTTAATTTTTATTCAGGTTTATCCATGTGAAAAGTGAAGATTTAGATCCTTCTGCATATCCACAATCTCATCCGGTCAGACTGTATCAGTATGCAGGCTGATCTGGGCCTCACTGTAAGCATATGCCCAAAAAATATCTTTTTCATTTGACATGGCTCACTCTGCCAAAAATTCATGTAATGTCAGAAGACCTTTGTCATTTATAACCTAATAATGATAGTCAAAAATATATAATTTGCTCTATACTTTTTTCAATCTTTCTTTGCCTACTACTCATTTCATTGCAATTAGGTACTCATACACAGAAAAACATGGAAGAATGCATGCATAGCTGCAACAGGCCAAAACTATCAAAAATACACTGATATAAAATCAACATAAAAAAAAAATAAGAAAAAACTATTGATCTGATTTAACCCTATTATCCTCTAAGTCCGATTGGGCTATTGGAATTGAATAAATCTATCTATTATCTATAGCTATGAACTGACCTTGAGGTTTTCTGGGATACATCTTCTGATGAAAAGCCTTCTGGACCTCTGTCTGACTGATTAACAGATGAAAGATATTGTTTCTCAGATCGTAAAGATATATGGCAGTTCCAGCCAGCCTCCAGTCCCATCTTCTCAGAAAACACCTGCAAAAATAGTCAAATCTTTCAAATTCCTTTATCTAAAACTATTGCTTTCTCAAATGATACATTTTTGTCCCTTAAAGTTTGAGATAACAAAATTTGACTGTATTTTTCTTATTTTTCCCAGAAAATAGGATTTAATATTTCATGCAAATTGTCTCCTAAAAATTTCAAATCTGATTTTCTGGGAAAAATGAGAAAATATAATCAATGTCATCTGCTGAATCTGCTCAGAGCATGCTAAGTGATAAAGACCACCTCTGTCAAGAGGCCACCCTTTGTTAAGTGGCCATTTATATGTGTACAATGACTGATTAAATATAAAGGTATTTATGCTCAAATGTATTAAAAGACCATCTGCCTACAATATCACATTTTAGATTTCCTAGAAAGATCTCTAAAGACATGTTTGATTGTACATGTATGTAAATTAAGCAAATAGGCCAAAGTCAAATAAAGGTGGGTCCCTGAATATATTAGGATAAAGATTTGGGCCCTGTTGTTCAAAGCGTAGTCAGCTTAACGAGCTCGTTAAGGGTCATTTCGTTAACTGTTTTAGCGAATTCAATATACAATATTCTGATATTTTTTGCTGAAAAAATGTGAGTAGCTTTTGCACTGCAAAAGCTACTCACATTTTTTCTGCAAAAAATTTCAGCATATTTGCGTATCACTCGATGTAAATTTTAACGAATCGTTAACTAACGACGTCGTTAGCTTTGAACAACTGGGCCCTGGTGTTTTACATTGTTTTCAACAGTATTTGTGAGGTTGCAGGGAATGTTACTCTAGGATACTGATATTATATTGTGTATAGTTGTAATCTCTGCAAATCACTGCCAACTTGGCGATGACCATTGTATATGTTTTTGCCTAATAAACTACTTTGTACTTGTACTTGTCATACTGAGAGGATAGGAGTGTGATAATGAAAGGCTCTGTGCCACGAGGTGCAGTAGTAATGAGCTAAATTTTGCCTCCAGTGGGATTTAAACCCAGGACCTTATGACCTGAAGTGCTAACCGATCAGCCACATGGATGCTTGTCTGAGCATACAAACAAATGCAAAATGCTCCCAACCTTGGATCAACTTATATATCCCTGCAGTCCAACTGGAGTCTTATTATTTTGTATACAATCTCTTGGCAGAGATCCTTATCACCCAGCATTAATGCATAGGCTAATCTGGGACTACTGGCATGTACTCCAAGACATCTTTGGCAGCATTAAAATTATAAATACAACACTCTGGGGAAAAGTACTACATGTATGTATTTGTCACTTTTCTTGAACCTGATTAGATGTGACTTTAATAGCTCCCTTCTTGCACTAAGCCCTTCAATTTATATTAATATCTAATAATGTCTACTCACCCTACTGCGGACCTCATTTTCCTGTGAGAAATGAACAAATCGAATACAAGCTCCCTCCAACTTGTCAATCAGCTGAATGAAATCCTGGAAGAATGATTGAAAATCATATTAGCATTAGCAAGCTGACTTCAAATATCAGCATGCAACATTACTTTCCATGCAAATTTGTTTCAGTTCTTGCTTAACAACATCAACCCTTATGGACCATTTTGTGTCATCTCCCTGTGAAAGAAAGAAATGGAACATAAGCACTTGGAGATGAGAAGACAGAAATAGAGGAGGTTGAAGAAATAAGTGAATGATAGTGTAAAAAGAGAAGAAATATTAACATGCCCCCTCCCCTCACCTGCTGCGAGTACAGGAGGCCATAACCACCACCCCCATCCCCTCCATCACTCACATTTTCCCTGGATAACGGTGCTTGAAATTTCAAATGTGAAACAATTACTGATGACAATATGAATCAAATGGAGACAACTTCAATGAAATGTCAAACATACTGGAGATGATCAGACTGAAATATCTAGCACCATTTCACCCTTTTGTTGTCTGCCAATTCCCAATAACATGTTCTTTAACCCTTTCAACCCAAATGACCAAAACAAATATTTATGCAAACAGTGTAGATCCAGATGAGATGGCTCATAATATGAGCCATCTCATCTGGATCTTCACTGTTTGTTATTCGATTCTAGATTTTTGACTGATATTCCTTTTTGTAACAATGGCCTCCATTGCAGAAACTTAGGATGAAAGGCTTGTAAAAACAGGAGCAACAATCTGCTGCGTTTAACCGGAATATTCAATGGACATGCTTAACCAAACCATGTACATCCAGATCAAAACTACTTCTGAAGGACCCAGCTAGCACTTTTGAAACATATGGCTAAGCATTCAAATAGACTGGTTCCCATTTTAGGATAAATATGGCAAGGAATTCAAAGCTCCATATGGCTTCAGATTAGAGGGGGTATCCACTAAGGCTTGCTAATCAGAGCTGAAAAGATAATCGATTATCAGTCCTACCACTACGATCAATAATCAATTAGTAATCACTAAAGATTTGGTCATAATTTTACCTGTCTGTCTGAGCATAAATCTCATCATATGTTGTATTTTACTGTATGTATTTGGTCAGACATTCCTGAGCAAACAGTGTAGACCCAGATGAGATGCCACAAAACATGGCATCTCATTGGGGTCTACACTGTTTGCCACTCATCCAGCGATGTGTTTGCATACTAAGGGTGAATAGGGTAAAGTAACAGACACAGAAATCAAATACCGGTAATCGATTATTAGCAAATCTGTAACGATAATTATTTTTGTGGAATTTATCGATTAATTAATCGGCTATTCGATTAATTGTGCCAGCTTTAGTATTCCACATAATATTTTATCCACACAAAAACATATGAGGTGGGTACTCATTAGAAGTGCCTTAATTAGAAGTGCCTTGGCAAGCACTTCCAATGAGTGTCACAACAGGTGTTTTCGTAGAGAAGTAAGAAAAATGTCAATACTTTTTGGTCGAAAAAAAATGGATCTATGGCTCTACATAAGGCACTTTTTTTTTCAAATCATAAAATTACTCGTCTTATTTTTACATGAAAACATGTATTATGGTGCTCATTATAAATGCCTCCTTGAGGCACTTCAAATCTGTGAGGAACCTCAAATGAGTAGCTACGACAACTGATTTACCCACCTGTCTTGCCTGATACTGCATAGTGACCATCCCAATAAATATCTGGTTGCACTGACTCTGAAAATAGTCCACCACATCTTCTGTCGACATAATACTAGATGTGTCAAACAGTGAATCAACACTGAATGACCTCTGACCGTTCCAAGAGGAATCTGTATCAACATCAACACCCTCATCTCTGAAACATTTTAACAAATTCTGGGTTGATTTATGTACAAACTTTGAGTGCAGTTTAGCCATTTCATTAATGTGCCAGTTAAGAGGTGCATAGACGTGACTAAAGGTTTTGCATCGAATCATGACAAAAGTCTGCAAATTTACTTCTTCAGAGTAAAGCGCCATGCAAGCAATGACTTTCTGAAATATAACAAACGCAGAGTAGAGCTACGTGACATGATTTGCAATGAACTGTTTCAAGAAATAACTCCCTAATTCAGCAGATGACAAACTGATAATATTTTTCTTACTTTTCACAGACAACAGAATTTGACATTTCATGCAAATTGTCTCCATTGGAGACAATTTGCATGAAATGTCAAAACCCATTTTCTTGAAAAAATAAGAAAAATAGTTCAATATGCCGTCTGCTGAAAATTTAAACAGCATGCTAAGCAGTAAAGTCACCTTTTCATTTAGCCTGTCTGATTATAATGCTAAAATTCCAAAAAAAAAAAAAATTTATTTTCCATACTTACATGTGATTATTGTCCCAGTGTTCCCCAGCTGAGCAAAACAATTGACTATCACATGGTAACTCGATATACATGTCTGACATACTTCGTGACAGACACTTGTTGATGGGACGATAGGAAAATGCTGAACAGTAAGAGCCGATACTTGTTCGTTGATAAAAATCCAGAATCCTTTTCCTGAAAGTAGAAGATTTATTAGAAATGACCAAAGCCAATTTCTGATAATTCATTTTACAAAAAACACTTGGATGATGATGATTTCGTGTTTTATGTCCCTTTCACAGTAATTCATTTCTGGCCGTTCAGATCAGTTGGCTTCTTCATACTGCCATTATTATATCTTGTTTACATCTTGTTTTGTTGTTTTTATTTTGCCAAATGTTTACTAGAATGGTAAATGGTATTTTTTCCATCTGAACTTGGAGCTATTTTAAAGACAGAGATGGCTTTCAAAATCTCTTGAAATTTCTTGTAGGTGCTTAACTTTTTTCCAGGTGTTTATATGAAAGCACACTTTCTCATGTTGTAGCTTACCTAGATATCCTCTTATCTAGCACTATGCAAATAACACACTACTGTTCTTTCAACATCTTTCAGACAGACATTTTTTGCTTGGCGTTTTTATTTTAAATGAAAACATTTTCATCTGTGGATCATATCTTATCAGAAGCCATCTGTCTTTACTGTTTCTGTGTTTTGTTCTCATATATTTACCCTAAAATTAAACTTATGGCCAAACATTGGCCTGACCTTAGTCACCTAAGCAATTTCTATAGTAAAGTGATTTTTTGGATATTTTATACAAGAAAATATTTTTTACTTCCCTTTGCTGATTTTTAATTAATGATATTTCACAACAATACTGTGAAAATTTCAGAAAATTTTAACAAATGGAATTTGTTGAAAATCTGCTTCCAATTTACCTAACCTACCAATTTCTGCATAATTTGCAGCCATTTTTACTATGGGGAAAAGTGAAAATAGTTGATTTTTTTTTTTAAACCAATGAACAGAATATAAATATTTGAGCATTGGTAGTCACGACAAATGATTTTGCATGAAACCATAACAAAAATTTGCAAATTTATTTCTTCTGATTAATTCACTGCAAAACAATGACTTTCTGAAAAATGTTAAAAGCAAAGTAGGAAGACAAATTTACCTGTCATTCTCTGTGAGCTCTGTAAGATCATGCCCATTCCAGTAATCACTACAACAGCTCAACAATATTTCTGCCGTACCATGAGACAGTAACTGACAAGATCCTGCAACGAATAATGGAAAACATGCATTCTGAACATTTTAAAATGAACTAAAGGCTAAATCAGCATTAAAAAAATGAGTCACCTCATATTTTCCCTACCAAACAGAACTACTGGTCTTTCAACATCACATTGTAAAAAGAATTTATTTTGTATGGGAAATGAACTATTCCATTTGTAACTGACATAAAAGTGTCAAAAACCTTTTGTCTTTTCTATTTCTGCACTTTGTTCACAAATATTTATCTTAAACCTAAGACTGATAGGCAAACATTAGCCAAACATATGCAATTTTTATATAGTAAAATGATTTTCTAATTACTATAGTCATCAATGTTAACCCATAAACAACATTCAAAACTCATAGCATGTTTTCCATATTTCAAAAAATAATCATTCAATATAAAGTTTTAGTAAAAAAATGCCTCATAAAGGACAAACTGCCATGACATGACAGAATGAATCCTATAAGGAGCCCCTGCCATCCACATCTTGTTTGTGGGGGGCATAAAAAAATAAACACCTGATGATAGGATTTTTACAAGGCTTTCTAAGAAAAACATAATTATATACCTGAAATGGTCTCTCTGACTATGACAGACACCATATTTGGCATTGGTATCTTGTTCTGGATGAAAGATTTGGCTCGCTGCAGACGTTCTTTTGTTGTAGCCTCGGCAGACTGTAAATGTTGATTATGCAAATTAGTTTAATAGCAAAAAGATGTCCTGCCTTGCACAGTATATTGGTACTTGTTTTCTTGTTTTTAAGCATTTGCAAAATTCAAACTACATATTCATGTACTTAACACTGTTTTAAACGCTCCCAATAAGGGTTATATTAGAATACCAAATTTACCCTAAATGTGCAGACCTAGATCAAAATTGATTCTAAAGGAGAATCAGATCTGGATCTAATATGTTTGCCATTCATTTAGCATTTTAGACACATGACCGGGTAGTCAAATAAACTTAACACTAACCATGCTATGGGCAGATTCAGCAGACGACAAATTGATATTTCTCTTATTTTTACTAGAAAGTAGGATCTGACACTTCATGCAAATTGTCTCCTTTGGAGACAATTAACATGAAGTGTCAAAGCCTATTTTCTAGGAAAAATCAGAAAAATATTTCAAAATGTCATCTGCTGAAATTTTCACCCAGCATGCAAAGTGTTAATCATTTTTGCAATGAGTTAAGGTGTTCAAATATTTGAGCCAGTGCACGACAAAACCTACAATGAGACCTGTGTGATCAGCAAAGACTCAGATCAGCCTGTATGTCCACCCAGTATGGCAAGGGTTCTTGTTTATCCCTCTGGAGATTGTAGAAGGCACATGCTATCAGCAAAGACTCAACTTTCTTACTAGCCTAAATAATATACCCACATTTCATCACCAATCATTCCATTTATATTTTTTTTTCTTCATATATCATAAATATTTTCATCAATATTTTTACAAATTCATAATGCCTTCTTCAATTAATCTGTCAAAAGGTGAGGTACCCATCAGAGGACTTGTTAAGGGGTATTTGGTGGTAATTCTGGGATAATTGATTTCATTTCTCCATAAAAACATACCCTGTGGGTACTCAGTAGAAGTGCCTTGGTAAGGTGCTTTTAATGAGTACCCATAACATATGTTTTTATGGAATATACTCCTTTCCTACTTTATTGTGGGTCCTACTTTATCACGGGATTTGCATATCTTCTAATTTCTTATCTGCTGCACCCCCTACTGGTTGTTTATATCAGTTTCATTTCGGGGCGGCAAACAACTGGTAGCAAAAAATTAAAAAAATGGACAAATATATAGGATATCGGTGTGTAAAATTACATTCATATTGAAGTTGTGTAGAACTTACTTCTGTGCACCTTCTGTATACCCCCCTGCCCTTAAAAGTTCGTATAATTCCTTTTTAGGTCATCATTTTTAGTTTTCTGTACATGAAACAGATGACAGTGTCTAAGAGTTGTCGCTCTTACTGAAAGTCACGTTACTACCATATATGGTAAGTCCGTCCCAGCATCCCAAAATGAGAGAAACTAGCATCCAATTAATAAACAATAATGTAAATTGTATAGAGGAGTTCACCCCAACTTAGATTCTCAGTTTGAATGGTCGTCTTACACAGTCTGACGTTGTGTATCGGTATTTTTTCTCAAATGGGTAAGTGTGATTTTTGCTCCCACTGGACACATCTTCAGTTTTGTTCTAAAGTTAAAGTTACAAGGAAGTGTGAGGGATTTAGGTGTCCCCACTGCAAAGAAAGTTCACAGCAAACATGTCTTCTCAGCATGTCTTTCTTTAAAGCATATTGTAGATAGCAACCTGTTGCTTTTGTGTTACGATTACCAAAGTTTTGAAGTTGTGACTGAAATTCCAAAGTCGGTGTTTAGTGACATAATTGTTTCTGAACACTTATGAAGTGTTTTAAATAAAGTGGCTACCCATTACTAAAATCAATTTCAATTTAAGTGAACCCCACGATAAAGAAGGGCGACCCGGTGACGTCACTATCTATAACTCACATGGCAGACAAAAACAACGTGTCTGAAAAATCTGACAGGCCAACTTAAAATATACTTTATGCAAGAATGTTTAAAAGAATTGAAGTACATACAAAATGATTTAATAAAAGGCACAGTGTCTCCTATTTTGCTATGAGTCATAAGGGGCGCGATAAAGCAGGACATCGGCATACTGGAGAAAATGATCCCAGAATTATCACCAAATACTCCTTCTAAACATGTCCTCTGGTATTCATCATGCAAATATCTACCTATTTTAACACTTTGCATCAGCAGATGATATTTTGATTTATTATTTTTATTTTTCCTAGAAAGTAGGATCTGACTCTTCATGCAAGGAAAAATTAGAGAAATACAGCAGTTCGTTATCTGCTGAATTTGCCCATAGCATGGTAAGTGTTAAGGCTCAGTTCAGAATGATATCAAATGATAACAGTAATACTTCTACAATATGGACATCTAACGTGCCCTGGGTCTGGTACCAGTTTCAATAATTTCTCTCATTTTGAACTTTATAGTTTTGCTGGTGGCAGTATTTGGCCACCCCCAACTTAAGCACTCTGGGTAAAATTTTCAACAGATTACATGCTGAAATATTTTTTTTCTTATTTTTCCCAGAAAACAAGGTTTGACATTTCATGCAAAACTGTCACCATTGGAGACAATTTTGCATGAAATGTCAAATCCTGTTTCCTGGGAAAAATAAGAAAAAAATATCAATTTGCCATTTGCTGCATTAGCTCAGAGAGTGATAAGGTAAAGGAAAGGCAGATGAAACTGGAAGAGGAAATAAAATCTGTGTCAAAACATCACTCACCACTTGCCTATAAAGGCCTAATATTTTTTCCAGTTTGAAAATCTCTACAGCTTTCTCGGAGAAACCTATCTGTCGGGCCAGAGAACACAAACACCTGCAAATATAAGTAAAGACATGAAGCATCAAACGAAAATGCGAGTAGATCTTCTTTTTTTCTTACTTTTTCAAGAAAACAAGGTTAGATATTTCATGTAGATCATCTATGAAGACAATACATATGAAATGTCAGTCCCCATTTTCTTGGTAAAATAAGGAAAATAAGTAAAATATCAAAACTTTGTTGGCTACTAATGTCTTGATAAGTATTCAAAGAGTTAATTCTTTGAAAGCTGAATAAAAATATTAGCAGATAAGATTTTTTATTCATTGTTCCCAGAAATTCAAACGAAATGTCAAGTCTTGTTTTCCAGGAAAAAAGAAACAAAATAGGGACAATTCACTTGAAATATCAAACTCAGTATTTTTTTTTTTTTTTCTGGGAGAACTACCACTTATCTTTCCCAGATGAAATTATCTTCAGCATGCAAGAAACAAAAAAAAAAAAAACAAGTATTTTGACCATAATACTACAAACTTTGATTTTGTAGCAGCAAGGCAATCTGTATAGAAGTTTCCGAAAACTGAAAGAAGATACGTTATCTCCTGCATGTTAGTTAACCTTTACCACTCTCTGGGCTAATTCTGCAAACAACAAATTAATGACATTTTTCTAATTTTCCCCAGAAAACAGGATTTGACATTTCATGCAAATTGTTTCCAATGGAAATATAATTTATAATTCCTAGGAGGAAATATTTCCTGTATAATGCTATCACGATGCGTGACGAGTGTAAATGATGTAACATCACAACACTTACTGACATCATTTGAAAGTGCTTAAAACAGAATCAGAAGAAAAAAACATTTTCATGATATGTAATATATGTTAATACATATTTGAGTTTAAAATACAGGAAATATTTCCCTTGAGACTTGCTAATGCACTTGCTTGTTTATCACATTTGCAAATCTCTAGGGGAAATATTTCCTTGAATTTAAACTCAGGATGCATTAGCCTCTATGCAATACTTTACATGTATTATTCTTCCACAAAAAAAAACAAAAAAAAAAACAGGTTTCATAGACATTGTCTCCTTTGAGAAAAAAAAAAAAGAAGAGAGAGAGTAAAGTATCACATCTGTCATCTTATTATTCCATCATTTCTGCATTAACCCTTAAGATGCCAAGAAAAACTACATCTGAAAATGTCATCTGTTTATGTCGTCTGCTGCATCTTCTTGCAAACTTTTCAAACATACTTTTTGCATATAGGCAAACAGTATGGAGCCAGATCAGACTGCTCCTAGAGGAACAGTCTGATCTGGGTCCACATTGTTTGCAATAATGACTTTTAAAGTAACCAGCAGAAGACAAAGCAGATGACAATTGTTAAGGGCTACCATATTTACCCTAAAAGTAAAGGTCAAACTACTCTTTTAGAAACAGTTTGATCTGGGTCTTTACTTTGCTCAGGCCTATCTGTCCAAACATTAGAAAAACATGTGATAACGACTGTACAGAGAGTATGGAAATAAAAAATTGAAGATAATTCATCAAAACAACATACATCGTAGTCATTTCAAAGTGAAAGAATAACTTTCTCACTCAGCTTTTCAGTTTTAACCCTTGTCCTGCTGAATAAATTAAGACGCTATGCCCATTTCTAATTTTCAGCCAATCAGATTACTTGATCCAGATTGTTGATATAAATTCACATACTTAATGGCAAACAGTGCAGATCCAGATCTGTTGGCTTCTGAAGAAGCCAACAGATCTGGATCTAAACTGTTTGCAAAGGCAGGACATATCCGGGTTCAGCAGGACAAGGGTTAATTAAAGGTTTACTCCACCTCAAAGTCACTACCAACACTGCTCCTCAACAACCAGAAATGTGTTCAAAGAATATGGATGTCCCTACCTCATAATTTAAACAAAATCTTTACACAAGGTTTAATGCAAATGGATGCATGGACAAACAGACAGACAGACAGAGGCAAAGCAGTCTAACCCTCACAAGTTCTCAGCAGGAACATAATTATGGTTCTCAACAATTACTCTGAAAAAGTGAGAAATGTTCACAACCAAAAAGCCTTAGTTTAATATAGAATAATACTACACAGACACAGTGATCTTGAAGCAAGCAGAACGTCACTTACATGTATATACCGTGAATGTCCTAAAAATTTGAACACTTGACTCCCTACCTTTTTTGCCTAAATTTTGTTTTTTATACAGTTACTTCTTAAAATATTTAGTGGAAAGGCAACCAATGTAGATCCTAATCAGACTCTGATCTGGGTCTGCACTGTTTACACATGTCATTTTGTTGGCAGCTTTGGTGTACAACATTTTAGGAGATTTACTGAAATTCCATGAAAACTAAACCCTTAAAGTGCTAATCAAAATTGTTGCAGATGACACTCAAAATTTCTCATTAATATTCTTCAATAGTTAATATTCTTCAAAAGTTCAAAGAAAATAAGATTTAGGATTTCATGTGAATCATGCTGGCTGATTTACAGGAAAAGTCAAGCCTTATTTTCTTAAAAAAATCACAAAGTTGTCTGCTTCAGCTGTGTTAAAATTTTTTTAAAGCATTTATTTTCCTTACAGTCGCTATGAGATTTCTCTTACATTAAGAGTCACTCCAAAGCCAAGCCTTGCAGAATAAAGTTATGATCATGTCAAGCCAGTCAATAAGCACAATTTTTCCTGTGCAGTCTTAGTCCTCTAAGTGGTTAACCAGTACTTTATGCACATACTTTCACCAGTAATTAAAAACTGCCCTTCATGAATCAGTGGAGGTGGGAGAATGACCGTAGAAAATTTCCATAAAAGTTATGTGGCTGTGCTGGGATTCAAACGTGACCCCTTGGATCTTCAGTCAGAGGTACTACTAGAAGAATAAATATCTCCCTGTTTTACAAGGCATGGATATACTTTCAGGGAAGGGAAGGTAACTCTTTTAAAACTGTATTGTTTTATCTCCCTTCTGAAAAGAGGTCTACTCTGAAAGGAAAGAATTTGCTCCCAAGGGAGCAAATTCTTTCCTTTTAGAGTAGACCCTTTTCAGAAGGGGACTTATGTGCTGAAAGAAACAGGAAGTCATTGTTTGAGTTTGTGTTAACCCCTAAAATGCCAAGAAAACCTGCATCTGAAAATGAAGTTTTTTTAAAAGTAAAACATATTTTAACGAGTAATACTTAACCTATAGATAATGTGCTATTAACCTATAGATAATGTGCTACTATTCTCTTCTGTAGAGATTGTGAGACAGCTTGTAACTTCCTTAGTGATACATATGACGAACACAAGAAAGATCTTGAAACTGCTAAAACTGAAATAAAAAATGCAAAATCGGAAATTTCTGGGCTTAAAACACGCTGTGATGCTATAGAAAATAGGTCGAGAGAATATCAAACTGAAAGCTCCAAATTGCAGAGGAAAGTATATGAGTTATAAAGTAGGAGCATGCGCGATAATCTGGTATTTCATGGTCTACCTGAATCTGCAAATGAGAATTGCGACCTATTAGTCAAAACATTTTGCAAAGAAAAACTTGAAATGGAGGCCACAGAAGTCGACCGGGTTGTATTCGACCGGATTCACAGGATTGGTAGATTAGAAAATTTACGGCCTGGTAACATACGTCCAATAGTTGCCAAGTTTCATCGATACAACGAAAGGGAAAAAGTGCGACAGATTGGTTACGAGAAACGAGCAGCTTTAAAAGGCGAAAATATGGCGGTCAGACCTCAGCTACCATCTGAGATTCTTGAAAAAAGGAAACCCCTCTACCCAGTGTTTGAAAAGGCAAAAAATGACGGTCATCGTGTAAAATTTGTTTTGGACAAGTTATATATTAATGGGAGGGAATATATTCCTCCTCTGTAGGGATGTCAAGGGAAGCAATCAGTCTCTGTTATAGCTTGGAATGTCTGGGGACTGAAACGTAAGCTGTGTGATGCGGATTTCATTTCCTACTTACATGACTTTGATATTTTGCTCTTTGGCGAGACATGGTTAAATAAGAATGACCCTTATGATTTCAGTATTTTAGATTATGAATGTGATCATGTATATGCATGCAAGTCCCCCGGTGCTAGATCTGGTAGATTTAGTGGCGGTGTTTCTGTTTATTATAAATCCTGTTTAAAAAAATATGTATCTGTCGTTAGTAAAAATGATTACGGCCTTATCTGGATTAAGATTGATAAGAATATCTTATTATCAGACGAAGATGCCTACATTTGTTATATTTACGTCCGCGAACCGAAATCCAGCGTTCTACGTCATGAGGAAATAGACTATTTCGAACTATTACAGCAGGATATATCAAAATACAAAAGGTTAGGTAAAATTTTTGTGACTGGCGATTTCAATAGTAGAACGGGACAGGGTACTGAATTATTAGATTATTTATGTTACGACAACTATATTGATGTAGGCATGAATGAAAACTTACGCGATAGTAAAATTCCTTTACGCAAGAGTAGAGACCTTGTAGTGGATAATTACGGGCGACGATTATTGGATTTATGCAAGGCCACTGACCTCTTAATAGCCAATGGACGTCTAGACACGGACAGAAGCATAGGAGAATTTACCTGTGTTACTAGCCGTGGGCGGAGCGTAGTAGATTATCTTTTACTTTCATTGTGTGACTTTGAATGTGTATCCCATTTCAGTATTTGTGACGTAGATGAACATTCAGATCACTCAGCTTTATATTTTTGTCTAAAATTAATGAACAATGATGTTATTTATAATCATAGAAAAAATGCAAGTACTCCAACAAAGAAACTAGTATGGTCATGTAATAATCAGGAATTATTTAGAAGCAAACTCGTCAACCAGTTCGGCAAATATAATGATTTAATTACACGACTTGATTCTGATAATATATCAGTTAATGAAGTTGTTGAAAATTTTTCAAAATATCTTTTTGATGATGCATTTTGTCATTTTGGAAAAACAATTAATTGTGAGTCCGATAACCAACCTAAATTTACGAATATGTCAAATCCCTGGTTTGATAATACCTGTAAAACGGCCAAACAAAACTTTAATCGAGCGAAACATGCTTATTCTCGCTGTAGGTCAAACGAAAATTGGGTTAATTTGACACGATGTAGGACGAGTCTGAATAAAGCAAAACGACGTGCACAAGCTGTCTATAAATTCGAAAAAGGAAAACGTGTACAAAATTTGGCAAAAACAAATCCTAAGCAATTTTGGAAAGAAATAAAAAAAGTCGTAGGTAAAAAATCGAAAATGTCAGAAAACCTTACTGCTGATGACTTTTTTGAACATTTTTCGAACGTTTTCCATACTCAGCCTGCAGAAAATACCGACAACGACCGTGACGGAAATTTCGGTGAAAATCAGGATGAAATCTTAGATAACCCTATTTCAGAGGAAGAACTTAAACACGTGATACTTGCCCTTAAATTAAACAAGAGCCCAGGAACAGACGGTTTAATAGCTGAAATATTCAAATGTTCGTCCGATATTATATCCCCGTTATTGCTTAAATTATTTAATACCATATTCCTTTCCGGCACTTATCCTTCTGCCTGGTCTAAGGGGCTAATTACACCGATCCATAAAAAAGGTGACCTTGATGACACAAACAACTACAGGGGCATTACATTAATAAATATTTTATCAAAAATCTACTCGCATATTCTAAACAACAGACTTTTAAAATGGGCATCAGTTAATGGTAAAATTTCAGATTCTCAGTTTGGTTTCCAGAAAAACAAATCCACTGTAGACTGCATTTTTATCTTTCATGCAATTATATCAAAAATTTTAAATGATAGAGAAAAACTATATTGCTGTTTTATTGATTACCAAAAAGCATTCGACTCAGTAAACAGAGCCTTTTTATGGCAAAAACTCTTTCGAGAAGGGTGTAGTAAAACGATGCTTAAGGCTTTATTTTCAATGAATGAAAGTGTAAAATCATGTGTAAAGTTTAAAAATAAACATACAAATTTTTTCGACATACATACAGGGGTAAAGCAGGGGGATCCTCTCTCACCGATCCTGTTCATATTTTTTATAAATGATATACTCGAAAGTACGTCTGTTGATGGAGATGATATAATAACAATAGACAATATCAATCTATTTGTCCTTCTTTATGCCGACGATGCTGTATTTTTCGCGAAATCACCTTTCACATTACAACAAATGTTAAATAAACTATATGGCTTCAGCTGCACATGGGATCTTAAGGTAAATACTGATAAAACAAAAGTTATGATTTTTGAGAAAGGCAGGAAAACAGATACACATATTTTTTATAATAACATAGAACTGGAAGTGGTAGATAATTTTAAATATTTAGGAACAATGTTTTATAAAAATGGAAGTTGGAACAGGACTCAGAAATGTCTGGCTGAATATGGATCTTTCGCTTTACATAATTTAAACAGGTTATTTCAAGACATGACTCTGAATAATAAAGATAAGTTTAAACTTTTCGACAGTCTAGTAGGCTCAGTTCTCGGATACTCCAGCGAAGTCTGGGGCTTCCATGGGGGGCCTGATATTGAACGCATACATACACAGTTTTGCAGAAGCCTACTAGGCGTCAAGAAGTCTACAAACTTAGCTGCATTGTATTGTGAATTAGGTAGAAAACCTTTGATAATTTATAGGAAGCTGCGAATTCTTAGATACTGGATGAAAATCCTTCAAACCGATAACATTCTTCTTAGAAATGTATATGATTTCCTATTTAACGATGCCATAAATGGCTGTACTTATAATGGTTTAAATTGGGCATATCAAGTTAAAAAGATACTTGAAAACTTAGGATTTAATAATGTTTGGACTTACCAAATTTTGGATAAAATTACGTATAACGAAATAAAGCAAAGATTACTTGACAGTACTAATCAAGAATTAATGATGTCAATTAATACGTCTACGAAACTACAGTCTTATTGCATCTTCAAAGTAGATACAGAACACGAATCATACCTTGACACCATTAAACAATCTAAGTTCAAATTTGCATTAAGCCGTTTTAGATTAAGCTCACACCCTCTTTACATCGAAACAGGTCGTTATACTGGAATTCCAAAAGAAGAAAGATTTTGTGTATTTTGTAATATGAGAAGTATCGAAAATGAATACCACTTTTTAATGATCTGCCCCCACTATGTAGATATCCGTCGGAAATATTTGCCAGCATATTACTGTAGATGGCCTACAATTACCAAATTCAAAACTATCATGCAAACAAAATCGAAGAAATTGATAAATAATATCGCAAAATTTATTTATTTTGCTATAAAGAAACGAAATTTGGTATGAGTTATAGTGTCAGATTATTCGATTCTATATGAGAAGTATTAATTAATGGTATGCTTGCATTTTCATAGGTCATATGATGCAAAATGTGGGACAGCGTCTTTATGGCATAAGCGAGCGGTGAAGGTTCGGATGAGCATGCACATTCGTGCAGTCTGATGCGGACAGTCGCTGTTCGTCGATATATGCTTATACATACAGGGATTATGTAAGCAGACAACGAGCGCCCGGGTCGGCCTGCGCAAATGCGCGGGCTGATTCGGGCCTGCGTTTCCGTAAATTGCCTAGGGGCCTTTTCGTGTGTTGCGCATCATATAATGTTGCTTCTTGATAACTATCATGTATATGTTGAAATATGTACCCACTCGCTTGAAGTGTATATATTTGGCGAAAAGCATTGTAATATGTTTCATGCCAATAAAGAATTTGTATTTGTATTGTATTGTATTGTTTTCACACCTTCCACAGAAAAAATGACCTTTCAGTCGTTAATTAAAGTCTTAAACCAGGAGGTCCCTTAGGCAGTTACCTATGTGACGTAACTCTTCCCGCTCAATTGACCACGTGTCAGTTTCTTTTATGTGTAAAACAATAGACACAATTAGGAGAGATAAGCGAGGGTGGGCAAAGGGAGATAATTGATTATCTATAGGTTAAGTATTACTCGTTAAAATATGTTTTACTTTTAAAAAAAACTTCATTTTAACTTCATAATACATTAACCTATAGATAATGTGCTAGAATTTGCAGAATAGGAGGGAGGTGCTCTCCTAATTCTAACACCAATAATATCTCACCACTTCTGGTTAAGACTCAGGAAACTCAAAGGAATCAGATACATTCTAATTCTATATTTAATAGAAAGAATGATCTAGATTCACAAAATAGCATATCTTTAAGGTGTTATGATCTATCAACCTTATATATATTAGTAGACTCTAGAGGAAGCCAGTTCTTAAGTCTCAGAGACCTAACATTGGCCCCCCCCCCCCCCCCCCCCCCCCCCTTTTTCTTTTTGGGAAACAACAATTGGCTTCAAAAAGAAAAGGGAGTCATTGAGACATAACATAAATATTCCATCGCAAAGTAAGCTAGGAATATAGAAATATTTTCAAAACAAAATTTGTAAAACAAAAAGCCAAGACCATACACTGTAAGTAGTCTATGTAGGGTCTTGAATAAATAAGGAAAAGTCTACTCGGTGGAGTTTCCTATAGATAACTGACATATGTAGATATTTTGGATAAAATTCTAGATATGTGAAGCTATGTAATTGTAATAGTCTAAGCTATTAGAATTATAAACTAATTAGATTCTGTTAATTGGAGCGACAGGACAGTTTCCGATGAACAGACACAGACTTAAAATAACCATAATATGTAATTATTTCCCTTTGATCAAATTAAAGAAGGGGAGATAATAAAAGTAGATGGAGTTAACTTAACTATAACTAAGTTATCCATCAGAAGAAAAAGGTATAGACAAACATAATGGTTAAAACTATTGCTAGACTAATTGTATTACGAATTTTTAGTCAAGCAATAAAATAATACAGAGTTTGCATATAACTGCTGGGAAGAAAAAACAACCTAAACCATTGATAATTAGTTTTGTCATAGACATATAAAAGCGTTTGATGTCCTGACAAAAAAATAAAGAATAAACTGTCAACATCATAACTTAAGAGTTTGACAGAGAATAAGAGAGATAAGAATAAGGTTGATCGCAGCAAACTGTATGACGGTCATAGTTTGGCTAAATCTTACCGTATTGATAAGATTAAGCAATAATAAATAAGCTGGATAGAATCTTTCTATACCAGAAGATTGCCATGAAAAGTACTCCTGAGTAAATAATCATGGAAATCAAGAAATGTTAAAAAATCCACTTTGATACGAATCAAAATGTTCATAAAAAGAGAAGGACTCAGAGAAAAAGTAATAGTGTGATAATCTCTGAAGAAAGATTATACAATAATACTGATTAATAATCTCAAAAAACACTTAATTTATAAGTTAAGAGATAGTACTACTATTCTATACGCATATTTAAGAATAGTAAGAAATATATTAATACTAAATTAAAATTATACTACTGAACAAAATTCCCGCTATAAATAATAGGTTAAGCATAACTATTTATTAAGCAAGGAATTATTAAACATATAACTCTCTATAAAATTACTGCCCGGAAATTTTATAGATAAACATTCAATCAAATTTTTAGAATTGAATATTAATAGAATAAAATCTATGTCTGCATAATTGGTAATTCCTGAAATATCAAATTACGTACTCGCAAATGAGTTCAGGAAGAAAATACATATATATACTCTCGAGATCTATGTGTAAACCATAGAGAGTAATAATAATATTACCGCGATCCCTGACGGAAGGGTAAAAACATGTATATGAAAGAGATAATAATTAATTTAACGTCATATAGGTTTAAGATAAAATTTGTTTAATCTTTAACCAATATGCAGCAACAGTGACTCGATATTCTGTATTCGTACGTAGAAAAGGAGTACTTAGTCATTAAAATTTTGTATGATTGAAATAGAGATAATGGGATCTAAAAGGATGTATCTCCATGAACTGAATCTAAGGATAATATTCATTCTAAAAAACTAGGGCTTGTTTTAGGCGTAGTTTAACAAGCGTAGAATTGAATTATTTCCAAGTATTCATGAAGTCGTTTTGCTCTGAATACTGAGAAAAATGTTAAAATATTGTTTAGGAAATAAAAAAAAAAAGTGACTGTTCCACAATGTTAGCTAGATTTAAACCTGAAACGTAGCGAGAAGGTCAATCTAATTTAAAAGTAAGATGAGAAAGATAAATAATGAAGATAGATATATAAGTATCGGAATAATATATTATCTCCAACAATTATCAAATAATCTGAATGTTTAAAAGCATAAATACTACTCGAAAGTTTATTTACAGAATGTATAATCGGAGAAAACTTTCAGTATGTTCAAAAACGTATCACAAAAGTAAGATCTGACCAGGAACGTAGGTGCAGCACTTACTAAGTTGTGAAGTTAATATAAACATATTTTATATTATAAATTGAAGCAGTGCATTTCAAAATCATCGACGTCTTGAAATGACTTATTGTGTGGAAAAATAAATAAATATCCAGTTTCGGAAAAGATATTTATCTATATATATAGACCATTTTTGATGCGGACTGGAAATCAAGATATTAATCTTTGCATTATTCGCAAACTGAACTTGAACTCTTAGCGAGAATTACTATGATCCCTTTAACGAATGTAAACATAAAGGAGGGGTAAAGAGATAATTAAGAGTGTCTTAATTCTTTACCGGCTCGTAATTAAGGATGTTTTCCCTTTTGTCTAAGCCTAGACTATAGATTGATTAATATAAATATAATAATATCTGCTATTATGAGGTAAACTCTCGTTAATTAACCTCTAAGCATATATCAAAAATATATATCAACATAATCTAGAGCTTCGGTAAGTTTAGAGGAAGGAAATGATTGACTTTGGCAGTTTCTGAATAGTTACAAAGTCAATAAAACAAAATATCAAAAGGAAAGTATTGTATATAATATCTAATTTAGGCAATAATAATCTGTCACGTACTGAATAATTAATGCCTTTACTAAATATGTATCCATTGACAATACCAAAGTGCAAGAAAATTTTGATTGACATGGACTCTAGTTATAAATAAAATATTAGAGGTATAGAGCTAGTCGAAGCAAAACTATTCCTCAATAAGATAAAGTAGACCTATACTATACGAGGATTAATTGGGTCTAGAAATTATAATCATAATAAAATTATTATTCCAATATGAAGAATCTTCGGCGTAATAGATTCTTACTGAGGCAAAAATATCTGGTATATTGCTATCGTAGTCTTAAATGATCCAGAAGAAAAAATAAAACAGGCAAAGTAAAGAACGTATCGAATTATATCTATGCCTAAATATAAGATTTTTTTCTTATTTATTATTTTATAGCAGAGTTTAGACAGAGCACGACTGACCTAGACTCTTATATAATCAATCAAAAGATAGTATAAAATAGAATAATAACTTATCGGATCAACTATTTTCCATGTAGAAAAGGCAAAAGGAAAATATGTACCTCAACTAGAATTTTAAATCGTAGTAATCTAGAGAGGTAGCGAATAAATAAATAAACTGTTAATTTATTTATCTGGTTGGTGTAAATTTCCGATACCTTAAGAATGAAAAATTAATAGAAAGTAGAAAAGATCGATTGCTACTTTCTTGTCAATTTACTTCTTAGATTACATGCTGATTACATATCGGAGCATGTAGAAGAAAGGGGAGGAAAGAAGAAAATTTTTAGATTTCTTATAAATAACGATAGTTTTATAGTTCACCTTTGCCCTAGAGCCGAATAAGGTGAATATGTAAGAAGTTAATCTCTTTGTAGCGAATAAAAGAGATATAATTATAGCTGAAAGTATCTTCTACACTTAGTGAATGAATTGCGAATTTGATCGTAAACGATAATTCTTAATTCATTTTCAATAATAAATATATATATAGAATTTAAGTCAAGTTCAAAAGTGACTGGACAGAATTCAACAATATAAATGGCTACTAGGTATTAGAACCCATCGCTGTCATTCAATAACCTATAATCCAAGACTATACATGTCTATAGTGGTTAATAAATAAATATATAATAAATATATGTTGAGCGAGTACTAGTGACTACTACTCGGACACTAGTAATCCGACACAAAGTCTACGAAACTACTGCCCGGTGGAATTTCGTTAGAATGACCTGGCACTACTCTACGAAGTGCCTCCCGATGAAATTTTCGTTAGAGCCGGAATTTAACCGCTTTCTAGCGAATTAAAGAGATAAAACATAATTTGAATGACCTGGCACTAGTCTACGAACTGCTACCCGGTAAGAATTTTGTTATAGTCGGAAGTTTAACTCTTTCTAGTGGATAAAAGAGATAAAACATAAGTTAATTTAAAATATTAATGGAATTACACACCTATAATAAGTCAATGGAATATTAAAGATTCTAGTCTGATTCGGGAAAGACTGTACAGAATTTGTTTGTATAAAAAGTTATTATGTATTTCACTTAATACCCTATATCCATTGACTTAAACGTGAATGGAGCTCTATGAACGATAATAGATTGTTCAGGAATTAGTGATCATTATTTTGACACTAGTTACCCGACATAATGACCGGACACTAGTATTCGTAACTGTTGCCCGGTAAAGTTACAAGTAATTTGACAAATTGATCGGATAGTAGTATTCGTAACTCTAGTCCGATGAAAAATGGAGATTATATATGAAAACTGAGCGGGCACAAGTATTCAAAACTTTTTCCCGAAGATAATTAATTATTAGGCAAAAATTGACCAGACACTTTCTGTAAAAGTTTGCCTGGTGAAAAATCAGAAATAATATAATAATATGACCGGGTATAAGTATCAGAAATATTACTGACACTTTGCCCAGTGAAAAAATTTTTAATAATTAGACATAATGACCGGAAGTTAGTATACGTGACTATTTTGTCCGGTGAAATATGTCAAAAACCAAGTCTTTCCAGAAAATAATTAAATTATTGACTGGAGACTAGTTGACTGGTGCCTGGTTGACCGGTGACTGGTGACTGGTTGACTGGTGACTGGTGCCTGGTTGACTGGCACCTGGATGACTGGTGACTGGTGCCTGGTTGACTGGCACCTGATTGACTGGTGACTGGTGAAGCTGATTGACTGGTGCCTGGTTGACTGGTGACTGGATGACTGGTGACTGGATGACTGGTGACTGGTAGACTTAGACTTTATCGGATACTAAGTACCCAAAGATGCCACCTTGATGGGTCTTACCCCGGCAGTATAGCCATATGGGGTGGGGCTCCCATCAGTAAAGAATTGTCTTATAACCCATCAAGGGTTGACGTTCTTTACAATCAGCTTCTCCACCATGAGAATCTTTAGCCAACTGAAGATCTCTGCAAATAAAAGTCCAGGAAAAACATATCGTAATTGCTGAATAACCTGGAACGAAAAGAACAAAAATATTCTGCATATATA
Organism: Anodontia alba; assembly: GCA_964016985.1. Classification (NCBI taxonomy): domain Eukaryota; kingdom Metazoa; phylum Mollusca; class Bivalvia; order Lucinida; family Lucinidae; genus Anodontia; species Anodontia alba. The sequence goes on from OZ024822.1 coordinate 133,009,025, forward strand.
AACACGACTATCGAACCGATCGCGCACGAGCGTTGTGCCGAATAGCGAGAGTCGCGAAAACGCATGTGGAAAAAGACCAGTCAAAAAATACATGAAATCGAAAATTGAAAATTTTAAATAATAACACAGAAAGTGAAAGGAGTGATAAATAAACAAAAGAAACACAAGGATACATAAATTTATCCGTGAGGAAAGAAATAATCCAAATTTCTATCACAGGTAAATAATCCTTGTTGAATTTCTTTGTCCACAGAAAAGAAACTGACACGTGGTCAATTGAGCGGGAAGAGTTACGTCACATAGGTAACTGCCTAAGGGACCTTCTGGTTTAAGACTTTAATTAACGACTGAAAGGTCGTTTTTTCTGTGGAAGGTGTGAAAACAGAAGAGAATAGTAGCACATTATCTATAGGTTAATGTATTATGAAGTTAAAATGTTGTCTGTTTATGTTGTCTGCTAAATATTCTTGCACACTTTTCGAACCCTATTTTTGCATACAGGCAAACAATGTGGACCCTGATCAGACTGCTCCTAGAGGAGCAGTCTGATCTGGGTTCACACTGTTTGCAAAAATGACTTTTAAAATCACAAGCTGACGACAAAGCAGACGACAATTGTTGTGATCGGCAGTATAAGGGTTAAGGTTTTACGATCCAGTCAACCAACTGGAGTCATGTCTTGTATGGTCAGTTTACCTAACCACACTTTTACTGGGCAGGCTTAATCCTCTAACGGCTAACCAGTATTGTGTACATTCTTTTGCCAACTGCCCTTCTTGAATCAGCGGAAGGGAGGCTAACAGGAAGTCATAAATACCAAGAAATACTACATTTACCCTAAATATCAGAACACTATAATTTCTTACCATACTTGCCACAAAAATTGAACAATTTCATTTTGATACCTGTTTGTATGTCTCAAACAGCTAGATGATTGTCAAAGAGTGTAGATCATGGCCATATACCAAGTTCTGTGTTATCTGAGCTGGGTCTATACTGTTTGCTAAGGCCCATCTGTCCAAATACTAAGGGTAAATATGGTAGAACACAGCAAAAACTTTTTTATAATACCAACATTGGAAATAAAATCAACATGAAATTGCTTATTGTAAACAGTTGGCTGTTGTACAGTGGCTCTATGAATAGTTTCACTTTTACCACTTTCTGGGTAAATTCAGCAGATGACAGACTGGTCACATTTTTCTTATTTATCTCAGAAAACAGGATACAACATTTCATGCTCAACTCTGCTTTCTGGAAAAAATAAGAAAAAAAAAAAATCAAAATGTTGTCTGCTGAAATTTTACCCAGCATGCTAATGGTTAATGGCACTTCGGAAAAAAAAAGAAAAAGAAAAAAACAACAACAACAACAACAACAACAAAAAAAAAAAAACGATTGTTATAGGGAGGTTTTTATTGCTGGGAGGTAAAGTAAGTGGAAGTTCCATTGTACAACAAAAAAGTTCAAACAAAGCTTAACCCTTTCGGCCCTGCTGACCAATACAGATTCCTTAGCAAACCGTATAGTGGCTCGTAACAATCATCTCATCAGGATCTGTTTGCCATTGTGTTTTTGCTTTTTAACTGACATCCCTATCTGCAAAATTGGACATGTCCAAGTTCAAATATGGAAGTGTCCACTTCAAAATCTCTGGCTGAAAGGGTAAGCCCTTCAATCTTACAGACCAAAAACACAGTGAAGATCCAACTGATATAAAGTCGATGTTTTATCTTTTTAGAATTGAATTTTTGCAATATTTTTTTAAATATTGGTTTTAACCCATTGTAGTCTGGAGACCCCTAAAAGAGTAACTGGTAAACAGTGCAGACCTAGATCAGATGCAGCAGAATGCGGCGTCTGATCAGGATCTCCACTTTTTGCAAATAGTTCTACCATTTTTCTCTCAGAATATCTATATCACACAGCCCGATAAACCTAAAATCAAAATAAGAATATTCCAATATATAATATGTGGGAGTTCATTCAGCCTGCAACTGGTTAAGAAAAATATACTCCTAATGAAAGTTGTTCAGGAGAGTAACCACCAACTTCTCAGAAAGGCTTCTGCCTATTGTTGTGTCTCTGTGAAGTGGTTTCAGTGAATTCTAGTTTGCCTGAAAATATTACTTTCTGTAAGTCCCACCTTGATGGATTGTAGTGACAGTTTGTCATCTGCTCAACATATGGTTAAAGGTGAACTATGCAGTTCATTCAAACTATTCCATTGATACATATTTTCTGCAAGGATATAAACAGATGCATGTAAAGTACATATAAAAAATGATCACCCTGTAATTATCTTTTTTATCTGTTTTACTTAGAATGGCCTCAGACCCAGTCTGCACTATTGGAGGAGTTTGGGTTGTGCTTAACTGTTTATTCTTAAGGTTTATTCACTAGCTGCAGACTGAAAAATATGTGCAAGAAAACAGTTCTTGTATCGACCCTCTAGATGTATGCTTTGTTAAAATTATAGTATTCTTTCATATATGAACAAAATTTGACGTAGGCTGTTAATGTATTTACATCTGAATGGAGTGACTGATGGAACTGAACTTAGTTTGTACTAAAAAAATACATGTATAATTTGGGAAATCTCCATCTAATCAGAGCAAAAACTAAAACATAAGAAAGTCAGTGGTCTCTCTCCTGAATAAATTTCATCGGGGACATTTGTTTCATAAATTCATATTTAAAAACATAAAACTTCGACTTTAGCTTCTTGAAAGCTATTTCATTAGTATCTACAGTGAACCCTCATTACAATGACAGTATTTGTTCCCAAAAACTTTGCCATTATAATGAATTTGCTGTTGTAAAGAATTTTTAATGGACAGAATGATAGGTAAAAAAATGCCTTGTTTTATTCTTATTTCCTCATAGAACATATGTTTTAGATGTTTGTTACAATTGCCTCTCTGAGGCAATTCTAATGAATATCCAAAACATAATTCGAGGGTTGAGCGCAAGACTATAGTAACTCAAACATATTTTTGAAACCCTTGTTTAGGGGCAACTTGGACCCCTTTGTAAACAATGCAAATTTAGGTGCCATTGCTCTTACGAGCAATGGCACCTAAATTTTCATTGTTTACAGAAAGAAATGTTGTAATCTTCATAACGCCTTCATGGTGAGGAGATTAGGTTTGGGGAAAAACAACCATCTGACTTATGCCAGTCTTGCGCTCAACCCTCGATATATTGCTTGAAGATTTTATGCAATGTTTTTTTCATAATTTCTCATTAACTGTTACTTCTTCAGCAAACAAATTTTGTTCTTGTATTGAGTGTCGGTATAAAGAGGGTTGACTGTTCACCACTTGGTATTTGGGTTGTCATTGTTGCCCAAAATAACAGAACTTTCCAATATAAAGATGGAAGAGACCATTACAGACATTTAGAGGTGAAAGAGTTGAAAACAAGCCCCAAGCTTATAAAAAATCAGAACCCAGGTGGATACAAAGCAGAGCAAGTAAAATCCTTTCATCTAAAAAACATTCTTATTGAAGTTTTTGAGTATGTCAGAAATGCGTGCTTTTTGACCTTACAGTAAATTGAGCTTCATCTTTCTGTTAATTTGTATTCACCCATGAATTCTGATCTTCTTTCCAAACCCTCAAATACACTGAGCAACAAAATGAATAAATCTGAGTATTATTTCCAAATCTTCAAATACAAGTGTTCCGACTGTGGACATTATCAAGTAAGTGTTCTGAACCATGTGTGCAATATTTTGCAAATAAGTGTTCTGAATGTGCACATATATTATCCAGTATGTGTTCTGAATCCATGTATGCAATACTTAGTGAGTGTTCTGACTGTACAAATTCATTATCAAGTTAGTGTTCTGAATACGTGTGCAATATTTGTAAGTGTTCTGAATGTGCACATACATTATCAAGTGAGAGTTCTGAATGCCTGTGTGTAATATTTAGTATGTGTTCTGAATATGCATGTACATTATCAAGTATGTATTCTCAATTGACTCCTTCGTCAGAAGGCTATAACCACGCCCATGCATAAATCCTTAGACAAACAATATCGTGATACCTGTATTTGTCAATGAAAACTGCATGTGTACCTGTATTTATTAATGAAAAGTACATAGGTAATATTGTTTGTCTAAGCCATAACATTAACCGTTAACTGGTAAGCTATTTTGGTTGGTCAGGTTTTGGTGTCATTTACTGGTCAGGTGATTTCACGGAGGACTCAATTCATGTGTGCAATAATTAGTAAGTGTTCTGAGTGAGCACATATATTATCAAGTAAGTGGTCTGAATTCGTGTGTGCAATATTTAGTAAGTGTTCTGAATATGCACATACATTATCAAGTAAGAGTTCTGAATTCATGTGTGCAATATTTAGTAAGTATTCTGAATCTGTACATACATTATCCACTAAGTGTTCTGAATCCCTGTGTGCAATATTTAGTAAGTGTTCTGAATATGCACATACATTCTCAAGTAAAAGTTCTAAATTCATGTGTGCAATATTTATTATGTGTTCTGAATGTGCATGTATTTTATCAAGTGTGTGTTCTAAATTCATGTATGCAGTACTTAGTAAGTGTTCTAACCAGGCACATACACTATCAAGTAAGTGTTTAGAATTCATGTGTGCAATATTTAGCAAGTGTTCTGAATCTGTACATACATTATCCACTAAGTATTCTGAATGACTGTGTGCACTATTTAGTAAGTGTTCTGAATGTGCACATACAGCTTCAAGTAAATGCTCTGAAATCATGTAAGTTTAAGGAAGCAATAGGAATCTACATGTACAATATCAAAATAGTGTTCTAAAAATGTGCACAATATCCAGTATTTGTTCTGAATGTTCACACAGATTATCATATAAGAATTCTGAATGCCTGTGTGCAATAATAAGGAAGTGTTCTAATGCAGTTGTACAATAACTAATAAGTGTTTGTTTTATTCTGATTTTACATCACTTCAGGGCTCTAGAAAACCGGAAAATAGCCGGTCTAAACCGAAAATAAGAATCATGGACCGGTTTTAAACACCCAAAACCGCTAATAATTTGGTCCAACAGGGTCGTGCCCTGGAACCAATTTTTCCCCCAACCAACCAATTTTCACAAATCAATGATGTCTCAAAAATCAAAAACGGTCAAATCTTCACAAACTGATAACGTCCGTGCACCTTTTAAATGCGATATTATGGTATTTAAAGGCTCTAACCGGTCATTTGACATGTATATTGGAGAGGTCGGATGAATAACGGCAACTTACCACAACACAAATAAATTAAGTTAATTAGGCCGGTGATTGAACCCACAACCTCCCAGTCATAAAGCCAACACTTTACTAATTCAGCCACTGTGCTGGTAATTGATAAGTGTTCTGAAAGCTTGTGTGCAATATCACATAAGAGTTCTGGCTGGGAGAAACAATCAGCAAGCATTCTAAATGCATGTGTGTAATACTTAAGCTTTCTGAATGCTTGTGTTCACTAGAACTATCTACATCTAGTAAGTATCCTGAATGTTTCCTTTCAGCTGGTTTAGGGTTAAATCTTTTGTTGTCACAATACAAAATAGTAATTTATCTACAAAGCAGCTCAGTATATTTGTACAAATGTGTGATAAACCAACAACAGCTCAAAATAAGTAGGTAGTGATAGTTTCTTATTTCTCCATGAAAAGATACGATGTAGGAACTCTTTAGAAAAGCCTCACAAAGCTGCTTCTATAAAGTACCCACAACACAAGAGCCATTCCAAATAGAAAATAGCATTATGACATATGTAACCAGCTTAGACCCAGATCAGTCTGTGCATCCACACATTCTGATCAAGGTCTATGTTGTTTGCTAACAGAACTTTTAATGGTCATACAATATGTTAGGATCAATGTAGACTTTGGTCAGTGTACACTGGTCACATGTCATAAGGTGGTTTTCTATTTGTAGTGGCTCATACGTTTTTGTGTGGAGACATATTTATCAGGATACGCCTCTTATCTAGAGCTTTTTGTAACACGGGTACTGATATATCAACACAACAACTCACACACAATTGCTGCAGAAAGAGGTAGCCTGGAGTTCTGCTGTATCAGGATACTTACGTTCTAAACAAAAGTTAGATAAACACAATGAAACCAACAATTCCTGAGAATCTATGAACTTTAAATCCTTTAAATACCATTATAAATTACAGCAGATGACATTTTAAACTATTAGTTTTTATTTTCAGAGAAAATAAGACTTTACATATCATATGAACTGTATGCTAGGCAGAGAGTTCACATGAAATGTCAAGCTCTATTTTCTCAGAGAAATAATGAAAACAATAGATTCTTGTCTACTTCTGTTTTGACACTTTAAGGGTTTATTACAGAACTTTACATTATGACCTTTGTCTTGAAAAAGCGTCTTCAGGTATATACATGTTATGCATGCCCTACTAGACAGCTGACATGTGCAGTCTGGGCAGACATGCACAGCTTGTCCAGTCATTCTTAGGGCCTGTTAGGTTTTAAAATGCATACTACATGCAAACCCACAGAACACATATACAGTCCATTCAGAGACTGTGCAACTGGCAAATGCCCAAAGAAATGTTTTGCCATGATTTGGCTCATATATAAAGTTAAGTAATTCTTCTAAAAATCTGGAACAGTAAAGTCTCAATTCCAAAAAGAAGAATGTGAAACACGCCAAGAGGATGAAAAGGGAGGCTATTAAATTGGCTCTCCAAAACTGGTTACTTCCCTTCATTTAAAACCAATCAATTTTGGTATCATTATTTTTTGCATGAATTTTTAAAACAACTTCTGAATTTAATTTATTTTGTATTGAAACATGCTCTTGCAGATAATCAAAGAGAAGTATCTCCCATTCTTACCCTAAATTTTTGGACAATTATGCCTGAGCGAAAAATGTAGAATCCAGATCAGATGTCACAGAATATTTAGGACAAATATGGTAAGGAGTTAATGTGTCCTTATATTTAGCATAAATATGGCAGGAAGCTAAACAGTTTCCAGTATAACTTTCAGTATACAGTTGAGCTTCAATGGCTCTGGGACCATGGAAAATTGTTCAAGACATGGGTAGTTCAAGCTACTGAGGGATAATCATGGCGCCAGATCAGGAAACAAATTCCGATAAGTTAGGTAAATTGTTTTGATATTTTATACAATAATGGTATGTTGACTGTAATAAGAATTGCCTCAATGAGGCATTTCTAATGAGAATACATAATATATAATTTCATGATAAAATAAGAAAATTTCCTTAAATATTTGTTTTCTGAAGCAATCAGAGGAATTTTGTAGGGATTCAAACACAAATTTGAATCAGCCATGGTAATTTTTGTTGTGTTGAGGTTTTATGGCCCAGTCACCTCAATGGGGTCATGTTGTACCGTCAGTTTACCTAACCACTCTTTTACTGGGCAGGGTTAGTCCTCTAAGCGTTTAACCAGTATTGTGCATATTCTTTCGCCAGAAACTGACAACTAACCTTCTTGAATCAGTGTAAGGGAGAGAATGGACATAGAAAACATTTCATGGTCAATCTCCATTAAAGAACGCTGCTGACCCTGCGAGGGTCGAACCCGCAACCTCCTGATCACCAGCTGGATGCGCATCCAACTGAGCCATCAAGGCCAAAAAAGCCATGGTAAATGAGCCATCAGTGTTCAAGCTACTGGGGTTTGACTGTATATTAGCTGTAACATGACAAATGGGCCATTCTTGCATACTGGTATGTGGACAAGGAAGTTCCAGATCAGCCTGCATATTTATGCAGTCTGATCAGGGTCTTCAATCCCCACTGACAGAATCATTGGATATTGTAGAATACAGTGATCAATATTGATTTTGTTTCCCTTGTTACAATATCTAGCCATGAGCAAAGCTACAGTAAGCATTTCATTTCTGGTAATAACATAGCTCCAGACAAGAGTGGGTATCCATATAATAGTTTTCTTATTTTTCCATGAAAACATGTTGTGGATACTCATCTGAAGTGTCTCAGTGAGGTGCTTCTAATGAGTACAACACCATATGTTTTCATGGAGAACTGAGGCACTTCTAATGAGTACCCACAACATATGATTTCACGGACAATTAAGAAACATATCAGTACTTTTCATTTGAAAAAAGTGTCTTACCTATAGATATGTAATATATGTATGTTTGGAACATTGATTAGCTATACAAAATAAATAAATCTTTTGAAATATTACAATAACAATCATCTGACTGCATATTTACATACATAAATTCATCTACTTGAGGTACACATGTATATAAAAAGTAAGGAGAGAGATTTAACCCTTTCACTCCTGAGTTTCTTAAGTGGACTCTTCCATTTTTGAATCTGGACTTACCCACTGATGCAAATAGGGGTTTCAGTCTAAAATCAAAAAAAAAAAATGGCAAACAGTGTAGACCCTGATGAGATGGCTCTTTATGAGCCATCTAATTTGTATCTACACTGTTTGCACAGGTATACATTTTGGTCTGCAGGGCTGCAAGTGTTAAACAAAAAATAACTGTATGCATAACAAAAGAAGAGTGCAATATGTGTCTGAATAAGAAAACCACACTCCAGTACTAATGCCTTCATGCAGACACATGCATGGCTCACTGTCAAATTGTACTGAACAGTGTGCTTTAGACAGATTTGGTGCTGTATTTAATAAAGCAATAAAGAAACATTAGGACAATATTTAAGCATATAAGTTATGCACTGAGTGGCACTATGGCCCTCAGGTCAAAAGTAGAGCCTGGTCAGCATAAGCACTGGTGCATCAGGGCCCAGTTGTTCAAAGCATCATTAGCTTAATGAGCTTGTTAGTGGTCAAAATGTTAACTGTTCCAGTTGGTAAAATATCTATTTCACAGGCATTTTTGCTGAAAAAAATGTGAGTAGCTTTTGCAAACATTTTTTCAGCAAAAATATTAGCATATATGCCCTATTTAATGATCAAAGTTTTAACGCTACGTTAACTAACAACATCGTAAGTTTTGAACAACTGGGCCCAGATTAACAAATTCTGCATAATCTGATTTTTCTACAAGTGTGTTAGGAAAAAAACTACAAACTATATCAGCAGTTGAAAATCTACTATTTGATAATATCAAGATCAATGATATATCGAAATCTGATGATGAATTTTCCATAGAGGATTCCCAAGCTCTGCCAGAATTCAATGATATCAGCCAAGGGGAGTAGTCAAACAAGAAATGTCAACAAGCAGTGCTTATTAGATACACAATCCCCCACAACCCCTGAAACCAAAATGTAACAGATGGACATTCTAATAAAATGTGTATTATGTGACTTTTTGTAAGCACATCAAGTTATGTGACTCTTTTTTACCTGACCCATCACATAAAATGAAAATTGTGTCACAAAACACTCACTTAGATTAAATTGCTCAGTTGAGAGTTGTGTGACTGTAGTCACATACATGTACGGACAACAGTCAAATAATCAAATAACACCCATTTCATTAGCCTGCACAGATGGAAGGATATACGGATGGACAATAAGAAAAACAGTATACACCCTTAAACACAGTTTGCGGGAAAGGTGGGGGGAGGTGGGGGCCATTTTGTTTGTCTCAGCTGAGGTTTAACAGCCCCTGAGAAAAAGGTCCCAACCCCTGACTTGCTTCAAGTGAGTCAAGCGCTTCATGTCAAAAGCCACTGATGACAGGGCCAACTCTTCAAAAGTTTCATAGAAGGGGGCACTACCACCCACACATTTTAATAACCTTTATCAGACAAGTACATGACACTTATACTGCCTATGATATGAAATTATTTGTTGAAAAAATACCTGATATAACCAATAAGCTATAAAAGTTAATGTAACATACATAATATTTATGAACAGAAACAAATCATAGCAATAAATATTTTACTTTCAACAAACTATTTGGGCTGCACAATGCAAAAAAGTGTCTTCAGGCATATGCAGATGATGAGTTCAGGTTTAACAACACTTCAACCCATGAGGGTCATTTGCATCAAATGTCTGCTAGCAGAATCATTGTAGTCGAAATGCATGAATGGATAGCATAGGCCCAGATGATACTTTGCGTATGTGCAGGATGATCTGAATCTGCACATTTTGAGCATGTTTGAAGGCATATTTTTGCTTGATTAGACCACTTAACCTCTTACCTTCTGGAATTAAATAGAAGCAGTAACATTGTCAAACACAGTAAAATTTCCCTATTAAGACCACCTTTGGTATTCCCTAAAAGAGGTGTTATAAGTGGGGTGGTCTTAATATTGAATGTACAGTGAGCCCTCGTTACAACGACAGCATTTGTTCCCAAAGATGTTGCCTTTATAATGAATTTGCTGTTGTAAAGAATCCTTAATGGACAGAATGAAATGTAAGAAAGACCTTGTTTTATTCTTATTTCCTCATAGAACATATGTTTTGGACATTTGTTAGACTTGCCTCACTTAGGCAATTCTAATAAATATCCAAAACATATGTTTCCTTAAAGTATTAAATATATTCTTGTTTAATTTGTGGCTAATTGTTACCTCTTAAGCGAAGGTTTTGTGACAGTCAAACTGTAATTATAACAAATTTTGTTGTTGTATCAAGTGTCATTGTCTGTAGAACATAGCTCCAGATAAGGGGCTTTTTTCAACCAAAAGGTACTAATATTTTTCTTATTTCTCCACAAAAATATGTTGTGGGAACTCATAGAAGTTCCTGGTGAGGCACTTCTAATGAGTACCCACAATACATTTTTTTGTGGAGAAATAAGAAAACATATCCATATAACCCCTCTTATCTGGAGCTATATAGAATACCAAGAAAAGAAACATTTTGGACTGGCAAAAGCTGGTCTTAATAGTGAGGTGGTCTTATTTACAAGTGTAGCCAAATTTTACTGTATTTTCTTATTATTCATTGAAAAATACTATTTGACATTTCATGCAAACAGTCTCATTAGGCGACTATTTGCATGAAAAGTTCAACTCTATTTTCTAGGTAAGGAGACAATTCACATCAACCTTAAATCATAAGAATTAATATTTTTTCTTATTTCTCCACAAAAACATATGTTGTGGGTACTCATTATAGGCACCTCAGTGAGGTGCTTCTAAAGAGTATCCACAACATATGTTTTCATGGAGAACTAAGAAAAATATTTACACATTCTTATCTAGACCTATGCTTAAATGCTATTTTCTGGGGAAAATAAGAATAATACAAACAGCTTGTTGTCCACTGATTTTGCCCAGGGAATGTTAAAGAGCAACTGGAGTAAATGTTACCAATACTATTGGAGAAAGCTACTATTACCTTTTGTTGACAACAGCTACTGTTTCTTCATTCTCCAGAGCAGCACAAGCAACATGATCTGTGAATTGAGAGTACCATTCCACTGTTTTAGGATTACATGTGTTAGCCAGGATAGTTAACCCCTGAAAAAAAACCAAGAGAACCATGGTGGTCCTTAATGCTCACCTATGCTGAAAAGTAGGTCATGGTCACTCAATGTCTACAACATTTATTAATCTGGAGGACATAACTATTAACATATCCATAACTCTATCAAAACTTGGTGTACTATAACCTCAAAACAATATATGCTGTATCACCTCATTGTTTAACTGTCCACCAAGTTTCAAATCCCATCTTATATGTAAGGCTCAGAAAGATCTGATCGGAACTGAAGGTCGAAAAAAAGCGTTTTGAGCAATCAAGTGGACGTAACTCTAAAATAAATAATTTGATGCAGACAGTTTTCAAATGCATCCAAGACTTCATCCATGTCCACCTTATCTGCACGTGTCAGGAAGATCTGATCAAAACTGAACAAGTTATGCTGATGATAGTCAAATGTAGGTTTTTTCAACTATCAAGGGGCCATTACTCTAAGACAAATGATCCGAATGGTCACCTTGTCTGGCCAGATCGGATCATTAATCCACGAGTTATGTCCTCTTAATTGCAGAAAAAGCATCTGTTTGACTTTGGCATCAGCTTAACTCATTCAGTTTTGATTGGATCGTCCTGAAACTTGCAGATAAGGGGGGCATGGATAAAATCTCATCTGAGTTTGAAAACTGGCCAGATCGGATCATTAATCTTAGATACATCCCTTTGATTGCTGAAAAAAGCCTCTGTTTGACTTTTTCATCAGCATAACTCATTCTACAATACTAGTTTCACAAAAATAATTTATGCTCTCACTAAGGTTCTGAAAAATATGCACTCATTGCAAAAGAAATATACATGCTGAAAAAAAGTATAAAATACAAATATACCAAAACACTTTTAAAGTAATTAGATTATAATCACTATTTAATTTATAACATTTTTACCTCCCTTGACATAACTTGGCTACATAGCTTATTCAAAACTAAATACTTAGACAATATTTTCTCCTATAATACTTTATTGCACAGTCCTCTGAAGCATTTTATAGCAAACTAGTAGCAAACTAGAGGCAGCTTAATTTCATTTGGAAATAGTATTTTCAGACAACAAAAAGTAAGTTTATATTTATCAAAATTAGCTCCGCTCTCAAACTTTAAGAGTAGTCCCCTTTGATCAGGGAGTCACATACTTGGAAAGCATTACCTTTTCTGATATAGTGTCTCTTTAAAAGGGGAGGCATAATCTTTCAGAGTGGTCTCTTACTGATGTGTATTAATTTGCCTAGGCATATCCATCCTCTGAACTCAATGCTTCAGATTATATTTCATACAGTCAAACCTCAATGGCTCGAACATCTTGGGGACCATGGAAAGTTGTTCAAGACATGGGTTGTTTGAGCCACTGAGGGCCAAACATGGTGCCAGGTCAGGAAGCAAATGGCGATAATTTAGGAAATCCTTTTCGTTCCTCTATACGATACTATGGTATGTTGAGTGCACTCATTATATTTGCCTCAATGAGGCAATTCTAATGAGTACACACAACATACAATTTCATGATAAAATGAGAAAATTTCACTAAATATTTGTTTTCTTGAGCAATTGGAAGAACTTTGCAGGGACTCAAAATCGAGTTCGAATCAGCCATGGTTTTGTTTGTGTTGAGGTTTTACGGCCCAGTCAACCCAATGGGGTCATGTCGAGCGCGGTCAGTTTACCTAACCACACGTTTACTGGGCAGGCTTTGTCCTCTAAGCGGTTAACCAGTATTGTGCACATTCTTTCGCCAGAAACTGACAACTGCCCTTCTTGAATCAGCGGAAGGGAGAGAATGACCGTAGAAAATATTTCATGATCAATCTCCACTCGGCAGGGGTCGAACCCGCGACCTCCTGGTCTCCAGTCGGACGCGCATCCAACTGAGCCACCGAGGCCGGCTAATCAGCCATGGTAAACAAGCCATTGGTGCTCAAGCTATTGATGTTCGACTGTAGTTCCTAATTTTAGGGTACTAAAGTTATCTTACCAAAGGTTTCAAAGAACTCAGATACTGTTGCCAGCCTGGGTCATCAAAATGGAGTCCAAATGATTTCTGAAATATGACAAATAAAACGAATTTCAATAGATCATCATCTTAAGAGTTGAATTTTTTTTTCAATGTATTTTGGCTCATAACTATTGTTATCAACAGAACTCTCTGTTATGCAATTTTTTTTATTTCTTTCCCTCTAAGTCTGACTATTATTTTACAAACTTTCCATAAACCATTAAATAAAACAAAACTCTAATTTTTTTTAATCAGTGTCTTTTGCAATAATTTACACAATATGTCAATGCTACTTTCAGACACCAATATGAAAACATTTAAAAATGCTGTCTGCTAATAATTATTTGTTTGTTAGTTTTATTCAGGCTTTATGTCACTTTCAAAATCTTTCAGTCATATCAAAACAGTGTCTGGATGTGGCAGAGAGCTCAATGCTCACTTTTAGAGGGCTGCCTCACTGAAATATCATGCCCCAGACACTTGACATGATATTCCACCCAGTAACATACTGACACTGAGCTGACCAGTTCCCAGCTCTACTTTCTTAATGCTGAGTGCCAAGAGAGAGCAGCTAATACCATTTTTAAAGTCTGTGGTATGACTTGGCCAGGGATCGAATCTGCAACTTCCCAGTCATAAAACCGATGCTCTATCAACTGAGCCACTGTGCCAGTCCACTAATAATTAATTTGTCTTGCAAAACTTTATGAACAGTGTTCTAAGGGGTTAAAAGTACCTTTGGATCTTGTGTTAAATCCAACACCTCCACAAAACTGTGATGTCTGGCTCCTTGAAAAAGACAAAAATGATAATCAATAAATTCAGATAAAAGAATTCCATTTGTTACCTTCTGGATAATTATTGTTAGGTTTTGTTTTTCATCCAAACAGTGTTGATACAAAGGGGTATCAGATAATATTTATCTTACATCTCCATAAAAACATGTTGTAGGTACTCAACAGAAATGCCTCATCAAGACTCTTCTAATGAGTACCTAGAATGTAGTTTTTTGTGGACAAAGAAAAATATTAAGAAAAATTTCAACATTTTTTGTTGGAAAACAAAAATCCACCTTACCTGGAACTATGTTAATTTGACATATACTGATTTAGCCTATAGAGTGATAAAGGTTTATGATACCACACTGGTTCTTAAATCCATAACAATGAAGACTTAAAAAAGAAAATCACTCACAGTCTATAGTTAAAAAGATGACAATTCTAGAAATGTTTAAGTCTTTCTTTAAATAAAAATCTAAAAGCTTGCCTTTGGAAACAAAGAACACATTACAGATAAAAAATGGGAGTCTTGGTTTTATTGAGACTCTTCAATAGCAGAAATGAAGTTTCAACACTGCTTATGCCCTCTAGCGTACATGAGCAGAACTCCATTTTCAAAGATACCACAATGGGCTCAATGATCCCAATAAAAAATATCATCAATTTGACATCTGCTGAATTTGCCCAGAAGCTGTAAAGATTAATACTAATTTCTGTAAATTTTATGACAATTTACTGTATTAAGCAATATTTATCACTTACCAACTGTGACCTACATCCTTATCTATATAAAAAAATGACAAAGGTCCTATTAACAATGAAAATTGTAATGACAGGTGACAAGATAAGACAATAATTTAAGATAATTTGCTATTTTTGTACCAAAATATATCATGGGGATTCAACAAGGCAATTTAAAAGACTAGTAACAAAATACCTTTCGTGAAAAAAAAAAGTCTTCTGAACAGTCCTTTTATCTGAATCCATGTTTATACTTCAAGCAATCAGTTTCCCTAGGAGATAATTAAAATGAAACCTCAACACTTACTTCCTGAGAAAAATAAAGAAAGGTATTATAGAGTAGAGGCCCAAGTGGGCCAGAAATTGCTCATCTGGATTAGGCTGATCATTTTCTGTTACATTTTTCAAGAAGGTTTCTGTGGCGGCTATATTTGATATGAGAACCGATCAATTTTATCAATTCCAGGTTGCCACCTTGCCTCCCACCAAGTTTCAGCTCAATCAAACACTGTTCAGGAGCAGATTTCCTTTGAAGACCTTCAAGATGGCCACCAGGGCGACTATCTTGGATATTAGAACAGAAAACTTTTAGCGATTCTGAATCTCTGTGTTGCTCCAATGCCTCTAACCAAGTTTTGGAGAAGATGTCCTTTGAAGGTTTTCAAAATGGATGCCAAGGCTGCCATATTGGCTATTTGAACAAGATAATTTTAACAATTCTGAATCTCCATGTTGCCCTGATGCCTCCTAACAAGTTTCAGCTCAATATGATTTACAGTTCAAGAGGAGATGGCATTTTAAGAATTTCAAGATATGGCCATTTTGGATATCAGAACGGAATGATTTTAGCAATTCTGAATCTCCATGTTGCCCTGATGCCTTCCACTAAGTTTTGGCTCAATCCGTCTTACTATTCGGGCACAGATGTTGTTTGAAGAGTTTCAAGATGCCCGCCATCGTGGCCGTCTTTGATATTGGAATGGAACGATTTTAGCAATTCTGAATCTCCTTGTCGCCCTTATGCCTCCCACCAAGTTTGGGCTCAATCCAACTTACTGTTCAGGAGGAGATGACGAAAATGTGAAAAGATAACGGCGGACAACGGACAACAGGCCCCGGCATAAGCTCACCTGGAGCAAAGCTCCAGGTGAGCTAAAAATGACATATGCTAACTAATAGCTCCAGATAAAACCATGTTTAATATTTTTCTTATTTCTCCATGAAAAGATATGCCTTGGGTATGTATCAGAAGTGCCTAGGCAAGGTGTTTCTTATATGTTCTAACAACATGTTTCCATGCAGAAATAAGGAGACTATCAGAACTTTTCTGCTGAAAAAAGTGCCTTATCTGCAGATATGTCATGTTTCTTATCATCAGTCTGACAACTGCTGAATATGAATGTAATACCTGAGTTTGTCTTTCTGGAGGCTTTCTCTTTGTTGTCATTGGCAACATCAGTGTTCTGTGAGGTGGATTCTGATAGTATATGTTCTGTATGACCATCTTCTACATGGTTTTGTAGAAAGAAAACTTTTTCTGGAGATGGGTTGGGGTAGGAGAGTATTCCCTTTTTATCCACACAGCATAAGGACTGGAATGAAAGACAAAGCTGAAATCAAGACTGTAAAATGACATCAGGATTTAAACTTCAAAATTTCTATTAATTTTTCACAAGAAAAAAAAACAACCTATATTTTTAAAACAAACGTAAATGTCAATAAAAAAAAAAATAGACAATGTGACCAGTGAATCATATATACCCCTGGCTAGTGCAAATCCATCATCAGGCCTTGAGGATATATTGCCGTAAAAACTTTGATGCAGATATCCACTAATGCTATGGAAGGACAAACGAACATAATATATACAGTTGACTCTCATCATCTCGACATCGCTTATCTCGAATAACCGTTCATCTCGAAGTGAAAATCTGGTCCCTGTTTAAATATGAAAATCTAACAACAGGTACCAAAATATTGTGGGAAAGAGGAGAAATTGCTCCTAAGAAGCAATTTCTCCTCTTTTCCAAAATATTTTCAATATATCTCTAACATCAGGAGTCAAATTACATTTTCATTTGTGAAAAGTGGTTATTCGGTTTATGTTTTCCTTATACATGTAAATCTGATATGTCAATGTACGGATATCTCGAATCATTTCAGAGAGTCCATTGGACTTCGAGATAACGAGAGTCAACTGTACTTATGAGCGAATGAGCAAATGGAAGAATGGAAAACTGAAAATCATACTGATTGACTGATATGAGGTTTTACAGCCCAATCAACTTATTAGGGTCATGTCGAGCTGGTCAATTTACCTAACCATACTTTTCCTGGACAGGCTTAGTCCTCTAAGCAGTTAACCAATATTAGTGCACATTCTTTTGCCAGAAACTGACAAACTGCCCTTCTTGAATTAGTGGAAGGGACAGAATGACCAAGAAAAATATTTTTTGATTGATTTGAGGTTTTATGGCCCAGTCCTCATTAGGGTCATGTCGAGCTGGTCAATTTACCTAACCACATGTTTCCTGGGCAGGCTTTGTCCTCTAAGCAGTTAACCAGTATTAGTGCACATTCTTTTGCCAGAAACTGCCAAACTGCCCTTCTTGAATCAGCAGAAAGGAGAGAATGACTGAGGAAAATATTTCATGATCAATCTCTATGAAGGAATGTTGCCAGACTCGGCAGGGATCGAACCACGACCTCCTGATCATCAGTCAGATGCGGATCCGACTAAGCCATGGAGGCCTGCCAAAAATCATATACCTTTCAGCATATAAGTATGCTGAAGATATCAAAAACAGGTTTTATCACTTACTATGCTATGTAAAAAATTAGCCGATGACCAACTGATGATATTTTTCTTATTTTTTCCTAGGAAAACTAAGACAAATATTTCAAAATGTCATCTGCTGAAATTTTTACCCAGCATGCAAAGTGTTTAGAGTGTGTAAAAGATTAATTTTGTATGATGCCAAAAAACAACAACAACAAAAAGAGAGAACTTTACAGCTGCATCATGTTAGTCAGATGCAGAAGGCTGTGTCATACCCTTTAGGGTTTGTCAGATTTCAGTTTGCCAGAAATGGAGTAAAATGCTAAGACTGATGTAAATTTTGATGCTTCATGGGGTGCACAAATGAATAGGAAAATAAAAACATGAAGCGATAATACCCCACCCCTATCGTTTGGTGGACAGATAACTGTCCAAATGACGAAATTTCCCATTAGCAATCCCAAACCATATCTCCATAATGTCAATGCACATACCAAGTTTGGTGAAAATGCATTGATATTCACTCAAGTTATTGTACAGAAACAAAAATACGGATGGTGGTGGGCAGATAACTTTGTCAAAAATTCATGAAATTTGCCCATTAGCAATCCTAAAACAGATTTTCACAATGTTAATGCGCATACCAAGTCAGGGATACTCCTAGAACAAAGTTACTATGGGCCTTTGAAATGGTCCTAGGGCCCATGTTCCATTCAAATACATGTAAGATTTAGAATTTTGATGGGCCTTTTTAAATTTTGATGGGCTCTCTGGAAATTTTGATGGGCCCAAGAATCCTTAATACCCACCTGAGATTAAAATTAACACTGGATTTGAATAGCTTGTATAGGGGGCCCTCCCAAAAATATATTCAATTTAAGTCCAACATTAATAACAGTTTTCACACAAAATGGATCGGAGCCCATCCCAGGAATATCCTTGCCAAGTTAAAGAAAACCACTGATATTTACTCAAGTTACTATCGGGAAACAAAAATATGGACAAATGGACGTACAACAGACAGAGGGATCGACATTCTAAAGAAATGAGTGTTATGTAACTCTTTTTAAGCACAAATGGTATTTAAGTTACTATTCATTTTATGTGACCTGTCACATAAAATGAAGATTGTATCACATAATAATCACTTAGGCGGAATAAATCTGCCCAGCTGAAAGTTATGAGACTAGTCACATAAACATATGGATAAACATCAAATAATGCTCATTTCATTAGCCCGGACTAATGAGTACCCATAACATATGTTTTTGTGGAGAAATAAGAAAAATATTTTCCAGATACCCTTCTTATCTGGAGCTATGATACTTACAGTAACAGATCCCAGAATGTGCACTATATTTATTTTCCTAATAACAGCAGGGGCTTTTCCAAGTACAATGACCTTGAACCAGTCTAAAATATTGGTCCACTGTAAGTTAATACGAGCTTCATCTGCTGATATAGAACTGTCTGTGTCAAAGCTGTTCTCACACAGGGACTGAAAAAAAAAAAAACATATAAAATTTAAAATTAAAATAAAGAGCTTTGTTGAAGATTTTGTTGCACTTGTGTACTAAAATGTGAATAATAGCACCAGAAGAGTGAGAGTTGTCATCCTTGTTTAGCTCAGTGAGATAAAACAAAGTGAAGTAAACATAGCAACAGAAAAATGCTGGTTGGATGGATGGATGTTTTGTTTATAGACACTCAACCCTAAAAGGGCATATAGCGTCTAATAATTTTTATATTATATGATGATTTTATTTAATGAGAAATTAAAAATATCTAGGATTGATGTGTTCATTTTGAAAAGATAAAGTATCAATGATTTTAATTAAAAATACTGATTATATTTTATTAAAAAGTCCGATCTCTTTAAGAAAGTCGAGTATTTTCTTAGATGGTATATCATTAAAAAGTTCCTTTATAGTTTTTACATTAAAATACTTTGTGTGAATATAATCAAATTCTGCACAAGTGATAAGAAAATGTTTGACTGTAAAAAGTTCGTTGCAAGGAATGCAGAATGGAGCTTGTTCATTTTATAAAATATAAGAATGAGTAATTCTAGTGTGTCCAAGTCTACATCTGGTGATTTTGTTTGTTCTTTTCTGCTGAGATTAGAGAATGTGCATTTGCTGTTAAAATTTGATTTTATTTCATTTAGTTTATTTTGAGTTTGTGTTTCCCAAACAGACTGACATTTGTTGTTTATGTATTGACGGATGTTTGATTTAAAGTCAGAGTGAGGAATTTTGAAATTTGTTATCACTAAGGATAATGCAGATTTGGCTTCTAAATCAGCTAATTCATTTCCACGAATATTAACGTGGCTGGGAAGCCAACAAAATACAATTTCTTTTGAAGTGAAAAGGTAATAATATTTTTTAAGAATTTGCTGAATTAATGGGTTCTTAAGGGATTTTAATACAGAAAGAGAATCTGAATAAATGATGAACTGTTTTTCAGACTGATCTCTGATATGATAAAGTGCAATATCAATTGCCTTGGCTTCGGCGGTAAAAATGGAGCTATTATCAGCTAATCTGATACTGTCAGTAAAATTTGGACTAATAACAGAACAAGCAACTTTCTCATCTTGTTTCGAACCATCTGTATAAATTGACAGGTAAAGTTTATAGTTTGATTTGATTTCTAAAAATTCATTTTTAAAAATATGTGATTCAACTTAGGATTTTTTATTTTTATGAAGATCTAAAACAATCTTTGGAGGGGTTAACGTCCATGGCTCTTTTGATGGTAAGGAAAAGGGCTGAACATTTTTAATATTAATATTGGCCTCTTCAAGTAATGGTTGTATTCTTAAACCAAGGGGTTTAATAGCCGTTGGTTTATTATTGTAAAATCTTTCGTATTTAGGATTAAAAACACAATCATAAGCTGAATTTCATGGATTGGCAGCTAATTTAGTAACATATTGAAGAGATAATTTTTCCCTTCTTATATATAGTGATGGTTCATTTGATTCAGCGTATAAACTTTCGATGGCGGAAGTACGAAAAGCCCATAGAGCCAGACGTAAACCTTGGTGATGAATAGTATCCAAAGATTTCAAATAAGATTTTCTAGCGGATCCATAAACTATGGATCCATAATACAGTTTAGATCGAATTAAAGATCTATAAAGATTTAAAAGAACAGTTCGATCTCCTCCCCAGTCGGAACTTGAGAGAACTTTAAGAATATCAAGTGCTTTTAAACATTTAGCTTTTAAAGCTTTGATGTGTGGTATAAAAGATAATTTGTTATCGAACAAAAGACCCAGGAATTTTGCTTCACTGACGACTGGAATGGGACTACCGTATATGGTGAGATGAAGATCTAAATGTAGCTGACGTATTTGACAAAAATGAACGCATTGTGTTTTTGTTTTTGAAAATTTGAAACCATTTTCTGTTGCCCAATCTTCTATATTATTTAAACATCGTTGTAGTTTGAATTCAATGGTTTCCATATTTTTCGATCTAATAAATATTCCAAAATCGTCAACAAAAAGAGAACAATCGAGGTCTTTCACACATTTAACAATATCGTTATTTTTAATGCCAAACAAGGTAGGTGATAAAATGCTTCCCTGTGGTACACCTTGTTCTTGTTTAAATATGTCCGATAACGTATTACCTATTCGAACATTAAATGTTCGATCTGATAAAAAATTTTGAATAAAAAGTGGTAATCGGCCTTTAAGGCCTAATTTATGTAAATCTTTCATGATGCCATGTTTCCAAGTGGTATCGTAAGCTTTTTCAAGGTCAAAAAATACAGCTACGACATGTTCTTTTTTAACAAAGGCATCACGAATAAAAGATTCCAAACGAATCAAATGATCGTTTGTACAGTTATTTTTTCTGAATCCAGCTTGATATTTTGTTATAAGCTGGTTTGATTCCAAGAAACAAACCAGCCTATCATTAAACATTCTCTCCATTGTTTTACATAAACAACTTGTCAAAGCAATAGGTCTATAGTTAGTAACTTCAGTATGATCTTTATTTGGTTTTGGTATAGGTATAATCGTTGCTTTACTCCAGTCTTTTGGAAATTTTCCAGTGATCCAAATATCATTTAAAATATTTAATAATGTTTCTAAAGCATTATCGGGTAAATGTTTAAGAATTTGATAATGAATGTCATCAGGACCAGCAGCTGTATCGTGAGATTTATGAAGAGCATCTAATAATTCTGAAGCTGTGAATGGTACATTATATTTTTCATAATTTAGTGACATAAAATTTAGATGCTCTTTCTCTCGTTCCTGTTTTATGTTTTGAAAGGTTTCGGAATAATTTGCACTAGAAGAGTTTTTCTGAAAATTCTCTCCGAAAAATGCTGGTATCTTTCTTATTTCTCCACGAATACACTGAGGCGCTTCTAATGAGTACCCACAAAATATGTTTTCGTGTTTTCGTGGAGAAATAAGAAAAATACTATGTGGATACCCCCTCTTATCTGTAGCTATGAAGAAAAACTCACTGTAAAGTTTTACAGTTTGTAGACTTAATTTAGGGTTGATGCTAGGGTGAACGCTAGGGTAGATGTAAGTACACAGACAAATGGACAAAAACTGGCATGCCTAAGTCACCCATGCTAACACAGGGGCAACAAAAATACGTGAAAGCAAGCACAAGAAGAGTGAGAGTTGTAATCCTTGTTTAGCTCAGTGAAATAAAACAATCAGTGAAGTGAAACTAACTGTAAAGTTTTACAGTTTGTAAACTTCATTTAAGGTGAACGCCAGAGTGGACGAAAGTTGACAGAAGAGCAAACAAACTAACCATTGTAAACTTGCATGCCTAAGTCACCCATGCTAACACAGGTGTGACAAAAATATACCTCACTTACTGAATACTCATTCAGAATGAAACAGAAATGTGTATTTGTAAAACACTGTGCCCCGGCTAAGCTTGTCCCCACAAAATGTCAAAGTCAAAAAGGGGCATAACTCTAATAAATCCATTTTGTTTCAAAATTTAATTTAGGTGATCTACTTCTCAGGCCCAACAAGCTCACTAAGTTTCAATGCTATAGCTCAAATAGTTATTACGATATCTTACTGACAAGAAAGCCTGATGAACGAACAGACAGATAGACAAATGACTGGACTGATGGAAGAATGATCCAAAAGCAATATGCCCTTCCAGCTTCTTTGAATTTGGGTGCATAAAAACTGAAAATCAGTCTGATTTGTGCTAAAAAAAACTGATATGTTCATTGTTGTATTCAAGTTGCTATGGTGACACCTCTTCGGGAGCTTCCAATGGTTACCCATAATATATGTTTTGTGGAGAAGTTAGAAAAAATATACGGTAAATGTTCTAAAACTTCGAACACCAACGTTTCTGATAAAATGACATATGCAAATAGTGCAGACCCAGATCAGACTGCTCCTAAAGGAGCAGTCTGATCAGGGTCTACACTGTTTGCCATTCCACTAAGTATTTTAAGAAACAAGTGCATAAGAAGCATAATTTAGGCCAGAATAGTAGAGAATTAAGTGTTCGAAATTTTAGGACATTTACCGTAATGTTTTTCTTTTTGACTATATAGAGCTCTAGACAGAGCCAGTCAAGACAGGTGGTGAGGAGGATGAAATGTAAACTGATAGCTTACCATGGATTCCTTGGCAGCCTCAAAAGCAGCAAAGACCCTGGCTTGTCCATACGAATTTATTAACAACCACATGATTGGCACTACAACCGATACTAGAGGTAGTAGGGTATGGATCTGAAAATGAATGCATAGATTGTTTTGGGGTTTTTTTAACTGAGAATTTATGGCTCAGTCAACCCATTATGGTCATGTCAAGCCGGTCAGTTTACCTAATCATACTTTTCCATGACAGGCTTAGTCCTCTAAGATGTTACCCAGTACTTATGCACATTCTTTCATCAGAAAAACACGAAGATTAAAAATACCCCTTATGTAAAATGTAGTAACATGAATGACTACTATCAAAAAAATGTTTCATGCTGAATGGATACACTCGGCAAATTTTTATTTTTGATAAGGGAGACAATTTCTGTGACTTCCTGTACACCAATCTCCTTCTGGAAGGGTCTAACTTAAAAGGAAAGAATTGGCTCCTTAGGAGAGCAAATTCTTTCATTTTATTTAATGTAGATCCCTTTTCAGAAAGGAGGCAAAACTATTTGTGAAAAGTTGCCACCCCTGAAAGTGAATCCTTTCCACCTTACAACATTTGTCATGAATCCAAATGTGACAATTCTGACAATATTTAAGATAATTTTTGCATCACAACATAAGTTCTGAGTATGTATTAGCTTTACACCAACAAGGATATGCACTGAAAAGAAAATACCGGTCAGGGTCTTCAGTCTCTGTAGGAACAGTTTAACTGCCTTATAATGGAGCTAAATGCCAGGTCATGCAAATACTGATGGATGCACAAATGAATGAAAAACCAAGTGTTTATGCCAGCCACAACAATAATATTTATAATATACATTACCAAGTTATGTTCTGATCTATGGGTAAATATAGACAGAGGGGTAAATATGGATAAGTAGACAAATGCCCACAGAATGATAATTCCAGTATGTTTAAGATTAACTTCCGGTTCCTCTTTAACATGATCAATTGGATTTTCAACTAAGCATATTCTAGATACTTCTCTTCCTTTGCTTTGGTATAAAATACTTGCATTATTTCAACTACCATCACATATTTTTGCATTGCTGTCAAAATTTCAATAATCGCACGCAATCAAGCCCAAGAACCGTTGGTTGTTTATAGGTATTAACTGTAAAATTTGTTAGATAAAATTAGTTTTGAAAATTAGCTGAACTGTTCTGTTTGCCCCATAAATATTTCTTTCATTAAAATAAAACTCATTTTTTATGTTACAAACTTAAGTTTGAACTGTCCGTATTTAGTATACTATTTTACTTGTCTGAAAAGCGTGGACAGGAAAGATTTTGAGGGGTCTTGTTTCAGCATGATGAGTATTCAGCTTAAACAGTGACAGTTATAAAGAGCAGACCCAAAAAGTGGTATTGTGACAGTTGTAAGGAGATGAAATCAAGGTTTTGGGAATGGGAAAAGAGGGATGGAAGGTGGATGGTCAGGGTGAGAGGAGAAAGGAAAAGTGGGGAGCACGAAACAAAGGTGGGAGATGGGATATGTGTCAGTAGAGAAGGGGGCTTGGGAGGAGAGGAAGAACGGGTATAAGAAAGTAAAGTGAGAGTCAGAAAAGGTAAACAATGGAGATGAGAGGACTCAGAGATGAGAGAATGGTATTTTCCTCCAACGTTTTACCATTGTCTGTATTTTACCTCTAAGTAACAGACAAACCAACCATAAAACTGCAGAATTTTAATGTGACTGACCTTAAAAATCACCAATCTTCAAAATCAATTTTCCTCCAATATTTGCAGTAATAGAACTAAATTACACACCTGAAGTGTGACAATCATCTCCGTCCAGTCTCCAACATAGTCCCTCAAATACATGTACCTCAACACATTGACAACAACTGACAGAACCTGTAAATTCAAAACAATAAAAATTAAACTACTAATACAATCGACTCTTGTTATCTTGACTTTGCTTATCTCGAATAACCACTTATCTTGAAGTGAAAATCTGGTCCCTGTTTTAACATGGAAATCTAACAACAGATAACAAAATATTGTGGAAAAGAGGAGAAATTGCTCCACAATATTTTCAACACATTTTTAACTATAGGGGTCAGATTACATATTAATTTGTTAAATGTGGTTGTTTGAATGATTTTTTTTCTCTGTTCTGCAAATCTGATATGTAGAGGTACGGATATCTCGGAGCATTTCTGAGAGTCCCTTGGACTGAGATAAAGAGAGTCAACTGTACAATCATAAAATTAAAACACATAAATTATTAACCCTTAAAGCATGAAGCAAACTTGTAGGGATAGCTTCATAATATTTTTCTTATTTCTCCACAGAAACTTATGTTGTTGGTACTCATTAGAAGTGCCTCAGAATTAGAGGCGCTTCCAATGAGTACACAGAACGTATGTTTTTGTGAAGAAATAAGAAAACTACAAATGTATCAATGTTTTCCAGATGAGTTTGAGTTGGAGTTTTACAGCTCAGTCAACACTATTAAGGTCATGTGGAACCGTTCAGTTTACCTAACCACACTTTTACTGGGTAGGCTTAGTGGTTAACCAGTATTTGTGCACATTCTTTTGCCAGAAACTGACAACTGGCCATCTTGAATCAGTGAATGGGGAAGAATGAAAATAATTCATGATTAGTCTCCATGAAAGAATGTTGCTGGACCCGACAGGGATTGAACCCACAACCTCCTGATCACCAAGGCCCAGTTGTTCAAAGCATCGTTAGATTAACGAGCTTGTTAATGGTCAAAATGTTAACTGTTCTATTAAGTACAATACCAAATTCACAGGTATTTTTGCTGAAAAAATGTGAGTAGCTTTTGCAAATGCAAAAGCTACTCAAATTTTTTCAGCAAAAATATTAGCGTATATACCATATTAAATGATTTAACGATACGTTTTAATGATATGTTAACTAACGACATTGTTAGTTTTGAACAACTGAGCCCAGTTGGATATGCAACCAACTGAGTCGAGGGACTGGCTATTCAAGCAAAAACAGTGCCTTATTTGGTGCTATTTCTTACCAATAATATAGGTATAATCCTTCTCTCGACCCAGGTTATCAAAATGATAAACTTCTCATGCTCGATAATACTAGAGGGCCTACCTGCATCTTGAAGGATATTTCTGAAAGAAAATCACATTAACTCTAATAGTGCCTAGCAAAATTTGTAGCTAACAACATTCTATTTTTTTTATTCTTCATAGAAAATCAGTATTGACATAACATGTGAATTGTCTGCCTGCCAAAAATTCACATAAAATGTCAAGACTTATTTTCTATGAAAAATATTTTTTTCATTTTCGTTTTTAAAATGCCCACTTCTGCAGTTGTGACTGCCAGTTTAACGCTTTTGGCGCCAAATTTCAGACGACATTTGTTGTCTGCTGTTTTATTTTAATAAAACTATCGTTTGGAAAGATGTTTATATGTATAGTTGATAGACTGAATGTCAAACAGCGTAGATCCAGATGAGACGGCTCATTGAGCCATCTGATCTGGATCTATGTTGTTTCCAAAAGCCTATTATTATTGCCTGTGGCAGAGAAAGAGTTAAGGATTAAGTTTTAAATGTTGATACTTAAGTTATTTGATAGATACAACAAAACTCAAAGAACTATCACTTTTGTTCTAATCTGATTTTTCCCTGTCTGTTTTTTTGATACTTTTATTTCTATAGTCAGACTACAATTTTTGTTATTTTTTACCAAAAAAGATCTTTCAGATAATCAGTGGAAAGCCGATGCATATCATAGGATATGTTTTTAATATGCAAAAATACAAAAAAAAAAAAAAAAAAAAAAAAAAAAAAATCATATTTATATATCCTAAATGATAGTTACCATCCTCTGGGCTAATTCAGCAGACGACAAACTGATAATATTTTCCCCAGAAAACAGGCACAATAGGGAGGCAATTGGCATGAAATGTCAGAGGCTATTTACTGAAAAAAAAAATTTTTAATATGTTGTTTGTTGAAATAATTATGATGATTTGGTGTTTTATATCCCTTTCAAAATTATTTAAGTCATATCATGATCCAAAGTAGGAAGCGCTAATCACTCAAGGTCCCATACATATCTATTTTCATTACAAAAAGGTCTGACATTTCAAGCCAATTACCATGAACTGTCAAAGCCTATTTTCTGGTAAAAAATATGAAAAATATTTTAAAATGTTGTCTGCTGAACTTTTTGCCCAGCATGCTAAGCATTAACCCATTTATGCCTAGCATCCCATAAAAGGACTGGCAAACAGTTTGTTTGTTTGTGTTGAGGTTTTACGGCCCAGTCAACCCAATGTGGTCATGTCGAGCATGGTCAGTTTACCTAACCACACGTTTACTGGGCAGGCTTAGTCCTCTAAGCGGTTAACCAGTATTGTGCACATTCTTTTGCCATAAACGGACAACTGCCCTTCTTGAATCAGCGGAAGGGAGAGAATGACTGTAGAAAACAGTACAGACCCAGATCAGATGCCACAATTGCGGTATCTGATCAGGGTTTACACTCTTAGCATTTAGGACAGGAGTTTCTATAAAACATGGTAACAATAAAAACTAACCACACATTCCATATATTGATATAAAGCCGTCCAAAGTGTTAAGGTAGAAGAGTCCACTTGGCATAAATGGGTTAATTTTACAATGTTACATATGTCAAGCAGCTAAAGGAGTGTTTACTGTATCTGTCTGCTTGGCTGTCACCGAGTTAAATATGTCACCATTTAAAACACTGCAGCTTCCCTGTTGATATTATTCCTATTTTCCCAGGAAAATAGGGTCTGACATTTCATGCCAATGGTCTCTTAGCGAGACAAGTGGCATGAAATGTCAAAGCTTATATTCTTGGAAACAAAAAAAAGAAAAATATTTTAACCCTAGTCCTGCTGAACCTGGATATGTCCTGCCTTTGCAAACAGTGTAGATCCAAATCATTTTGCATCTGAAGAAGCCAACTGATCTCGATCTGCACTGTTTGACGTTGTTATGAATTTATAGCAACAATTCGGATCAAGTAATCTGATTGGCTGTAAATTGGAAGTTGGTGTGGCATCTTAATTTATTCAGCAGGACAAGGGTTAAAATGTTGTCTGCTGAAATTTTTACCCAGAATACTACGAATAAACCATTCATCCCTGAGTTTCTGAAGTGGACACTTACATTCTTGAATTTGGACTTGTCCACTGATGCAAATTGGAATTTCAGTCTAAAATAAAAAAAAAACAACAGAATGGCAAACAGTGTAGACACTGATGAGATGGCTCATCTGGATCTACACTGTTTGCACAGGTATTTATTTTGGTCTGCTGGGCAGAAATGGTTAATTTTAGAATGTTACATACCTCAAGCAGCTAACATATGGTGTGTCCAGGAGGAGAAACCTTTTTGGTTTCAGCGGGTGTCTTGCTCTAGGAGCGTTTACTGTTTCGGTCTGCTCCGCTGTCACCGAGTTAAATATGTCACCTTCATTTAAAACCATGGCAGCTGATCCATCTGTCGTTTTTGAATCCTGAAATAAAATAAGCTGCATCAGCACCATCCAAAAAGTGCAAATGTAAAAAGAACAGTCTGGATATCCCCATAGCTCCAGGGAAAGTGAATTTGATTGATTTGCAGTGTTATGGCCCAGACAACACAGTTAAGGTCATGTTGAGCTGGTCAGTTAACCTACTCACACTTTTCTTGGGCAGGCTTAGTCATCTAAGCAATTAACCAGGACTTTATGCACAAACTTTTGCCCGAAAACTGACAACTGCTCTTTTTGAATCAGCGAAAGGGGGAGAATGACTGTAGAAATTATTTCATGATCAATTTAAATGAAAGCTATGTGGCCAAGGTGGGCTTTAAACTTGCGAACCCTGGATCTGCAGTCAGAGGCGCTATCAACTGTGTTATGGAACCTGCCATATTGCACATATGGACATCCTAAAGGAGCAGTTTGATGTGGGTCTGCACTTTTTGCCATTCAGCCAGGCCCCAAGGTTATAAAACTTTTTTTCATGCTAAACTCAGCTGAGCTAAATATGAAAATGCCAACAATAGTTGGCATTTCATATTTATTAGCAGAGAACATTTCATGCTCAGCTATGTTAAGCAAGAAAGAATTTGCAGTTGTTAGGTAATTTGAGATTTATTAGCAGGACAAATTTCATGCTCAGCTGAGGAGTACAAAAAAAGTTTTATAACCTCTGGGCCAGGACTATTAGGCACATCATCTGGTCATAAAACAGACAAGGCATCTGAAAATCTAGGATAAATAAAACTCTAGCTCTCTCTGGGCAAGTTGGGCTAAAGAAAATTCAATGACACCTTTTTCTTTTCTTCAGTAAATAGGGTATGACATTTCATGCAAATTGTCTAATTGCTAATTATGAAATGTCATACCCTATTCTCTGGGCAAATTCAGCAAATTCTGGGCAAATTCAGCATACGTAAATTAAATCAATGACACTCTTTCTCTTTTTTTTTCTTCAGAAAATAGGGAATGACATTTCATGCAAATTGTTTCCTAGGAGACAATTTGCATGAAATTTCATACCCTATTCTCTGGGCAAATTCTGAAATTCGGCATATGTAAATTCAATGATATTTTTTCTTCTACAGAAAACAAAGTATGAAATTTCATGCATATTGTCTCCTGGGAGACAGCTTGCATGAAATGTCAAATCCTGTTTTCTGGAAAAATAAGAAAACTATCATCAATCTGTCATCCGCTAAATTAGTCCAGATAGTGGTAACAGTTAAAGATCAACCTATTTACAGACCTGGAGAAATCTTACCACAATTTCTTTGCAGCGTGCTGGTGCTGTCTGTCCCGGTCTAAGGCAAACGATGTCACCTTTCACAAGAAGTACAGTAGGCAAGTTGATCATCTCTTTATCTCGGATGGTCCACTGCAGGCTCATTGATGGCGACTGTGGGGAATCCAGTGGGGTAAAACAATAACTGTTCCAGGTATTATAATTTATACATTCTGCAAGGAAAGTCATGTAAGAATGGCGCTTAACAGCTCCGGACAAGGTGTCTTTTTGAACTGAAAAGTGTGGATATTTTTCTTATTTCTCCATGAAAACATATGTTGAGGCACTGTTAAGCCAAAACGTGTTGACATTTTCCTTATTTCACATGAAAAGGTATTTTGTGTGTAATAAGAAGTGCCTCAGTATATATTTTTGTTGGAAAAATGAAAAAAAAAATGATCACTTCTCCACAACAGTTGCCTCTCCATAACAGTTGGTTTTAAGTCTCCCAAAGGGTGGCTGTTTTAGAGAGACTGTCCTGTACTCTGTCCAAACCTTCACTTACTGCCACCTATTATTAACTCTTTCACTGCCAAATTTCAGACAACATTTGTCGTCTGTTTTTTTGTTGTTGTTTCTTTTTTGTGTTTTTTTTTTCTTCAAACTATTGCTTGGAAAGAAGTTTACATGTTAAGTTGAAAGACTGAATGTCAATCAGCAAGATCCAGATGAGACGGCTCATTATGGATCTATGCTGTTTGCAACAGTCTATTATTTGTGCCTATGGCAGTGAAAGAGTTAACAGCTTTAGCAATTTCAAGGCAAATTCAAGGTGATACTTTTTTTTTATTTTTCTCAGAAAACAGTGCTTGACAGTTCTTTACTGACCAGTCAACAGGTTGTGCTAGTCAGTTACTCACAATTTTCCTGGGCAGGCATAGCCGCTTAGTCCTCTTAAGTGGTTAACCAGTATTTGTACACATACATGTACTTCTGTCAGTAAATGGCAACTGCCCTTCTTAAACCAGCAGAAGGGGGAGAATAACCATAGAAATAAATTCTTGATACCTAAAATTGAAATTGGGTTCTTCCAATATAAAGTGTAGGGGGAGTTTATTCAGTCTAAAATGAGTTAAAAGTGTTGAGGCTCAAAACCTGAGACAACACTTTGACTGTAATGTTTATCTTATAAGACAGCAACAAGAAAACTTACTAGCTAGGTCTGCTAACACCAGTCTCACAAGCCGTACTGTCTCATTCCTTTCTTGCTGTCCAACAATAAAGTTCAAACATATGTTTCCAATCACAGCCAGAAGTAAAATCACTGCTTCTGTAATCAACCAAACAGTAGTCTTGGCCTCTCTGGAAAGAAAACATGATATACAATACTAAACACAAAGCGCTCTAGTAAAATGTTTATCAGACGACATATTAAAATTATTTTTCTTATTTTTCCCAGAAAATAGGTTTTGACATTTCATGCAAATTGTCTCCAATGGAGAAAATGTGGAATTGTTGTCTGCTGAATTAGCCCAGAGAGTGGTAAAGGTTAAAAAACCAAATAAGACCAAATTGTGTGGTATTCTTTTTTATTTCTTCATACAAACATATGAGCCATTTCATTGGTCATAGAAAAAATTGTTTTTTTTGTTTGTTTTGTTTGGGTTTATATCACTTTCATTTATATCGCAATAGTGCCTGGATGCTACAGCAAGCTCAATGCTTACTTTAGAGTGCTGCCACACTGAAATATCATGTCCCAGACACAGACATAATATTCTACCCAGTCACTTTATACTGACACTGGACTGACCAGTTCTGATTCATAGCTCTACTTTCTCAATGCTAAGCACCAAACAAAAGTGCATGCTGACTGCATTTTTTTTTAAGTCTTTGGTATGACTCGACTGGGGATCGAATCCATAACCTCCCAATCAAAAAGCAGACACTAAAAACTGAGCCATTGTGCTGGTATTGTGTCATGGGAAAAGAGCAGTTAAACCATATGCCTGCATATCTGCACAGTCTCATCAGTACCTCTGCTGTTTGCTCACATCAGTGGTAGGCCAAGGCATAAGGCTGGCCAATCAGAGCTGAAAAGAGAAATCGATTATCAGTCCTGCCATTGTGATCAATAATCGATTAGTAATCGCTGAAGATTTGGTCATGATTTTACCTGTCTGAGCATGATTCTTCCATATGTTATACTTTATTGTATGTATTTGGTCAGACAGGCCTGAGCAAACAGTGTAGACCCAGATGAGATGCCACAAATGTGGCATCTCATCAGGGTCTACACTGTTTGGAACTCATCCAGCTATTTTAAACACAACAGTGGGTAGTAAATTGTACTTGTTCAAATTTTAGATAAAGTATGGTAAGGAGCTGAGGTGTCAGAATACTAAGGGTAAATACGGTAAAGTAACAAACACAGAAATAAAATGATCGATTATTAGCAAGTCTGTAATGATAAGTATTTTTGTGGAATTTATCAATCAATTAATCGATTATCCGATAAATTGTGCCAGCCTTAACCATGCAGTGTCATCAAAACCTAATCAATTGCAGTTGGTTTAAGTGACAGAGAGCCAAAAGTTATTTATGTCAATAAAAAAACTCCTGATATGCTAACTCCTGATGTAATTGAAAACTAACTCAACAACCAAAGTGCAGATAAGAATCAAAGTTGGCCGGATCCCTGCAAATAATATCCCATCTTTCATAAGGGACCTAGTCACAGGGACTAATCACATGAAAACTGGTGCAAAATATTGATTTTAAATTTATCTGGCTGTTTGTTTGAGTTTGAGGTTTACTGCCCAGTGAACACTGTTTAGTCATGTCAAGCCTGTCAATTAACCTACTCACACTTTTCCTGAGCAGCTTAGCCGCTTTGTACTCTTAAGTGGTTAACCAGTATTTGTGCACATATTTTGTTAGTAACTGACAACTGCCTTCTTGAATCAGCAGAAGGGGGAGAATGACCATAGAAATGATTTCTTGATCAATCTCATGCATGTTATGCATTATTTTCTGTTGATATTATCCAAATACCATTACAGAAAGATTTCTACCAAAAGCAGCTACCTCTCTTTAACCATCAGCTTCTGAAATTTCAAATTTTGCATGCAGTTTACTTTATCTCTGTTAAATGGTCCGTTTTCAGCCTTCTTCAGGGTGACCATTTAAGAGGGGTTATATTTGTCACCGGGTATAGGTATATGATACACTTGTACTGCCTTGCGGTACAAGCCGGCTTTTATAGCGACGTGGTAGAGTGTAGGACTTTGAGTCCAGCGGACCGGGTTCGATCCCCGGTCGGGGAAAAATGTTATTTCCATTTTTTCACCTGTTACATTTGGCGCCCACCGTAAATAACCCACGTGTGTGCATAAAACTCCTTGAGTCTCATTTCACGTGATTCTCGGACTCCTAAGAAATTCAGGGACGAATTTCAAATTGGAAGGGGAGAATGTCACCGGGTATAGGTATATGATACACTTGTACTGCCTTGCGGTACAAGCCGGCTTTTATAGCGACGTGGTAGAGTGTAGGACTTTGAGTCCAGCGGACCGGGTTCGATCCCCGGTCGGGGAAAAATGTTATTTCCATTTTTTCACCTGTTACATATTATACCTCTAAAAAAGCAGTTTAAAACTTACCTGTCTTGAGTAAATCTACACATGACAAGCAGAAGTAAAGCCATGACAAATGACAGAAGAGCTGTTGTCCAGTGATAGAGTGATCTGACATTGCGATGATGAAACAGAGACAAATTCTTCTTCCATCGCTGCCGCTTTTTCACATGGTTATAACGATGGACCTCAGCTGCGAGCTCGCTGTGGAGAAGTTCCAGAGCTTTAGACATGCTGAATGCCTGGATTCCATCTTTGGGACTATATTCCTCCTGTTAAATACAAAGCTCTTGATAAACAAAGTAAAGGACAGTCTCTTTATAACACTATGGTTGGAGCCAATGGAATTGCATAGCATTATAAGTGAATAGTATTATATTATTTAAATGAGATATAAAATTCATAGCTTTTAAACAGAGGACTTCCAAAGGAGGAATATTTGACCATAATTCTGGGATAATTTTCTCCAAATTTCCATCAAAACATATGTTGCAGTTACTCATTAGAAGCACCTTGCTGAGGCTCTTGAAGTCTTCTATCGAGCATCACAACATGTGTTTTTATGGAGAAATAAGAAAAATTATCCCAAAATTATTAAATACTTCTTAACCCTAGTCCTGCTGAACCAGGATATATCCTGCCTTTGCAAGCAGTGTAGATCTAGATCAGTAAGCTTCTGAAGAGGTCAGCTGATCTGGATCTGCAGTGTTTGTCATTCAGTATATGAACATGCATCAACAATCTGGCTCAAGTAATCTGACTGGCTGACAATTAGAAGTGGGTGTGGCATCTTAATTTATTCAGCATGACAAGGGTTGACTCCTCTGCTGCTTTAAACCAAAAAGGATCAATATGTTTATATTTCTCTATGAAAATGTATGTTGCACCACTTCTAGCCAGTATTTACAGCATAATTTGATGAGAAGTAAGAAAAATATTTATCTGCATACATGTGCACCTTATCTAGAGCTGTGTAAAATGTATAGAACTTGAAGGAAAATATGCATTTGAGAACCATGGCTTGATAGTCACATCCAAAATTGTCTTAAAATCAATATTTGTTTTGAGGCTTTACGGCCCAGTCAACCCAATGGAGTCATGTCGAGCGCGGTCAGTTTACCTAGCCACACGTTTACTGGACAGGCTTAGTCCTCTAAGCGGTTAACCAGTATTGTGCACATTCTTTCGCCAGAAACTGATAACTGCCCTTCTTGAATCAGCGGAAGGCAGATGATGACCGTAGAAAATATTTCATGATCAATCTCCACGAAAGAATGTTGCCGACCTCGGCGGGGGTTGAACCCGCGACCTCCTGGTCTCCAGCCGGACGGCGCATCCAACTGAGCTTAAAATCAATAGCATTGCAATGCAGTTCTAGTACATATCTTTTAGTACGCTAAACACTGGTAGCCCTGTTTTGTAACCTTAGCCATTAAAATGCCAAGTTGAAACAAAAATGTAGCAGATAACATTCTGAGCTGCAACATGAAAAAGTGTACCTTCTGACTTGCTCACCCAAACTCAAATCAGCCTGTGCATCAGCGCAATCTGATCAGTCTTTGTTCTCTGCACAAAGCACTTTACATTTTTGGCCATCCAAAAAAATGTGCCCAGTGGAGATTCTGCTCAGGCTGTGTGAATGTGCATTGTCTGAATGAGTTGCAGTTCATTCTATTTTTTATTATTTTTAGACAAAACAAGATTTGACATTTCATGTGAATTGTCTGATTAAGTATTCTGTGGAACTGAGCTTTTCTTACAAATGACTGTGTTGAGGTTATATTGCCAAGTCAGACATGTCGAGGCGATCAGTTTACCTAACCTCAGTTTTTCCTATGCAGCTTTGTCCTCAAAGCGCTTAATCAGTATTTGTGCATTCTTTCTCCAGAAACTGAAATCTGCCCTTCTTGAATCAGCAAAGTCACTGGATGTATCATCAGTAAATATTGTGATTCTGATCATCTCATCTGTTAGTGCACTGGTCTCTGGTGCCAAAGGTTCCAGATTCGATCCCTGTGAGGGGTGAGAAATTTTTTAGCAATGAAAATGTTCCATTAGTATCGCTAGCCCATTAGTATCACTAGCAGGGATGTTTTTAGTACACTGATACAGTGCACCTCCTTTGGATTGGGACATAAATGGGATCTTTGTGCATGGAGAGCCATCCTTTTGTGTTGGGTAAAGAGCCACGGAGATGAAACTGCTCAGCAGCCCATCCTACAAAACCTGCTCACAAGAAATAAAGGTTGAATACGACCGACTGCATCCTAGGCTAAGGAAGATTGGGTGGGGTGATTTTGTTGCAATGCAATCTGAAAAGTAGAAAAGGAATATACTGGGACTGTTGCAGCCGGAGAATTACGAAATGTAAAGCTGGTACCATGTCATGTTCTTGACAACAATAATTTTTGCAAGATCAGAGGGGAAACAACAATGTATTCATAACCGAACAAAAACTGATGTTCTATTATTTTTAATACTGCCGGACGGGCGCAGACATCTTTATTTCGCTTCGCTCTATCGGGGATTTTGACTGGACGAAAGTAAAAACAGCTGACCAATGTAAAAAGTCCTTACTGCGAATAACTTCAATCGGGTTGATAAGTAGCGAAAGGAATTGAAGTAGCCGAAATAGATCATCCCGTCACGCATAAAGGATCTTGTTGTTTTTATTTGGGTATTTCTAGTAAAATGATATTTAAAGTGACAGCAAGTTCATATCTGAAAAAGCCTAAACTTCATTAAAAAAAGAGCCACATTGATTGTCCATGTAAAGCTGAAAACTGTAATATTAATTAGCTAGGCCTGCCCTTGTGGGAAGTAAATCGGGCTCACCAACGACAGGACGTAATGGGAAAGCATCAATAAAATGAACATAAACGTGAGAAAACGTGCCGTCTCACATGTACTAATTGCCGCCGTTTTGCTGAAAAACAAGCCTAAATTTCATTTAAAAAAGAGCCACATTGAATTTATCTTTAACCTGCACAGGAATGTTTCTCTCGGTAACAAGACGTTTTGCCCCCAAGACGTTTCCCCCCTGGTCGTTTCCCCCCTAGTCGTTTCGCCCCCTTTTTGGTCCCCTAGTCGTTTCGCCCCCCAACCCTAGTCGTTTCGCCCCCAAACCATTCCCCCCTATTTTTTTTTATATAAAAGATTTATTAACTTCATGTGAGACAGAGAGAAAGGGAGAGAGAGAGAGCAGAGCATGTACTTTGAATGAAAATGTTAATTAGGAACTATGATAAGTATTACCTGTTTTGATCAATACCGTTAATCACATTGTTTATTTGGTTTGACTCAATAATCACACAATTAATGCGATTAATGATGAGGTGTGAAAAAACGCGCTCTTTGCAAAGTTAAATACCTTTAATTATCGCTTCAGCACCTTTACCAGTTTTGTTTTAAATTGACTGACGACACCAGAGGTGTTCGTGTGAACAGTCATGATTAAGTTACG
The DNA here is from genome assembly GCA_964016985.1 of Anodontia alba. Taxonomy (NCBI): domain Eukaryota; kingdom Metazoa; phylum Mollusca; class Bivalvia; order Lucinida; family Lucinidae; genus Anodontia; species Anodontia alba. The sequence continues at coordinate 133,046,246 of OZ024822.1, forward strand.
AGACTTTAGAACAGAAAGTTAATTGTCATTTGCTATTATTAAAATATGTAACAAAAATAAAACTAATGAATAAAAAAGATATATGACAAAAAAAAATGAAAGAAAGAAAAAAATAATATGCAAAACAAGTGATTAAACGTAATAAAAAATAAAAGATAATAGAACAATAAAATACATAAAAAAAATCATAAATAAGATTAAAAAAAAAAAAAAAAAAAAGAAAAAAAGAAAAAGAAAAAAAATGTTCGGTAAATAGTTACACTAAAATTTTTGAAGAAACAGCCTTACACCTCTCCGAGTGGCGACTTTTAAGCTCTTGAGGGGGGTGGGGGTGGGGGGGGGGGGGGGGCGGTAACTTAGAGGTAATTTTGGTACGGGTGTGCGAGCCAGTATTTCAAAACCTACCCCATTCATGTACCTGGCCTTTGAAAAAACGGACCCATTCATATACTTGATCATCCAAAATGTTGACCTATTCATAAACTGCCCTTTGATTTTTTTGTACCCATTTTTGCTGGTTGTTTCACAAATATCACAGCCAATTCATGCTCGGACCCATCAAATTGATGGGTCCGAGATTCATGTAATACCAAGAGGATAAGCAGCCTCGAAAAATCTCTGAGCGAAAAATATGTGCATATACCAGGATGTCAGAAAAATGGGGCCCTCATAGGGAATCCAGAAAAAACTGGGACATTCATATACTTTTTGTTGAAAAAAGGGGACCAATCATATACCTGGCAGTGCTGAAAAAGGGGGCTATTCGGCACGCACGTCTGTAATATACCATATATAGGAAGTTACCCTCCCCCACCCCCCCCCCACCCCCAACTTTTAAGGCCCGGTGCCGGCCGGTAACAGGATAAGTTATCCTTAGGCTGACGTGACAGGGCGATGATGCTACTTAAATATTTGCCTCTTCTCACCTCTTATAAAAGTTCAACAGTGAAAATTAGTTTTACAATGAAAAGTGGGCGAAACGACTAGGAGGGGGGGGGGGGGGGCGAAACGACTAGGGGGGCGAAACGACTAGGGGGGAAACGACCAGGGAGGAAACGTCTTGGGGGCGAAACGACTAGGGGAGGAAATGGTTTGGGGGCGAAACGTCTCGGATTCGTTTCTCTCTGCACACTAAGGGCCCTCCAGTTAACGCCCGATCCTAAAGACGGTGAACTGTATAAAATCAGCCGTACCAAACCTGATGCTAATGCAGCATGTCCAAAGATAGAGAGAGAGAGAGAGAGAGAGAGAGAGAGTTTCCAATAAATTTCATTTTCTCATGTATACACGCATCTCGCAGAAAACTCTTATCTGAGTCCATTGGCCAAAAATGTATTTGTTTCCCTTGGCACTGTTATTGGCTGCCTGTACGATTTGTTGTGCGGATTTTTTAACGCTACCAGGCACCCGAGGCACATGGAGGCAGCGGCGATTGTTATGTACATGTATTTGAACAGCCTTGCTTTCATAGATCACCCATGCACATGTGCACTTGGTGCCGCTGTCCGTCGCCAAGCGCCGCCCTGTCAACCTTATACAATGGGTGATAATTACAAGCAAGAGCCATATCCCCTTTCTTAAAGAGGGGACATATCTTTGCAAGGCGCCATTCCTTGGAGATTTCACCCCTATCAAGAGATGGTTGGAACAAATATGCAAATAGGCCTACTGGAGTTAGTTTATTTGCTAGCTCATTAAGAACTCTAGGATGAATCTCATCAGGTCCTAAGGCTTTTGAGGGATTCAAGCCTTTGAGTAACTTAATTACTCCTTCTGAAGATACCACAATACTATCCATGAAAGGGATCGATCTTCTGCTGACAGAATCTCATTATGCAGAGGATGGTGTGGCTAGGTTTACCTCTCTGGTGAAAGCTAGGGACTAACTTCCCGTATTACAGGTCCTGGTGAATGAATGTCATTAGACGTATCACCAGTAAAACTTCTGATTCTGATGCTCAACCCAGGGAACGTCGAGTATTAGCTAGGCGTACTAATGGTCTGAAAATTATCTCGACCCGAGCGGGATTCGTACCCACGATATCCCGCATGAATGTCGAGTGCACAAACCATTAGGCCACTCAGCCCACTACCTGTACCATTTAGTGATAATAATTGTTTATGTAACAATTTACACTTATTCCAATCAAAACATATTTTGACCATCTTTGTTTGAATAGCTGTACAGTAATTAGACGTTAAACATCGTTTGAGCTTATTGAAGTCAACTTTATAGTCGCTGATAAATTCACTCACTCACTCGCTCGCTCGCTCGCTCGCTCACTCGTTCATTCGTTTGTTCGTTTACTCACTCACTCACTCACTCACTCACTCACTTTGTTTGAACTTCTTTCCTATTTTCTTATAATAAGAATGAAAATTTGTAAGACATCGAATGTACATTTCATCAATAAATGAATAAACAAGCCGCAACGAAGTGGCAAAGGCGACCAGCAAAGGATCGGATAAGCCAATGCGCGCAGGCTAGTTATAACCTGCGCTAGTCGCATTAAAGGCTCCATATTCCTCAAAAATAGACAATTTTATTATCCAAGAAAGGTTTAATAAATTGATATATGGTATTAATATGATAAAAAATGTGGCATCTGACAGCCTGTAAAATTTCAGTTAGTCTCTCGTTTTTGAAGTGGATCAAAAATGAAATGATTTTTTTTATCGTATCTCTGAACTAATGTTGGCAACATCAATGATAAAAATAATTTTATTTTTGATCCAGTTAAAAAAAAACGAGAGACTAACTGAAATTTTACAGCCTTTAACTCTTTATCGAAGCCAGCCAATGCATAGAGCGACCCAATGGGGGTCTTTAACTATACCATGTAGGTTGGAAAGCTGATCTGTGTCTTTAACAATAACATTGTTGAAAATAATGTGATGGAGTAATAAATAAATAAATAAATAAATAAATAAATAAATAAATAAAATAAATTTCGTATGATATTGACATAAGTTGCTGGTGCCAAGTATATATATGATCGCGTGCTTAGAATATCTTAACGAAATATATACAGAACTTAGAAAATTTTCCGGCGATACTAATAGTTCGTCGTGCGGGTTAAAAGTAAGCAAACTTAGGCATATATGGATGAAACTTCTCGTTTAGCTATATATGAATAAATTACATCATTGTAATCAATGGAATACTAACTTTCTGTTCATACGTTATAAACGATTCGCAAATGTTTATTTATGCATTTTTAGGTCTTAAAATGAAGATTCGCGTAATATTTGAATAAAAGTATTAAAGAAATTTAGGAATAAAAGGCTCAGATGGAAGAAACTTCTCATTGACGTATTTCTATGATTTTTTTACCAGATTAAAGAGCTTAAAATGCTCATTCATCCTAGACATTATAATTTAATGTGGGAAAATATTTCGTGGTACTCATTAGAATGCTTTTAAGGAGGATTAAGACACATGTGCATCTGCAAACCAATCATCTATAGAGTTTGTTAAATAACGCTGTTTTATTTTTGTGGGAAAAGAAAAAAGTTAGCATTATTTTACAGACACGTAATATTCACAAGACGTTTATTCTCAAACGGTCCGTTACCATCAATAGAACGCTTATTTATTTTTAAGAGGTTTTCTAAATTATGAATTTTTAGACTTATCATAGATGCTGAAGTTGTCAAGTTTAAAGCTTCTACCATCAACTTCTGATATTATCCTTTCAGAACCAGTAGCTTATTTTAAAACAACCTCAACAGAGAGAAACAAATTCCAAACACTCGTTTAAGAACGTTCTCTCGCGCCTTTTCTAAAAATTACAATCGCCTTTGCGGTAATGTCGAGAATACCTACCACATTTCTTTCTGAGGTCTTCGAAGCTGTTTCACATTAGTAGGAAGTGTTCCTTAATCTACTACTCTTTGGTGGTATCTCTTTATCCGTTGAAATAAATATGAAATATGCACGAGAAACTCCAATTACAATACGCGATCGACAGGAAATTTTATATTAGGAAGTGAATTTCAGTTGGTGGATCCAGCATTCTTTAATAGGGGTTCACGATTTCTGAGGGAGTTCCAGTTGATCAAACTACCGTACTTACCCTAAGTATTTGGACAGATACAACGCGGCCTCTGATCAGGGTCTACATTGTTTGCCACTTATCCAGCAAGTTTGAGACACGTCCACAGGTAGTAACATGGACTTTTGAATTTTGTTTGTTTGTTTGTGTTGAGGTTTTACGGCCCAGTCAACCCAATGGGGTCAATGGGGTCATGTCGAGCGCGGTCAGTTTACCTAACCACACGTTTACTGGGCAGGCTTAGTCTTCTAAGCGGTTAACCAGTATTGTGCACATTCTTTTGCCAGAAACTGACAACTGTCCTTCTTGAATCAGTGGAAGGGAGAGAATGGCCGTAGAAAATATTTCATGATCAATCTCCACGAAAGAATGTTGCCGACCTCGGCGGGGTTCGAACCCGCGACCTCCTGGTCTCCAGTCAGACGCGCATCCAACTGAGCCACCGCGACCTCCTGGTCTTCAGTCGGACGCGCATCCAACTGAGCCACCGAGGCCGGCCTTTTGAATTTTAGTAGACGTACAAGGTAAAGAGTTAGGTGTGCGAACATTCTGGGTAAATACAGTATCCAAATTTATTATGGCAAAATATCCCATGAAAATGAAATTTTAGTTAAAGAGGGGTTTGACTGTCTCCCCTCCCCCCACCCCCATCCCACCTCCCTTGAAGCCTCTCTGGATCCGCCCCTGAATTTCAAGGTGATAATTATCTAATGTAACTTGGCATGAGGCTGGTATTAACCTGAATGTCAAAAATGTTGTTGTCGCGGGCGCCTTTCCTTTGAATAATGTTTTACATACTCAAACTCAGTAAACCGATTTTTCTGTTCTAATCCCCAGCTAGGTAAATATTATACTGTACCTGCAGAAACTTTAAATGGTTGATGGATGTGTATGTTCTTTTGTTGTTTTTTTTTATTTCGTTTTTTTTTTTTTTTTTTTTTTTTTTTTTTTTTTTTTCAGCCTGTTCAGTCTCTGTATTTTTTACGTTTTGATATACTCGTAGCTAAGTACGCTGATTAACTTGAAATTCGTCTCAACCTTAGTTCATAGATGTGAATGCATAATTATTAAAGACTCCATATTCCTCAAAAATAGACATTTTTCATCCAAGAAAGGTTTAATAAATTGACATATGGTATTAATATGATCATAAAATGTTAAAATGTGGCAACTGACAGTCTTTAAAATTTCAGATAGTCTCTCCCTTTTGAAGTGGATCAAAAATGAAATGATTTTGTTTTACCGTATCTCTGAATTAATGCTGCCAACATTTATTCAGAGATACGATAAAAAAAAAATCATTTCATTTTTGATCGAGTTGACTAACTGAAAATTTTCAGGCTGTCAGATGCCACATTTAATACCATACATCAATTTATTAAACCTTTCTTGGATAATAAAATGTCTATTTTTGAGGAATATGGCGCCTCTAAGACAACTATTATATTTGATTAAGACTAATTTCTTTCATTTTTCTTTATTATGTAATGTCAAAGTAAATGTATTTGTACTTGTACTAAATATGAACCGTAACGTCAGAAAACGTACCTTCGGAAGTTCTGACATATGCAGGCAGCAAATATTCAGATTAGCGGGCATTTTCGCGCACTCTGATCAGAATCTTCACTGGGTGCATTTTTGGTAGCCAAGGATGACAATTATCGTTATGCGGACAACGAAGACTCAGATCAGACCGCGTGGATGCGCGGTCTGATCTGAGTTTTCGTTGGGCGAATATGTCAGAAAGTACGTTTTCTCACGTCTTGGTTCATATGTTTAAACCAAGCTCTTAATTAATTCATAGTATTTTTTTTTTCAAATGACATACAATTTTCATTAGGTGTCTTATATTCAAGAAATTTTAATTACCAGTAAGATGAATGGATACAAGACCAAGAAAGATCACTATGACTTTAAAGTAGTTGTCTCCCTTTTCAAAATATGCTACTCCAAAGAGAAATAATTTGCTCTCCTTACCCTGAAAGCAAAACTGTCCATTTTCTCGAGTAAATGCTCTCCTTTAACCTTTCATCCTTGCAGATCAAAACAGATACTGTGCAAACAGTGAAGATCCAGATGAGACGACTCGCCCGGATCTACACTGTCTGTCATTGTGTTGTTTATTTTAGACCCAAACGCTTATGTGCATTATTGGGCATGTGCAAATTCACTGATGGATGAGTCCACATCAGAAACTCGGGGATGAAAGGGTTAATAAGACTAGCCCTCTTTGAGATGGGATTCATATATACCAGGAAGAAAATTCTCTTCATCTGGAGTGGCCTCACTTTGAAAAGGGAAGCAAAAACTTTCAGCTTACACAAGGTACACAAGGTAGATTTCCTCCAGGGGTGGATTAAGAGTGGGTTCGAGGGTTGCGAGGGGCGGGGGGCGGGGTGGGGTGGGGGCGGTTCAGTTGAACCACTCTTTGACTTAAAATTTTATTTTCATGGGAAATTTTGGATACATTTGATAAATGTGGGACAGTTTTCCTTAAACTTCTCTTCAGCCAGTCCATTTTACTACCTGTGAATGTGTGTAAAATTGCTGGTTAAGTGGCAAACAGTGTAGACCCTGATCTGCGGCGTCTGATCTGGGTCTACACTATTTGCTCAGACCTATCTATCTGAATAGATAGTTCGGTAATATGATTAAATCGATCCCTCAGAAATCCTCCTGGATCCGCTCCTGTCCTCCATGATTTTACAAGGGACTTCCTGTTTGCTTTCTCGCACTATACAATCCCCTTTTGAAAAGGGTTTACTTTAAGAGGAAAGGATTTGCTCCTAAGAGTGTACTCTTTTTCAAAGGGAGACAAAACAATCTTGACAGAGTTAACTTCCCTGAATGTGTTTCCATTACCCTTAGGAGCCGAACGCTCTTTTCTCTAGAGGTATGTCAGGTTATCTGATTTAGATAATTCCCAAACAAAAATTGGCTAAACTGTCTGCAAATAGTGGAGACACTGATCAGAGATCTGATGTGGGTCTGCACTGTTGGCGAATTACATTGGGCTTTTGCGGTGTCGCCAGACTTAAATGGGTTAATATATTTCATTTATTTATCTCCCAAGCCAGACTAAAATGGGTTAATATATTTCATTTATTTATCTCCCAAGCCATTTGGAAACCCTCTTATGCAATTGTAAAAAATGTAAAATTACTTACACAGCTGCAACTGGAAAAGTCTGCTTTCGTGCTCTGTCACAGAGAATTATGTAAAAACTAAAAGATAGGCATTCCCATGATGACAGGAGGCGGACCTACCTTCGATCTGGGAGACTACTGTTATTGCCAATCATTACGAAAACATGCCTATTTATATATTGAAAATTTCACCTCCAAAAAATGAAAATTTTCAGATAAAAACTCTGATTTTTTTTTATATTTCTGCTCAAAACAAAGATTGTGGGTACTCGTTAGAACCGCCTCGACGAGGCGGTTCTAACGAGTACCCACAATCTATGTTTTTAAGCAGAAATAAGAAAAATAATATATACCCCTGGTAACCCTAGTTTTAATATATAAAAGTGGGGCTTAAGGGGGTCAAAATTATATCGGTATGTTTTCGTGATGAGTGTTTTTTCCCGTTCTCATGCAAAGAGAAAATTTGTCTTCGGGCTTATGCGGACAGCGAAGGCCCAGACGAGCCTGTGTCAGTGCACAGGCTGATCAGGTTCTTCATTGTCCGCATATATAATCACTGAATACTGTAGAATGTATCGAGAACAAAAGCCCTGATCGGATCGTGCGCATGCGCAGGTTGATCTGAAATGTGCATTTCGCATATGCTGAAAACTTCTCTTCCCTCGTCTCGACTGATTTAAATAGATCAAATACCACAGACCCAGAACTGTCCCCAGAAAGCATTCTACATAAATCTATAGCGGGCCGTTATCGGCCCGTCAGGGTAGCTGACGGGCCGATAACAGCCCGCTGTAGAGTTATAAAGAATGCTAACTGGGCCTGTGCGTCAGGCTTTCCACTGTTCGTAATATAGGTTCAATAAGATCCATATTTTGTGCCAGCAATGTACACAGCCTTTTATCGACTGTGCGGGAAGTTGCATTTTGCTTATGGTGGCCCAGTGACAATATGGTCCTGAAAATACCCGTATTTACCTTAAGTATTGGGACACCTTAAATCCTTAGTACTGTAGTATCCTAAGTTTGAACATGTATTGATAGGTCTAAAACCTGTCGAGTGGGTGGCGAATAGTGTAGATCCTGATCAGATACCACAAAGCGGTGTCTGATCTGGGTCTACACTATTTGCCAATGGCCTGTTTGTCCGAATACTTAGGGTAAATATGGCAACTATCAAGAACAGCGCTTCAATTAATATGACAGCGGACAGGTGCACCCAGCGAATAATCAGATCAGTCTACGCAACCGCGCAGTCTGATCGAAGTCTGGGCTGGGCTGGGCTGGGCGCTGATTGGAGCCATGCAGTTTCTTCAGTCGAAAGGAAAGACACTGCGGATTTGACTGCTCCAAGGGCGGGCTGATCTGTCTTGACTGGGCATCGTCGTTAATGTGATGTTCTATAAACGCCATGACGTTGCATTCGACGTAAACGTAACATTCAATAAACGCCACATGTGCCTGCTAGTTGGATACGCTGTAGAGTGGTTGTCTTTGGTTCTAACAGCGGGTTCCTCGGGATGGATGTCATTGTACCAAGGGTTGCACTAAAATACGACAGTCCAAAATGTATTGGATGCATTGTGTGCTAGACTACCAAGTTTCTGATGTGAGGACTATACAGCTTGCAAGTGCCGTCTCATTATGATTTACCTTGTTTGCTTTTTTTTTTTTGAGTGGCACACATGTTTACGACAATGGACGTCCCAATTCAAAGACGGGATTGGGAAAGTGGAAAAGTCCATTTCAGAAACTCACTTGTGAATAGGCTAAATTTGGCTAAAACTGATTCATAAATATAGATTACATTTTAACAGAATTGTACATCATAAAACATTTAACATTGGTAAAAACTATAAATATTAAATTTTGGCTAAAAGCTATTCGTATGTTACAAATAATTACATCCACAGAGAAGCTTTAACATATTAGCCGCGTCATGGGAAAAGAGCCGTTATAGCCTATGCGAACAGCAAAGGTTCAGGCGAGCCTGCGCATCCGCGCAGTCTCGCCAGAACCTATGCTGTTCGCTCAAGTAAGCGATAGGCCAAGGGGAAACCGTTCAGCCAAAGAACTAGACACTAAATAAGGGACCGGATGTAAGATTGATTCACCGGAAAGTGCGAAGAGTCCTTTACTCGCGAAGCGGCTCATATGCACTGTTTTTTTTTTTTTTTTCATGTATTTCATAAATACAGTCGACTCTCGTTATCTCGAAGCCCAAGGGACTCTCTGAAATACTTCGAGATATCCGTACCTCTACATATCAGATTTGCAGAATTGTAGAAAAAATAGATCGAACAACCACATTTAGCAAATGAATATGTAATTTGACTCCTGAAGTTAGAGCTATATTGAAAATATTGTGGAAAAGAGGAGGAGCAATTTCTTCACTTTTCCACAATATTTTATTGCGAAAACACGCCTATTCAAATATATAGAAAATTTCACCTCCAAAAACTGAAAATTTTCAGATAAAAATTTCTGATATTTTTCAAGTTTCTGCTCAAAACATAGATTGTGGGTATTCGTTAGAACCCTAACGAATACCCACAATCCATGTTTTTGAGCAGAAATAAGAAAAATAATGTATACCCCTGTAAACCCCAGTTTTACTATATACAAGTGGGGTTTAAGGGGGTCAAAATTATATTGGCATGTTTTCGTGATGATTACCTGTTGTTAGATGTCCATGTTAATAAAGGGACCATATTTTCACTTTGAGATAAGCGAAGTCCAGATAACGAGAGTCGACTGTATAGGAAAATGATCTACTGCCATATTTACCCTGTTGTCGGACAGGCAGGCCTGAGCAAGCAGCGTAGACCCAGATCACAACATTACGTCAGATCAGGGGCTAGAGCATTTGTCACTTATCTAGTAGTGTGAAACAAATCAACAGGGAGTAAAATGTACCGGTTAAAATTTTAAGACAAGTGCGGTAAGGAATTAAGGTGTCTGGATATTTAGGATAAAAGCGGTATAAACGGTGATTACTATTATTGCACATCGTAATGGTTGGTTGAACTAAATACGAGTCATAAACAGTAACTAATGAGATGAGGTATATTAACCCTTGTCATGATGAATATATTAAGATACCACACCCACTTCTAATTTTCAGCCAATCAGATGACTTGATACGAATTGTGATACAAAAGTCACATACTTATTGACAAACAGTGCAGATCCAGATCAGTTGCCAACTGATCTAGATCTACACTGTTTTCAAAGGCAGGGCATATCCGGGTTCAGCAGGTCTAGGGTTAATAAAAAAAACAAACTGTCAGTTAAATGTTAAAACAAAGTGACAAGCGAAATTTGTAGCAGACGGCATTGTATTTTTTGTCATTTTTTTTTATCGAAAATAAGTTTTGGTATTTCATATGAATCGTAAGCAGACGATTCAGCGTATTGTCTGCTGCAGTTTGTGATTGGCGCTTAAAGGGTCATTAGATCCAGGTCAACACTGTTAGCTCAGGCCTGTGTGTCCAAATCCTTGTTAGCTCTATCTTTCAGTAGAATTATCAAAGCTCTAGATAAAAATGGTATCCGGAAAATATGTTTCACAGACGATTCAGATGAAACGACAAGATATTTTTCCATGAAAATTAAAAATAAAGAAATAAATGAATAAAAGTGTAGTATGCTGCAGTTGGGATGGCGTTTTAAATGTTATTATATACTAGAAAAGGACTCGCGCACGCGCGGGTATTATATTAAATTTTAATTCATCGAACAGATTTCAATCTGAAAAAAAAGTTCGAAAGTTATTTTTTTTATTTAATTCTATCTGTGTTCAACGTCACGCTCTTTTAATCATATCGCGACGATATCTTTATATAACAGGAAGCTCAATATTCACCTTCAGAGTGCTGCCTCACTAATATATCCCGCGCCAGACACATGACGTAACATTCCACCCAGTCACGTTATACCAGGCCGACCGGTTCCGTTTTCTCAATGCTGAGCGCCAAGCGAAAGAGTAGTACAGTAATATCATGTTTAAATTATTTGGTATGGCTTGAACGGGGGATCGAGCACACAACCTCACGAACGCAAGGCGGGCGTTCTAGCAACAGCCACTGCGCCGGTAGATACGTATGTAATCGGCCTGCTAATTTCGGACGGTTTAACCATATGAGCCAGCGCATGACAAACCCAACAAAATGACTTGGCGCCCAGGCGGAAATCAGGTCAACGTGGATATTTGTCGTTTGATCAGTCTGGCTGCGCACTCGATGGGTTGCTAAGGGTCCAAGGTTTCTATGTGCGGACATTGACGACGGATCAGACCGGACAGATTCACAGGACTGCGCGTGGTACACAAGTTGATTTTGCCAGCGACGGCTCATATATGCAATGTTGCCGCTAGGACCAATTACAGTCGAACCTAAATAGCTCGAACCAGATTGTGATCAGATTGGGATCGGACTGACCCAGCGGTGTTTTAGATGGTTCAAAGAGTGAGTACGACGTAGCCTGCTTATACAACAATTCACCTATATTGACCACAGAGGACCGTTATAACTGACCAAAATTAGAATATTTATTGGGTAGATTTTTCAATGCAGTTTGAAATAGATGAATTTTCCCGGAAAGAAACTCTTAATTACGTATACCATTACGTTCTTTCATTCGATTCACACTTTGTCGTTTACAAAAGCATCGCTGCAATGTATAAATTGACAATTAAGCCACACGGGGAATACCGAAAATTCAGTCATATAAATACGCACCCGTCTATTACGAAAGAGCATTAGGGCCACATATACTTTTATTTCTGTTGATAAGTATCTCGAAATTTCGACTTACTTTCTCGAAATTTCGACATAATAAGTCGAAATTTCGACTTAATAACTCGAAATTTCGACTAAATAACTCGAAATTTCGATTTAATATCTTGCAATTTCGACTTATTATATCGAAATTTCGACATAAGATCTCGAAATTTCGACTTATTATGTCGAAATTTCGACATAATAAGTCGAATATTTGACATAATAACTCGAAATTTCGACTTAATAACTCGAAATTTCGACTAAATATCTTGAAATTTCGACATAATAACTCGAAATTTCGACTAAATAACTCGAAATTTCGAGTTAATATCTTGAAATTTCGACATTATCTCGAAATTTCGACATAAGATCTCGAAATTTCGACTTAATAACTCGAAATTTCGACATAATAAGTCGAAAATTCGACATAATAAGTCGAAATTTCGACTTAATAACTCGAAATTTCGACTTAATATCTTGTCAACAAACGGATACATTCTCCTGATTCATTAATTTTTAGTAAATTTCATGGACATATTTTGAATCAAAGCACTGTAGGCGCTGGTGGCCTGGGCATCAGAAGGCCCAGCTAGGGGCTTCAAAGCTCACCAGATTTGAAAACGTGAAATGTTGTCCTACAAAGGTTTGTGTAGACAAGATACCCAGTTAAATTTGCATCCTTATTGAAACAAGATTGGATATTTGCATGCGATGACAAATGACTAGAGATCCATTTGAAAGCCTGTAAAATATACAAAAAAAAAAAAAAAAAAAAAAAAAAAAAAAAAAACAAGAAAAGTGTTCACAGTACACGGATATCCCCGCTTTGGGGTCTATAAAACTGTGCGAACGTTGCGGGAGCATCTGTGTAACTTTGGACACATTTCTAGTTAAAAAAGAATCCAAAAATAATGAGAAATGTAAAGTCCGTTGCCTGCAAGGTCAGTAACTCTTAAACCATGAGACTAAGAAACTCAATCATGTGTTCTCTAGTAAGTGATTTTCAACAAGGAATCCAAAAATAAGGAGAAATAAAAGGCCCTTTGCCTGCAAGACCCAAAACTCTTAAACCATAAGACTAAGAAACTCAGTTTTGTGTTCCCTAGTAAGTGATTTTCAACAAAGAATGCAAAAATAAGGAGCAATATAAGACTCTTTGCCTGCAAGGCCTGTAACTCTTAAACTGTAAGACTAAGAAACTCAGTTTTGTGTTCCCTAGGAAGTGATTTTCAACAAAGAATGCAAAAATAAGGAGCAATATATGGCCCTTTGCCTGCAAGGCCTGTAACTCTTAAACCATAAGACTAAGAAACTCAATTTTGTGTTCCCTAGTAAGTGATTTTCAACAAAGAATGCAAACATAAGGAGAAATATTGGACCCTTTGCCTGCAAGGCCTATAACTCTCAAACCATAAGACTAAGAAACTCAATTTTATGTTCCCTAGTAAGTGATTTTCAACAAAGAATGCGAAATTAATGAAAAAAAATAAGACGTGCATACAGAGTATAAGTAAGGGAGATAACTCCAGACGGCCAGATGGCCGGACAGACGGACGCTCAGGCACCTTAGCCTGCAAGGCCTGGAACTCTAAAAACGTATGTCTGAGAAACTCAATTTTATGTTCTCTGGAAGCGATTTTAGATTTTAATGCAGCAGCGCCAGTTGCGCGTGGAGTTACGCAGTTGAATAACATGTACGGGGACTGACTAGTATAGTATGAACATATCTTATTGCTTTTTCTTCAAATAATAGTACAAACAATGGGGTCCCGGAGCAAATGCTAAGGAAATTTAACATCTTGTGTATTTCAAAGCAGACGTAGCTTGCAGTGCGTCTTATTTGATATGTTAAAGAAGTATTTCATAGTCTAGATAGCTGAACTTCATTTTGCATAACCAGCGGCTACCCCTTACGAGATTACCAGGTGTGGAATTGCAAACGAAGAATCAATTTGAAATATCATGTCAAAATTTCGAGATATAAGTCGAAATTTCAAGATATTAAGTCGAAATTTCGGGTTATTAACTCGAAATGTCGAGTTATTAAGTCGAAATTTCGAGATCATGTCGAAATTTCGAGATAATAAGTCGAAATTTCAAGATATTTAGTCGAAATTTCGAGTTATTAAGTCGAAATTTCGCATTAAGTCGAAATTTCGACTTATTTAGAAATTTCGAGATAGTAAGTCGAAATTTCGAGATAACTATCAACAGAAATAAAAGTGTATGTGGCCCTAATGCTTCTTCGTAGTCTATGCTTAGATGACGTCCGATTTATTTACAATGTACACGTAATCTTTTTATAGGTGGTAAATTCGAGAAGCTACTTTGGGAGAATTTGAATATAAGTATTGTCTATTTCCCCTCCCACAAAAAAAAAAAAAAAAAAATGGAAAACTGAATAAAATTCCGGAAATTAAATATAAAATTTATCAATAAGATCAATATCGTTATTAATTTAAACCAACCAACCGCAGCAGGTTTTTACCGTTTTCTAGTTTTTGAGGATAATTCGTTCTTTTAGTAGTATAGATTTACGTATGCGGGCTGTTTGCAGATTCAACCACATCATGAATTCACGCACTTTCAGAATTAGTAAAAATGAATCACTTAGAAAAGATGCAGAATTTGACTGCCGGAACTGCAACATATATTTTGCTGATTCGCAAAACTCGCCCAGTGTTGCTTTAGACAGCATCAGACTTTATTGAGCAATTCATTTTTCCATTCATTCAAGATATATCTGTCCTATGATTCGTATTTTCATTTGTTTACTTATTGGCTGTTTGAATAAATGAATGGATTGATTGATTGATTGATTGATTGATTGAATAAATAAATGAATGATCGTTATTTCGTATGTCCGTTCGCTCTTTCGTACGTTCGTTCATTTTAGATCGATCGATCGTCCATCCGTCCGTCCGTTCGGTCGTTCGTTCTTTCGTTCGTTCGTTCGTTCGTTCTTTTATTCATTCATTCATTCATTTTATAGAGGATCCTTTTCAAATGGCAATGGCCCCATTTTGGTACGCATATTTTTTGTAGTGTTGAGATGTTTTCAAGAGAAGCCCTCCCAGGGGATGTAAATTTTCCCTTATTATCCTGAAATAAATTGCTTTGTTCCCCGGTTCCACAAAATCAAAACTCTCTTTTCCCATGTTTCTTGTTCTCAAACATTTGGTTGTTCCCCAGATCCCTTAATGTTTTAACCTATGTTCCCGTTTTCCAGAAAAAAAAAAAAAAAAAAAAAAAAAAAAAAAAAAAAAAAAAAACCACAACAAAACAAAACAAAACAGAAAGCAACTATTGTTCCCTAAGTCCCTTAAAGGAAGCCCTCTAGTTTTACTTTTCAAGGTCTTTACGCATAATTCCAGTTTTTGGAAGGTCTTTTCTCAGAATTTCATTTTTTTTTTCTGAACTGTCTCTTTGGTTGGTTTGGAGTTTAGCGGCCCAGTCAACATTATTAAGGTCATATCGATCCGTTCAGTTTACCTGTCCACGGTTTTACTTGGGCAGGCCTCGGTGGCTCAGTTGGATGCGCCGTCCGACTGGAGAACAGGAGGTCGCGGGTTCAACCCCCGCCGAGGTCGGCAACATTCTTTCGTGGAGATTGATCATGAAATATTTTCTACGGTCATTCTCTCCCTTCCGCTGATTCAAGAAGGGCAGTTGTCAGTTTCTGGCGAAAGAATGTGCACAGTACTGGTTAACCGCTTAGAGGACTAAGCCTGCCCAGTAAACGTGTGGTTAGGTAAACTGACCGCGCTCGACGTGACCCCATTGGGTTGACTGGGCCGTAAAACCTCAACACAAACAAACTTGGGCAGGCTTAAGCGGTAACCAGTACTTGTGCACATTCTTTCACCTAAATTTTACATAACATAATATTAATGCTCCCTATCGGCTTCCGTACGAACAGCATTCTGAAACCTTATACCCTTTGCTGGACATTCTAAATCCGCAAATGACAGATCATGATTGATGGCTTTGTCTAGTTTCCGAAAACTTATAAAAAATACTCATAAGAAAGCTAAAGTATTTACCATATATATTGTTACAGCCAGGTCTGAGCAAACAATTTAGATCCAGATCAGACGCCGCGGAACACGCAACGCGGCGTCTGATCTGGATCTACACGGGTTGCCATTCACCTAGTAGTTGTAAGACACGTCAACAGGAAATTAAACTGGAATTGTTAAAATTTAGGACTAGTATGGAAAGGCGTCAAGGTGTCCCAATATCCAGGGCAAATATGGCTAAGTTAGATGTATGTTGTTTTTTTCTGTATCGTCGACGCATTGATCATTATTGGAGTTGAGGATGAACCCTGATTATCGGAAATGACTCAGAATGTTGCAGAATCTATAAGCCGCCGATATTGGACGGTTCAAGTTGATTGAGGCTGGGCGATAGGAAATCCACCCTTATGTCATACACAGTGAGGACCCTGACCAGACTGCGCATGTACAGTCAGGTTAGGGTCCTCTCTGTTCGTTATTTTGAATATGGAAACCTACATAAGACGGTGTATTTGTGAACAGAAAATCGGCCCTGATCAAGGTGCGCGGAAGCATGCGATTTGGTGATCATAGAAAAAGTGTCATTTTTTATAATCATAAAGAAAAATAGTTCAAGATACAGTGATTGGAGGAAAATGAGAGCTCAAAATTTAAAGAAAAAAAAATCGAAAATAATTGTAGAAAGGTACAAAAAGGTAAAGAAACCTAATTAGGGTGAAATACTGAAAAAAAGTATAAAGAAAAAAGCCCTAAAAACCAAAACTTTGTAGCCCTTTCAATCACTTTGATTGTGTTGGGGTTTAACGACACGTCAACCCTTGTGGGTCATTTTGTGTCGTCTCCCAGAGAAAGGGAGAGAAGAAATAGAAGAGATAGTAGAAGAGATGAAAGAGAGGGACAGGGAAGAAACAGAAGAAATAAAAAAATCCTCCTCTACCCTTACCTGCTACGAGGACAGCAGGCCTTGCCCAACTGTAAGCCAGTATCAGTTGGGCGCCCCGGTGACGTAAGATACACGACATCTCCGCACCACCCTCCCCCACCCCCACCTCCCCCTTTCAATCACTATTGATAAAAAAGAATATATTGGAGAAAAATGGAAAAATTAAAGAAAGGGCCAAAATTTTAAAGTAAGAGATTATTATTATTATTATTATTATTTATTTATTTTTTTGTACTGCTTAGAGAAAAACCATACACCATCCCAATCCAGACCCTCATCAATGGTTGCACTCTGAACCTTATAAAATGGTAGGTTTTCTCATAGTACGGCTCCAATGCCAAGAATAAAAGTGTCGCACAGCTTTAGGAAATGGAACGCGCACTGGTTATTTAAACCGCAACGTCAGGAATGGTACTTCCGGACATGCGCGCCGAGCGAATATTCAGATCAGCCTGCGCATTCGCGCAGTCCGATCAGGATCTTCACTGGGCGCATTTCGGATACCCAAGGATGCAAAGTTTCTTCGTGCGGACAACGAAGACTCTAATCAGACTCCGCGGATGCGTAGGCCAAATTGAGTCTTAGTTGGGCGCAAATGTCAGAAGGTACGGTTTCTCACGTTGCAGCTCATTTAATAAAAGGCTTGGCACTTCTTCAAAAGAATCGGTGAACTGTAAAATTACAAATCCTGAAATAATGATACTTTTAATGTCATTCGGCTGGCGGATTGTTCGACTATAGGATATTTTTCTGTCATACATGTAAAATGTTCGCACTAATTAATACAAGTAAACGTATCTTTATTAAATGTCTAACCGGGTTATACAAAAAAAAAAAAAAAAAAATCAAAGCGAAGGCACTTTCAAAGATACACGGAACGATTTTTTTTTCTCAAAATGCTGGATGCTGATACATTCATAAATAATAGAACGATAATATAAATAAAGAAAAAATAAAGAAAATGTTTATTCTTCTAACATCGCCAAGAGACAAAACAGAATCCAAGATACATGTACTTCGAATTTTATCATTATTTTTCTGGACATTCAGAGAACTGAAAAAAAAAAAAGAACAATCAGACAAAAGCGATGAACAATTTATAACTGAAAAAATGTCATCGGCAGTGCTTTTAATATACAGATGTGAAGTTGTTGAAGATACACACCATTACTTATTTTAGTGCCCTCTACTTCAGAACATGCATTGGCGCGAGACGAAATTTCACCATTCGGTCCGTTAAATTATATTGTTTAACTTCTCCAGGTAAACAAGAACTAATATATATATTTAATATCTACAATCTTTACCATTCCAATGTAGAATTAGTCACTAAAGTTTGTTATTCTTAAAAGTGAGCAAAGCATTCACTTAAGAATTTCACAGCACTGGTGCAGAATAGCGACACGATTTCTTAATATGCTTTGAATGCTTTGCTTGAAAAACTTGCAAATCGAAGAACTGCATAAACTATAAATTCTGTTTTAAGATCGATATTATATAAGTCATATTTTTTTTACACTTTCTAATTCACGTGTGGAAATTATTTTACAATTAAATTCTTATAATCATGCTTTAACACAGAGAGATAAGACCTTTGCGTGTTACGTGTTGAAAGCAGTTTAACCCATTTACGCCGAATGGACTTTTCTACCTCAACTCTTTGAATAGGCCTATTTCTAATTGAAGGGGTGTCTGGTTAGTTTTTACTATTAAGATCTGTTATAAAAATTCCTGTATTTGCTGCAAACAGTGTAGACCTGATCAGACGCCGTGTTCTTGAGAACGCGGCGTCTGATCAGGGTCTACACTTTTGCCAATGTCCCTTTTATTGGATGTTAGGTGTAAATGGGTTAACCCGAATATTTTCAATTCCTTTTAAAGGGGCTTTAAAAAAGACAATGTATTTAACATTATTTTTATACACATTAAGTCTTAGATATTTTATAAAAGTTTTTACATATTAATTAGTCCATGATTGTATACCCAACTGCATGGTCAGAAACAAACACTCCATGTAGGTAAAAAAAAAAAAATAAATAAAATAAAAAAAAAAAAAATAAATAAATAAATATATACACTGTATTTTTGGCAACTGCTTACCACGCTTGTCAAAAACAATTGAACAAGCTCATTGACAATAACTCTACGCGACTAAATTGCTACGACACAAGCAGAAAATTGAACCTAAAATGTTTACCAGAACCTTTTTGTGGCTTTGTACAACATCCTGATTCGTCAGCTCTCAGAAAGAAATCAATCGTACCAACTGGAACGTAATTAGGCCTACACGGGAAACAGCTAGCTATTTTCTGAATCTCAACTGTACATCTACCTTCAAAACGTCATAAATTATAAAATCGACACCAAAGCCGGGCTACATAGCACAGTCGGTAGAGCGTCTGACTTCAGATCCAGGGATCGCATGTTCGAATCCCAGCTTGGCCACATAACTTTCGCGGAGACTGATCATGAAATCATTTCTACGGTCATTCTCCCTCTTCCGCAGATTCAAGAAGGTCAGTTGTCAATTACTAGCGAAAGTTTGTGCACAAAGGACTGGTTAACCGCGTAGTGGACTAAGCTTGCCTAGGAAAAAAGTGTGAATAGGTTAACTGGCCGGCTCGACATGACCTTAACAGTGTTGACCTGGTCGTAAAACTCTAAATCAAAACAAAGACACCAAAAAATGTCAAAATGACGGACTGTTTCTTCATGATGTCACGTTTACATATAAGTCACTGTACTCTCTCTCTCTCTCTCACACGCACACACGCACGTTTCGTTTGTCATTAACTTTGCATCCTTGGTTATCCAAAATGCGCCCAGTGAAGATTCTGATCAGACTGCGCGAATGCGCAGGCTGATCTGAATCTTCTCTGGGTGCATATATCCGAAGGTACGTTTTCTGACGTTGCGTCTATTATGTTCATTATTTTGTACCTAATGTGTCTATATGGCCCTAAACAAAATTTCTAACAATCGAAGCTTAAGGATTGCCATTTGTTCGAACGACTTAAATTTTCTCTCTGTATACGAGCCCGAACACCAGAAAAGAGCCATTTTGTGCGAATAGCGAAGGCATAGGTCCACCAGCGCAACCACTGTATGATCAAACTCGACACTAAGCGGACTGCGTGAATGTGTGGCGGAGCTTGGTCTTCGTGCCGCATCTTTCTATGTTGCGATCTTTCTATGTTGCGACCATTCTCTCTCTCTCTCTCTCTCTGTCTCTGTCTCTCTCTCTCTCTCTTCACATATACTTCTTATGGTATAAAACTTGAGTATAAAAATCTAAAACGTTGCCATTGGAAAAAAACAACAAACACACGCACGCACGCACACACACACACACACACACACACACACACACACACACACACACACACACACACACACACACACACACACACACACGAAAACGGACTCGGATTTATCAAGTCTTTTCATATATAGCAGTGTTGTTTGCGAGGCTGTATACGCAGCCCTACCCTAGCACCGGTTTAAGTACCGTATTCGATCTAATTACCGCACTGTGCGCTTAGGATTTTCAAAATTATTGGAAAAACTTGAAGTAAAATATCCACCTGATAAGAACTATAAAGAAAAATAAGATGATGACTTCATGAGATGATTATTTAATGATACTTATGCGAGTTTTCTGATTTTCTTTATAAAAGCATATGTTGTTGGTACTCATTTGAATTGCCTCGACAAGGTCGAGGCAGTTCAAATGAGTACCAACAACACATGCTTTTATAAAGAAGCAAATAAAAGTACACGAGTTGTAGTTTGAAGACAACGAAATTGATTAATGTGCGCTTATAAGGGTATGTGCGGTAACCAGGTCGAATACGCTATTCGATTTTCAAAGTAACCAGAATGGGCCCAATGATCCCAAAGGAAACAAAAACATAATTGCACTTGATGAAATACAGGGAGACGTTTTACGGCCGCCACACGGCACTTAACAAGCTGCACTGAAGTAAAGAAATAGTGTACCGTTGTTAGACAAAATCCAGGTCATGGTTACTTATTTATAGCCGCGCTATTCTTTTCGCTTTTATGACGAAGTGCTGTTGATAGAAAGTATCTGTAAATACCTGGAGGGGGGACATTTGGGACATTGGAGAACAGTGCAGGCCCAGATCAGGCGCTGCAGAACGCGGCGTCTGATTAGGATCTGCATTGTTTGCTTAAATTACAGGAATTTACGGGTTGAATGGTTCTTAAATCCCCGTTCAGGACCATTTTCCCAGCCTACACTCAGAAACATTCGTCCCACCAGTGCTGTCAGTGCTTTAATTAAGATTAGGACAAGTATGGTGAGGAGTTACGTTTTAGGGTAAATATTTAGGGTGTATTTGGTATATCTACATCTGGCTATTCAGTCAATATTGAAACGCTCGAATGACGCTCTCAATAGCCATTGCCGATCTTATCACTTTTTTCATATCGAGTCACCTGCCTCTGGCATATTTGATGCTGCTGTTACATCTTAGCATAGTGGGTAAAACTTTCAGCAGACGACATTTCGAAATACATGTAGCGTTTTTCCCCAAAAATATGAATAAATAAAGGTTTGACATTTCATATAAATCATCTCCAGTTTGTATAAACTGCCAAACCCTTTTTTCTTTCCATGGAAAATTAAAAAAAAAAAAAAATGTCATCAATTTATCGCCTGCCGATTTTGCCCAGAGAGTGCTTGAGTTTAAAGGGCATTGTCCTGCTGATGAGAAATCATCAATCATATGGATCGTACCATGCGATAACGTGTCTTCGGGCATCCGCACAGTCCGACCAGGGCCTTTACTGTCCGTTAACAGAATTGCTGAGAACTGCAGTATGTATAAAAGGAGGGCAAATGCCCGGATGATACTTTGCGCATGCACAGGATGATCTGGTTCCGCTTTTTGCGTATGTTCGAAGCACCTTTTTTCCATAAAATGAATTACAGCCACTAACCAGCCTCAGCAGACTGCAGTAATGTTGACCTCAATAGACCTCAGGAGGATAAACTTCGTCAATGGTTGATGGATTACACGGTGGCATTTCGTACAGATCGACTGATACATCATTCTAGAACAGAAGACACGCAAATCTGAAAAAAAATTCTGTTTATCATTGTATTTATCAGTGTTATTAAAAATATTATACCTTGTCCTGCTGAATAAATTAAGATGCAACGACCATTTCTAATTTTCAGCCGATCAGATTACTTTCTCCAGATTGTTGATATAAATTCACATTCTTAATGGCAACAGTGCAGATCCAGATCAGTTGGCTTCTTCAAGCCAACTGATCTGGATCTACACTGTTTGCAAAGGCAGGGTATATCCGGGTTCAGCAGGACAAGGGTTAATACATTATTTTCAAATGCCATATCTATGCCACTTGATTATTTTGCATATGAATTTTAAGCATAAGCGTATTATTTTCTGCTTCAAATACTTTGAATGCATTAGACGATAGGATGTATGGCTTAACCTTTACCATTCTCTTGGCTATTTCATCAGACAACAAATTGGATATATGTTTCTTATTTTTTTTCCCCAGAAAACGGGATTTGACATTTCATTCAGTCTCCATTGGTTGGAAACAATTTGCAAGAAATGTCTAAATATCCGGATTTCTAGGCAAAATAAGAAAATACATGTAGTTTATTATGTCGTCTGCTGAAAATTTTACCCGGAGTGCTAAGTGTTAAAAGGTAGAGGTGTCCAAAAGCCTTGCGGTGAGTTGGAGCCTACCATGTCCTTAACAACAGCGCATGAAAGAGGGCGTCCAATTCTCTACAACTTCCCCGAAGGGTACCCATTCACTGCTGGGTGAACAGACGAGCATCACAGTCAAGCGCTCAAACCACTCGGCTACGGCGCTCTTGAATATGACTTTATCGATATCAATTCGTCTTTCTAGCCTTATCATTTGTTATCTACGTCATTTATATTTCGTTGTCCCACTCCAATTACCTACATATTCAGACACTGTAACGCTTCATCCTATAAGCTCCTGTCACACTCTCACGAGTTGTGCTACAATACGTCATAGAAATGTAAAAGAGATGCCACATCATGTCGTCCGAAGTCGCACACATGTAATCATATCTCGTATATTGTCGGTAAGTGTCTGCGAGAATTTTTAACTGTTTGAAATTCTCGCCGTCCTAAATCTCTCGTAGCAATATCGCAACTCGTCCGTAAATTGTCGTACAAACTGTCGTATACATTGTCACTTATATCATTGCGCTTTCTCGCGTGTTCTCGCCGTTTCAGAAACAACTGCCGACATCGTACGAAATAAAACGGGCAACGCACGACTGGTCGCGATATTACCTGCCGAGATATGACGAGTTCACAGCGATATTTCTTCGAGTAATTGACTCCTCCGTCAGAAGGCTATAACCACGCCCATGCGTAAATCCTTAGACAAACAATATCGTGATACCTGTATTTGTCAATGAAAACTGCATGTGTACCTGTATTTATCAATGAAAAGTACATAGGTAATGTTGTTTGTCTAAGCAATAACATTAACCGTTAACTGGTAAGCTATTTTGGTTGGTCAGGTTTTGGTGTCATTTACTGGTCAGGTGATTTCACGGAGGACATCTCTTCGACAGTGTGCGGGATTTCTACGACTTTCTCTCGAGTTCAGGCCAGACGACATGACGTTACTTTACGCTCGTACATCTCATTTTTACGTGTAACGTTCATTCAAGGCCGATCATCTTAATTACGGCCTCAAAGAAGAAAGGACCGGTCTCGGTGGTTCAGTTCGATGAGCGTCCGACTGGTGATCGCGTGTTATGGGTTCGACCCCGCCGGGTCGGCAACATTCTTTCGTGGAGATGGATCATGAAACATTTTCTACGGCATTCTCTCCCCTTCGCTGATTCAAGAAGGACAGTTGTCAGTTTCTTGTGAAAGAATGTGCGCATTACCGGTTAACTGCTTAGAGGACTAAGCCTGTCCAGTAAAAGTGTGGTTAGGTAAACTGACCGCTCTTGACATGACCCCATTGGGTTGACTGGGCCGTAAAACCTCAACACAAACAAACAAAGAAGAAGGGGAAGAAGGCAAGAGCCTGTACATTCTAGGGGCTCGTCTCCTTTTTCTTCTTTGGTGGAACAACTTTGCGAGAATAAGATCAATTTCAGCGTCTCTTCTTCCAGTTCCATCATTCGTAGTGTCCAGAATAGCCGTAGTCACAAAACATAGAGTACAACCCAGATAGCATTCTATATAAATCTATAGCGGGCCTTTATCGGCCCCTCAGCTACCCGCGTTGAAAGATTTCCGAAGGCATTTCGCACAGACCCGTAGGAAATCGAAAGAGTCTCGTACAGTTTTGCAAAATCTGCCGAAGAGATATCGTCGTACACGCGTACAAATAATTTGATCAAACATTCTGCCAGTAAACTCGTGGTCCTCCGCACCAAGTAATGGCGAGTTTCTTCTTGCCGTATTTCGCCGCATGTCGCCTAAAATGTGTCCTGACAGTGTGACCAGGGCTTAAATATGCGATGCGTCCATAATGCCATAACGTCCATAATTTATTTATCTTGCTTTATGCGGGACATTATCAAACCCCATATCACAATGCTAAGTCTACAAAGGAGCTAAAAGCCGCTAAAAATTTAGTAAAACTATGGACGCGTCCCCCAAATAAAGATTCATATCTGTGTATGGAATGTAGAGTCCTGACAAATGACATTCCCGTTCATATGGTGACGACCTGTATTAGCACTTTACAAATACGACAGGAATTTATTAAATTAATGACGGACACGTATGGCCATGATGTTGGAAACGAATTGTCACTAAGTGCTCAAGAAACAGTGTTCTTGAAACTTTCTGGCGCAGCATTAGACAACCCAATAAATGATTTGAACCCTTTCCGAATGCAGTGTATGGAATATATTTCTAAATGTATTCGGATACTATAGTAGTCAATGTGAACTGTAATAAATTTAATGCCGAAATGTAGGTTCTTTAATCGGATTTGCCTTTCATTTCGTTTCGGAAAGGCTGCCGTGAAAGAAGGTACAAAAAAAAAAAAAAAAAAAAAAAAAAAAATGCCTTTCATTTCGTTTCGGAAAGGCTGCCTTGAAAGAAGGTACGAAAAAAAAAAAAAAAAAAAAAAAAAAAAAAAAAATAAATAAATAAATAAAAAAAAATGCGTATTTCTTGATTCTATCGATACGTGCTGATCTTGGCTTGACAGCCCATTTACTCAAATATATTTTATGCACACAGCTATGAAAAAAAAAATCAACTGGTTGCAATATATACAGTCAATGTCAGAAATAAATATATTGATGTTGAAGGTACAAAAAAAAAAAAAAAAAAAAAATATATATATATATTTATGTATATATATATATGTATATGTATGTGTATGTGTATATGTATGTGTATGTGTATATATGTGCATATATATATAATGAAAATAAATAAATAAAATAAAATACAAAAATATTAATGATAATAATAAAACAGCTCTTCTACCACCTGTCACAGATGTTTAATACAGGAATGAATGATGGTGTGCAATAACAACTACAGTAGAACTTCAAAGGCACGAACCCCGATGGCTCGTTTACCATGGATGAATCGCTCCGGGAGCGATATACGGATAATTTAGGGAGATTTTCTTCTTTTGTCTTGCGTATGTGTGCTGTGTGCGCTCATTGGAGTCGCCTCGATGAGGTGATTCTGGTGAGTACACACGGCGTGCGTTTGTAGTTTGGAGCGCCTTAAGGATATCCCACAACTGTCTCCATTATGCCTCCTGGTGTGGGGCTGGTGGTAACCCTCCGTGGTTCGGACTGCCGCTGTCTCGGACGGGTTTTCATGGTCCCGGGGGGTGGGGGTTCATGTCGTTGAGGTTCGACTGTATATTGTTATGATAAGTACGTGTCAATAATGTTTGACTTGAGCTCATTTATCAATGTATGTACATATATTGTTTAAAATATTGTAGTTTGTGCTTTGTACCCTGTATTAATGTTTGATAAATCTCCATATTTGGGGGAAATAAAGAATTGAATTGAATTGAATTGAATAATTAAAATTATTATTATTATTATTAAGGATAGGCTAAATACGATGCATTGCAATGTATTTGAATGAATAACTTATTGAAAGTATAATGATCCCAATACAACAATTTTCAGTCATCCCTAACTTTGCTCGGTGTGTTGAAGCCTTCAAATCGCCACTAGTTGCACAAGACAGTTACAAACAGCACGGGCTTTTATATCCCAACGAGGCTATCCCTCACTATATTCACGGACTGTCTCAGATAATAACGGTCATCCTGACCGATATCCCCAGCTATTACAATTGAAAGGATTCTATGCAGACCGATCGATTACCCCCCTGTGGAAAATATTCTCGTGCATATGTGTAGATATGTGCATGCATGCGCATACACGTGCATATTATTAGTTTCAGCTAATAACAAAAGGAAAAAATGTGTACTGTATTTACCCTAGGTATTCGGACATCTTGACGCCTTACCATGCTTGTTCTAAAATTAGAACAAGTACAATTTACTACCCGATGTTGTGTCTAAAAGCTTGATGGGCGGTGTGGACCCTATTGGGACGCGGTGTCCCACCTGGGTCTACACTGTTTGCCCAGGCCTGCCTGTCTGAATGCATACGGTGGGTGCGATTTTAGCGATACTGTGTAACAGTGTAGTGTATATTCAGTTTTAATTGTCAATTTCACGCATGCTTTTCAAACTGATATTTCTCTATCCACCTCTTATGCCATATTCTGTATGGATTGAGTGAAATAAAGTTATTATAGTAATGGAAATACAAGTTTCACATTCAATCCGGATAAACAGCGGATAAATAACTTATATACTCAAATGTTCGAACAACATACTTGTCCTAAAATTTGAAAAGTCGATTTTACTATCTCTGCATTCGTCTGAAAATCGCTTTATGGGTGGCAAACAGTATAAACCTTGAACCTGCGCCACGTTCTCTGGGTCTACTATGATTGCCCAGGTCTATCTGTCCGAGCATTTGGGGTATATACGGTATAAATAACGGTAAACCAGCTTAAACTCTGATCAAAACACCTGTCTTGTCTGTAAGTGTACTAAAGAAAATTACAATAATTTCATCCAGTGTAAGAAAGTGTCCCCTATGATATGTGTGCCCAACGAATACTAAAAATCATGCGTCCACTCAGTCTGGTCAATGTTTTCGCTGGGAGCCTGAAAAATTTACCCCTTGGTTATCTACAGAGCATCCAGTGACGACTCAGATCAGACTGTGCGGGTGCGCAGTCTGATCTGAGTCTTCACTGGACGGACATGTCTTAAGGTACATTTTCGCATGTTATGGTTCATTTATTTGATGGATATAAGAGGACAATGTCTGGCAGCAAAACAAATTCTTACAAAGAATTACTTATAATTTGTTGGAGTAGTTATGGAATGTCTAGCTGTAAATAAAACAAGAGGCCAATATGGGCTTGAATCACTCGCCTGAGCATAAGCTTTTGCAAGATTTATCATCCAAAAGCTTTCTAATTGATTTAAACATATTTTCTATTAAACTTTATTACGAACAAGTTAATAGTAATAATGCAAGTTAAGTGATCAGAAAGAAAACAATATTGCTTTTGAAAGAGAGCGTAACAAATATAAATAAATATACCCAATAATGTCACATCCACGATGCACAGCTATCCAAGGCCACCAAAAGAGGAACAAATAAGTACAAAACACGCACATTTGAAATCCAGATGCACAAACAAAGAAGAACTGAAACAGAGATACCGCCTTGGAACGGTCAATAGGAAAACTACGTGGGACGGACCGGGATGGGCTGCATTTAAATGTGCAAATTCCTCTCGATTCGCTATCACTTTGCATTCAACTCCTGAACGCAGCCCCGTTTTACTCGCGCGCGAAACCTCGCCCTTAATTCTGACCAGAACCAAATTATAAATATATGTTTGCTCCGCATAGGGGTCCTCTGTCTCATCAGTGAAACACATATAATCAAAAACACTGTGATGAAACAAAGCAAAGGGCTCAATGGCGATCTGAAGCCAGAACACAAGAACACCACAAACAGGACCACGATGAGCCCGACCATACACATTGATAGTCAGGCGTCGAAAAAAAAATGAAGAGGGAGTCGTCATTTTGTCTGAGGACCGACCCACCGTCATGCAAATAAAGATGGGAGCAATGTTATCAACATGAATTCACCCATCCGTTATTCTAAAGAAAACTAGTAATGAAGATTCCCAGAAAGAGCCACAATCCCAGGACATAACCTACCAATGACACCAAAAGCAAGAATCATCACGAAAACACGCCTATATAATTTTGACCTCCTTAAACTCCACTTTTATATAGTAAAACTGGGGTTTACAGGGGTATACATGTACATTATTTTTCTTATTTCTGCCCAAAAACAAAGATTGTGGATACTCGTTCGAATCGCCTCGCCGAGGCGGTTCAAACGAGTACCCACAATCTATGTTTTGAACAGAAATATGAAAAATATCAGACTTTTTATCTGAAAATTTCATTTTTTGGTGGTAAAATTTTCAATATACTTGAATAGGCGTGATTTCGTAATGAAA
Organism: Anodontia alba; assembly: GCA_964016985.1. Taxonomy (NCBI): domain Eukaryota; kingdom Metazoa; phylum Mollusca; class Bivalvia; order Lucinida; family Lucinidae; genus Anodontia; species Anodontia alba. The sequence goes on from OZ024822.1 coordinate 133,074,807, forward strand.
CGAACTACGACAGGCAGCAGACACTTTACAAACTAACGAAAAGCAAAACAGCCAGCTCCCTCTTCTCCAAAGAGGTGATCAAAATGTCAAAAAAGTAATGCTAGCATCAGAACAAGAAAACATAACACGCGAAAACAAAAAAAAAAAAAAAAAAAAAAAAAAGAAAGCAAAGTGCGCAGCCGCCGTACATTGACCACAATGCCAGAGACAGACCCACCGTCGTGCAATTAAAGATAAAAGCATATCCCAGCTAGCATTCTTTATAAATCTATAGCGGGCCGTTATCGGCCCGTCAGCTACCCTGACGGGTCGATAACGGCCCGCTATAGATTTATAAGAATGCTTACTGGGAAAATAATGAACCATGGTAAAACCTACCTAAAACCAAATACATTCTAAAAGGAATAGCCTTTGAGAGCAATGAACAAATTCACAAAACTTAAAACAGCTGAAGTGTAAAGTTCCCTGTGCCAGACTATAGTTTCGACCAATTAGGCCTCATCAGTGACCTCATATAAATTCAAAAATCACAGAATGGGCTCAGTGATTACAAAGGCCTAGAAAATAAAAATACACTAACGTGAAGTACGGGGAGACACGTTTTACGACTTGATAATAGACCTGATAATAGTTATTCAACCAAGTAAAGTCAGTTTTCTTACATTTTCTTTTCAGTTTTCTAAACTAAACATGTTTTTATCAGTTTTCTTATAAATCTGTTCTGTACCAACATCCCTCGTATCGAAAACTTCAACGGTAAACACAACTCCTGAGCCAGTCAAATCTGTATTGGTAACAAAGTTGTCTAGGAGAATTTCCTAAGAAACGTATCCAGATAGTATATCGAAAACTTCTTCATCGTCATCATCTTCAGTAATTGCCTCCTTCAGAAATGAGAAGGCCTATTCTCGCCATGAATGGTTTGTGCCCATTCGCCACGACTAAAAGAAAGTATAATACAATTAAAAACAGGTTAAAATATCGGTGGCGATTTAGGTAGCCTGCAGAGGAGGCCAGGATTTGCTTGAATCGGGAGTTGTGTCCTCTCATCCTGTAGGGAGTGAGGTACATTTAGGTGATGTGCTACGCCGAGATGTTCGCACATGGCAGTAAAACTGCTCCTATGTTGATAATCTCCCATGACGAACCTGGCTGCCCTTTGCTGAACCATTTCAACTAGGTTTATTAAAGGTAAAAACAAATAATAAATTTTAAAGAGGTCTGCTTTGTATCCTTTGTTTTATGAAGTTGTTTGTTAGAGAAATCTATGAAGATTACCCTAGTTTTTCAACGATAATCTTCAATCAGACATGTTGTAAAATATTTTCAAAATATATAAACGCTTTTGTTTATGGATTTATTTGTATTTATGTGCAATCGATAATAATTTGCGTGTCCTAATTGACCTTATATAAATCCCTATTCGTTTATATCTTTCATTGTTTCAGTTATCATTTTCTTCCTGATATTGGGTCATTTGTCTGCGTCCTCGTTTTAACTTAATAAAATCAGAAATAAAACCTATGTGTACGGATGCTAGGCTCAGACTCGTTTTGAAAAAAAAAATAAAATAAACTAATTCATAATATAGCTGATACAATAAATTCCATTACGAAAACCTGCCTATTCAAATATACTAAAAAGTTAATCACCGAAAAATTGAAAATTTTCAGACAAAAAATTCAAATATTTTTCATATTTCTGCTCAAAACATAGATTGTGGGTACTCGTTAGAACCGCCTCGCAGAGGCGGTTCTAACGAATACCCACAATCTATGTTTTGAGCAGAAATAAGAAAAATAATGTATACCCCTGTAAACCCCAGTTTTACTATATAAAAGTGGGGTTTAAGGGGGGTCAAAATTATATAGGCGTGTTTTCGTGATGGCTTATCTTTGAAGCCCGCTGTCAAGGGCTGTACGGTTCGATGATGAGGTAAATGCCAGAATTGCCAAAGTCAGAGCCCAGCTCGAATTCTACTTAAATCGAAATCAGACCGTTATCGGTCCGACAGGATTCTTGCCGGTCCGATAACGGTCCGATAAAGATTTAAATAGAATGCCAGCTGGGAGTAGCCTTCGGTAGGCTACATGGAAACGTATGGAATCATCCAGGAATTCGACTGGGTATAAAGCTGAAAGGCATGCAAGGCTGTGGTAACCTTATAAATCTATTCGAGGCTGTGGCTAAACCTTATAAATCTATTCGATTTAACTCAACTGGTAACAGAGCCAACAAGGGTAACGGAAACTACCAATACGTTAATTGATCATGTATATACGACTCATCCAGAGAATATTGTACGTTGTTTTACTTCTACTTTATCTTTAAGCGATCACTTTCCCATTTGCTTTACACGAAAAGTAAACTCAAAGCTTCTAAAAGACAAACATACTACCACTACTTATCGCAGCTACAAGCATTTTGACGAAAATAAGTTTATATCTGATATTGCTAACGATTTGGATGAATTTGCGGCAGATAAATCAAGTATAGACGAAGACCTTAACATCTGGTATTCATTCCTTTTGAAACACTTGAACAATCATGCTCCGATTAAATCCAAACGCGTAAAATCTAAACGTATGCCTGACTGGTTTACTCCAGATATAATTCAAATGCAATCTTTACGAGATAAAACCAAACGATTAAAGCAATGGAGTGATCATAGAAAATACCGCAATAAAACAAAACAACTCATACGACAAGCAAAACGTAAATATTTTTCTAATAGCATAACAAATTCAAAAGATACCAAATCCTTATGGAAACACCTGCGAGACGTGACTAATGGTAGCAAGACTGCCTCCAGTAATTTGCCTCAAAAACTTATAATCGGAAATGAAACCATTACGGAGTCTGAAGCTGTTGCGAGCAAACTGAATAAATACTTTGCTTCAGTTGCCGAGCTTTTGAATAAAAACACATCATCCGGAAATTCATTAGACTTTGACACCAATAAAATCAGCGATTTTGTTGCTAGCAAAGTGCCTACAAACACACAATTTACAATTCCATTTATTACCCCCGAACAAGTTTTATTACATATTAATACCTTAGAGGTTTCAAAATCGACCGGGCTTGACGGCATAGGGCCAAGGATCATCAAACTTGCTGCTAAATCATTATCGCCATCGATTGCGATGCTTATCAATAAAAGCATTGCGACCGGCCAGTTTCCTTCTCAAATGAAATTGGCAAAGGTACTTCCAATTTACAAAGGTGGTGAAAAGTCCGACCCCTCAAACTATAGGCCAATTTCTATCCTGTCCACTGTATCTAAAATTTTCGAAAAGCACGTGAACAAACATCTTATGGCATATTTGAACAAATATAAACTTCTACATGACAATCAATCCGGGTTCAGGCCAAAACATAGTTGCCAAACAGCTTTACTCAAACTCATTAATGACTGGATGAAATGTATTGATAAGGGTGACATGGTTGGAGCCTTTTTTATCGATTTTCGGAAGGCTTTTGATCTAGTTGATCACTCCATCTTGCTGAATAAACTTGCATTATACAAACTTAACCCTTCTGCCATTCAGTGGTTCAAATCATATTTATGTTCTCGACAACAAGTAATCGAGAGTGATAAAGGGTTGACGGATTTCACCACCGTACAATCTGGTGTGCCTCAGGGCTCAATATTAGGCCCGACCTTATTTCTCATTTTTATCAACGATCTTCCGCTTCATATCAAAAAGTGCTCCTCTGATTTGTATGCAGATGACACGACGATTCACACGCATGGTAATGACATAGATGCTATTGAAGAAGATCTGCAAGGAGAATTCGGTAACACAAAAACATGGGGAAAGATAAACAAAATGAGTGTTCACATGACCAAAACAACTTGTATGCTAGTTGGCGCTAGAAAACGCTTGAACGACTCTCGACCTCTAAATATTATTGCTGACGATGTCAATATTCAATCCGTTAGTAAACAGAAACTCCTTGGTGTTTATATCGATGAACACCTTTCTTGGTCTGCCCATATAGACCACTTATGCTCCCTTATCTCATCTAAAATATCTCTATTACGCCAGTTAGCAACGTATGTACCGACACATATTCAAAAAGTTTACTATCAGGGGTATATTCTCCCTTATATTGATTATGGCTCTGTTACCTGGGGGTCAGCCTCTGTAACTAATATTGAACGCATATCCAAGCTGCAAAAACGCGCTGCTCGAATCATCCTGCGAGCAAATTACGATACCCCATCAGTAGATATGTTCAGTCAGCTGGGATGGCTGTCAATTCCGGACAGACTTAAATATAATAAGGCTGTCTTGACATACCGAGCAATAAATAATTTATCCCCTGAATATATAACACAACTTCTAAAACCAGTATCCGAGGTACACACTCTTAACCTCAGGTCATCAGAAAATGGCTCACTTTATGTGCCGAAAGCACGGACAGCACTTCTTGATGGCTCTTTTTCGTGTTCCGCACCAAGACTATGGAATGCTCTACCTCAAACAGTAAAAACATCGGGGTCACTCTCTACCTTTAAGCAGTCTCTTAAAGCAACATTTTAACCCTTATAAAATGTCTTTAACTATGATTTTAAATGATATACCATGTGTAAAATTATCGCTGAAACCGTTATTGTAACTGAATTGAGAGCTTTTATGACCTAGCATAATTGTTTTAGATATTGGTTTTATGCGCTCGTCAAATCTTAAAGCACTTACAAAAACTGTGATAACATACAGATTTGTCTTTGATATAATTCAGTGCCATGTTTGGTTTTAAATCACTTGCACATACCTGTTAGCACTTTTATTTGATAAAAACTTTATACAAGCATTCACTTCGCTACAAGCTACTTTTATCCCATGAATTTCTTAGCTGTTAGTTAAGTCTTGTTGTATATATGTATATAAATTTTAGTTAGAGGACCACAAGGTAGAATAGTTATTTATAGCTAATTGTGTCATCCTCTTTAAACATTGTTTAAATAAAATAAATAAATAAATAAATAAATAACGCTGTCTGTGATGTACGGACTTGCCAATGCTTTGAAATGTATTGGATCGTCCAGGAATACAACTGAATACAAAACTGAAGGTTGTGGTAATGCCGATTCTGGTATAAGATTGTGAGGCATGTGCAGTCTAGCAACAACATACCAAAAGGCTTAACCTTTTCACCCATGAGTTTCTGAAGTGGATTCGTCAATCTTAGAATTTGGATATGTCCGTAGTTATAAACAGGGATGTTAGCCATAAATCAAGACCAGCATGACATAATGAGACATAATGAGCCATCTCATCTGGATCCACACTGTTTGCAAAAAAGAATATCCCTCGGTCTACAGCGTCAAAATGGTTAACCATTTCCACGTAAGCTGTCTGGGGAAACTACTAAGTATCAAGTGGCAAGACAGGATTCCAGATACAGAAGCCTGAAGAGGGTAGAAATAACAAGTATTTATGCTCTTCTGAAATGCACAGTTAAGATGGACAGGTCATGTGATCAGAATGCTGGATGCTCGGTTGCTTAAGAAAAGTTCTACAGACAGGGCGAGACTGGAAAATGTTCCCATTTCAGACAGAAGAAATGTTTCAAAGACATGTTGAGAGTTTCCCTGAAGGGCTTAACATATCAGCCAATTCCTGGACGAGTGCAGCTCAAAGTAGTAAAGAAGGTGTCCAGGAAGAGCCACACTCCCAGAACAAAACATACAAGTCATATTTTGTCTGAAACCATTTGCATATGTAACATTTACATGTATATCCTATAAACGGAAATTTTACCCTAAAATTTAAAATAGGACACCCTATAGGTTTATATTATTGGTTCTATCAGTGAAAAGTGTAGAGTTTGAGATGTTTTATGTATCTTAACGCTTGTAGATACCTGCTTTTTTCTAGGAATAATTAATAACAAGAAATATCTTTTAAAAGATAAACGTCGTAAGTGAAATGGAAGAGAGTTTTGAAATAAGGGGGAGGTGGGCTGGTGGGTGGGGGGTGGGGGGTGGTCGGGGGGAGGACGTTTCTGATTTACAGACTAAGATTCATAGACTGTGTCCAACTTAATATTGGCTTTCCTTGCACTAGTATCTTTTATGATACGCTGAATACGAGATCTTGCTAACTCTGTTCTAAAAGGCCTGGTTTTAACTCCTGGACGATCTTAGTCTTCGCTGGGGGCACATGTCAAATTGCTGGTGTTTTCATGTCGAGGCTCAAATCATAGTAAAAGCTAGTCCACGATATTGATCAAGGCATCAATCAGTATCATAGGCCCTGGTGAATGAATGTCATTAGACGTGTCACCAGTAAAAATTCTGATGTGTGTGTGTGTGTGTGTGTGTGTGTGTGTGTTTGTGTGTGTGTTTAAAAATGAAACGTTGGTCGTATAAAAAAGTAAAAACAAACGAAACAATAAAAAAAATGACAATTTGAGGATTATCAGAACATTTTTATCTGATGGCTCAACAATTTATTATTTTTGATTTACTGGACAAATAAAAAAATTCAAGAAAATATTTATGTTCGTGTTCTTATCAATAAAATTTCACTCTGAATTACTTTAATTTTTAAGATTTAAGGCGAATAGAATAGATTTTAGAAAGGTTATTATTGCCTAACTCGAGAAATAGAACACCAAGCTTATTTTCACCTAAAACACTACAAGCTGCTTTTCCAAACATGTTATCAGCCGTACATATTGTTTGTTTCTCAGTCATTTAATAGAAAGACCCTGAGCAAAACAAGTACAAAGTGATAGTAAACGTTTTGCCTTGGATCCCTGTTCCTAATGAAAAACGCCAACCGAAGCAGTGGTCCAGGGAAAACACTCGCGAGTAACTGCACTTCTGAGTCTGCAGAATTTTTTTCAAAAAGCTTGAACTTGTTTATCTTTATTACATTTTCTCAGCAATTCATTTATAATCTTTTAAATTAAAATAGAATGTATAAACGTGATGCAAAAGATTCTAAAATAAAAATATATTACAGAAACAATAGCCGCTTTTATTATTTTCATTATATCTTATTAGCGAGATTACAGCGATAATTAAACCGAGCACACATTCTGCTGACGTTTTACACAAAGTTCACCGTACCAAATAAACTACTTTCGATTGTTGTAATAAAATTCTGACATAAACGTGAAACTAGAAAGGAATTCATAACATGAGTACAAAACTTAGTGATCACAATTATTCAGTAGGTAGTTTAAGTGAAAAATTCTCTGTAAAAACCGAAATCCTACCACGATTCTTTATTGTGAGCTCTTATTCACGAATTGCGAATTGATTTTTGTCATGCTTGTCTGACATTTCATTGTCTCAGTGTTTCATCACATCTTGTCAAATATATGTCTTTTCTGTTTCCTCCGAACACTCCAGAGATATTTTAAAGGTTGTTCTGGTTATTTTCTGCAGATGGATTCTCGTATACCTATGTAAACTAGTTGTCTACCAATTAATGACTCCATCGTTTTATCACCTCTGACAGTTCCTCAGAATAACAAGCACTCAGGGCTCCAGAAAAGGCCAGCCCATGGGCCAAAACATTCTGGCCTTGACCAACCAGTCTCAAAAACAAAGTGAAAAAAATCAGATAAAATTATTTTCCATCTTTGAAAATTCAACATGATATTGTTAATTTGTACTGATGTAGCGTCAAACCGGGTCTTCTATGAAGTCAAGCACCGTGGTCACCTATCCAGGTACTAACCGTGATCTCCATTGCTTAACTTCGTAAAAAAGCCAATCACTCTTCCAGTGTTGCCATAAAAGGCGCTTTCACAGTGAGGCTGTAGATGATATATATATATATACTATTCCGTTACATTTCTCCCCCTCTTCTCTTGACTTCGTTCCGAAGTCACACACGCCTCAATAGGCAAATCCGAGGGCGGAGCCTATGCAACACACTAAGGACACTCTATTCCATTCCACCGCTGCCACCAATGTAGCGGGAAACCGGATCTTCTACGAAGACAAGCATCGCGGTCACCCATCCAGGTACTAACTGCGATCTCCGTTGCTTAACTTTGTAAAAAAGCCAATCACTACCAGTGTAGCCATAAAAGCCGGCTTTCACAGCAAGGCTGTAGAAGTGATATATATATACTATTCCATTACACTGATATTATGTTTTCCTGAGCGTTTTGCTTTTAAAGCTGTGTGTACACCAGAACTGTCCTCTGATCACGAGGTCCTATATCATGTATGTAGGCTGGTGGTCAGGAGGTCATGGTTTGAATCTCCATCATGTCCGGCAATATTTTCTTGGAGATTGATTGTGAAATATTTTCTAGTCATTCTCTCCCTTAGGCTGATTCAAGAAGGACAATTGTCAGTTTCTGGCAAAATACTGTGCACAAGTACTGGTTAATTGCTTAGATACTAGTTAACTACTTAGAGGACTACTCCTGCCCAAGAAATGGCAAGAATAGTGTGGTTAAGTAAACTGACCGGCTTGACATGGTCTTAATAGTATTAACTGGGTTGATAAACTCCAAACCAAACAACAGTCACAAGGTCCCAGGTTCAAATCCTGCTAGAGGCTGAATTCAGCTTGTTACTATGATGCTTCATTGCACAGCCGGTCATTATGACGGGTGTAACGATATATCCATGCATCATGATAGTGACTGCCATGATAGTGCTATCATGATAGTGACCAGTGTTTTCAGCTATCGATAACTATCATAGAGGCAATAGTCTCTTCAACTGTCTTTAATAGTTTTGAAAATTTTTGTCCATGATGATGTTCTCCTTGTGTTATACTATTCTGAAGCTTTTTTTGTCTAAATTTACAAAAACTGAAAACAAAATGGACTTCTTCTTTGCAAAAATGTTTGTTAAAATGGAGGCAAAGCTGATATTTGAGAGGGCAATAATGTTAGGTATCTTTACAGATGGACAGTCTTCTTAAAATCAGCGAAATTCATTAAAATACTGTGTGGTTTAGAGATGGTGATAGTACCATGATGTATTGTGATATTAGACCCTTGATAGGAATAGTGTTGTGATAGGAGTTTCTCTGATAGTTATAGTATCGTGACAGTCATAATTTGTCATGATAGTCCTAGTCATTATCATCCTTCAATCGCATCAATATGACTTAAATAATGTTGAAAGGGAAATAATACACTAAACCATCATCATCACCATCATCAAGACCCAACAAGATGCAGCAGAATGTGGTTTCTAATCAAGATCTGGAGTTTGCCATTTATAAGCCACTATTTTTTAGATACATGACATCACCAGGTAGCCAAATGGATTGTTAATTGGGGTGAATTTAGAGGGGGTTCGGGAGGTTCAGTCAAAGCCCCCTTTTGACTCAAATTTTAATTTTCATGGGACATTTTGGATAAATTTGGGGTGCCGTATTTACTCTAAATATTCACATTCCTTACTCTTTAGTCTTTACCTTACACTTCTCTTTAACAGTTCCATTTTAATGTGTGTAAAATTGCTGGCTGAGTGGTAAACAATGTAGACCCTGATCAGATGCTACATTCTGTGGCATCTGATCTGGGTCTACACTGTTTGCTCAGTCCTGTCTTTTGAAATATGTAGAGGAAGAACTCTAATTTGATAAAATAGAAACTCCTCAGAAATCATCCTGGATCTGCCCCTGGTTAAATTTTAGAAGAGCAGTGGTTAGGAGTAAGTCTGAATATCCAGGGAAAATATAGTTCCATAAACATTTGAAGATTGCTTTACTTAATTTCATGTATTTTGCAGTTGAACAGACATTGGCAGGAGTTGTGAATTCCTTTGTTTGTCTAATTGGAGAGAACTTTTCACTGCCAGATTACACAACAAATAATAAAGAAAATTGAAGTCCATTTAGACAACTACTCCGTTACCGGTAATCACTGGTTCTGTATTTATTGTTTCTGATATACTGAGAAACCTCACCATTGTTTGGCAAGCATGATGAAAAATGAATTTATACTTTTGTACATTTTAGTGTGAGTATTACCTCTATTTATACAAAGCAAACTGATGGCAAACCATTGAAACCAGTCATTTCCTTTTCGTTTTTTTCTGCAGAAAAATAATCTTTGACATCTCATTCAGATTTCTTAAGGGGAATGGATCCTTTTTCAGGCGTGGCAACCCTGTAAAAAAGTTTGCCTCCTTTCACACTTAGTAATCTCAGGGGTAGCTGCTGGTTATGCGCTCTAAATCTTTATGTGAACTTCCAGCCATGACTTACTAGACATCCAAATGGCAACAAAGGAGTAAGTTATCCTGATTTGTTGATTTTTCCTTGATTTCATAGACATATTTTGAAAAATCGGACAGTGCTATTCCCAGGAACTTTCATATCTACGTCAGAAATAGGTGTGGGCTTGGAAAAACAAGCGGCTATTTTTTTATTTCAGTTTCACCTGGAGATGGGTAGTCAGGTATTCCTGTTTTGACTTTTCCAGTGCAAAATGAAGGGCTTTTCAGCTATCTGGACTATGAAATACTTATTTAACATATCAAATAAGACGTTCTGCAACCTACGCCTACGTTGAACTACATAAGATGTTAAATTTCCGAAGGATTTGTTCTGGGCACTGAAATATTTGTGCCGAATATGACTTACGAAGCCGATTACCCCTAGTAAGTCATATTCGATACAATATTTCAGTGCCCTGAACAAATCCTTGGGAAATTTAGCATCTTAAGTATTTCAAAGTGGACATGGGTTGCAGTACGTCTTATTTGATATGTTAAATAGATATTTCATAGCCCAGATAGCTGAAAATACCTTCCTTTTGCATGGGAAAAAAAGTCAAAACAGGAATATTGGACTACCCTTTTTTGGGGTGAAATTGAAATAAAATTTAGCCACTTGTTTTTTCTAGCCTACACCTATCTTTTCCGACGCAGAAATGAAAGTTCTTGGGAATAGCATTGTCCGATTTTCCAAAATATGTCTATCAAATTTACTAAAAATCAATTAATCAGGAGAATTTATCTGTTTGTTGACATTTGGATATCTCGTAAGTCATTGCTGGAAGTTCGGGTAAAGATTTTGAGTGCATTACCAGTGGCTACCCCTTACGAGATTACCAGATGTGACTTTCTGAAAAGGGGTCTACTCTAAAAGGAAAGAATTTGCTCCCCGTGGAGCTTCTAATGAGTACCCACAACATATGTTTTCATGGAGAAATAAGAAAATATCAGTATTTTTCGATTGAAAAAGTGCCTTTTCTAGAGCTTTGCTTATTTCAGGCTATTTTTATCAAATTTCTTCACATTTATTCACCACAAATCTAAAATAAAACATATAGGCAGCTAAGTATTTCATTGTTTACAATTTGCCTACATGTATTTAAAATAAAAAAGTAAGAAAAAGTGTGTTCTTGAAATAGAATTCTCTGATTTGTGAGCAATGAAAATTCTTTCCAATCATCAGTCACAAGAGGCAGAAGTGACTGATGATCAATTATAATTGATCATAGCGACAACACTTCTTGCTATTCTATTTCCCTCAACTAGAATTGGTTAAAGGAGATTACTAACTAATGTTCATATTATACCTGATACATTAATTTTTCTGCAGGAAGTAGTACTTTCCATTGGCTGCTGAGAACCCTAGTTGTTAATCCTTGGAAGCCATTTAAAATGGATGTATAGTTGCTGTGCGACTCCTGTCTACCATCTACAATGAATAAACACCCTTCACAGTTTGTTACTGTTGAAGTAGGAGATTCTTCCTTCACTATACTGAAGAGGTACCAGAATCTCAGACCGATAGGATCTGGAGCTCAGGGAATTGTTTGGTAAGGAACTAATTTTAGCTCACCTGTATGAAAGTTCAGGAAGAACTACTGCACTATCCCCGGTGTTGGCGGCGGCGGCATTTACAAAAATGTTAAAGTTTTACGTCAAAAGTGTTTAAGGATGGTGGCGGCGTTAACAAAAATGTTAAAGTTTTGCGTCAAAGTTTTTAAAACCTCATATTTTCTAAATCCTCAGATGTATTAAGTTTATATTTGGTATGATTATAGATATTGGTCCAAAATTGTATTGAGCCCCATCCACACCCCTGCTCATGACCTATAGGTCAAGGTCACAGACTTAGAAATTCTATGTTAAAGTTTTGCGTCAAAGTTTTTTAGATCTCTTAATTTCTAAATCCTTATATGGATTTACTTTATATTTGGCTTGATTATAGATATTGATCCAGAATTTTATTTGGCACTATCCCCACCCCTGCTTATGACCTGGAGGTCAAGGTCACAAACTTAGAAATTTATGTTAAAGTTTTGCATCAAAGTTTTTAAGATCTCTTAATTTCTAAATCCTTGCATGGAGTTACTTTATATTTGGCATGATTATAGATATTAATCCAAAATTTTATTCAGCACCATGCCCACCCTGCGTATGACCTAGAGGTCAAGGTAACAGACTTAGAAATTTATGTTAAAGTTTTGTGTCAAAGTATTTAAGATCTCTTAATTTCTAAATCCTTGCATTGAGTTACTTTATATTTGGCATCATGAAAGATATTGATCCAAAAGTTTATTTGGCACCATCCCCACCCCTGCGTATGACCTAGAGGTCAAGGTCACCGTCTTAGAAATTTATGTTAAAGTTTTGCATCTGAGATTTTAAGGTCTCTTAATTTCTAAATCCTTGCATGGATTTACTTTCTATTTGGCGTGATTATAGATATTGATCCAAACTTTTATTTAGCACTATCCCTGCCCTATAACCTACAAGTCAAGGTCACAGAAATTTTATTTTAAAGTTTTACCTCAACGTTCCTAAGAACTTGTATTTACTTGAAGCTACTTTTTATATCATACTACATGTATTTATATTTGGAATACAGATAGCAGTTATATAAGATGCTCATCCAAAATTATATCCAGTTCCATGTCTTCCTCCGTCCACCCCGCCATCACCCCTCCCCCCTCCCCCCCCCCCCCCCCCCCACCCCCCACACACATACACGCACACACATACACTATGATCAGAATTTTAAAGTCATTGTCTTAATTTTTTAATTAATTGATAAGCGCGAGTTCAGGTGAGCTATCCTGTCTAGTGACAGGTCTTGTTAGAAGATAGGGTTGAGTCAGTCTCGGTGGCTCAATTGCATGCACGTCCGACTGGAGACCAGGAGGTCGCGGGTTTGACCCCCGCCGAGGTCGGCAATATTCTTTTTTGGAGATTGATCATGAAATATTTTCTATGGTCATTCTCTCCCTTCCGCTGATTCAAGAAGGGCAGTTATCAGTTTCCGGCAAAAGAATGTGCATAATACTGTTTAACCGCTTAGAGGACTAAGCCTGCCCAATAAACGTGTGGTTAGGTAAACTGACCACACTCAACATCCCATTGGGTTGACTGGGGCATAAAACCTCAACACAAACAAACAAAGACAGGGTTGAGAAATTATCAAATTTTATTACTTGGCCACGGACAAGTAATTGGTCAAAATCTACTTGTCCAACCTAGATTCACTTGCCTGAAAATTTCTTATCATGAAGAAAACATGAGTACTCATTAGAAGCACCCCAGTGAGGGTTAGGTGCTTCTAATAAGAACCCACGTTTTCTTTGAAAAATAAGAAAAATATAATTATAGGTCTCATTTATAGTCCGGATTCTCTTTTTAGCTAGAGTTATGAAGTCCTTGTCTCAGGACAAGTAAATTGAAAGTTCTTGCCCTCTAGGAAATGGGACATGTCGGAAAGTCCAGCATGGTATTTCCTCAGCCCCGCAGAAGATGAAATACACATAACTCCAGTTAAAATGCTTTGGTACACATTTGAAAAATAAGTACAGTAAATATCCTAAAATTCAGAACACTTTATGCCATACTTTCTTACCTATATTTTGCTTTTATTATGCAGTTGTTTCTTAAAATACTTAGTGGAATGGCAAACAGTGTAGACCCTGATCAGTCTGAACTGTGTCTGCACTGTTTGTATATGCCATTCTGTCAGAAATTTTGGTGTGTAAAATTTTAGGACATTTACCGTACCAGCAGCATTTGTTTTCTGTAAGAAAAATATTTATACCCTGTCTTGGTCAATTTTCTTCAGTTTGCCATAAAACAACAACAACAACAACAACAACAAAAAAAAAAAAACATCTATCTGTGAATGGTAAATGCCCTTAAATGTCCAACCCTCCATTCCATATTTTTTGGCTTTATTTTAAATGCACTGGTCTCATTAAATACTTGGTGGAATAGCATATATCTATACCATTTCAAATTTGGACACAAAAATGTTTTATGGAGAAATAAGAAAAAAAATATTGCAGAAAGAAGTTACCACCAAATATTCTTCAATAATTCCTCAGAGAAAGATTTTCTGTTTTGAGCTAAATTTATGCTGAATATAATAATATCACATTTGAGCCAGCACACAACAAAACCTACAATAAGTCTTGTGCAATCAGCAAAGACTCAGGTCAGCCTGTGCATGTGCCTTCTACAGCCTCCGGATTATTCAAAGAGATAAATGAGAATCCTTGCTGTACTGGGTGAACAGACTGAGCTTTGCTGGTCGCACAGGTCTTATTGTAGGTTTTGTAGTGCGCTGGCTTATTTAGATACACACTGCTCCAGATAAGAGGGGTATCTAGATAAAATTTTTCTTATTTCTCTATGAAAACATATGTTGTGGGTACTCATTTGAATTGCCTCTGTGAGGCACTTCTAATGAGTACCCACAACATGTATTTTTGGAGAAAAAAGAAAAATATCAGTACTTCTTGGTTGAAAAAAAGTTGTCTTATCTCGAGCCATGCCTATCATGCAAAAGGAAAAGGGACTTAAACATATGCATATGTGAAAAGCTCAGATTAGCCTATAAGCCACACAGTATTGTGATGGATTTGACATTTTGCCAGAAGATTGTGAAGGTTTGTTTCTGGTGAATAGCAAAGTCCCTGTTCAAAAGATACAGGTGTCCATGTTAGTCTGGAAATCATTGTTTCCATGTGTACTAAGGCTCCCTTTTGCAAAACACAACTCATACCACACTGAAACTGCTTTATAAGATGATTCATTATGATGATGTTGAATATAAGACAGTTTAAAGGTGGACCCTAAAAGTGTTGTATCCAAACAAAAATGTATAGATTATATAGAAAATTTATGGTCATTTTTCTGTATAATCTAGACATTTTTGTTTGGATACAACAAAATTTGCACTTTGGACCCTAGCCATAGTATTATAAAGAGGTTATGATATATTTAGAACTGTGTTTATTTTTCAGTGCTGCCTATGACAGCGTTAGTGACACAAATGTGGCCATAAAGAAACTTAGTAGACCTTTCCAGAATGTGACACATGCCAAACGGGCCTATAGAGAGTTTGTATTAATGAAATTAGTTAACCATAAAAATGTAAGTTCATTTTTGCTCTACTAGCTAACCTTTTTTTTTGTTGTTTTATAGCTCATTTACACAAAAAGTACAAAAAGATCTTTTGCAGTAATGCAAGCACTGGTATTTTTGGCAGCAGCAGCAACAAATGTTAAACCCTTCTTTTGCCCTGTCTTAGCAAACAGTGTAGATCCAGATCAGTTGGCTTCTGAAGAAGCCAACTGATCTGGATCTGCACTGTTTGTCATTAAATATATGAATTTCTATCAAAAACACGGATCAAGTAATCTGATTGGCTGGAAATTAGAAGTGGGCATGGCATCTTAATTTATTCAGCAAGGAAAGAGTTAACCTTGATCCTGTTTTTGCAAACAGTGTGAAGAAGCACTGGAAAGAAAGTACTGATGAACAGTGAAGGCCCAGACATATTGACCGTCAAAATTTGTCAGCAGTATGAACTGGGTATACACTGTTTGCTCAGGTCTCTCTGTCCGAATACTTACCGTTACGGTAAAGAAAGTATCCTTTTAAATGGCAGACTAAGAGTAAGCCAGACTGTTGCACATGCTGATCTGGGCCTTTGGCGTTGGAATGCAATGAACAATATTTGCCCTATGTATTAGATTCCTTAACTCATTAACATACTTTTCTCAAAATTAGAGCGTCAGTTTTACTAGTCATATGTCTGAAAATGGTTGTATAAGTGACAAACTGTGTAGACCCTGATCAGTGTTTGTTCATGCTTATGACTGTAAGGTGCTTCATTGCATAGAGCCTTTCATTATCACCCATCGTCTCAGTATGACTTAAATTACCGTATTTACCCTAAGTATTCGGACTCCTCAACTCCCTACCATATATGTTCTAAAATTTGAACCAATACAATTCACTACCCGATGTTGTGTCTAAAAATAGCTGGATGAGTGGCAAACAGTGTAGACCCAGATGAGACGCCGCAGCAGAACGCGGTGTCTCATCTGGGTCTAAACTTCTTGCTCAGGCCTGTCTGTCCGAATACATATGGTAAATACGGTAAGTTGAAAGGGATGTAAAACATCAAATCATCATCATCTGTTTGTTCAGGCCTGTTTGACCCAATACTTAATCTTTACCCTTCTCTGCACAACAGCAAATGAGTGATATTATTCTAATTTTCACAGAAAACAGGATTTGACATTTCAGGTAAAAATAAGAAAATGTTTCAAAATGTTGTCTGCTGAAAATTTTACTCAGAGTGCTAAAAGTTAAGATAAATACCATAAGATAGGTATTCTAGTGATACATGTACCTGATCATTGTCTGAGGAATTTACCACCAAGAAGTAATTAACAGCACTTAATAGTTTTGGTCTGATGTGAAAAGAATTTGGAAGAAATCTGATACAGTTTACTGCATTAGGAACTAAACTTGATACATATACAAATCCTTTGTGTATAATGGATTTGTGTATAATATAATATCAACCTTTCCCTCTCTCTGGGCTATTTCAGCAGACAATAAATTAACAATATTTTTCTTATTTTTCCCAGAAAATGAATTTTGACATTTCATGCAAATTGTCTCCATAGCTAGGTATTTCATTTATATTCTCTTCTGTTTTCTGAGGATTTTTGTTTCTGAGAAACTATACATTATATTAAGAAGAGCTGATTTCAAATATTATATGTATTGGTTAGCAACATTTTGAAATATTATGCAAAAGAAAAAATGGCAAGACAAAGTTGTCTCAGTTAACAAATGAAATGTCAGGCCCTTATTTCTGCAGAAGATAGCAAAAATAGTATTCATTTCAGTCATTTGTCATATCTTGATTTCATTTTAAAGAGCAAATGGCTTCAGTATGTGGCTGCAGATAAGGAGGGAAATATAAACTAAGCTCCAAATAAGAGGAGTAGCCAGGTAAATTCTTTTTCTATTTCCCCACGAAAACTTTATGTTGTGGGTACTCTTTAGAAGTGCCTCATGGAGACACTTCTAATGAGTATCCACAACATATGTTTTTGTGGAGAAATAAGAAAAATATCAATATTCTTTGATAAAGAAAAATGTCTGATCTGGAGCTTTGAATACAAACGATACTAGTGTCACAACCTGAGAAATGTGTCTACAAAATGTATGCGGCAAAGGGTCTGACCAGCCTACACTGATTAGAGTCTTCACTCACTGGGTACTCTGTTGATAGCCAAGAATCGGGGCCCAATTGTTCAAAGCATCGTTAGCTTAATGAGCTTGTTAGTGGTCAAAAGGTTAACTGTTCTAGCAAGTACATGTATAATATTGAATTAACAGCTTGTTTGTTTTGCTGAAAAATGTGAGTAGCTTTTGCAAATGCAAAAACTACTCACATTTTTTCAGCAAAAATATTAGCATATATGGCATATTTAATGATCAAAGTTTTAACAATACGTTAACTAATGACATCGTTAGTTTTGAACAGCTGGGCCCAGATTTTCAAAGCTTCTTCTGGCTCTAAGTCTATGTTGGATACATTAAGTACATGCCCATTTTATTAGAGATCATTATTATGCCCTCGCCATTAAAAGAATGGTGGAAAGGGCATATAGTGTTACCCCTGTCCGTCCCCGTCCGCGTCCGGTGTTAGCAATTTGCTTTAAAGTTTTTCAGGCAGGGGTATCTGTGTCCATTGGACACATTTCTAGTTTTTCAGATTTTTGGCACCAAAACATATCTTGTGAATACAGTCATACGTCAACGGCTCCAAACATCTTTGGGACCATGAACATTTGTTCTGGACATGGGTAGTTCGAGCCGCTGAGTGTTTTATCATAGGGCCAAGTCAGAAGCAAATGGGGTTAATTTAGGGATGACTTTTCAATTTTCTATAAAATAATCGTATGTTGTTAGATCACCTCAATGAGGCAATTCTAATGGGTACACACAACATACATTTTTACGATAAAATAGATATCTTTGAAATATCCCTAAATTTTGTTTGTTATCCTGAGGCATCGGAAGAATTTCCTAGGGACTCAAAAACAAGTTCAAATCAGCCATTGTAAGTGAGCCATTGGTGTTTGAGCTATTGAAGTTTTGCTGTACTTTGACAGTGGAATTGCCTTGGTGAGGCAAATTCATGAAGAACCCACAACATACCCTTTGCATCAAAAATAACAAAAAAAAAATCTGGGCCCAGTTGTTCAAAATTAACTGTGTCGTTAGTTAACATATCGTTAAAACTTTGATCATTAAATATGGCATATACACTTATATTTTAGCTGAAAAAATGTGAGTAGCTTTTGCATTTGCAAAAGCTACTCACATTTTTTCAGTAAAAACACCTGTGAATTAGATATTGTACTTACTAGAACAGATCACATTTTGACCACTAATGAGCTCGTTAAGCTAACGATGCTTTGAACAGCTGGGTCCTGAAATATATGACCTGTTATCTTATTCAGATATTTCAAAACTTTGTTCTTCTTTTCTTTCAGATTATAGGTCTTTTGAATGCTTTCACGCCACAAAAGTCATTAGATGAATTTCAAGATGTGTAAGTACATATCCATGTTCTTGAACTAAAATGGAGAGCTAAATAATGGTTTCAGGAGTCTTACTTTTTATGAAAAATGCAAGAAAAAACAACAGATAACTGAATATGCATGCTGTGCAGAAAAATTGCCACTTACGATTGTTTTTTAGCAGCCAGGTCTGTTTAGTAGGGCTCAGCATTTGTCAGTGCCATATGGAGGCATTTGCGGGCAGTGATTTCCCAGATCAGACTGCGGGGATGTAGGATCAGAGCTTTCACTGCCGCCAACAGAATTGTTGAAAACTATTTTAAATGGAGAGCAAATGTCTGGATAATACTTTGTGCGTGTGCAGGATGATGTGAATCAACATGTTCTGTGTATATTCAAAGGCACCTTTTAGCTTGATACGGCCCATATAGTATCACTCTGAGTCTGTCCATCTGTTCACAAGGTTTTTTTTATCACCATATCTTCTGTAGTGTTTGGCCAAGGCTGATCAAGTTTAGTGCATGCTTCCATCTAGTGAATACAATATATCAGACACCATAAGTAGGTCACTGTGACTTATATAGTGACCTCTTACCTAAATTAAAAAAACAAACAAAAAACCTTCTCCAGTGCAGAATTCTTGTTTTGTTTGATGTATATTTAGCAAATTTTATGTACATTTTTAGTAAAGTTAACCCTTGTCATGCTGCCCTTGCAAACAGTGTAGATTCAGATCAGTTGGCTTCAGAAGAAGCCAACTGATCTGGTTCTGCACTGTTTGCCATTAAGTATGTGAATTTTTTTATAGCAACAATCTGGATCAAGCAGTCTGATTGGCTGAAAATTTAGCAGTGGGCATGGCATCTTAATTTATTCAGCGTGACAAGGGTTATTTTGTTGGAGATGCTTCTAATAAGTACCCACAACATATGTTTTTATGAAGAAAATCATCTCAATACTCCTTAAGAAGTCCTGGTTCAAAACATGTGATGTATGTACCCACTGTAAAAAAACATTGGTCATTCTTCACATTACTTAGATTGATCTTAATCTTCAGTACACATTTTCCCTTTTTTTCTCATGTTTAGTTTGAATATGTTTTTTCCAAATTTTGCAGGTACCTAGTTATGGAATTAATGGATGCTAATTTATGTCAAGTGATACAGATGGACCTCGACCATGAACGAATGTCCTACTTATTATACCAAATGTTGTGTGGTATTAAACATCTGCATTCTGCAGGAATTATACATAGGGTAGGTCTTGTTATTGTCCCGATGATTGATATTAATCGATCATCAGTTACTTTGGCCTCTTGTGACTGATGATTGGAAAGAATTTTCATAGCTGACTAATAGGAAAATTCTAATTTTAGGAACATACTTATTCTCAGTTTTTATTTTGATATGCAAGTTTAAAAAAAAAAAAAAATGAAATACTAAGTTGTCTGTTTAAGGCATTTTAGCTTAGTGGTATATAAAAGTGAAGAAATTGGATAAAAATAGCCAGAAATAAGCATAGATCCAGACAATTACATCAGTGAGGCACTTCTAATGAGTACTCACAACATATGTTTCTATGGACAAATAAGAAAAAAATATCTCAGAATTAATGTGCAAAAGCTACTTGCCTAATTCATCAGATGTATTAGTGTCTTTTGGAAGAATAAATGCTATATACATGTTAATGATGCATTGATTTCATTAAGCAGATGACAGGCCCCAGTCTTTGTGTAGAAAATTGGAAAAGACATTTCTGATAGATTTTGTTTATTGTAGCCAAAACTCTTCTAAAGAAAGAAAACTAGGCAAAAACTTCTTTCCAAGTGCCTAATGAGTACTCACATCATATGTTTTTGTGCAGAAATAAGAAAAATATCAATCATTTTTGGTTGAAAAAAATCACTTTATCTGGAGTTATGTCACAAGCTGTATCTTGGTGAAAAAATGTTAAAAATTATTTTCTTTGTACCTTCTTTAGCTGAAACTATGCAACGGTTGTTTTCATATAATAAAAGGAAAGATTTTCTGTGACATATTTAGCAACATGCATTTCTTTTATCTTATCTGTCTGTATTGCAGGATTTAAAGCCCTCCAATATAGTGGTAAAATCTGACTGTACCTTGAAGATTCTAGATTTTGGTCTGGCAAGAACGGCTGGTACAGGGTTTATGATGACACCATATGTCGTGACTAGGTACTATAGAGCTCCAGAAGTCATATTAGGAATGGGTTATAAAGAAAATGGTAAGTTTATTGACTTTGGGCATGTGTTCTCCCACTGCTGATTACATTCCAAAAACAAGGTCACTGTGACAGATTTTTTATGAAAATTAACACTAGGTTATATTTCTTGAATCAGCCTCATATCTCAGCTTCCATAGGGTAAAGTTATATCAGATGTTATCAGTGCATACACCCTGTTATTGTAGGGCAATTCCCACAAAACTAGGTTATTGTGACCTATCGCAAAAATTCAGACCTGGCAAAGTTTCGAGGATCAGCCTCATGTCTCACGTTTCTTAGGCCAGTTACATGAAACTTCACGTGTGTCTGTACCCTGCCACTATTAGTCACCTCACACAAAAGTAGACCACTGTGACCTACTTTGGCAGAAATTAACATGATGTTAAGTTTTCAGAATCGACAGCCCATCATAGCTCTTGATAAGATGCTTTCTTCAATCAAAAAGTGTCTATATTTTTCTTATTTATCAACAAAAACATATGTTGTGGGTATTCATTAGAAGTGCCTCAGTGATGCACTTCTAATGAGTACCCAGAACATACATTTTCGTGGAGAAATGCAAAAAATATTTACCTGATACCATTTCTTATCTTGACCTATGGCCCATGTTGGCAGCTGGAGTCCCCTAAAAAATTACATTAAACCACTTCACCACACTAGAGCAAATTTATTCCTTTTAGAGTTGATCCTTTTTCAGAAGGGCCTTTGTGTGCAGGAGAGCAGAAACAAGGTCACAGAAGTTATCTCCCTTGTAAAAAATGGCAACAGAACTAGCAGATGTATCAAGTCCCCTTAACTTATCATTGGTATGGTTTATTGTAGCTTTTAAAGTTACTAAACTGATTGCCGTTCTGTTGTGGATTTTTGAATGACACCCTGATTTGCAATATCATCACGAATACATACCTATATAATTTCAACCCCCTTAAACCCCACTTTTATGTAGTAAAACTGGGGTTTACAGGGGTATAAATTATTTTGTTCTAGTTTGGTGAATAAGACTTCAGAAGCAAGAACTGCATTCAAGATGCTTGTTTAATTGAGTTTTAACACTTAGCATGCTAGGTAAAACGTATTTTTCATATTTTTCCCAGAAAATAGGGATTTAACAGTTCATGCAAATTGTTTCTGTAGGAGACAATTTGCATGAAATGTCAAAGCCTGTCTTCTGGAAAAAATAAGAAAAATAACCAGTTTGTCATCTTCTGAATCTGCCCAGAGAGTGGTAAAAGGTAATTTAGCTACAGTAGTCGGTTTTGATAATATATAAATTTTCTCGAATTATTTTATCTATTTCAGTGGATATCTGGTCTGTAGGTTGTATCATGGCCGAGTTGATACGAGGGGGAGTTATGTTTCCTGGTAGTGATCGTATCCTTTCATATTCCATGTGTGAAATTTTGATTATATGTATGAGGCCATTCTAACAAATATCCAAAACATATATTCTGTGAGGAAATAAGAATAAAACAAGCCTTTTCTTACTGCGTTTAGAAGCATCTGGATGGCTGAGTGGTTAGCACACATGTCTTTTGGATCACAAGGCCCTGGGTTCAAATCCTGCTGGAGGCAGAATACAACTCATGGCTGTATGGAGCTTTATTGCACAGAGCTTTTCATTATCATCCTTCCATTGCCTCAATATGACTTAAATAATGTTGACAGGGACATAAAACACAAAACCAATCATCATCAATTCTTACTGTGTTTAAGGATTCTTTACAACAACAAAAAACTGATTTTAATGGCAACATCTTTGGGAACAAATGCTAATGTTGTAACAAGGGTCCATAATACACAGGTCTAGATAAAAGGGGTATTAAGAAGATATTTTTTGTTGTTTTTTTTTTGCACTAGACTGTATCTTGTGAGTAATCACTGGAATGTTTCTGACACCCAGGTAATTCTAGTGAATAACCACAAGATACCTTGTGAGATAATTTTGTGGAAGTTATGCCCCTTTCAGCTGTTGCCTTTTTGTAGGGAAAAGTAAATAGTTAGGACAAAGTGCTTTACAAACACATTTCTACTTTATCATTGAATTGATGAACAAATCAGACACAGATTAGCCTACACATCCTCTTTGTCATGATTATGTTTATTATCCCTCTCCCAGTTTCTTGTTAGTGTAAGATCTTTGATGTTACCAATAACATAAAATTTGGAATTTCTAAATGCAGTTTGTGACGATCGTCAGTATCAGATATTTAAAGGCAATTTGGCTTATGTAACCAAATTAATCTAAGCTTTAAAGAACTGGCAGGTTAAGATATTCTACATAACAACTTCTACACTACAACCTCTTTATAACACTGGAATCCAAAGCAAAAACCATGTTAGCTAAGCTACCATGTTGTATCCAAACCAAAATGTACACATTTCATAGACAAACGACCATAAATTGTCATTTTTCTATGTAATCTATACCATTTTGTTTGGATACAACAATTTTGGGGTCCATCTTTAAACCATTTATGATCTTTATATCTTAAACCATCTTATAATGAATTGTGAGTAGATTTTTAGTTGAAAAGTCATAAGGTTTAAGAGTGTTATCCAAAAAGTGTTTCCTTATTTCTCCACGAAAATACATGTTATTGGTACTCACTAGAATTGCATCAGTCCGGCAATTGTATTGAGTACCCCCAACTTACATTTTCTTGAAGAGATAAAGTATCAGTACCTTTTATTGAAAAGAAACATCTTACCTAGAGCTATGAAAGACCTTATTAACTATCTTTCTTAGACAACAAAAGACAATTCCTCACTTGCCCAGAAATTAGGGAATGGCAGTTCCTTTGATTCTTTTATCAGTTTTGTTGCACATGTCAGATAGTGCAGTAAAGTGTTTTAACTCTTTCAGCCTTGCAGACCAAAACATATACCTTTGCAAACATTGTAGATCCAGATTAGATGGCTTGTTGCCAGCCGTCACATCAGTTACTAAACTGATTGCCGTTCTGTTGTGGATTTTTGAATGACACCCTGATTTGCAATATCATCACGAAAACATACTATATAATTTCAACCCCCTTAAACCCCACTTTTATGTAGTAAAACTGGGGTTTACAGGGGTATAAATTATTTTTCTTATTTCTGCTCAAAAATATAGATTATGGGTACTCGTTAGAACCACCTCACCAAGGCAGATCTAACGAGTACCCACAATCTATGATAATATCAGAGTTTTTTATCTGAAAATTTTCAGTTTTTGGAGGTGAAATTTTCTATATATTTGAATAGGCATGTTTTCGTAATTTTGACAGGTCCAAATTCAAAGATACATGTAGAAGAGTGACTCAGTCTACTTGAGAAACTCAGGGATGAAAGGGTTAAAGCATTTTTCCATCAGCCTTTGCCTTAACTCTATGATCAGATATCGATCAGTGGAATAAAATTATAGAACAACTTGGCACACCTTCTCAAGATTTTATGAAGAGACTTCAACCTACAGTTAGAAATTATGTTGAAAATAGACCCAAATATGCTGGATATAGTTATGAAAAACTTTTTCCGGATGTTCTATTCCCTCCCGATAGTACAGAACATTCCGGTTTACGTTCAACATTAGCTAGAGATCTGTTGTCAAAGATGTTGGTCGTAGACCCTGGACGAAGAATCTCAGTGGATGAAGCACTTATGCATCCATATATTAATGTATGGTATGATGAGTCAGAAGTGAATGGGGTAAGTGATTCATTTGCTGTCTATTTTTCATTCTTAACCCTTGCCATGCTGAATAAATCAAGATGCAACACCCACTTCTAATTTTCAGTCATTCTGGGCCGAGTTGTTCAAAGCTAACGACGTTGTTAGTTAACGATTCTTTAAAATTTACATCAAGTGATACGCAAATATGCTGAAATTTTTTGCTGAAAAAATGTGAGTAGCTTTTGCAATGCAAAAGCTACTCACATTTTTCAGCAAAAAATATCAGAATATTGTATATTGAATCCGCTAAAACAGTTAACGAAATGACCCTTAACGAGCTCGTTAAGCTAATGACGCTTTGAACAACTGGACCCAGATTACTTAATCCAGGTTGTTGATAAAAAATCACATACTTAATGACAAAGTGCAGATTTAGATCAGTTTGCTTTTTCAGAAGCCTACTGATTTGGATCTACACTGTTTGCTAAGGCAGGGCTTATCCAGGTTCAGCAAGACCAGGGTTAACCCTTGGTGCTGAGCATGCTGGGTAGAATTTTCAGCAGACATTTTGAAATATTTTTCTTACTTTTCCAAGAAAACTGGGTTTGACATTTCATGCAAATTACCTCCATTGGAGACAGTTTGCAAGAAATGTCAGATCCTTTTTTCTGGGAAAAATAAGAAAACATACCATCAGTATTTCATTTGCTTAAATTGCCCAGAATGTGGTAAAAGTTAAAATGTTGAGGAAAACTGTAGCAGTCAGCATTCTTAAATTATTTTTTAGTGAAAATATGTCTTGGCATTTCATTTGAATCATCTGCTAGGCAGACAATTCACATGAAATGTCAAACCTTATTTTCTCTTACTATTAAAAAAAATCAATCAAACTGTCTTTTGCTGCAGTGGCGATTAACCATGTAAGGGTTAAATAGTTCATATTTTGACACAATCACAAATTTTGAATAATGGATCAACTGGAAATCCTGCCTAATATGCATACCCTCTATGGTTCTGCCTAATCTTCAGCCATTTTTCAAATGGATGAAAAGCGATTAGCATGATGTTTTTGAGGATTGATACACTTTCAGGGGAGGGCAACTCTCTTCTGAAAAGATGTCTTAAGGGAAAGAATGAGTGAAAATTAGTCATAATGCTTCCAAGAAGGGGAAGTAATACACTTTCAGGGGAGGCAACTATTTCAAATTGTTTTTGCCTCCCTTTTGAAAAAGTGTCTATTCTAAAAGGAAAAAAGTTGCTCCGAAACCCTTTCCTTTTAGAGTAGACCCAAGGAGAATAATTTTTTCCCTTTAAGAGTAGACCCCTTGCAAAGGAATTTGTTGCGTGGGAAAGCTAACAGGAAGCCTGAAAAAAATGTCTCCCTTGTACAGAATGACAGAAAATCTACCAAGTGTATCCCCTTTAATATAACGGAACAGAAGTATCCGGGTGGCCAAGTGGTTAGCACTTCTGATCAAGCAGTCCCGGGTTCAAATCCTGCTTGAGACAGAATTCAGCTCATGACTGTCAGGCACTTCATTGCACAGAGTCTTCCATTATCACCTTCCCATCATCTGGATATGACTAAAATAATGTTGAAAGGGACATAAAACACCACATTATCATTATTATTATACTGTATATATCACCACTATTTTTTAACTTTTTAAAATAACTTATTAAAATGATCGGACGCATCATTTCTGCACATTTACATCCTTTGAAGAAAGCAGCAGGTTAAAACTTTACGAGAGATATGAAAAAAAAAAACACTCAGTTAATGTTATGCTTTACAAAGATATTCAATATTTCAGCCGACCCCAGCTGCCTATAACCATGCTGTAGATGAGCAAGAACACACTGTTGAGCAGTGGAAAGGTAGGATATACACCATAATATACTGTAAAATTCTGCTATAAAGACCACTTGAAAATAAGACCACTCCACTATTAACCCTAGTCCTGCTGAACCCGGATATACCCTTCCTTTGCAAACAGTGTAGATCCAGATCAGTTGGCTTCTGAAGAAGCCAACTGATCTGGATCTGCACTGTTTGTCATTAATTATGTGAATTTATATCAACCGTCTGGATCAAGTAATCTCATTGGTGGAAAATTAGAAGCGGGCGTGACATCTTAATTTATTCAGCACGACAAGAGTTAAGACCAGCTTTTACCAGTCCCAAATGGGGTGTTCTTGTTATTCTACATAGTGCAGATAAGAGGGGGCATCTGGATAATATTTTCTCATTTCTCAACAAAAATTATGTTGAGTGATACTTGGATTGGTGTTAGATACTGGTCTAAAGTTTTGTTCTTTACAAGCCCCCATCTCCTCAGTTACTTCCAGTTCAATGTCACAGGTTTAGAATTTTTTTCACATTCAAACATTCACTTATTTACCTTTAAAGTTTTTTGTCCAACTGTAACAGAGTACAGGAATAGCTTCTGCACTACCCTGGGGTTTTTATTAAAAAAAATAAATCGTATCATGTTAAAGTTTTAGTTTAACATACTTTTAAGATGTCTATTTCCTGAATGCTTAAGCAGTTGAATTGATGTAAAATACTGGTCAAAAGATTTGTTCAGTGCAAGCTCCACCCCATGCAGTGACCCCATAGCTACAGATAAGAGGGGATATCCACATAATATTTTTCTTATTTCTCCACAAAACATGTGTTGTGGGTACTCATTAGAAGCACCTCGCTGAGGCCTTTCTAATGAGTACCCACAACATATGCTTTTGTGGAGAAATAAGAGATATCTGCATTTTTCTGATACAAAAGCACCTTATCTGTTGCTATGTGACCCAGATGTCAGTTCACAGACTGTTTTTCATATGATGAACAAGCATGATTTCAGATGAGCTTCCTTGTCTTGTGACAGCTTTTGTTGTATATGCATGGTAAATGTGTTAAAATTTCATATACACCAAAGTTTCTGACAGATAGCATAAATGCAAACAGTATTGATCCAGATCAAACAGCTCTAGAAGGAGCAGTCTGATCAGGGTTTGCACTGTTTGTTATTCTATTTAGTATTTCAAGAAACAACTGCATAAATTGCAAAATTTAAGCAAAAAAGTATGGAATAAAATGTTTGAAATTTTAAAACATTTACCTTATTAAAATATTATATGTGTTTGTTATTTCAGAATTAATATATAATGAAGTTATGGAATATGAAAATAGAGAAAAGGCAAAAGCAGCTATGCAAAACCATACAGGTAAGAAAGAGACGGCAACAGAATTCTAACAAGACTCCAGATTAACGAGGTATTCAAACGATTTTTTTTGTTTTGTTGTTGTCCTCTTCAAGCGCCAAACAAAACTTGTAGCAGCGGACATACTAATTTTTAGCTGTCCTTAGTCGAAGGCTCAAGAGGAGCTTATAGGATGGTAGGCCATCAGTCGCCCATCAGCACCTTTGACTAGTTATATCCACAGTCTGTCAGCTGATCTCAATCATCTCAATCATTTCTCAGCTATAGCATGCCAGGTAGGGCTTCGATGTCATAAGCTTTTCATGGAAACCCAATGAAAACCTTGGTTGGCATGGCAACCAGAAGGTCCCATAGACTTACAATGGGAAAATGCTTGTCATTACCAGAACTCCTTTAGTTTTAATTGGATGTTCCTGAAACTTGCAGATAAAGTGAACATGGATCGGATCATTAATTTTAGAGTTACATCCCTTGGTTACTGAAAAAGCCTCTGTTTGACTTTGTCATTAGTGTAACTTGTTCAGTTTTGATTGGTTCTTCCTGACACTTGCAGATAAGGTGGACATGGATGAAAGTTTGAAAAAGTTCAAAAACTGGTCAGATTGGATCATTTGTCTTAGAGATGTCCTCTTGATTGCTGAAATAGCCTCTGTTAGACATTGTCATCAGTATAACTCATTCAGTTTTGATTGAATCTTCCTGCAACTTGCAGATAAGTTGGACATGGATGAAATCTTGGATGAATTCGAAAAACTGGCCAAATTGGATTGTTTATCTTAGAGTTAGATCCCGTTGATTGCTGAAAATGCCTCTTTCAGGTTGAAACAAGGTGACCAGTTAGACCATAAGGTGGTACATCTTATGTTATTTCAAGGTTACAGTACACATGTTTTGATATCACTATTTTTAACTCACCTGAGCCTTTAGGCTCATAGGTGAGCTTATAGTATAGGCAGGCTCTGCTGTCCATCCGTCGTCCATTGTCCACACTCTTCAAACCTCTTCTCAGTAACCACTGGGTCAATCAAAGCCAAATTTCATATGGAACCTTTATGGGTAGGGGAAACGAAAGCTTTTTTGCAGCATCTGGGTCACATGACAAAGATGGCCACCATGCCCATGTATGGTAAAAAACCCTTTAAGAATCTTCTCCAGAACAAAAAGGCCAATGGCCCTAGGGCTTGGTATGCAGCATTAGGGACATGGGTCCAATGAAGTTTGAAAAATTTATAACCTTTGGTTGACCTTGACCTTTTTTACGGAAAGGTCATATTTTTTTACACAGACTTATAGGCAAAACTCTAAAAATCTACTTGTCTGAAAGAAGAAGGCACAGGCCTTTGATATTTAGTATATAGCTTTATCTTATGGACCTCTACTAAGATTGTTCAAATCATTGCCTTTGGTCAAAAATGGCCCCACCCCAGGGGTCACTTATTTTTCAAAGACTCATATACGGAAAACTTCAGATGTCTTCTCCTCAGAAACTATTGGGCCAATCAAAGCCAAATTTCACATGGAGCCTCAATGGGTAGGGGGAACGAAAGTCTGTTTGCCGCATCTGGGTCACATAACTAAAATGGCCGTCATGCCCAATTACGGTAACAACCCTTTAAAAATCTTCTCCTCTGGAACTGAAGAGTCAATGGGCCTAGGGCTTGATGTGCATTATTGGGGATATGGACCCAATAAAGTTTGAAAAAATGATAGCCTAGGGTTGGCCCTGACCTTTTTTATGGAAAGGTCAATTTTTTTTTTTTACATTTTTAAAAAAAAAAAATCCTCTTGTCTGAAAATAGAAGGTCCAAAGCCGTATTTTATGTGAAGTGTCTGTTTCACCAAATTTATTGAAGCTAAATTCCATACCAAGTTAGTATAGGATACAGAGACCATACCCATATGTTTCAGTCTTTGAAATTGTTACCATAAGCTTGCTCAGAACAAATAGTCTCAGGTGAGCTACAGGACCATTAGTCCTCTGGTTTAAAGATTTTTCAGATTTGACTTAGTTTCAGGATAACTCTTCATACAGTTACACCACATTTTGGTAGTTGTTACTCTTTAAAGGTAGCTCACACACAACTTAATTTCTGGCCAACTTTGTCTACAGCTTTTCTCTATCAAGCTGAAAGTTATTGGATAGTAAGACCATGAAGTGGAGCAGCGTGTATTCTTTTGAGGTGAATATTAAGAACATTATAATCCTTAAAAGATTTTGAAAAAGTTTGAAAACCTACACAGTCTGATACATAGAGTTATGTCCCTTGATGTCAAAGCTTCCTTTAATTAGCTCTGTTTGCTGCATAGCTCCATTGGTTTTAATTGGATCTTCATTAAACTTGCAGATGAGGGAGACATGAATATGTTAAGAGTTATATCCTCCAGATTAATGAATGTTGTAGACTTTGAGTGATGACCTACTTTTCAGCACAAATGAGTGTTAAGGACAACCATGGTTATCTTGTTTTTCTTTTCATAGTGAATTGTTTGTCAAGAGTTATTTTCTGTGAAAAATGATAAAAAGAAAATTAAAAGTGTCGTCTGCTGCACTTGTGATTGGCGCTTTAAGGGTTAAATCAAGATTGCATGTGTGCCCAGCTATGACTGATAAGCCTGCGCATCTGCACACACAGATCAGAGTCTTCGCTATCCACCTGAAAATGCATTGCATGCTTGGCTACCCACATCCATGTATTAACTCTTTCCCCACTAGTGGTGACTTTAGTCATCTGCTGATAACCTTTGCAAACAGCTGGACCCAGATCAGGCCCGACAAAAATGCCGGAGATCCTGATCTGGATCCAAACTGTTTGACACTCTGATGGTATTCCTGAAAGATTTTTTTGAAAAAGTTAATATTAAAACAAATCCACAGATGACAAAAAAGCATGCAAAAGTACCCACCATGCAAAGAGTTAACAAGGACAGTTGTGTGTTAATGGTGCAGTTTTTTTTTTGTTTTTTTTTTAATTTTTTGAGATGTTCCAAATGAGGCATCCTTTTCAACCAAAAGGTACTGATATTTTTCTTATTTCTCCACAAAAACGTGGTGGACAGTCGTTAGAAGCACTTCCACAAGGCGCTTCTGATGAGTACCCACAACATACGTTTTCTTGGAGAAATAAGTAAAATGCTTCTAATGCCCGTCTTTACTAGAGCTGTGAGGATTAGCTCACATTTCTGGAGGACAGGCTCATCCCTTCAGATGATTGGAGGGACTTGTGAAGAGGGGACATTTCTGCCAAAATTATCGTGTGTGTGTTTTTTTTCCAATTTGTTTTTTCTCCATTTTGAAAATAGTTCCACTCTAGAAGAAAAGAATTGCTCCCCCTTTAATGTGTATTAGGAAGTGTCCAGGTGGCTGAGTGGTTAATGTGCCTGACTGTGGATCATGAGGTCCCAGGTTTGAATCCTGCTGGGTGGAATTCAGCTCATGACTAAATGTTTCATTGCATAGAGCCTTTCATTTCGATCACAAAGTCCCAGGTTTGAATCCCTCTGGAGGTGAAATTCAACTCACGACTGTATGCTTCATTGCACAGAGCCTTTCATTTCATTATCACCCTTCCATCATCTCGATATGATTTAGATAATGTTGAAAGGAATGTAAAACACCAAGGCCCAGTTGTTCGAAGCGTCATTAGCTTAACAAGCTTGTTAAGGGTCATTCCATTAACTGTTTTAGCGGATTCAATATACAATATTCTGATATTTTTTGCTGAAAAAATGTGAGTAGCTTTTGCACTGCAAAAACTACTCACATTTTTTCAGCAAAAAAAATCAGCATATTTGCGTATCACTCAATGTAAATTTTAACGAATCGTTAACTAACGACATCGTTAGTTTTGAACAACTGGGCCCAAATCATTAATTTGTATTATGGGAAAAGGGCCCTTATGCCATATGATCAGCATCCCCGCAGTCTCTGCATGGCCATTTCAGTTCCTGAACAAATTCTGCAGTATTCAATGATTCCATAAATGAACATCAAATGTGTCAGAGCATGACAAAACCAACAAAATGGCATGTGCACCCAGCGAAGACTCAGATCAGCCTGGGCATCTGCCCAGTCTGATCAGAGTCTTCACTGTGCCTACAACAGGTAGCTAAGGACCCAAGCTTTCTTCATGCGGATAGCGAAAACTGATCAGATTGGGTGGATGCCCAGGATGATCTGAGTCTTGGCTGGGTGCACATGCCATTTTGTTGGTTTTGTCATGCGCTGGCTCAAATGTGCAGGCTGATCTGGGCCATTGATGTACTTATATTGAATAATGCTGCTTTTCCCTTGTTGTGCATTATTTGTGTTGTTAGGCGGGGTTGTAGGGTGCTAGGGGGTTTGCTGTGCTTCCAGCATGTGGGGGTAGGGGGCATGTTGGTATTTCTTCTGTTTCTGTGCTGTCATTGTATCCTTCTCCTGTATTTCTCTCTTTCTTCTCTTCTTCTATTTCTTCTGTCCCTTTTCTCTTGGAGACAATACAAAATGTTCCATGAGGGTTGATTTTTTGTTAATGCTTAAGATATTGGGTAAAAATTTCAGCTGACAACAAATTTACAACATTTTTCTTATTTTTCCCAGAAAATAGGTTTTGACATTTCATGCAAATAGTCACAATTTGCATGAAATTTTAAAGCCTATTTTCTGGGAAAAAATAAGGAAAAAAGTATCAATTTATTGCCTGCTGAATCAGCGGAGAGATTCGTAAAGGTGAAGCTAAAACTTGATTTTGATTGAGCTGAGGTTTTATGGCACTGTCAGCCTAATAGGGTAATGTCAAGCCTGACAGTTTACATAACCACACTGTTCCTGGGCAGGTTTAGTTCTCTAAGCAGATAACCAGCATTTGTGCAGGTTTTTTCACCAAACACTACTAAGCGTTAAAATCGTGTTGAGCTGGACAGTTTACAAAACCACATTTTTCCTTGGCAGGCTTAGTCCTTTAAGTGGTTAACCAGTACTTGTGCACATTCATTCGCCAGAAACTGACAACTGCCCCACTTGAATGGAAGGAACAGAATGACAATAGAAAATATTTAATGATCAATCTCATTAAATGTTTTTTGAGGTCATTCTCTCCCTTCCACTGATTTATGACCCTAATTGGAAGTGACCGAGTGGTTAGCACTCTTGACTTACGATCATGAGGTCCTGGGTTAGAAATCCTGCTAGAGGCAGAATTCAGCTCATAGCTGTACGGCGCTTCACTGCACAGAGCCTGTCATTATCACCCTTCCATTGTCTCAATATGACTTAAATGATGTTGAAAGGGATGTAAAATATCAAATCATCATGTCCCAAATTGGTGGACTGGGCTGCAAAGCCTCAACTAAAAGAAAAAAAAAAAAAAAAGAAGAAAACACCCCAAAAAACAAATACAGTTTTGTTTATGTTTCAGGGGCTGATGTTACACCAAACAACGATGCAACAGTTGATGGTGTGGCTTCCGGAAATTCCACGGCGAACCGAGCACGATGAAACCAAATTTATCTGAATAGGAATGTCTTCAAATGAGTCGCTCCAAGAGAAAACCTACCGTATGTCATGTGTGATTGGAAGAGGCCCAGATAAGCTTGTACTCCTGCACAGTCTGGTCATAGCATTCAGAATTAAGACTTCACAACCATAGCTTCAGATAAGAGGGTATCCATATAAATATTTGTCTTATTTAACCCTTGTAGGCTAAATAAACTCCCCCACACTATATGAAGAATCCATGCAAATTGTCCATGTATAGGCATGAAAGCATATGTTTTGGGTTCTCATTGATGAGTACTCAGTACATATATATATTTTGTGAAGAAATAGGAAACATATTTATTTGGAAACCACTTGTATCTTGGGCCATGATTCCCCTTTTATCTGAAGCTGTGATGTTTGTTGAACCATGATTAGATTGCACAGGTGTCAGGACTAACCTGGGCCTTCACTGTTTTCATATGACATAAGGTAGGTTTTCTCAACGTGTGGCTTAACGCTTAGCACTCGGGTAAAAAGTTTCAGCAGATGACATATTGAAATTTGTTTTTTTTTTTATATTTTTCCCATAAAACAGGATTTGACATTTTATGCTAATTGTCTCCATCGGAAACAATTTGCGTAGTTGGCAAATCCTGTTTTTTGGGGAAAATAGAAAAATATCAGCAATTTGTCATCTGCAGAATTAGCCCAGAGTGTGGTAATGGTTAACTAGGAATGTCTTCAAATTATATAGTGCTAATATTACCAATACAATGAATTGACTATGATACTGAGATATGAAATGTTCAAAATATATTTTACTTCCAAAAGACTAATTTAGGGCTGTGGTTAAGAGAGATTTAGAGGACAACTTATTATATATCTCCAGATAAGTGGGGTATCCACATAATATTTTTCTTATCTCTCCACGAAAACATATGTTGTGGCTACTCATTAGAAGTGCCTGGCAATATTTTTCTTATCTCTCCACAAAAACATGTTGTGGGTACTCATTAGAAGTGCCTTGCCAAGGCACTTCTAATGAGTACCCACAACATATGTTTTCATGGAGAAATAAGAAAAATATCAGTATTTTTGGGTTGAGAAAAAAATGCACCTTGTCTGGAGCTATGTTCATAGCACAAGATGAGAATTTTTGCTACTCAAAATTATTGATATTTTTCTTCTTATTTCATTGTCTGGATATGACCCTAATGGTTGACTGTGCTGTAAAACCTCAACTCAATTTTCTTATTTCTAAATGAAATATTATGGTTATTGAATGGAACTATCTTACTGAGGTGGTTTTTTTTTCAGTTATGCAAACATGTTTTCATGGAGAGCTAAAAAATATCAATCATAGCTCTGAATAAGTGGAGAAGCCAGATCTCTTCTTCATTTCTCCACATAAATCTATGTTTTTGGTACTCATGAGAAGGTACACAACATAGCTTTTTGTGGAGAAGTAAGTAAAATATCAATAATTTTAACCCTTAAAGAGCCAAGAAAAACTGCATCTGAAAATGTCGTCTGTTTATGTCGTCTGCTGAATATTCTTGCAAACTTTTTGAACCTATTTTTGCATACAGGCAAACAGTGTGGACTCAGATCAGACTGCTCCTAAAGGAAAAATGACTTTTAAAATCACAAGCAGATGACAAGGCAGACGACAATTGTTGTGATTGGCGCTTTAAGAGTTAAGTTGGAACAAAAATGAGCAACCTCATGACAAAACCAACAAAATGGCATGTGCACCCATCGAAGACTCAGATCAGCTTGGGTATCCACCCAGTCTGATCTGTCCGTAGCTACCTGTTGACTGCACACCAAAGACTCTGATCAGACTGAGTGGATGCCCAGGCTGATCTGAGTCTTCACTGGTATGTGCACCCATGGAAGACTCAGATCAGCTTGGGTGTCCACTCAGTCTGATCAGTTTTTGCTGTCCGTATGAAGAAAATTTGGGTCCGTAGCTACCTGTTGACTGCACAGCAAAGACTTTGATCAGACTGGGTGGATGCCCAGGCTGATCTGAGTCTTTGCTGGCACACATCCATTTTGTTGGTTTTGTCATGAGCTGGCTCCAATATGTAAGTACTCATCAGAATGACCTTTCTGAGGCAGTTCTTATAATTATGAGTACCGGCATCATATATTTTTGGTATGCAAGTTTCTTCTGTTTTTTTTTGACATAAAAAAGTTTATTATGGTTCTTGGAATTGCCTCAGAGATTATTCTATTCAGTGTCCACAACATATGTGTTTATGCTAAATTATAAGTTTTCCAAAATTGTTCAAAGCCCTAGATGAGGCACTTTATTCTTCAAAAAAATTATTGATATATTTCTTAGTCTGCATGAAAACATATGTCGTTGGTATTCATTAGGAGTACCGCAGTGACATACTTCTAATGAACAATCACACAGCATATGATTCCCAATGCACGAAAAGGACCCTTATGCAATTTGCAGACAATGCAGGCCCAGATCAGCCTGCGCATAAGCGCAGGCTGATCTGGGCCTTCATTGTCCGCTTACAGAATCAATGGATACTGTAGTATATGTCGACAAATGGTGACTTCTCAGATCAGACTGCATGGATGTGCATACTTATTAAGTTATATGGACCTTGTCTGTTCGTAATGGCATAAGGGCCTTTTTCCCATGTAAATTATTTCTTCTGGATACTCTTCTTACCTGGAGATAGAATTGTCAACAAACTATCAGTATAGTATTTCAAGGATAGTTATGAATTCAAGCATTATTTGGGCTACGCCAAGCAAAAATGTGTCTTCGGGCATATACCGACGGCAAAGACCCAGACAAGCCTGCGCATCCAAGCAGTCTGATCAGGCTTCCTCTGTCCGTGAACAGTATCACTGGATACTACAGAATGTATAAAAGAGAGCAAAGGCCCATATGATACTTTGCATGTGCAGGATGATCTGAATCTACACATTTTGTGCATGCTCAAGGGCACTTTTTCGCTTGATGTGGCCCATTTTCATATAGCTGATTGTTAGTGGTGGTTAGACAGAGCCTGAACATGCCTAATATTCTGGGCCCAGTTGTTCAAAGCTAACGACGTCGTTAGTTAACAATTCGTTAAAATTTTCATCAAGTGATACGCAAATATGCTGGAATTTTTTGCTGAAAAAATGTGAGTAGCTTTTGCAGTGCAGTGCAAAAGCTACTCATTTTTTTCAGCAAAAAATATCAGAATATTGTATATTGAATCCGCTAAAACAGTTAAAGAAATTACCCTTAACAAGCTCGTTAAGCTAATGACACTTTGAAAAACTGGGCCCTGATAAATTGCTTCCTTATTTCATCACAAAAGCATGTTTTGTCTTTTTACAGAAACATTTTCTGGAATCTCAGAAGTGTCCTGGTACTAAATTATTCTAATAAGACACTTTGTATATGATTTCTGAGAATTGTTTTTGCGGAGAAATAAGACAAAACATTATTTGCATATATATGTCATATGTTCACTATGTTTGACAGGCCAATAGATCTATCATGACAACTTTGTTAGTGAAGTCATCTACTTGTTATTGTGATATTTGTTGTTTGAAAGCAGGCACTCATCTCATCTTACATGTTAAAGCAGCTGGTATACAGATTATGTTTAAAGGGAAACACAGGGTTGATAAAGTATCTGAGATGAAAGTTTTTGTCATATGTAAATTTGATCAAAATTGGATATTAAAGAGGTTTAAAGATTTAAAAACCATTATCGAGGGTGCTGCCATTTTAAATATTTAATCCATTGTAGACGGAATGAACTCTCCCACACTATATATTGGAAGATTCTAATTTCGATTTTAGGTACGTCAGGCTATGAATTTAGATATTCTTAGAGAAAAATGATTGAACTATTTGCAAACAGGAGAGACCCTGATCAGACGCTACTTTCTGCGGCTTACAGTGGGTTAATAAGGTTCTAAACATTTCATGGCCCAGTTGTTCAAAGCGTCGTTAGCTTAACGAGCTCGTTAAGGGCCATTTCGTTAACTATTTTAGCAGATTCAATTTACAATTTTCTGAAATTTTTTGCTGAAAAAAAAGCTACTCACATTTTTTCAGCAAAAAATTTCAGAATATTTGCGTTTCACTCGATGTAAATTTTAACGAATCGTTAACTAACGACGTCGTTAGCTTTGAACAACTGGGCCCAGTATGTTAAATAAAATCTTCTGTCTGACTGAAAAAATTAAATTAGTTCTCAAGCCAAATCTGAAAATGCCTAGAGAAGCTTTAGTATATACACAAATATAGAGGTTGAATATTGTTGCAAATCATATTTAGTTTTTGCATATATAAATAAGGCTTCATGACATCATACAGCCTCATTAACAATTCAAAATGGCAGCACCCATAAAAACAATTTTGATATCTTCAAACTTTGATAATTAACTTGTTTTTCATCAGATTATGATCAAAATTGCATACGGTAAATGTCCTCAAATTTTGTACACCATAGTTGTTGACAAAATGTCATATGCATACTGTGCAGACCCAGATCAAACTGCTTCTGAAGGAGCAGGCTGATCAGGGTCTGCACTGTTTGCCATTCCACTTAAAGGGGAACACAACCTGTAAGCACTTTGTGCTGCAAAGTAAAGAGCTTTACAAACTATGAACTTTGATACATATTTGATCAAAATTGGTCAAGAATTAAGGAAGTTCTTGACAGTTGAATATTTTAACATTGGTAGTATGGGTGCTGCCATTTTGAATATTTAATGAGGTTTCACAAAAGTTAAAAAATCTGTTTTAAAAGTTGTTCTACTTACAAATTTGGATTACTTTGGAAGAAATGATTGCTTGTCACTATAATTCAGTATATGTTAAACACTGTAGCAAAATATTCTCGAAGACCCATTATAATTGGGTTTTTATATATTTTATTTGGGCTGTATGACATCTAGCGCCTAAAATATGGTAATACCACTGTAACATCCATATTTGTCTACCGAGTTTGATAAAACTTGCATCAAAGTAAATGGTTTGCTTAGCACTTTACTCTAGGAGACCTAACAACTTACTTTGCATTCTCCTTTAATATTTTAAGAAACAACTGCATAAAAAGCAAAATTAAGGCCAGAAAAGTATAGAATAAAGTGTTCGAAATTTTAGGACATTTACTGTAGTTTGCCAAGATATTGCAGGTGGGATACATTCTTCACCAACACTGCTTTTCCCTTTAACATGAGAAGAAAAAGGGCCTTTTTGCCATATGGGCGATAACTGTCCACATTAGCATACTCTTTTGTGTCCAGGTAGACTCATGCATTTTATTAGAAGTACAAGGTAAAGAGTTAGGTATGCAAATATTCTGGGTAAATACAGTATCCCAAATTTATGGTCCAAAATTCATACCTCCACATGAGGTCATATTGGTTTTATTTTGTCCCAAAATGACTGAAATACCATAGAGGGGATGGGATGTTAACCCTTGTCATGCTGTATAAATTTAGATGCCATGCCCACTTCTAATTTCCGGCCAATCAGATTACTTGATCTGGGGTTTTGATAGAAATTCACATATTTATTGACAAACAGTGCAGATCCAGATCAGTTGGCTTCTTCTGAAGCCAACTGATTTGGATCTACACTGTTTGCTAAGACAGGGCATGTCGTGTTCAGCAACAGAAGGGTTAAAAGACAGGAATATAAAAAAAAAATGTTGGCTTGCTAAGTAAATTGTTCTGTGCAGATGTATGTGACATTCTGCTCAGGTTCAAGAAAACATAGACATCTGTTTTACAGATTTATTCCATTCTTTGTTGGCTGCTCAGGTTTTGGTGTTCCAGGCTGGACAATGTTTTACCATTTTTGACCTGCTGAATTTGAATATGAACAGACATATTCACTGGATAGGTTCATCAGGGTATCCAAAGAAGAATTTTTACTAAATATATCTGAAAACAGAAACTGTCACTGTAAGTAATTATTCTTCTGTGGATATGATCAAAAGAATTCTTTGGATTAATGAACAGTCATACTTTTGAAATACAAATGTACTTTTCAAGTTGTTTTTCTGAGAATGCAGCTTGGACTACTGGATACAGGATTAGTCCAGTCTTGGATTGTTTTTCTGCCAGGGTCACCAGTTTATTTAGTGCCTCATCGATTTAATATGTGAGAAAACGTACCTTCTGACATGTGTGCTCAGTGACGAATCAAATCAACCTGCCCCTCCATGCAGTGCTCAGCCTTCATTATCCCGATGAAGAAACTTTGCATCTAAAATGCACCTAGTAAAAGTTCTGATCAGACTGTGTGAATGAGCAGGCTGATCTAAAGTGTCACTGGGTGAAAGTCCGAAGGTTCATTTTCTGACGTTGCGCCTTGTTTGTTATGCTTCACAGTTTTTCATTTAGATTTGGAACTGGTATTTGTATAGAACATGTAGCATCATCTCTGGAATCATAATAGTCGACTCTCATTATCTCTACTTAGCTTATCTCAAATAACCGCTTATCTCAAAGTGAAAATCTGGTCCCTATTTTAATATGGAAATCTAATAACAGGTAACAGAATATTGTGGAAAATAGGAGAAATTGCTCTCTTTTCCACATTTTCCATATATCTCTAACTTCAGGAGTCAAATTACATATTTGTTTGTGAAATATGGTTGTTCAATTTATTTTTTTCCTCAATTCTGCAAATCAGATATGTTGAGGTACGGCATAGTGCCAGATAAGAGGGGGGTATTCAAATAATATTTTTCTTATTTCTTGATGAAAACATGTTGTAGGTACTCATTAGAAGCACCTCACCAATGTGCTTCTAATGAGTACCCACATCATACGTTTTCATGGAGAAATAAGAAAAATATCAGGGCCCAGTTGTTCAAAGCTAACGCTGTCGTTAGTTAACGATTCGTTAAAATTTATATCAAGTGATATGCAATTATGCTGAAATTTTTTGCTGAAAAAATGTGAGTAGCTTTTGCAGTGCAAAAAGCTACTCACATTTTTTCAGCAAAAAATATCAGAATATTGTATATTGAGTCCGCTAAAACAGTTAACGAAATGACCCTTAACGAGCTTGTTAAGCTAACGACACTTTGAACAACTGGGCCCAGTACTTTTCATTTGAAAAAAGTGCCTTATCTGGTGTTATGGGTAAGGAATAACATCTTGAAGTGTTCAGTGAGACCCTTGGACTTCAAGATAACGAGTGGACTGTATTGCAGTATTTCAGCCCATAAAGCACCAATCAGAACCGCAGAAAAAAATTCAGACTGTGGTTTGCTTCAATTTTTGAATCATACTTAACGATTATTTGAGTTTATGCCAAAACATTGTGGTCATTCATAGGAAGCCTCTCACTAAAGGTATTCCAGCGAGTGCCCTCAAGGTACTGTTTGGTGCAAATCTGACAGAATCATCTCCTAAATACTCCCCTTACCAGAACTATTTTTTGGGCTTTGCTGCTATGTGTGCCGTAAAACAGTGCATCACGAAAACACGCCTATATAATTTTGACCCCCTTAAATCCCACTTTTATATAGTAATACGGGTTTGCAGGGGTATATATTATTTTTCTTATTTCTGCTCAAAAACATAAATTGTGGGTACTCATTAGAACTGCCTCGGCAAGGCAGTTCTAATGAGTACCCACAATCTATGTTTTCAGCAGAAATATGAAAAACATCAGAATTTTTCAAGTGAAAATTTTCCGTTTTTGGTTGTAAAATTTTCAATATATTTGAACAGGCGTGTTTTCGTAATGGACTGTTACATGTTTGTGTTGTCTACTATTTATCTGAATTATTTGGTCAGATTGGCCTGAACAAATAGTTCTGACCACGATTAGACACAGCAGAATGCAGTGTCTGGTCAGCATCTACACTGTTTGCCATTCATCCAGCTGTTTTAAGATATGTCAATAGGCTAGGCAGAAAATGGACTGATGATAAATGTCCTAAAATTTGAACACTTTATTTCAAACTAGTTTGGCCTAAAGTTTGTTTTTTATGCAGTTGTTTCTTGAAATACTTAGTGGAATGGCAAACGGTGTAGACCCTGATCAGACTGCTCTTTCAGGAGCAGTCTGATCAGGGTCTGCACTGTTTGCATATGCCATTTTGTCAGAAACTTGAGTGTTCGAAATTTTAGGACATTTACCATGTCCAACTATTAGGAAAAATATGGTAAGGAGAGGTGTCCAAATACTTAGGAAAAATACAACATCTTTGTCAGTTACATTCTGTACCCCTCTGAAGTTATATATAGTATAGAACTTTTCCTATTC
Organism: Anodontia alba; assembly: GCA_964016985.1. Lineage (NCBI taxonomy): Eukaryota > Metazoa > Mollusca > Bivalvia > Lucinida > Lucinidae > Anodontia > Anodontia alba. Next base: position 133,116,458 of record OZ024822.1, read on the forward strand.
TCTCATGCCAGAATAAAACACATGTACATAGGGGATCTTACATTCATGGTCATTTCATATGAAATTTATGAAACGAGAATTTAGCGAGTTTCACGAATTTCGTATGAAAAGACCACAAATGTAAGATTCTGTTTATCATACGACTTTTAAGCTGTATTTATGGCCATAGAAGTTGAACCATTTTACAATGGTGTGATGGTGTAACACGCCAGTAACCAAGTGTTACGTATCGTGTGGTCATATTTTTATAACATGACGTTATCCACTGAATAGAGGCGATGACTTATGATAAAAAAATTTATTGTATTTACCCTAAAATATCCAGGTACTTACAATTCAGTACTTACTGAAATGTAAGGGGATTGGATAGATTGGTACCATGGAGGCTCTTTTGCACATTTGGTGTGCAAGGGGTGGGGGAGGCCCCTTTGCAAGTTTATCACGCAGGAGGTTGGGGGGGTGGGGGCTTGAACACGTAACACTGATTGGCTCCCATGGGGAACAAATTCTTCCCTTTTAGAGTTCACCTCTTTTCTGAAGGGAGCCAAAATAATTTTGACACAAGTTGCTTCCCCTTCATGTAATGACACACAGTGCAGATTGTTCGCATTAACATAGGGGCAGTTTGATCAGGGTCTGCACTGTTTTTTTAAGGCTTTTCTGTCTGAAAATTCACAAGACAATTTCCAGGTTAGTAGTTCTTCTTTTGATATGATATCTATCAAAATCATCTCACTGAGGCAATTCTAATGAACATTTAATCACTAAGCATGCATGATAGAAATTACAGCACAACATTGTTTAAATCTTTTTTTTCCCTGTTTTTCCTAAGAAATTAAGGTTTCAGTTTAGATGCAGATTGTCTTATTAGACAGTTTGCATGAAATATTCAACCCTATTTTCTGGGAGAAGGAAAATGTCACAATCTTGTCAGCTGAATTTGCCCTGAGAGTGCTATAACTTAAGGTTGAACTAAAAAAGGTAGTAGTATGTTTCAGTTGGAAAAAGTTTCTGATGTACAACATAGAAAAAGGGCCCTTAAGATGTGAAGAGGAAAAATCCTGGATCAGCCTGCGCATACATGTACTGTGATCAGGGCCTTCCAGTTCTTTTGTATATAGTCTGTAAAATCTATTAAATCTTTGTAAGGGGAATCAATACACTTTCAACAGAGACAACTGTTAGAATGGTTTTTGCTCCCTTCTGAAAAGTAGTCTAGGGAGCCAATTCTTTTCTTTTATAGTAGACCCCTTTGGGAAACAGACTTGGGGTGCAGGAAAGCAAACGGGAAGTCTCAAAAGTTGTCTCCTGTGTTAAAAATGGCAGAAAATCTACCAAGTGTATCCAGTCTCCTGATAGCAGTGATATGACTGCACGAATGGGCAGGCTGATAAGGTTTTCCTTGCCTGCATGTGCGATAAGAGCCCTTTTCCCTACTTTGTGTTACATCTTGTCTGGATTTCTGTATGTGTTGTTGTTTTAGAGCTATATACATAGCTGTTGGTATTTATAACTTGTTTTTATACCTGTATATGTTAGCTAAAAGCGTCTTACAATTTTGGAAGAAAAATACAATTTAATCACATGAGAAAGGGTTTTTAGGGAGTACCATATTTACTCTAAATATTGGGACACCTCAACTCCTCACCATACTTGTCTGTTAATTTGTAAAGGTCTTTTGCACTAGCTGTTGATGTGTTTGATGAGTGGCAAACAGTGTAGACCCTGATCAGATGCTGCATTCTGGGGCATCTGATCTGGGTCTACTCTGTTGCTCCAGTCTGTCTGTCCCAATACTTAGGGTTATTACAGCAAGAAAAATATCATTTGTTGTTGATTAGGGGAAAAAAGGTCTTATCATCTTACCAGCCAGGTTCTATAGCACAGTCGGTAATACATCTGACTGCAGATCGAGGGATTGCGAGTTTGAATCCAAGCTCGGCCACAATATTTTTGTGCAGATTGATCCTGAAGTCATCCTCCCTTTCTGCTAATTCAAGGAGGGGGGCCAGTCATCAGTTACTGGTGAAAGTATGTGCACAAGTACTGGTTAACCCCTTAGAGGATTTAGCCTGCCCAGGAAAAGTGTGAGTAGGTTAATTGACCTGCTCAACATGACCTTAAGAGAGTTGACTGGGCTGTAACTCAAATGAACAAATGGTCTTATCTATACCAATATCAACAGAAGTAAGGCCCTGATCAGACTGCACAGATGCATAAGGCAGTCTAGGCCTTCACTGTATCTTTATGTACAAAGAAGACCTTTCGCATTGTTGGGTACAGCCCAGTTTGTACTTGAAATTTTACTCAGCTGCTGTGTTGCCATGTTTTTACATTGTTTAGTACCTGTGTTTTTTCACACTTAGCAGGCTATGGGCAAATTCTTCAGTCAACAAATCATTGATATTCTTTTCTTTTTCCCCCAGAAAATAGGACTTGACATTTCATGCAAATTGTCAGAGACAATTTGCAAGAAATGTCAAATCCTATTTTCTGGGAAAAATAATAAATATATATCAAAATGTTGTCTGAAATTTGCTAAGCGTTAACCTGAAACATGACATGTAATACACACTGTGATGATAGTAATATTGCAATGTGCTAACCATAACAGGAATTGGTTGATTTTTTGCTTATCTATTTTATGAAGGAAATGCTTTTTGTGACTTTCCTGTCAGCTTTCCTGCACACTAAGCTCCTTCTAAAAGAGAGTCTACCCTCAAAAGAAAGAATTTGCTCCCCATGGGAGCAAATTCTTTCCATTTAGAGTAGACCCATTTTCAGAAAAAGGTTTCCTGTGTAGGAAAGCAAACAGGAAGTCACAACACTTGCCTCCTGTGTTAAAAATAGTGGAAAATGTACCAAATGCATCCAGTGTCCTTAATCTTGATCTATACTGTATGGGTATTTCTGTCCAAATGTTGAGAGTAAATATGTTAGATTCTGTTTACTTTAATGCTTAGTATTGTGGGTAAAATTTTCAGCAGACGACATATTGAAAAAAGTTATCTTATTTATCCCAGAAAATAGGTTTTGACATTTCATGCAAATTGTCTCCTTAGGAGAAAAATCTCATCAATTTGTTGTCTGCTGAAACAGCCCTTAGCATGGTCATTGTTTAGAATGGATTATCATTTGATCTCAGTATGTAATGTTCTTCTAATTATGTCATAGAAAAATGCTGAAACAGTAGTTTTAATGCTGAGCACCATGGGTAAAATTTTCAGCAGATTACGTATTGAAATATTTTTTCTTATTTTTCCCTGAAAACAGGTTCTGACATTTGATGCAAGTTGTCGCCAAAGGAAAAATAAAAAAAAAAATATATTATCAGTTTGTCTTCTGCTGAATTAGCCCAGAGAGTGATAAAGTTTAAACATGCTCTGTCAATAGTATTATACAGTGAAACCTGTGTAAGAAAGCCACCTTTGAAATTGACTTTAGTGGCTGATGTGGAAAGGTGGCTGTCTTATAAAGGTACATGTCATGTAATTTTGCTAGCAAAATTACATGACATGTACCTTTATAAGAAAGAGGCTTTTTTCGCATCAACCACTATTTAAAGTCAATCTCAAATGTGGCTCTCTTACACAGGTTTCACTGTAACTAGGATGATGAAACTAGTTTTTTTAGCGATGATAAAAATCGTCTGTTTTCCTGAGGTCTGTTTTCGCATCCAGAAATAATCAGCATAAGTTAATACACTAACGCTTACCATGCTTTTAGCAAATTCAGCACATGACAAATTGATATTTTTCCCAGAAAATAGGCTTTGGCATTTCATGCAAATTGTGGCCTAAGGAGACAATTTGCATTAAGTGTCAAAGCCTATTTTCTGGGTAAAAAAAAAAAAAAAAAAAAAAAAAAAAAAAAAATTCAAAATGACATCTGCCGAAATTTTTACCCAGCATGCAAAGTGTTAATGAAATGAAACCTGTCTTGTATGGATTTTTATGTGGCTTTGATCGTTCTGTCTGCATTAATTTCCATTTTTGTGTGTTATTTTTCCTTTCATTTAATGATTAGTTTTCTTTTTGTAATTTTTCGGGTGGGGGTATGAGGCTAGGGTGGAGTTGGGTCAGTTTGAAAAGATTTATTAAGAAGGTTCATTTTTGTAGGTATGTACGCAATGTCATAAGTTATGATGATAGTTTCCATAATTTCACGTTCAATGCAGTAGCACATCCTTAAGATGAATTTACAATGTTGCTAAGCAATTACGTTAAAAAAATGTCCCACAGTTAATATATAAAAATGCCGTATATAGAACCCTGCATTGGAAAATCTACTAGATGGTGTATGGGCACAGCAAGGACCCAGAACAGCCTGCCATACCTGGTATAAGATAATCCACAATGTCAGAAAACATATCTTCGAACATGTCAGCCATCAGGCTGCACATTCGTTCAGACTGATCAGAATCTTCACTGGGCACATTTTGGATAGCCAATGATGCAAAGTTTCTTCATGCGGCCAATGAAGACTCTGATCAGACTGCGCAGATGCGCAGGCTGATTTGAGTCTTTGTTGGGCTTACATGTCAGAAGGTACATTTTCTCACGATGCTTTTATCATCTGATATTTTCTTTCTGTATGATAAAAATGTCATAACCTGTCTTCTTGGAAGATATTGTAAGAAAATATAGATTTTGATATCCTACTTAGCTGAAGTTGTGATGCTGAGTCTTCACTGTTTATCAACACAATACAAGGCTACTGTAGAGTATACATGGTGAACAGTCAAGACCATTGATAAGGCTATTCAGGTGGGCAGGTCAGGGCAGAAGTTCAGATTAGAGGGGTATCAAGTAAATATTTTTCTTATTTCTCGGCAAAATCATACATTGTGGGTACTCATTTGAAGCGCCTTGGTGAGGCGCTTCAAATGAATATCCACAATGTTTGTTACTATGGAGCTATAAAAAAAGTATTAATATTTTTTTGGTTGAAAAAAGTGTTTTATCTGGAGCTATGTCAGAGTTTTCACTGTTTGCTCATTCCATCTAGTAGACTCCAAGCATGTATGAACCAGGGACGGATCCAGGATTATTTAATAGGGGTTTCAATATTATCTTAGAGTGGGATTCACTTGATCGAATAATTATACTTTCAGTGCGTATTTGGACAGACAGGCCTGAGCAAACAGTGTTGACCCAGATCAGATGCAGCATCTGATCTGGGTCTACATTGTCTGCCACTCGCCCAGCTCTTTTAGACACATTCACACATAGTAAAATGGAATCGTTGAAATTTTAGAAATATAATGCAAGGAGTTGTGCAAATATTTAGGTAAATACCGTATCCAAAATTTATCAGATTTTATCCAAAATTTCTTATGAAAATGAAATAATGAGTCCAAGGAGGGTTCAACTGAACCCCACAAGTCCCCTCTGGATCTGTGCCTATGAACTGTTTATTGTAACTTTGTTAAGGGTAGAATGTATCATAAAAGAGGCTCACTGTAGGGAAATTGTTATGTCCCATTATGTGTGAGAACTGAACATCTGGACCAGCCTGCCCAACCATGAGGTCTGACAGGGTCTTCAATATTCATTTACACAATAGTTGCAGTTTCTAGAATTTTATTCAACAAGTACCTAAACCCCAAATAAGCCTGCACAATGGGCTGATCTGTGTCTTTGCTGTTTGCATAGAGCTTACAGCAAAGACCCATTTTTTTCTACCTGTGAATGTGTAAAAGTGCTGGGTGAGTGGCAAACAGTATAGACCCTGATCAGATACGGCATCTGATCAAGGTTTACACTGTTTGCTCAGGCCTGTCTGTCCGAATAATTAGTGAAAGTCTTTGCTGTTTGCATATGGGATTTTTTTCTTACAGTGAACCTCAAAATAATAAAATGTGAATTAATATATATAAAAAGCAGCATAACATTTTGTTTTGTCTTCATTGTATTTCCTAGCACCTGATGATTGTTACATGGCACAGCTTTTGGTTGCTTTGGTTGAAATAGGTACCCTTACATCACCCCCCATCTTCTTTTACCCTCATCTTTAAAAGTCATTTAGCCAAAGGGACACATTTTAGATCCATACTGCCGGGGGTGGTCGGGTGTGGCGAAGGTCTCGTGTATCTTATGTCACCGGGGCGTCCAGCTGATATTGGCTTACAGTTGGGCAAGGCCTGCTATCCTTGTAGCAGTTAAGGGTAGTGGGAGAATGTTTTTATTATGCCCCCGCCATTTTCAATGCGGGGTGCATATAGTATCACCGCTGTCCGTCCGTCTGTCCGTCCGTCTGTCCTGTACGTAACACTTTTGGTTTCCGTGCAATATCTTTTGAAAGGATTGGTGTATTGGATTGAAATGTTATACACAGGTATATAATCATAAAATACAGGTCAAGTTAGATTTAGGGTAAAATCCGCCAATTATTTTGGGAGTTATGGCCCTTTTCGACTGTAAAATTTTCAACTTTGAAAAGTGGTTTCCGTGCGATATCTTTTGAAGGGGTTGGTATATTGGACTGAAATTTTGTACACAGGTATATAATCATAAAATGTAGGTCAAGTTCGATTTAGGGTAAAATCCACCAATTATTTTTGGAGTTACGGCTCTTTATCAATGTTGAAAAATAGTTGAAAATGATTTCCATTTGATATCTTTTGAAAAGATTAGTGTATTGGATTCAAGGTATATAATCATAAAATGTAGGTCAAGTTCAATTTAGGGTACAATCCACCAATTATTTTTGGAGTTACGGCCCTTTATCAATGTTGAAAAATAGTTGAAAAATGGTTTCCGTTTGATATCTTTTGAAAAGGTTAGTGTATTGGATTCAAATTTTATACACAGGTATATAATCATATAATGTAGGTCAAGTACGATTCAGGGTAAAATCCACCAATTTTTTTTTGGAGTTATGGCCCTTTTTCAACTTTGAAAAATGGTGTCCATTCGATAACATTTTAAAAGATTAGTGAATTGGATTCATATTTTATACAGAAGCATATAATTATAAAGTATAGGTCAAGTTTGATTTAGGGTAAAATCCACCAATTATTTTTGGAGTTATGGCCCTTTATCAATGTTGAAAAATAGTTGAAAAATGGTTTCAGTTCAATATCTTTTCATCCGGACCCCCCAGATTTACCTTTTGGTTAACCTTTTTTCAAAGTTATGTTACTGTTATTCTTCAGCCAATTGCTTTCATATTTAGTATGGATAGAGAGGACGACCAGTAGGTGTGTCACGTGCAAGAGAGACAACTCCAGCTGAGTCAGTTTTGGAGTTACCTCCCATAGTTGTGTGGCCCATAACTCTAAAACCCTTTAAGGTATTTTCATAGTTCACCATTAGGTAGAGAACATTGAGTAGGTGTGTCGCGTACACGAAAGACAACTCTAACTGACTGTGTTCTTGAGTTATCTCCTATAGTTATAAAATCTTGTGCAGGCCATAACAATAACTCTTTGAGATATATTCATGATACTTGATCAAGTTGTAGAGGACATTGAATAGGTGTGTCACATACAAGAACAACAACTCTAGCTGACTCCCTTTTGGGAGTTATCTCCCATAGTTTTTAAATCTTCTGCAGCCCTTAACTCTAAAACCTTATAAGTTATTTTCATGATACTTCACCAATAGGTAGAGGACATTGAGCAGGGGTGTCACATACAAGAATGACAACTGTAACTGACTGCATTCTGGAGTTATCTCCCATAGTTATGAAATCTTGTGCAGGCAATAACTCAATAACCCTTTGAGATATTATCATGATACTTGATCAAGTTGTAGAGGACATTGAGTAGGTGTGTCACATAACAAGAACAACAACTCTAACTCAATTCTGGAGTTATCTCCCATATTTGTTAAATCTTGTGCAGGCCATAACTCTTCAACCTTCTGAGATATTTTTATGATACTTCATCAAGTTGAAGAGGACATTGAGTTGGCATGTCATGTACACAAAAGACAAGTTTGACTCCATTTTTGAGTTATCTCCCATATTTTTTAAATTTGCTGATGGTCATAACTTCTGTACCAGTTGAGATTTTTTGTTGAATGAATTTCTAAGCCAAATTCTTGTGCACTTCATAACTTCTAAATGGTTTGAAATAATTTGATAATACATGTATTTGGTAGAGGCATAGATAAGGGCAAGTAGGCATGCCCTGTATAAGAGAGACAACGCTGACTTTCTTTGTTAGGTACCTGAAGCCGAAAGCTTGTGCAGCCAAAATTCAATTTTGGACGGATTTTTCATAAATCTGTCCTTTAAAATAGCGGTGTCATGGCTGTGGGTATTGGGTCTTCCGAGGTTTACCTTTTCATTGACCTTTTGAAAAAACAGCCCATAATGCGTTAGGCATTTTTCTTGTTTTAAAAAAGTTTGATTCAGGGTAAAATCTGCCAATTATTATGAGAGTTATGGCCCTTTTTCAACTTCATTTTTTGCAAAATACCTGCGTGTGGATGAGGATGGCCCTCGGCGGGGGCATCTGTATCATACTGACACATTTCTAGTTTCTTCTGTTTCTTCACTTTCATTCCTGTTCCTCTTTCTTCCCTGTCCCTCTCATCTCTACTATCTCTTCTACATGTGTCTCTTTTCTCCCTTTCCCTGAGAGACAACACAAAATGACCCACAAAGGTTGATGTGTCGTTAAATCCCAACTCAATCAACTAAAAGACCCATACTGCCAGGCTCCAAAGCGATGCAAATCCAGAGGTCGGAAGTTTAAATCTCAGCTTGGCCACATAAGTTTCATGGAGCTTGATCATGAGTCATTTCTGTTGTCATTGTCTCACTTCCTCTGATTCAAGAAGAGTAGTTGTCAGATACTGACAAAAGTATGTGCACAAGTATTGGTTAAATATTTACAGGACTAAGCCAGCCCAGGAAAAGTGTGAGTAGATTAACTGATCAAATTGCCATGACCTTAACAGTGTTGACTGGGCCATAAAACTCCAACTTAGATCTAAATACATACTAGTAGTTTATACTGTGATCTCAGCCTCGGTGGCTCAGTTGGATGCGCCGTCCGACTGGAGACCAGGAGGTCGTGGGCTCAACCCCCGCCGAGGTCGGCAACATTCTGTCGTGGAGATTGATCATGAAATATTTTCTACGGTCATTCTCTCCCTTCCGCTGATTCAAGAAGGGCAGTTGTCAGTTTCTGGCGAAAGAATGTGCACAATACTGGTTAACCGCTTAGAGGACTAAGCCTGCCCAGTAAACGTGTGGTTAGGTAAACTGACCGCGCTCGACATGACCCCATTGGGTTGAATGGGCCGTAAAACCTCAACACAAACAATATACTGTGATCTATTACGGTAACTGCAATGTGTGCTTAGGTTTTTCAAAATTACTGAAACACTGGAAAAACTTGAGGTAAAACATTATCCAACTAGACTAAGGGTACACGTAAAAATCAGAGGACCAATGGTCCTGCGGGGTGGAGTCGGGTGTGGCGAAGGTGTTGCTTATATTACATCGCCAGGTTGTCCAACTGATGTTGGCTTACAGTTGGGCAAGGCTTGCTATCCTTGTAGCAGGTAAAGGTAGAGGGGAATGTTTTTATTTCTTCCCTTTCTTTCCTATTCCTCTTTCATTTCTGTCCCTCACTTTCATGTCCTCTACTATCTCTTCTATCTTTTGTCCCTTTCTCTGTGAGATGACACAAAATGACCCACAAGGGTTGATGTGTCATTAAACCAATCAAAACAAAAAAAAAAGAAACAATGGTGCTGTAGCTTACCTGAGACTATTTGTTCTGAGGAAGTATATGGTAATAATTTTACAGACTGAAACATGGGTATGGTAGTCGATGGGTACAGTTTGGAAAACATGTCTCTGTATTGTATTGTAATTTGTTTAGTATGGAGTTTAGCTTAACCCTAGTCCTACTGAACCTGGATATGCCCTGTCTTTGCAAACAGTGTAGATCCAGATCAGTTGGCTTCTACAGAAGCCAGCTGATCTGGATCTACACTGTTTGACATTAGGTATGTGAATTTGTATCAACAAACTGGATCAAGCAATCTGATTGGCTAAAAAATTATAAGTGGGCGTGGTATCTCAATATATTCAGCATTACAAGGGTTAAATTAATTTGGTAAAACAGACACTTCACATTACATATGGGTTTTGATGAAGCCTTATACCAAATAACAAAGGCCTGGCCTTTTAGTTTCACACAACAAGATTTTCCCTATATGAGTCTATGTAAAACTAGTGACCCATTAGGCAGGGCAATTTTTGTCCCCTGGGCTATTAAGTGAACTGTCTTGGTAGAGGTCCACTAGATGATGCTACATACCAAATAACAAAGGCCTGGCCTTCTAGTTTCACACAACAAGATTTTCCCTATATGAGTATGTAAAACTAGTGACCCCTTAGGCAGGGCAATTTTTGTCCCCTGGGCTATGAAGTGAACTGTCTTGGTAGAGGTCCACTAGATGATGCTACAAATCAAATAACAAAGGCCTCGCCTTCTAGTTTCACACAACAAGATTTTCCCTATATGAGTATGTAAAACTAGTGACCCCTTAGGCAGGGCAATTTTTGTCCCCCCCCCCATCCCCCAGGGTATTAAGTTAACTGTTTTGGTAGAGGTCCACTAGATGATGCTACAAATCAAATAACAAAGGCCTCGCCTTCTAGTTTCACACAAGATTTTTCCTATATGAGTATGTAAAACTAGTGACCCCTTAGGCAGGGCAATCTTTGTCCCCTGGGCTATTAAGTGAACTGTCTTGGTAGAGGTCCACTAGATGATGCTACATACCAATTAACAAAGGCCTGGCCTTCTAGTTTCACACAAAATTTTCCCTATATGAGTATGTAAAACTAATGACCCCTTAGGCAGGGCAATCTTTGTCCCCTGGGCTATTAAGTGAACTGTCTTGGTAGAGGTCCACTAGATGATGCTACATACCAAATAACAAAGGCCTCGCCTTCTAGTTTCACACAACAAGATTTTCCCTATATGAGTATGTAAAACTAGTGACCCCTTAGGCAGGGCAATTTTTGTCCCCCCCCCCCCGCAATCCCCCGGGGTATTAAGTTAACTGTCTTGGTAGAGGTCTACTAGATGATGCTACATGCCAAATATCAAAGGCCTGTGCCTTCTAGTTTTAGACATGAAGAGTTTTAAAGTTTTTTCCTATATAAGGGCGGGTCATTTTTATCTCAGGGCTATAATTTGAACAAGATGAAGCTACATACCATATATCAAAGGCCTTGGTCATGCCTATAAGAGTCTATGTAAAACAAGTGACCCCTGGGACAGGGACGTTTTTAGCTTGCCTAGATGAAGTCCAATAAGAGCTATCGCACTATCCCCGGCGTCAGCGTCGGTGTCCACATTTACATTAAAATTTTTTAAGAGCTTATATTTTCAAGACCATTTGATAGATTTGGTTCATATTTGGTATGATGACAAATATAGCTCCAAAGTTTTATTCAGCACTAACCCAGCCCATTACCTGAAAATCAAGGTCAGATGATGGTCATGGACTAAGAAATCTTTAATGTTAAAGTTTTTAAAGAGCTCATATTTTATTCAGCAATAATCTGCCTATGCCTATGACCTCAAGGTCAAGGTCACAGACATAAATTTTATATTAAAGTATTTTAAGAGCTCATATTTTCCAACCCATACGATGGATTTTGTTCATATTTGGTATGATGATAGATACGGGTCCAAAGTTTTATTCAGTCATTGCCCATGCCCATGGCCTCAAGGTCTAAGTTAAGAACTTAGAAAGTTTATATTATTCAAGTGTTTTAAGAGCTCATATTTTCCAAGCCATATGAGATTTGGTTCATATTTGGAACGATAACAACAGGTCCAAAGTTTTATTCATCATTACCCCACACATGCCCGAGACCTTAAAGTCAAGGTCACGACTTAGAAATTATATATTTGATCTCTGATAATTCAAATTCATATGACAACGAATGACCAAACCATAGCACAAGAAATCCTATCAAGAGCTAAAATGCCATAACATTCCCTCTTACCCTAATATCCTAAGTATTGGGACAGATAGGCCTAAGCAAACAGTGCAGACCCACATCAGACTGGTCCTAAAGAGCACCCTGACACTCCAGTATCTCCCAAATTCCAGGCAAGCTGTCTGCTGACAGCTCTTGTTGACCCTAGGGCTATAATTTGAATAATTTTGACAGTCCACAAGATGAAGCTACATAGCAAATATAAAAGGCTAGTTTCAGCCAAGAAGACTTTTAAAGTTTTGCCTATATGTATATATATATCTGTCAAAAAGGTCAAGGTCAACCCAAGCTTATTTTTTCATCCTTCATTACGAAAACCTGCCTATTCAAATATACTGAAAAGTTAATCACCGAAAAATTGAAAATCTTCAGACAAAAAATTCAAATATTTTTCACATTTCTGCTCAAAACATAGATTGTGAGTACTCGTTAGAACTGCCTCGCAGAGGCGGTTCTAACGAATACCCACAATCTATGTTTTGAGCAGAAATAAGAAAAATAATGTATACCCCTGTAAACCCGAGTTCTACTATATAAAAGTGGGGTTTAAGGGGGTCAAAATTATATAGGCGTGTTTTCGTGATGTATTGGGCCCATGTCCCCAATGCTGCATACTAAGATCCAGGGTCATTAGCTTCTTAGTTCCGGAGAAAGAGATTTTTAAAGTGTTTTCACCATATAATTATGAACATGGTGGCCATCTTGATCATGCGACCCGGATGTGGCGAACAAACTTTCGTTCCACCGGCCCATGGAGGCTCCATTATATTTGGTTTTGATTGGCCTAGTGGTTTCTGAGAAGATGCTTGAAGAGTATGGGGTTTTCCCTATCCTAAAGGCTCAGGTGAGCTAAAAAGATCAGCGAAAGACATCTAATGATGCTTATGCGATGTTTTTGTGTGCTTTCAGATCACTCACTGTCCGCCGTCGTCGTCGTCCTTCTGTCCATCCGTCCGCCCACATTTTCTTTAACATCTAAACACTGAGCCAATTTTAACCATCCTGGGATGATACTGACTACAAAGTGTTCAAAGATTTGGAATTCATGCAGGATTCTGGTTGCCATGGCAACCAAAAGAAAAAAAATCGTGTCAGAAACCACTGGACCGAATTCAATATAATTTTACAGAATGTTACTTTGATAACCCTCTTCCAAGATTGGTTAAACCATCATGATTCGTCAAAATACATGGCCGTTAGGGGGTGGGGCTTATTTTCCCTACATCGTATCTATAGAAAACTTTAAAAAATCTTCTTAACAGAAACTGCTGGACTGATTTCAAAATAATGTTACAGAAATGTTCCTTTGCTGGCCCTCTACCATGATTGTTGAAGCCATCATGATTCGTCAAACAAGAGGCCCTTGGGCCACGATTCGTTTACCTAAGTAAATCAGTCATTGCATATCAGCGGATGCCATTCAACATTCTTCCAGTGTTGCCACAACAACTAAGACAGAAATTTGACTGCCGTAAAAGGTCAGAGGTCAACCTAGGATCATCATTTGAATAAACTTGGTAGACTTTGTGTTCCCGATACTGTATTCCAAGATTCAGCCTCAAAGCTGTTTTGGTTCTGATTTTAAGATTTAAGATATGGCATGGTGACCATCTTGTTCAATAGTGCAGAATCATTTGAACAAATTGACAATATCCCTTCGACAGAAAGCCCAATGTGAAATCTGGTGAAGGTTGGGCAGAGAAAAAGACATTTATAAATTACACGATTTTATACATGTATATAGCTCAGAGGCAAGGACAGACAACCCCTAAGGGACAACATTTAGATTGTAACTATAAAGTTTTACTACTCTAATCTCAGCATTTAATTCTTAAAATACATTTTGAGAAAATGATTTCAAGAATTTGTATGGAGGCGCAGATTTGACCTTGTAAAAAGGTCAAATGTCATCCTAGGATCATCATCTGAACAAGCTTGGTAGACCTTGAGTCCCCGATGTTACATACAAAGATTCCACCTCAAAGCTTTCTTGGCTCTGGAGAAGATTTTTAAGCGTTTTTTTTTTTTTTTTTTTTTAACCAAACATGATCATAGCGGCCATTTTATTTAATGGTGGAACCATTTGAACAAATTGTCAATGTCCCTCGACAGAAGAATCCACGTGAAATCTTGTGAAAATTGGTCAAGCGGTTTCAGAGAAAAAAAAATGTGTCTAAAGATTACACGATTTTATACCTGTATTATTATAGACCTGGGCAAGAACAGATAACTCACGGGTAACAAAATTGCAAAGAGGGTTATCTGTAAAATCTGGATTGGGCTTAGTACTTGGACCTTGACAAACAGTGCAGACCAAATCAGACACCGCAGAATGCGGCGTCTTATCAGGGTCTGCACTGCTTGCTTACATTACAGGAAGTTAAGAATTAAATGAAACAGCCTTAAGTCCCCTTTCAGGACCATTTCTCAGCCTATACTCAGAGACAATCGACCCACCAGTGCTGTCAGTGCTTTGATTTACAAAGGAAACTATTTCTTTGACTTCCTGTTTGCTCTCCTTATTAAAAAGGGTCTACTCCCAAAGGAGGAGCAAATTCTTTGCTTTTAGGATAGACCGCTTTTCAGAAGGAAGTCAAACGAATTTTGAAAGCGTTAGCTCTCCTGTATATGTACCAATACCCCTAAGTGGTTATAATTAACTCATTGTAGTCGGGAGACCCATAAAAGGGTAACTGGCAAACAGTGCAGACTCAGATCTGACGCCGCAGAAAGCGGCGTCTGATCAGGGTCTCCACTGTTTGCAAATAGTTTAGCCATTTTTCTCTAGGAATATGTAAATCTCATAGCCGGACGTACCTAAAATTGCAATTGGACTCTTCCAATATATAGTGTGGGAGAGTCTATTCAGTATACAATGGGTTAATAAGAAAACAAGAATTGTCAGAAGACACTTCTGGTAGCTTTTTATTAATGAGCTTCATCTATGAACATTATTACCCTTAAAGCGCTAATCACAACTGCAGCAGATGACATTTTGATTTTTTTCTGTATTTTTCAGTAAATATATGACTTGGCATTTTATGCCTAGCAGACAATTTACATGGAATGCCAAGTCTTATTTTCTCTGAAGAATATTATATGTCGTCTGTTGCAATTTTGCTTAGCGCTTTAAGGGTTAAATATTATCTAAACAGAATTTATACAAAATACTTCAAGCAGTTATGGACTAAACACCGCAACCATATCCATTTTAGTTAAGAAACTGTCCTAAGCCAGTGATCCACGAAAAAATAGGTAGTATCGATCAGTTGAATATAGGTCATAGTCAAATCTGGATGGCAGGCTTTAGCTACCCTTCCCCAGGTGCAAGTATGGCCCAGATATCAAGATCTTAACCTTTATAGTTGACTAGAAATATGTGCAATATACCCCAACTATATGTTTGTTCCTACAAAAGGAGACAGTTTCAAGGGGCACAGCGCTCACAAAATTAATCCGATTTTTTTTTCAAACGTCAGTCAGGTGTTCCACTACTCAGTACCTATGAGCTCTCACAAAATGTCGAGGCAAAGCTCAAATAGTTATGGAGATATCTTATTGATAAGGAAAGCGTGAATAACAAATGGGCGAAAAACAGAATGGATGGATGAACGACCCAAAAGCAATACGCCCCTCCAACTTCGAAGTTGGGGGCATAATGAGAAACTGGCTAAAATCAGAAAACCATAAAATATAGGTCAAATACTGGTGGGCTTTAACTGCCCTTCCCAAAATGCAGCTTCAAATAGCAAGGCTTTAGCCCTTTCTGTTAATAGAAAACTGACTAAAGCCAGTGAACGATGAAATATAGGTCTAATACTGATAGTGGGCTTCCACACATGCAGCTGCGATCCAGATATCAAGGCTTTAACCCTTTCTATTAATAGAAAACTGACTAAAGCCAGTGAACCATGAAAAAGGTCAAAGTAAATATAAACATGTAAAATATAGGTAAAGGTTATTATTTGTGGTTGGCTTTAACTGCCCTTCCCAAGCTACAGCTATAATCCAATCAAACACCAAGACCTTAACCCATTGTAGGCTGAATGAACTTTCCAACACTATATGTTGGAAGATTCTAATTTCGATTTAGGGTATGTCAGGCTATGTGAGTTAGATACTCCGAGAGAAAAAATGGTTGAACTATTTGCAAACAGTGGAGATCCTGATCAGACGCCGCGTTCTACGGCGTCTGATCAGGATCTGCACTGTTTACCAATTAACTTTTCAGACCACAATGGGTTAAGCCTCGTTAATGAGAAACTGACCAAATTCAGTGAACAATCAATCTGCCTATTGGTTCAAAATTGAGTGCAAAGCAAAATACCGACTGTCAAACTCCTGTGCTGACCTTATTAACTTTGGTTCATCCAAAATGATGTTACCATGCACGTTTGAAATAATATGTCCGTTGGCTCAGGGTGTAGTAATATTACAAAAAATGACTTAAGACTTGTGTGTAATGAGAACGACAGATGATCCGAGATACAGTGAACCCTACGACAGCATTTGATCCCAAAGATGTTGCCATTAAAATGAATTTGCTTTTGTAAAACAACCCTTAAAGAGCAGAATGATATGTAAGAAAATCTTTGTTTTATTCTTATTTCCCCATAGAACATATGTTTTGGACATTTGTTAGAATCGCCAGAATGAGGCAATTCTGACAAATATAATAATATACAAAACTTATGTTTCTTGAAGTATTAAATACAAGGTTCAGACAAACTTTTGATAAACTATCCCCTCTTGAACTAAAGTTTGGTACAAGTCAAGTTATCAATGTTACGAATTTTGTCGTTGTATTGAGTGTCGATATAAAGAGGGTTCACTGTATATACATAATATGAAAAAGGGAACGTCACCGTCTTGGAATGGAAAAACTACAACGTCCAAATCATCTTGTTTGCCATAAATAACTGAATATGACCACTTGCTCCTGGGTGTTTGCGTTAGAGTATGTTATCCAGTAAGTTTCATTGTTTGCTCTAATCAAACCAAGAGTGTTGTGAGTTTGTTCAGCTCTATATCCTGTAGGTTTTGTAATTAATTAATCCTTGTCATGCTGAATAAATTAAGATGCCACGCCCACTTCTAATTTCCAGTCAATCAGATTACTTGATCTGGGTTTTGATTGAAATTCACATATTTAATGACAAACAGTGCAGTTCCAGATTAGTTGGCTTCTTCAGAAGCCAACTGATCTGGATCTACACTGTTTGCTAAGACAGGGCATGTCGTATTCAGCAAGAGAAGGATTAAACATGAACCGCTAATCAACTTAAAGGAGTATTGTCAATCAACTTAAAGGAGTCACTATTAGAGTTCCTCTTTGTGCTCAAAGTTTTTCGATCTATTCTGGGTAATAAAGTCCTCCGAATTCAAGAAAGTTTGTCCCTCTTGTCCTGTAGGTTTTGCCATTAATTAAACATTAACCTCTAAGATTTTCAATCAACTTAAAAGAGTCACTATCAAAGATACTTTCTGTGCTCAAAGTTTCCCGATATATTCTGTAGGCAAGTTTGTAATTACTTAATTTAACATGAACCTCTAAGATTTTAACTTAAATGAGCTACCATTAGAGCTCTTCTTTGTGCACAAAGTCTCTCCATATTCTGGGTAGTTAAAGTCCTCCAAATTTAAGAAATTTTGTTCCTCTTTATATCCAGTAAGTTTGTGATTAATTAAACACAAACTGCTAAGATTTTCAATCAACTTAAAGAAGTCATTACCATAGTTCCTTTCCTCTGTGCTCCAAGTTTCCTGATCTATTCTGGGTGATTAAAGTCCTCCAAATTTAAGAAAGTGTGTGTCTCGCAAATAATTACGGTTTCGTAAATTATTATTAAATATAAACCACTAAGAATTTCAATCAACTTAACCTATTGTAGTCGGGAGACGCGTAAAAGGGTAATTGGCAAACAGTGCAGACCCAGATCAGACGCTGCAGAACACGGCATCTGATCAGGATCTCCACTGTTTGCAAATAGTTTAGCCATTTTTCTCTAAGAATATATATACATCTCATAGCCGGGTGTGCCTAAGTTTGAAATTGGACACTTCCAGTATATAGTGTGGGAGGGTCTGTTCAGTATACAATGGGTTAATGGAGTCACTATCAAAGATCCTCTTTGTGCTTAAGGTATCCCGATCTAGTCTCGGTAATTAGTTCTCAAAATTAAAGAAAGTTTCTCCCCCTCTATACCCTGTAGGTTTTCAAATTAAATAAACACGAATCTCTAAGAGTTTCAATCAACTTTAAGGCGTCACTATCAGAGATCATTTCTGTGATCCAAGTTTCTCCTGAATAAACCACCTGCCCCCCCCCCCCCCCTCCCGCCCCCCACTATATAATAGAAGAGGCCAATTTCAATTTAAGGTATGTCAGGCTATGTGATTTAGATATCCCTAGAGAAAATGGGTATACTATTTGAAAACAGTGGAGACCCTGATCATACGACATATTCTACGGCATCTAATCTGGGTCCGCACCGTTTACAAATTACCATTTTGGGGGTCTCCAGACTAAGATGGGTTAAATTTTTATAGGTTTTCGAAAATTATAGTAGAACTTGAATCATTTCATGTATCCTATTTTAGCTGTTTAATACATGGTGGCAAATGCTACCCTTAACAAGCTCCCTAAAGTTAAGTATATTCACTTCTTCATCGTCAAAGAAAACGACATCCCGTCTGTTTCTAGTGTCAGTTGATGGACCATCAATTTCATCAAAGTCGCTGATCCCTTTCCCATCCTTGTGTTTGTCATATTTGTTAACGCTGCCTGCACAATCTGTCCTATCATCGTTAGTGTTTGAAGACAAATTCCTGTCCACACAATCTGTCCTGTCGTCGTCGGTGTATGAGGAAAAACTCCAGTCTTTGGTTAGTTCCAGAAACGTCTCAGCCTTATCGTAGCCGCAAGCAATGATGTTGCCTTTTCTAGCATAGCGGTCAGGTATGATCGTAATCGGATAATCTTCCCCCGTGAACAGGTCCTCGAGGCCAAGTTTCCGCACCTCAAGTAGCAACGTTTCCAAAGACAGTCTCCTCGGGGCAATGGCGCTGACAATGAACAACTCGCAACCTTTATGCTTAAGTGCCTCCAAATGTTCCCTAGAAAATCGACTTCGGATTGTTTTGGAAGTCCTGTCGTAGATCTTTAAGGTATTGTCCCAATCAAACACGACAAAAGATCCCTCTTCAATGTCCTGTAATTGTTTATTATAATCCATACCAAAATTCGTCATCTAGTACATATATAGTAATGTCTTTCCTCTTCTTTTTCTTTCTTTTTTGAAATTGGCGTTGAACCTTTACCACTCTCTGAGCAAATTTAGCAGGCGACAAATCAATGATATTTTTCTTAGTTTTCCCAGCCTGACAACAGGATTTCATATTTCATACAAATTACCCCCATTTTCTGAAGAAAACAAGAAAAATGTCACCAATTTGTTGTCTGCTGAAGATCTTACCAAGCACGCCAAGCGTTATTTGATGTTTGAAAATGGGTAGGGAATGGTAAAAATAACGGATGCATTTTTTTTTATTTTTTTTTTATCAAATTAGACTGAACGGAACGTAACTGTGTCTGAGGATACTACATGTACGTAAAATATCCATTTTTAAACAAGGTTAATTTAGACAAGTAATATCTGTAAAAAAATAGACGTAGGAACGAAAGTATATTTTACAATACTTATAATAATGAGAGAGGAAAAAAAAAAAAAAAAAAGGGAACGGGACAGATTCGCAAAAAAAGGAAGGCCTAGGTTTCGACTGAGCTACAGAAGCTGTTTCGGCGCCGCCCGAAAAATAATCATTACGAAAACACGCCTATTCAAATATATTGAAAATTTTACCACCAAAAAAATTGAAAATTTTCAGATAAAAATTCTGATATTTTTTATATTTCTGCTCAAAACACAGATTGTGGGTACTCGTTAGAACCGCCTCGCCGAGGCGGTTCTAGCGAGTACCCACAATCTATGTTTTGAGCAGAAATATAAAAACTAAATTATACCCCTGTAAACCCCAGTTTTACTATATAAAAGTGGGGTTTAAGGTGGTCAAAATTATATAGGCATGTTTTCGTGATGTATATATTGCTTTTCCTAACGCTAAAAATAAACAAGAGAATCGGTAAAAGCGAAGAATGCTCCCCGAAGATGCGCAGTAGTGGGAGGGTTATGTTAGTGAAATATTAAAATACTTTAAGAGATATGCTACGGACAAGCTTATTATTGCAAAAATTAAGACGGGAAGTTACTCAGGAATTACTTGTAACAGAGTTACAGTTCTTGCACTCTGCACTATCTCTGATGGCCATCTCTCAATGTATCAAGTTTCATTTGATTCTCTTTTATACTTTCAGAGATATGCACCGGACAAATTTAATATTGCAAAAATTAGGAAGGGAAATAACTCCATAAATACTGACGATAGGGTTATGGTTCTTACCTTCTGCATTTCCACTCACAGCCCTCTATTACTGTATCAAGTTTCATTTATTGGTCTTCAATACTTTTAGAGAGAAGTCCGAACAAGCATACTATTGCAAAAAATAGGAAGGGAAATAACTCTGTAATTACTTGTAATAGAGTTACGGTTCTTGTACTATACACTTCTTCTGATGACCATCTATCAATGGATTAAGTTTTATTCAATTCCATTCTACACTTTCAGAGATATGCTCCGGACAAGCTTTTTATTGCAAAAATTAAGAAGGGAAGTAACCGTACATACTGATGACAGGGTTATGATTCTTGCATTTCTGCAATTTCCCTCATGGCCCTCTATTAGTGTATCAAGTTTCATTAATTTATCTTCAATACTTTTAGAGATATGCTCCAGACAAGCTTACTATTGCAAAAATTAGGAAAGGAAAATAACTTTGTAATTACTTGTGACAGAGTTACAGTTTTTGCTTTCTGCACTTTCTCTGATGACCATCTATCAATGTATCAAATTTCATTTACTTTCATTATACTTTCAAAGATATGCTTCGGACAAGCTTTTTATTGCAAAAAATAAGATGGGGAGGTAACTTCGTAAATACTGGTGACAGGGTTATGGTTCTTGCATTCTGCAATTTCCCTCATGACCCTCTATAAGTGTATTAAGTTTCATTTATTTATCTTCAATACTTTTAGAGACATGCTCCGGACATGTTTACTATTGCAGAAATTAGAGAGGGAAACAACCTGTAATTACTTGTGATAGTTACGGTTCTTGCACTCTGCACTTCCTCTGATGACCGTCTATCAATGTATCAAGTTTCATTAAATTCCCTTCTATACGTTCAGAGATATGCCCCGGGCAAGATGGACGGACGGACAAAGCGGCGACTATATGCTCTCCCTTCGGGGAGCATAAAAATCAATAATGTGCGTATGGAAGGACATAAGAGTCTTCATCGTTCGAAAAGAATTACAAGTATCCTGTTTTTATTTTTATTATTTTCCTGTTTAGGTTCACTTTTCTAAGCATAATTTACAATGAATAAGATGGCCTGGCCTTTTACGGTAATAGAAGAAAAAATGATTTTGCAGACTCCTTTCGTTTGTATGGCATATTCGTGATTTCATACAGCTGCTGACAGCGCTCACTCAGAACGATGATGTTTTTTCGACTAAAATAGCAGTTTTCTGACTTATTAAAGTCTCTAAAACATCCGCTACTTGTAAATCTGTCCACTGTTTTACCAAGACATTATATTTACCTTAAATACTGGAACACCTAAATTCTTTACTTTGCTTCTCCTAAAACCGAACAATTTTACTATCTTTTGCCGCGTCTGAATACTGGTGGGTTAGTGGCAAACCATGTAGATCCTGATCAGAAGCTGCGTTCTGTGCATCTGATCGGGTCTACATTATTTGCTCAGGTCTGTAGGTCCGGTGATCGGAAAGAAAGTCACAGGAAAAAAAAGTCACGGAAAAAAAAGTCGCAGGAAAAAAAAAAAACAAGAGCTCCGCCAAGCGGTGCATTATACGCCCGAGACAAGTAATAAGATGTAGCACATAAACTGGCCCCTGTATAATTCAGTGCTCCGGATATAAACTGTAAGTGGAATGACAAAAAAAATAAAAATAAATAAATAAAAAAATCATCGGGGCATATCTCTGCTGATATTTGGTGAACTGTAACCTAAGGGTCCAAGCTGGCCCAGAAATTAAGGGAGAAAATAGGGAGAAGTTTGCTGCTTCTAGGGAGAAGTGCTTTCTGACGGAGGATACACCACAGAAGCATGGCTATATTATAAGCTCTATTGGACCAAACAATAGCAAAACAAAAATAAACAACCAAAAAAAAAAAAAAAAAAAATGCTGCAAGGTTTGTTTTTTTTGTAAACCTTTAACTTGTTTAATACTGATTTTGTTTTTGTTCTTCAAGGGAACCAAATCAGAAGAGTATTAAAAAAATCCAAAAAGAATTATGTATTTATAAAGATTTAATAATGGCAACCTTTCCTTGCAAATCTAATAAAAGAAGATGATAAAAAAATCAATATCTTGCCCATATGACCAAAACTTTAGTTATTTGCAAAAAAAAAAAAAAAAAAAAAAAAAAATACCTATTATAAAATAAAATTTGCACCTCTAAACAATATGCTGCGAAAAGTTTACAAAAACTTTCAAAGGGGCATAAATCTGCAAATATTTGGTGCACTGTAATCTCGAAATAATATTTGCTGCTCCATACCATATTTCAGCTTGATCGGATGTAAAATGTAGGAGGATTTAGCCGGAAACAAACATTAACAGAAATTTTCAAAGGGGTTTAACTCTGCTAATATTTGGTGGACTGTAACCTTGAAACAATACGCGCTGCTCCACATCATGGTCTAACTACAAATCAAGTTTCAGCTTGACAGGATGTAAACTGTAGGAGGATTTAGCCAGAAACGAAAAATTAATAAAAATTTTCAAAGGGGTATAACTCTGCTTATATTTGGTGGACTGTAACTTTGAAATAAAACGCGCTGCTCCACATCATGGTCTAACTATAAATCAAGTTTCAGCTTGATCGGATGTAAACTGTAGGAGCCGGAAACGAAAAGTCTACTGAAAATTTTCAAAGGGGCATAACTCTGCTAATATTTGGTGGACTGTAACCTCGAAACAATATGCGCTGCTCCACATCATGGTCTAACTGTACATGAAGTTTCAGCTTGATCGGATGTAGCATGTAGGAGGAGTTAACCGGAAATGAAAAGTTTACAGAAATTTTCTAAGGGGCATAACTCTGCAAACATTTGGTGGACTGTAACCCCGAAACAATACGCGCTGCGCCACATCATGGTCTAACTATATACCAAGTTTCAGCTTGATCGGATGTAAACTGTAGAACTGTAGGAGGAGTTAGCCGGAAACGAAAAAGTTTACGGACGGACGGACGCCATACCCCGTAACATAATAAGTCCCGTTTTTCAAACGGGCGTATAAAAAGTCATAAATAAAAGATATGAAAATCTTCCAAGTCTTTTTTTTTTTTTTTTTTTTTTATTTTATATTTTATTTGTGTGGTACATTCTTTCGCCAGAAACTGATAACTGCCCGTCTTGAATCAGCGAAAGGTAGAGAATGACCGCAAAAAAATACAACAAGATCAATTTCCATGAATCCGCAACCTTCTGATCATCAGTCGGACGTGCATCCAACTGAGCTACCGAAGCCGGCCATTGGGGTATTATCAGTTTCCTGATATATGTACCTGAACTACAGATGTGAAAAATAGCACACTCTGTGGCTTAAAGATGGTGGTGTAATGCCAATTAGTTTGGCGTTTATAACTGGCTCAAAAGTGTGAAGATTAGTGCTGTCTGCCTATTAAAGGAGACAATTGTCAATCAAAAGAAGGGACATTCATCAGTTGACATTCGACCTCCGAAGTGTCAACATCGTCTAGATAACCGACTAACGAATAACAATGTCCGAGTCCAGGTCTGTTATTCCTATAGTACTACTCAGGGCCCTGAGTGAGTAGAAGTTTGTTGGTCATCCTCTCTGGAGGATGGCTGACGGGAAGGATCATGTTCGCGTCGAACTGACCTTTCACAAGACGCTACCGATCTACAAAAAGAGGGCTGAAGGCAGGAGCAGCCTGCACACTCTGCTGGCGAGTGGCCTCGCCAGCCCAGAGCTGCTAGACGACCGCCACCGCCGACGACCAGACCGCCGCCTCCAGCACACTGACAGCCAGCCTTACAGACACTACAGATCACCGCACCGACCACCATCACACTGCCAAGCTCGCCGAAGACCGCACAGATCATGCCATCACCCATCATCCAGAAACCAACTACAGTCGAACTTCAATGGCTCGAACACCTTTGGGACCATGGAAAAGTGTTCGAGCCATGGGTAGTTCGAGCCACTGAAGGTTAATCGTGGCGCCAGGTCGGGAAGCAAATATCGCTAATTCTGGGAAATCTATCGATCTTCTGCACAATAATTGTATGTTGAGTCTATTCATTAGAATCGCCTCGAAGAGCGATTCTAATGAGTACACACAACATACAATTTTGTGATAAAATAAGAAAATTTCCTTAAATATTTGTTTTAATAAGCTATCGGAAGAATTTCGTAGGGACTCAAAAACGAGTTCGAATTAGCCATGGTAAACGAGCCATCGGTGTTCGAGCTATCGAGGTTTGACTGTACATAGAGATGCTGATAAGTTCGACAGGCGTAAAACAGACAAACACAGCATACTGGTACGGCATTCTGGAGCAGTCTTGTTTAGATCCCTTTGGGGAAGGTGGAGGGCCACCGCTACTTCGTCTTATGCCGCCAAGTTACCTCGGCAATACCTGCTCTAAGTAGGTCAAACTTACGGCACGCGGATCTGGGTGAGGATACCCAACAGGCTTTAGGGTCTCGGCCGCACCCGGGTGAGGAACCCGCCTTACCTGCATCCTTTCCGGCGACGACCGACATGTGATTAGGGAATCTTATTCACGACTCGCGCTGAGTACCGAAATGCATTGTGCAGTCGAAACTGACACGCATTAGTATGAGATTGAAAGCTCAGTCTAAATTTTGAAACTTACAGGCTGGACAACTATTCACACGAACGGTGTCTGGGCGAGGTGACCTAGTTATTAATTATAACTAGGCCCGTTTCAAGCCCTCGAGTTCAAACCCACCCAGTAGTCCAGTAAAACTAATCCAGATTTATCTGGCGTAGCCCCTATGTGACTGTTGGCCGGCTACGCAAGTAAAAGTCTGATTGATTGAGTGATTGATTGACTGACTGATGATTAAAAGAGGGTAATGCCAATGCTAATATTTAAAACAAACTGTTATTGACGAGGTCCTGTTATTTGCTTGTCACGGAACTTGATTTTCAAAATAAAAGTATGAAAACTCATACACTCTGTCTTTTTTGCAAAATGACAGTAGAGAAGGCTCTGATGGATCTAAAAGGATGGGAATCTCCGTTGTCTGTCGTCGTTCGTCATTGTCAGCACTTTTGAATCGTACTTTTAAATCAGCATTACGGAAACATACCTATATAATTTTGACCCCCTTAAACCCCACTTTTATATAGTAAAACTGGGGTTTACAGGGTATACATTATTTTTCTTATTTCTGCTCAAAAACATAGATTGTGGGTACTCGTTAGATATTTCCTTTTTTGGTTGTAATTTTTTTCAATATATTTGAATAGGCGTGTTTCCGTAATGGTATATCTCGCAGTATGCCACTTTTGAATTGTACTTTTAAATCAGTAACTCACATAACACTAAAGAAAACAACATTACCACCAATTCTGTGACTTTTCTTCCGTGACTATTTTCCTACCCATAATTGTGACTTTTTTCCTGAGACTTTCTTTCCTACATGCTTCTGTCCAAATACTTTGGGTTATTACGGTACTCGTTCAGGCTCAAACACCGACCTTGATTATTCATTGGTTTACTGAATGCGCATTACGAAAACACGCCTATTCAAATATACTGAACATTTTAACTACCAAAAAATGAAAATTTTCAGATAAAAATTCGGATAATTCTCATACTTCTGGTCAAAACATAGATTGTGGGTACTCGTTAGAACCGCCTCACCAAGGCGGTTCTAACGAGTACCCAAAATCTATGTTTTTGGGCAGAAATAAGAAAAATAATGTTTACCCCTGTAAACCCCAGTTTTACAGAATAAAAGTGGGGCTTAAGGGGGTCAGTATTACATAGGCATGTTTTCGTGATGGGAAACGAAAATGAAATAAAAATAATAACAAAAAGAAAATGTGCTAAAACTTTGTACTTTTGAGGTTTTCTCAGGACAAGTATCATGAGCATGGAGATGAGTGGAGGTGTCTCGCTATTTAGGAGGGATGTGCATTACGAAAACACGCCTTTACATATATATCGAAAACTTCACCTCCAAAAACTGAAAATTTTCAGACAAAAAACTCGGATATTTTTCATATTTCTGCTCAAAACATAGACTGTGGGTACTCGTTAGATCCGCCTCGACGATGCGGTTCTAACGAGTACCCACAATCAGTGTTTTGGGGTAAAAATAAGAAAAATAATGTATACCCCTGTGAACCCCTGTTTTACTATATAAAAATGGGGTTTAAGGGGGTCAAAATTATACAGGCATGTTTTCGTGATGGGTAATGGCATAGCAAACAGTGTAGACCCACATCAGATGCGTCTGATTAGGGTCTACACTGTTTGCCGCATAGCCCAGCATCCAATCCTCAGGGTAAATACGGTTCGCCGAATAACAAATTTTACCATTCCTACCTCACGGCTACTTATCTCCACACGCGCAACACCGTGTTGTGTAAAGAAAATCGTAAGGAGATCTTCCTTTCGCTCGCCACCACTCTCCTTAGGCAGCACCCGTCAATAAAAGGCCTAGTTTGTATGCAATGGCAAAACGACGCGATATATTTTCTTTCGAACTACACAGTTACATATTAAACCTTCACTGAAACGGAGATGTTTTAACCAGAGATTTGTATCTCTCTAGGAACTGGAGTTTTACATGCCTGACTGTCACCGAAACGGCAAAATCTGACCACCCTTGCATCGGGAGAAAAATGATTTTTGTTTCCTATTCGCTCAAAGGACTGCAAGACTAAATAAGAGGTTGAACAGACTTGTTTCACACATCTGCGCATGTGCCAAACTGTCCAGGTAAGTCTCGACCGAATTTGTCGACATCGTCGATCGTGCCAAAAAGTCAGCCGCTTCAACTGACACCCACCTTAAAACGCCACCTAAACTGACTCCACAACCACCTCCGGAAGGCCTCGTTTACAACACAGTGTTGCGCGTATGGAGGAGATAAGCAGCCGTGTACCTACTGACCTCTTTCACACAGAAATTATTAACATGTACTCCGTTTCCAGCCATTTTAACAACAAAAGTTGCCTGTTTGTTGATGATAGTTCAGTTCAAAGCTGTATATATTTAACGATTATGGGTCAATATTTATTTCCCATTCCGTTGCCTGTATTACATTAATGATTCACTGAGTTAGAAAATAACACAAACCAAACATGTTATAAGTTATGTTCTTGACGTAGAAAGGCAATGGACCATTTACATCCTCGAGCACTAAGAAAGACAAGTATTAGCTTTTTCTAACAGCAAGCGGATCGTTTCGTGGTCGCTTATGACGCTTAATGGTTGTGTTAAGGTTACGGCCCAGTCAACCCAAACTGGGTCATGTCGAACGCGGTCAGTTAACATAACCACACTTTAACTGGGCAGGCTGTCCTCTAAGCAGTTAACCAGTATTGTGCACATTCTTTCGCAAGAAACTGACAACCGTTACTGCTCTTCTTGAATCAGTGGAAGGGAGAGAATGACCATACAAATATTTCATGATCAAATCTCCACGAAAGAATGTTGTCGACCCGGTGGGGGTCGAACTCGCAATCTCCTGACCATCAGTCGGACGCGCATCCAAATGAGCCACCGAGGCCGGCTTATGACGGCTTACATCACGAAAACACGCCTATATAATTTTAACCCCCTTAAACCCCATTTTTATATAGTAAAACTGGGGTTTACAGGGGTATATATTATTTTTCTATTTCTGCTCAAAAAGATTGATTGTGGGTACTCGTTAGAACCGCCTCGGCGAGGCGGTTCTAACGAGTACCCACAATCTATGTTTTGAGCAGAAATATGAAAAATATCAGAACTTTTATCTGAAAACTTTCAGTTTTTGGTGGTGAAATTTTCAATATATTTGAATAGGCGTGTTTTCGTGATGTATCGCGCATGATGGCATGTGTATCGAGAGATTCACTGAACTAACGTAAATGACTTCAGTTACCATTACGAAAACACGCCTATTCAAATATAAATTGAAATCAGAGTTTTAGTTCACTCCGTACTGTCAGTTTTACCTCTGACATGTACACAAATAATTGGTGCCACAGTTACTATTATCTTTTTTTTTTTCTTCAACATTTTGACCATAGCAGATCACCACTTAAAGACGGGGGAGTCCTGGGCTAGTATTAGCTGATTCGACAACGGATGCTTTCATTTTACTGCCAGTAAAGATACACTTTGGACAGGCTGAAGGTTCATTTCAGAGTTAAAGGATGTCTGAATTGCTTTTTTGCATTATCATTTATTATAAAGATTTCTGTACCTGATGCAGTGCAGACCTAGGCCAGACGTCGCGTTTTGCGGCGTCTGATCTAGGTCTAAACGGTTTGCCACTGCCCCTTTTATGTGACGCTAGGCATGAATTGATTTGTAGTATAACTGATATAGGCAAATGATTCTGTTCAACTATTCGTTATCAGATGCACAACAATTATGTCACAGGAGCTTGACGTAATGAAATGTCCGTATATTTCTATCATATAGAAACTAGGGACAGGTCCTATAATTTTTATTCCAACGTCAAGATCCTGTGTACTATGTCAACAGTCTTGGTATTTACTTACGCTTCTGGATTTATTTGCTATGTGATTGGCATAACTCCTATACATGCGGCTCACCAGGGAAATCCGCGACAAAACATTAGCTTTTAAAACATCTTGAAAGCTAATATATTCAGTGCAAGCATGTATTTTAACTATCCTTGTGCGTTTTATGTGCATTTGCTCTAATGTTAACTGGTATCATTTTTAAAGCAAGCCTCCGTTCTCCTTTCGTCACACAAACAAAAAACAAAACAAAACAAAAAACAAAACAAAAAAAAAACAAAAACAAAAAAACAAAAAAAACAAACAAACAAACAAACAATTATGATTAACAGAATATAATTAGAAGAACTTATTTGCTTTGTTTTCTGTTTCTGTATGTCGTTAAATTAAATTTTGCCCCAAAGAACAGGCTGTCGTATGGAATGTCAATGTTAAAGTGACCTTCTGGGAATTGTTAAAAAAAACCAAAAAAACCTGAAATATGTTTGCCTGTTGGCAGTCAGTTTTCGAGGTTTCGTAACAATATCAAATTACACAAATTTTGAAAAGCAGAACGTGTTGAAAACATGACCCCAAACCATAAAATGAGCAATTTCTGCACCCATCGGGCACACAACGTTGAAACAACATCGATTCAACGTCGATTCAACGTCTTGACGTTGATTTCAACGTTGAATCGACGTTGCTTCAACGCTGTGCGCCTGCTTGGCACACATTTCCTCCAGCTTAACTACGTATAACCTACGTATTAGTTATAGTTCATAGGAAATATTTTCAACAGTAATATGAATTTAATAGGTGCTTCAAAATTATCATCGCTTGCATTATAGATAGGGTGGCCAAAATCACAAACAAAATTTCCTTTTTTCTATCACGAGAATACGCCTATATAGTTTCGACCCACCTTAAACCCCACTTTTATATAGTAAAACTGGGGTTTACAGGGGTATACATTATTTTACTTACTTCTGCTCAAAAACATAGATTGTGGGTACTCGTTAGAGCCGCCTCGCCGAGGCGGTTTTAACGAGTACCCACAATCTATGTTTTGAGCAGAAATATGAAAAATATCAGAGGTTTTACATCTGAAAATTTTCAGTTTTTGGAGATAAACTTTTCTAGATATTTGAATAGGCGTGTTTTCGTAATGAATGACCAAAATCTACTTTAGCCTCATCAAAATAATGAGATTTTCCGTGTCTCCTCCAATCTCCAAAAGAATGTTACCATGTCGAGCTTTTTGTCAGAATGACAATGAAGTTAGAATGATTTGTGAAACTAAAGACATTTTAAAAGTCTGTGTTTGATACACAAACATAACAATATGAAATTAGGGCATTGTCTTTTTGATACACATTATTCTGAAAAAAAAAATCCCTTTTTATTACCACATTTTTATTTCGCAGTTGGAAAGAACTGCTACTACATGAGTTTCTGAAGTGGTAGCCCACCGGCTAGAATTCAGCATTTCATTGCAATGTATCTTTCTTGTGTTTCTTCGGTCATCAAATCGACCGAGTATCAGAAAAGATAATCGAAGATATAGTTTCAGCTCTTGAATGAACCATATTTTATTACCTAATATACTAATTCTAACTTAAATTTGTACACCAAAATCATTTAGGATTTTTACCTGACTCGCATTTCGGCAGTTTTGAACCCCCCCCCCCCCCCCCCCCCCAAACCACGTTCTAAGCCCTCTAAAATTAGGGGCAAGGGTCCTGAGTGATGCATATACGATCAGTCTAACATTAATTTTATCTATTTATGGCTTTGTATTTTAATCTATCTGTTACCTAGAAAACAAGAATTTAACCTCTTTAAAACAACATCCCTTTAAGTCTTATCAAATGGACCCATTACCTTCCCTTGGGACCCTCGTTGTCAAGCTCTGAGGGAAAACCCTGAAATTTAATATTTATTATCAGTTGGTAAATTGGTTAGCCTTGTGCAGTATAACCTCAATGGCTTGAACACGGATGGCTCGATTACTGTGGATGATTCGAACTCTTTTTTCAGTCCCTACAAAATTCTTCCAATAGCTCAAGAAAACAAATAGTTAATGATTTTTTTCTTATTTTATCATGAAATTGTATGTTGTGTATACTCATTAGAATCCCCTCATCGAGGCGATTCTAATGAGTACACTCAACATACAACCATTGTGTAGAAAATCGAAAAGATTTCCATAATTTATCGCTATTTGCTTTCTGAACTAGTGCCATGATTACCCTCATTGGCTCGAATTACCCATGTCTTGAACGAATTTCCATGGTCCCGAAGATGGTCGAGCCATTGAAGTTCAACTGTATTTTGCCTGAATCTACCAGACCTAATAAACCCTGGCAGAATTATGGCCTCTAAAATTGGAAAACAAATCTTAGTGTTTTAGTCAACAGCCTCCATTTATATTCCGAATTTTACAAAATTAGGAAAAGATGCGCACAAGTTCTAATTCATTTCTAAAACAGGTCACAAGATGCATGCCACTAATGACTAAAGACCCTGAAACAGTAAGAAAAATCACTGACTTCTGAAATTATTTCACGTCTATATGCATTGTTTATCCCCTTTTACCCCATGTTATAATGTAATGGTTTACTTTATAAGGCATATTTTCAAGATGTCTCTGTTTATAAAGCTTAACTCAGTTTGATATTTCTGTCACGTGGGCCTACACTATTTGCGTGTAGTCCCAAGACTTAAGTCTTGGGACTGCACGCAAATAGTGTAGGCCCACGTGAGAATTCATAGTAGAGCACATACAGCATACAGGTATGTCTGCATGTCACAATGTGTACATGTGGTCATCGGAGGAAACAAACTGCTGTTTCTTGAGAATCAGTCTATTCTGGATAGTTCCTGTGAGCAGACACATCCATTTGAGGATTCCTTATGCTCATTTCATTTAAAAAATAAATGTTTTGTGTAAAGCAAGAAAACAAGTACAATACTGAGCTTTTTTTTTTATTTTTAAGTCACATACTGGGTCACTTGAACAAGACATAAAGGGAACTTCGTTCGTTTCTTGAACTCTGCTCAATTTTGGGCAACATCCGTTAGATCTTTTATTTCTAAAAGAAACGGTTATGTGTAAGAAAATAAAAGTGAACCTACTTATGCTCCAAACTTCGATGTTGAAAGGGCATATTGCTTTGTGGTCGTTTGTCCATTCGTTCGTCCGTTCATTACTCTTAGCATGCGGTCAAGAACAGTTAGAGATAGGATCTTGTAATTCTATATATAGGAAAAGAGGATCGTTTTTTTTTTTTTTTTTTTTTTTTTGTTTGTTTGTTTGTTTTTATTCAGCCGGATTTGTAGTTCCGGAGTTATGCCACCTTTTCGACATGTGTTGTAAGCCTATGGGACGTAATAAAATTTTGTGAGCTAAATGTCTTGAAAACTATTTTAGCTAGGGCCTTGTTTTACAAACTTTTCTAGGCCCATGGTTTACATTCATCACGAAAACATACCTATAATTTTGACCCCCTTAAACCCCACTTTTGTATAGTAAAACTGGGGTTTACATGGGTATTCATTATGTTTCTTATTTCTGCTCAAAAACATAGATTTTGGGGTACCCGTTAGAACCGCCTCGTCGAGATGGTTCTAACGAGTACCCACAATCTGTGTTTTGAGCAGATCTATGAAAAATATCAGTTTTTTATCTGGGAATTTTCATTTTTTGGTGGTAAAATTTTCAGTGTATTTGAATAGGCGTGTTTTCGTAATGATAAGTGAATGAACATCTGATCAATGACAAATAAAGCCATTTCCTTAAAATACTCCAGCTGCATATATATATAGATAACACTTTTTTTCGATCAATAATTATTTACATTTTTTTTTATTTCTCTCTTGAAAATTTATTTTGTAGGTCTTCATTAAAAATACCCTGCCAAGAACCATCTTATAAGTATCAAAACATACGTTTTTTGTGTTGAATTAATAGTAAAATATTTATCTGGATAAGTCTCAAATCTAGAGCATTTAAATGCACATGGTTTTATATCCATTTTTCCATTTGATAATCCCTCCATTTGAGGATTCATCATGCCTATTGTTTTTTTTTTTTTTTTTTTTTTTTTTTTTTTTTGTTTTTTGTTTTTTTTATAAGTAAATATATTGTACCTAAAAAGAAATAAAAATAAAGTAATGAGCCTGGTCTATTATAAAAGCATCGCAGACACCCTTTAATACCCCACCACTATGCAGTAACAAACATGGGGTTTAGTTTAAACATATTTTATTCGTATGAATGTACATACAGCAATACAAAACACATGGCTCCGAGATAATTATATAGATATAGTATTAATGACATAGTATAACTCACGATAAGTAACTCATTGTTTATACTACGAATAAGTTATAGAAGTTATATATATATATATATATATATATATATATATATATATATATATATATATATATAATATATATATATATATATATATATATATATATATATATATATATATATATATATATATATATATATATATATGCATTATATTGATTCTATTCAACATCGAAAAGGCTCTAGTAAGCTCCACGGGGAATGGAGTTCCTTCCTCGGTAAGCAGAGATCATTTGCAATTAAAAGCATTTATGGTTAAAGTTTCCTTTATATATCACTGGATAGATTCTAAAACGAATGGATTTTTTCATTGTTGTCTTAACCGGAGACAATTTCCCCATGTACTTTGGAATATTACAGTTGTATACAGAAGTGTTTACTGGAGAGAAGATGGGTATGTTTGATGCCAGGGGTCACGAAGTAATACCACAACAAATGCTATTTGTTGAATAACCAGAGAAAACAATTTCATCTGCAAAATGAAATACTTCAATATAAGTCCATTACAGTCGAACTTCGATGGCTCGAATACCGATGGCTCGTTTACCATGGCTTATTCGAACTCATTTTTGAGTCCTTACGGAATTTTTCCGATAGCTCAAATAAACAAATATTGAGGGAAATTTTCTTATTTTATTATGAAATTGTATGTTGTGTGTACTCATTAGAATCGCCTCATAGAGGCGATTCTAATGAGTACACGCAACATACCATTATTTTGTTGAACATCGAAAACATTTCCATAAATTATCGCCATTTGCTTCCTGACCTGGTGCCATGATTAAATCTCATTGGCTCGAACTACCCATCTCTCGAACAAATTTCCATGGTCCCAAAGATGTCCGAGCCATTTAAGTTTGACTGTATTTCGATATTGAATGAAAATCATTTTTGTCGTTAAGCAGGAGCAGTAACTCTGTTGAAAATCAAACGAAAAATCTAAAGTAATAATCCGAAACAAGATATTGTCAGTATCATTTAATATATGAAATTTCATCCAAATCTACCAGTTCTTTCTCAAGCTATTAAGTGGAAACCATTTTCCTCGCTAAGCTGGGACAGTAACTATTGAAAATTGACAAAAAGACAAATAATCCCAAGCAAGGTATTGTCATTATCGTTTGATATATGAAAATTCATCCAAATCCATCATTTCTTTCTCAAGATATTAAGCAGAAATAATTTTTGTCGCTATGCATGAGCGTTGAAAATTTACTAAAAAAAAAAAAAAAAAAAAAAAAAAAAAAATGCCGAATAATAACCCTAAGCAAGATATTGTCAACGTCGTATCATATACGAAAGTTCAGCCAAATCTGTCAATTCTTATTCAAGATATTTGGTGGAAACCATTTTTTTTTTTTTTTTTTTTTTTTTTTTTTGTCGCTAAGCAAGGACAGTAAGTCTGTCAAAAGTTAACGGCTTTTGCCTGTTAACAACCCCAAACCACTCACACCCGATATAAATGTATATGCAAAATTTGAATAAAAACAATTCAAGTCAGGGAGCTGAAACCAAGCACCGACGGACGGACGAATGGGCGGACAAACAGACATTAGGGGAAAACATAATACCCTGACACTATCATGTGGTGGGTATACAAACAACACTTGTAGCTAAAACAAGGTTATATCAGAGGGCACACTTTAGACATGAATTTCAAAATGCACAATTTGGTTAATATGTGCATGTTAGGTACAGTCGAACCTCGTTATCTCGAACTCGCTTATTTCGAATTGCCGCTTATCTCGAAGTGAAAATCTGGTCCCTGTTTTAACATGAAACTATGACAACAGGTAACAAAATAATGTGGAAAAGAGGAGAAATTGCTCCTAAGGAGCAATTTCTCCTCTTTTCCACATTATTTTATATATATATATTTCTAACTTCAGGAGTCAAATTACATATTCATTTGTTAAATGTGGTTGTTCAATTTATTGTTTTACTCACTCTCTCAACTCTGATATGTCGAGGTACGGATATCTCGAAGTGTTTCAATGAGTCCCTTGGAATTCGAGATAACGAGAGTCGACTGTATTTACAAACCTATTTCATGATTGCTCCTATATGCTCTGAACAGTGATTTACTCCTTATTGTCATGATGTTTTTATCGACGACTGCCCCCTTACGCTTTTAAACTGATAACCACTTCTTGAATCAGCGGAAGAGAAAAAAGGATCATAGAAATGAGTTCACGGTCAATCTTCGCGAAAGTTATGTGGTCGGGCTGGGATTCGAACTTGTGACCCATGCATCTCTAGATAGTCAAATGTGCTATTGACAGCCCTGTGGACCCCGGCTCACTGAATATAGGTCATGGCCTTTCAAAAAGATCTAAGCGCACCACCTATATCACGAAATACATATGTGTTAATCTAAAGAATACCTGCGAGAAACCTACCGAGAGAAGCCTAGTTCGGGCTTGGATACAACCAACCAGCCCATCTCCTTGTCAAATACCCTAAATGTTATTCCGTGTGTTATTGTTACAAGTGCAAAATTCTAGTCACCAATGCCGCTGCCGGTAATCGAATCAAGGCCAGTTGCATGACAAGCCAACATCTTTCACGCGCTCGACTACAAAATAGAGCCAGATTGTAATGCAAAAGCAGTACAAGTTTATAATATACCTATCACACACATTCCCCCTTCATTTTTCGATTTGTCCCTGAATCTCCGTTTGAGCAATCACTCAGTACCAGGGCACATGCAAGCCTATCGGGCCACCAAACCAATCGGACTGGGTTATTTATTTTGAGCGTCAGATGTAACAGGTTAAAAAATTTAAATAGCCAATGTCCTGTCGGGGGTCGAACCCAGATCGCATGTGTGATAAGCCAACGCTGTTCCAGCGTCTCTATAAAAGCCGCCTCATCACGAAAACATGCCTATAAAATTTTGACCCCCTCAACCCCACTTTTATATAGTAAAACTGGGGTTTACAGGGGTATACATTATTGTTCTTATTTCTGCTCAAAAACATAGATTGTGGGTACGCGGTAGAGTACATACAATCTATGTTTTGAGCAGAAATATAAAAAATATCAGAATTTTTTATCTGAAAATTTTCAGTTTTTGGAGGTGAAATTTTCTATATATTTGAATAGGCGTGTTTTCGTAATGTTGTACCGCAAGGCAGTACAAGTTCATTATAAACCTATCACTACTACATGTACATGGTTACCCCAACAATTTACTGTTATCAGTTCAGATTCACAGTAGTGCAGTCAGATCTAACTGAATTTGATCCTGACAACTTGGGCCCAGTTGTTCAAAGCGTCGTTAGCTTAACGAGCTCGTTAAGGGTATTTCGTTAACTGTTTTAGCGGATTCAATATACAATATTCTGATTTTTTTTGCTGAAAAAAATGTGAGTAGCTTTTCACATTTTTTCAGCAAAAAATTTCAGCACTTGATGTAAATTTTAACGAAACGTTAACTAACGACATCGTTAGCTTTGAACAAATGGGCCTTGATTTCTAAATCCAATGTTTGAGTTTTTAAATGATCTGCACTGTTTGTCATTAAGTATGTGAATTTCTATCAAAAACTCGGATCATGAAAACACGTGTGTATGTGAAAAATAACAGTGCTCGGAGGATAATTTGACAGTAACGTCACGGCAGCTACCACTATACCTGGGTGAAGCAGGTTTTGCATGAATCGGGAAATTGGGGAAAATTGGACATAAAGCATCTTTAGGATAAAATCTTTCATGTTTGCGAAAATTATTAACCCTTCTCATGCTGAATAAATTAAGATGCCATGCCCACTTCTAATTTCCAGCCAATCAGATCACTTGATCCGAGTTTTTGATAGAAATTCACATACTTAATGACAAACAGTGCAGATCCAGATCAGTTGGCTTCTAAGCCAACTGATCTAGATCTACACTGTTTGCTAAGACAGGGCATGTCGTGTTTAGCAAGAGAAGGGTTAAGAGTCCACTCGAAATAAAGCATCCTTAGGATAAAATCTTTCATGTTTGCGAAAATTATTGAGAGTCCCCTCGACATAAATGTGCCAATTTAAACTTCTCCGAAACTGCTGACTTTTTTATCAATAAAGTTGATACTTTGCTTTCATGTCAGAGCAAAATGAACGAAAAAACAACTTTTCAAATACTTGTAGGCCCGGAAAGAAATGAAAATCGCGCAGTTTTGCGTCCGTCCGTCACACTATCTCCACCTATAAACCTTGGGCGCAATTTTACCAAACTAACTCGAACATGACTTACACATGGTAAGGGTGTGCTGGAGTAACATCATTTTTCACTCTGCCCCATATGACCTTCGGATGAAAGCGTGGGGATTTTGCGATGGCGTGCCATCGACTACGCGATCTAGTTGTCTTCAATATTAAAATCCCCTACCAGTATCTCTCTATTTTTTTCCATTTGATAGATTAACATGTAGTTGGTGTATATAGCTTGTTGCGCAGAAGACTGAAGTAAATAAACAAAGTGAATTGCTTTTACGTATCTTCCCCTATCAGTGACGTTTCAATAAAGTCTTCCTTATACGATGTTTAACCTTCCTCACACGAAAACACGCCTATATAATTTTGACCCCCTTAAACCCCATTTTTATATAGTAAAACTGGGGTTTACAGGGTATACATTACTTCTCTTACTTCTGCTCAAAACTTAGATTGTGGATACTCGTTAGAACCGCCTCGACGAGGCGGTTCTAACGAGTACCCACAATCTATGTTTTGAGTAGAAATATGAAAAATATCAGAAATTTTTATATGAAAATGTTTCATATTTTGGTTGTAAAATTTTCAATGTATTTGAATAGGCGTGTTTTCGTATTGGCTCTGGGCAAATTCAGCAGAGCGACAAATTGGTGATTCCCCCTCCCACCCCCACCCCCTCAGAAAACAGGATTTGACATTTCATGCAAATTGTCTCCATTGGATTGGAGACAATTGTATGAAATGTCAAATTCTTTTTTTTTTTTCTGGGAAAAATAAGAAAAATGATAAGAAAAATATTTCAATATGTCATCTGATTATTTCATGAGAGGATTGTTTATATTGATACATTTGCGATATTTTTCTGGATTTTCTTTATAAAGATATATGTTGTTGGTACTCATTTGAATTGCCTCAACTTATCGTGGTAATTTAAATAAGTACACACAACATATGGGCCGCGCAAAGCGAAAAGGGTCTTCGCGTATGTGCCCTCAGCGAAGACTCAAATCAGTCTGTGTACCCACTCAGTTATTATACAGCCTTCTCTGTACAAAGAAACGGCATTCAGATAGCGCACAGCGAAGACTCTGAGCGGACTGCGCGGATGCGCAGGCCCATCTGAGTTTTCGCTGGGCGCACATGCTCGAAGACCCATTTTCGCTTGGCACGGTCCATATGGTTTTTATATAGTAGATAAAAGTGTGTCTGCAAAGGGATACAAACGGTACGGTTTCCCTGGTCGTGTTCGTTTATCTCCGCTGTAACATGCACGTCCTATTTGATATCACGGAAGCAAATATTAAGAAAACACTGGATTTACACTTAACACCTACCACGTTATGGGCAGATTTAGCAGACGACAATCTGATGATATATTTTTTTTTCCTAGAAAATAGGATCTGACCATTCATGCAAATTGTCTCCTAATGAGACAATTTGCATGAATGGTCAGATCCTATTTTCTAAAAAAAACTTAGGAAAAAAAAAATCAAAATGCCGTCTGCTAAAAATTTTACCCAGCATGCAAAGTATTACTATTCGGACTCCTCAATTTTTATCACACTTCTAAAATTTGAAGAAGTTCATTTCATTACTCGGCGATGTATCTAAAATAATGCTGGATTAGCAGCAAAATGTGTAGACCCGATCAGACGCCGCGTTCTGTGGTATCTGATCTGGTTCTACGCCGTTTGCCCAGGTCTGACTGTCCGAAATGCGGAAGCATGTTGTGGGAAAAAGGGCATACTAGCACTTAGCATTTAGCATATTGGGTAAAAATTCAGCCGACGACATAGTGAAATAGCTTTTTTAGTGGTTCCTTTTCTTCAGAAAATAGGCTGTGACATTTCATGCAAATTTGATTGAAATGTCAAAGCCTATTTTCTAGGAAAAATAAAACGCCTAGCATGTTGGGTAAAAATGTCAGCAGACGACATTTTGACATTTTTTCTATATTTTTCCAAGAAAATTGGCTTTGACATTCGGCAAACAAACTGTCTCAATGCTTCCCCCACCCCCCATCCCCCCCATCCCCGAAAACAGGCTTCTTTTACGTTTTACCCTGAAGACAGGTTTTGGTTTTTCATGCAAATTGTCTCCGCATGCCAAAGCCTTTTCTCTGGGACAAATAAGAAAATATCAAGTCGCCGGCTGAATTAGCACAGGGAATGGTAAAGGTTAAATACCTGTGCAGTATGGTCAATGGTTTCATAAAAGTTTGTAAAGCAATCTCTCAGCAAGAAAGATCATATGATATGATGTGAGCCGGGGCACAGCATTTCCTACAATAATGCATGTGCGCCCAGCGGAGAACCAGATCAGTCTGCGCATCCGCGTAGTCCGATCAGTCTTCGCAGGCATTTTGTGGGAATCCAAAAATGAAAAATGACGAGTAAAATGCCGTTTGATCAATGTATCCCAAATGTGATCAAATGATCCCTTTTAACTCCAAGCCTCGCTATAAAAGGACAGGCTTCGTCCCTAAATCATAATGGTGGCAAATTCAGACACTTTATTGACAATTTAGATAAGATAATTTAGTGGGAGAGGGGAGGTCTCGAATGACCCAACGAATCCCTCTGGGTCCTCCATTTGACACCATAACTCCTTACCACACTTATCCTTGTGATTGATTATTAAAAATCTAAAAGGTTGCCTTTGGAAACAAAGAACACACAAAAAGAATGAATTTGGGAGAGTCGGTTTTATTAAGACTCTTCATATGCAACAATGTAGTTTGCGAGGATGCATACGCATTTTACCGCCATTTTATACCTGTTGATGTTTCTAATGACATTTTCGAGGAAATGAACTAGATAAAGCCAAAGGCTTCCATTCAGATCCTCTCTCACATTTTTGTACGTATAAACATGTACTTGTTATTTCTTAGAATGAATAAATATTGTTTAAACTAATGACAGCTGGATGAGTGGTCAACTTTATAGACCCTGATCAGACACTGCGTTTTGTGACGTCTGATTTGAGTCTACACTGTTTACTCAGGCCTGTCTGTCCGAATATTTAGGGTAAATATGATGCAGGTTTGTCATAAGTTACAATTTCCGTTTTCAACGGCAAATACGTCTATGACTTAATTTGTAATACATTGATTAACTAATACATTTAAGCTTTTCAACTCTCTGGGCAAATTCATCAGACAGCAAATTGATGATATATTTTCTTATTTTTCCCAGAAAACAGGATTTGACATTTCATGCAAATTGTCTCCATTGGAGACGATTTGCATG
Source organism: Anodontia alba (assembly GCA_964016985.1). Lineage (NCBI taxonomy): Eukaryota > Metazoa > Mollusca > Bivalvia > Lucinida > Lucinidae > Anodontia > Anodontia alba. Next base: position 133,157,154 of record OZ024822.1, read on the forward strand.
AAATATCAAATCCTGTTTTCTGGGAAAAAAAAAAAAAAAAAAAAAAAAATTCAATTTGTCGTCTTCTGAAATTTTTACTCAGAGTGCTAAGTGTTAAACTTTCGGGAAGTTACACGTATTGAGATAAGCGTAAGGACAAAACATAATGAAACTTGCGCACAGATTGTGTAGGAATGTACAATAGAGGAAATGAAGCAGATGGCATTGAACGATTATGATGAGGAGCACAATAACCTTCAAAATATGTAAGTATTTTACTTTTTTTCTTTTGAGCACTTGATCAGCAATGTGGACCTAACACAGCGGGCACGCAACGTTGAGGTAACGTCGCATCAACGTCGATGCAACGTCAAAACGTTGCATCGACGTTGATACGACTTAAACATAGATTTTAACGTCATGTGCCCGCTGGGAAGGGTCTTGTAGTATATATCAGAAAAAAAAGCAAAGACCTAGATTAGTCATCTGAGGATCAGCCTGCGCTTGCACTTCGTCTTCTCAGGGCCCTCAGGTGTTTTTCGCTCAATAGATCCAGGATAGATAGAAAAACGCCCTGATCAGACTGCGCGAATCCGCGCAATCGGATACAGGCCTTTACATTATGTAGATACGAGCCGCGCCATCAGAAAACCTACATACCTTTGGACATGTGCGCCCATTGCTGATTCAGATCAATATTGCGCATTCACGCAGTCTGGTCAGAATCATCTCAGGGCACAGTTTGGATTGCCAAGCATGCAAACTTTCTTCATGCGGATAACAAAGATTCTGATACGCAGAAGGATTTGTCTATTTGATGGGTGTACATGTCAGAAGGTACATTTTATCGCGTTGCGCTAATATCATAACTGCAAGTCCATTTCAAATCAAAGCAGTGACAGCACTGGTGGGTCGATTGTCCCTGAGTGTAGACTGGGAAAATGGTTCTGAACGGAGACGTAAGACTGTTTCATTTAATCTTTTACTTCTGGTAATTTAAAGAAACAGTGCAGACCCTGTCAGACGCCGCGTTCGATGGCATTTGATCTGGGTCTACACTGTTGTCAATGTTTTACAGATAACCTTCTATATTTAGCACTCTGACATCACCGCGACAAGAAAAGCGGGGCTATCAATAACCGTCACCTTAATTTTTTCTAACGCGCGGTTTGATAACATTGTTCAATGATAATCACATGGACAAAATACCTCAAGAAAATTTGGCGTTTGTATACTATGGCTCGATTGTAAACAATCGACCCAAAAAGGCATAACCTTTTCAGGGCTGTGTTCAGAAGCGAACGTTTTGCCCTCAGTCCCTGTACCTAATGATGAGCGCCAACATGAGCAGGGATCCAGGGCTAAACGTTCGCGGGTAACCTGTACTTCTGAACGTAGCCCAGGTGTTAGCTTCTCTGTTTATGACCCAGTATGTAGGCTATAAATGCTGTAACCTGCTACCTAACCCAGTGAAAACTCAGACCTCTTGTTTTGTGATACGTGTCTTTACCATCCGGGTGTATAAGCCTTAAATCCTTGCAGGTCCACAGGACGCACAGTGAAGACTCTGATTAGACTGTGCGGATGTACTGGGTCTTCGAAAAGCGCGCATATATCAGATTATGACCGACTCAGTTTAGAGTTTGACTCGCATGTGTTCCTATGGATCAATCGAACACTATTAATCTTTAAGAAGTGACAGCCGAGGTGACTGCAAATCCCTGCGGGCCAACAACATTGATACAGCGCCGAATTAACGTCGATGCAACGTCACAAACGTCGCATCAACATCGATACAACGTCATGCGACGTTGCATCGACGTTGATGCGACGTTAAATATTTCTTCTATTCATGCAAAATGCTAGCACGTAGTTTACCGGAACCACAGGTGTGCGCCGTCCGTCCGAAGTCCGTCATCAGTGTCAAAGATCCCTGTAACTGCTGGTCCAGTTGGAAATTTTCCTTTGTAGCTTCGGCGGAACGAATATTGTTCAAACGGTGCACATGATCGAGATGGTCATCATACACATGTATGGTGAAACCCCTTTAAAAATCTTCTTTTACAGAATGGAAAAACCGGGAACCGTTAGAATTGCTCCAGGCAAACGAAGTTTGTTCAAATTATTTTGTTAGGTGAACCTTTGATAGTTTGCGGAAGTATCAAAGTCATTCCAATACATGTATATGGAAATTATGAGGAGGGCGGAGGGGGGTGGGGGGGGGGGGTGAGTGGGGTAACATGGGGGTAATTGTGGTACGGGTGTGCGAGCCAGTATTTCGGAACCTGCCCCATTCATATACCTGGCCTTTGAAAAAAACGGACCCATTCATATACTTGATCGTCCGAAATGTTGACTTATTCATATACTGTACTTTGATTTTTATACCCATTTATTGCTGGTAATTAGACAAATATCGCAGTCAATTCATTGAATACCAAGAGAACAAGCAGTCTAAAAATCTCTTTACTGGGATGTCAGAAAAGTGGGGCTTTTCATATACAAATCAAGAAAAATCGGGTCAGTCGTATAATTTTTGTTGAAAAAAGGGGGCTAATCGTATACCTGGCAGTGCTGAAAAAGGAGGCCATTCGGCAAGCACATCCGTACCATGCCATATATAGGTAGTTACCCTCCGCCCCACCCTCCACCTCCTTCACCACCCCCCACCCCAATGGATAATTTGAAGCCAAATTTCATATGGCGCCTCTATGGGTTGAAGGAACGGAAGTTTGTTCAAATGGTACTGCTCATGTGACTGAGTCATTCCGGTATATGAGGAAAACTCTTTAAAAAATCATTTTCTCCTGAATTTGCCATGAAACAGGCAATAATGGAACATGAGGCGAAGGATCGGGGATTCGAGGCCAGAAAAGTTTGCACAAATCATGTTCCTAAATTAACCTATGACTTTTTTATTGAAAGGTCAAACAAATTTGCATTCCTACATATATATATATATATCCCCTAAACCTACGGGGCCACTGGGTCATTTGCAGCCAAATTTTATATGGAGCCTCTATGGGTTGGAAGAACGAACGTTTCAGCAAAAGGTCATCATAGCCGCCACGTCCATTCATATTAAAAGCCTTTATAAATCTTCTGGTCCAGAACAGAATTGTCCTCGCAGTTTTGCAGCAAGCATCTAATATTATAGTACATGGCTTTGCTGAGAAAAACTTGACAATGAAAGTGGTGCAGGAGTGTACAGTATTTACCTAGCCTAGCTATACTGATACCGCAACATCTTACCATACTTATTCTATAATTTCAACAACTATATTCGACTACTGCTGATGTGTCTAAAACGGCAATATAAATGGCAAACAATGTAGACCCATGGTAAGTACAGTAGCTGCAGCTTTTTGATAGCATCACGAAAACATACCTATATAAGTTTGACCCCCTTAAACCCCACTTTTATACAGTAAAACTGGGGTTTACAGGGGTATACATTATTTTTCTTATTTCTGCTCAAAACATAGATTGTGGGTACTCGTTAGAACCGCCTCGCCGAGGCGGTTCTAACGAGTATCCACAATCTATGTTTTGAGCAGAAATATGAAAAATATCAGAATTTTTTATCAGAAAATTTTCATTTTTTGGTGGTAAAATTTTCAGTATATTTGAATAGGTGTGTTTTCGTAATGCGACACTATATATTTGCATTATACTTTTACGAAATGTACATCCGTTCATTTGGATTTTCTCCTATTTAATTACGTATCAAAAGAAACAATACAGACTGATACATGATAAAAGCATTCATATAATAAATATTGTGCACGCACGCACACACGCACATACATATGTACGTAGGTACGTATGTACAGATAAGCAGACAGACTGACAAACAGGCATACGTGCATAAACGTACGTACATGCATACATACCTACATACATGTATTCATGCATGCATACATACATACATACATACATACATACATACATACATACATACATACAACGCATGCAACAATCATAAACACGCACCCACGCAGGCCCACCCACATGCATATGTGCATACATACGTACTTCATACATGCATGCATGCAAACACCCACCCCTGGATGCATACATACATGCATACCTACATACATGCATGCATGCATTAAAACATACGTACGTACGTACCTACCTACATACCTACCTACCTATTGTTGCGGTTTCCAATGATAAATCTAAATACTTGACCCTGCACATGGGTTTAAACAAGAAATCCCATGACTAACTCTCATATAGTGATACTCTGAAGTATTCACTTCCCACGAATAACAACAGTGGAAACTCAAGATTGAGTGAAACCCATACTTCAGAGTACCTCTATATACATTAGCATATCTCTGATGTACTACTTGTTAAGTTTCATTGACCAAACATTTCATACTAGTTAACGCCTAAGTTTAGTCACTTACTTGCTTAAGGTAATTATCAGAAATTGATCTTCTTTGTCGACCGGTCGACTGACCGACCTACCTACATGTACCGACATACCTGCATAAAACGGGCCAGTGAGCTCGCGCCGGTCATATGACTGTATGACGCAGTTGCTGTGAAATCGAGCACACCTATATAACCTCCACTGCCGTGAAATGTTAAAAGGGAATAGGTTACTATTTAACACTCATTCGGAAATATTTTAAGATTCAGGTATCAGTTATTTCTTTAATCTTTCATGTTTTGGTCTTGTCATTATAAAATTGTCCAGTATTCAATGAAAGATATCCAGTCATCTGATCACCCGGAAAAGTAAACCCGGAAGTAGGCCAGTTTAGCCAGTTTTCATTTGTGTGAAATAAGAATTAAGTAATTTGCGAAGTTCTGTCGATCTGTCACTCTATCACATACTTCATACGTCCTTGGGAGTATTTTTTGCAGAAACTGTTACGTTTTTTTTTTTTTTTTGCATGCATCTGGTGCAAAATCTGTCCAAAGCTTGGTCAGTGTTGATTTGTCAGTAAAATTCATCAAGAACAGAACAGAACTTTTTTACTCTCAGATAATAAATGCAATATCTGCGGTAGGTACAGATCAATGCAAAACACATGCATTAAATACAGGGTACATGCACAGTTTTCTGTGACTATGAACAGATATGAAAGTTGAACTACCCACACGGAAAACTAAATCGATGAAATTTTCAGCCTGTGTTCAGAGTGAAATACCAGGATCAGAAATTTTAGATTGAAATGGTACAATGAAGAGCCGCACAATTTGTTACCAACAGATATAGGAACACCAGCAGTGTCATAGACATGCTTGACTATTTTGATTAGGATCACATAAGACAAGAAGAAGCAAACTGAAGATGAGTGCAGTTCTTTTGAAATCGTTCACAGCATTATTGAAATACCATCAAAGGCATATTTATCACAGCAACTTCAAGAACAAGATCAACACACTTTTTGAAGTTTCAGCAGTACACTCCATCTACAGACTGCTACAAGTACAGCGTCTTCCCCCAAACAACACCATTTGAAATCCACAACCAGTAGCTGTAGCCCTCCTTGTCATCCTTCAAGAGGGAGCTGTCTGATGTAACTATCTAATCATCATATCATCATAATCGGATTTTTGATTAACATGCAGGTACAGGGACAACATCCACACCAGTGGGCCCCCTTCCAGATAGCAGGCTTGCTGCACGCATGGCAGATCTCACACCAGATCTCCAGGCATGTCTATCATGAGGGTTGATGGCCAAGAGCTTCAACTCTCTGCAGTCCCTCTCTGTCAGCTGTTTCCATGTCATCTTGGGCCTCCCAAGCCCACACATGTCAGAGGTTGTCTTGACTGTACCATTGGAGCTTTCCACATGTCCATATCATCAGAGTCTTCTCTCCTTCAGAATGAGGTCCAGATCCTCAATGCCAAGCCGCACAAGTAGCTCATTGGACCTGGTGGTGACAATGTCTTGCAGTCTGACATTGTAGCTCTGTCTGATCATTGCCCTGTCATTTCACTGCAGACGCTGGAAGTTTGGCTTTGTCAATGGCCAAGTCTCGCTGGCATGGAGTATTGCGCTTCGCTCACAAGAGCTGTACACACGGCCACATGTTTTGAAAGAGAGGTGGCGTGAAGAGAGAACTGGTAGCAGATCTTTGAACTTCTTCTAGGCGGTTTTCACACGTGTTGTGGTTGGAAGTTCACAGCCACCTGCTGCTGAGAGCATGTCTCCTAGGTAGCAAAAGGAAGTTACCACCTCAAGCTTGTTAGGTCCGACCTGGACTTCCTTCTGTGGTCTGCCATCCAAGGGGCATGCAGTTCCCTGGCACCGTGTACATCTGTAGTCAGGGTCGTTTTTCAAAGTGCTTGAGCCCGCTGTATTTCTTGTGCACCCAGTGCTTGCATCCATTCATGATTGCAGAAGATGCTGTTGCTGGCCACTCCAGTGCGACAGACGGCACAAGGAAGCTTGCCTTAACTCTGCATCTAAAGGGAATTTTTCTACCCAGCCATGAATGTTGAGCTGTGCTGGTGGGCCAGGTTGCCCAGGTACCCTCAAGGAAGTTGGATTGATCACACTTAGATGGGCAAAAAGTGGCTAGGAGCAAACTTCCTGTTACTTATTTCTTTCTCTATTTTGCAGTCCTAGGGTTGTAGTTGAAAGTCTGATACACTTCTTCTTTCTTTTCTACTTTCTCTTTTTAGATCTTCTCTTGCGCATCATTAAGGAATTGTCAAATATGACAGCTTAATGACAAATGCAATGACATGGAAAAAGTCATAGATGTTGATGTACATGTAGTGTGTGTCAGATGTAATGTCAGTACTGTGTGGTGCGTTTCTAAAATGTACATGTAAACTATTTAAATTGCAAACATGTAACAGTGTAGCACTTTGGGAAGCCAGTGACATTCTGTTAGCATGACAAGGCATCTCCCATACAAGCGAATAAATTTCAATCATGTACAACAAACTTTGGAGCAAGTTCAGTCTGCCAGTGCCTTGGTATCACAACCTTTATTGGGGTCGTCAAAGACAACCACAAAAAAAAGACTTAGTTTTCTGTGCCAGAACTTGGCTCTCAGGCTGGCACCTAAGGAAACAAAGTCTGCTGCATACAAACCTTAGTACATTTCCATTTGGAGTATACAGCACACGTGTGGCATCCTTGATGAAAAACTAGATTGTAACTCTCAAAGAGAGAGATTGCAGCAGACCCAGGGATCCTCCTAATTAGAAACACTATATACTTGTAACTTGGGTCAAATAAAAAAAAAAATGTGTATTTAGGGTAACAAAAAAAAGGAAGGGATTGTTATTTCTTTTTATACATTTTTTTTTATACAGAATTATGCCGTAATTACCAAAAATATTTGGATACTGCACTATATTACATTACATACCATCCGTTCGACTACCCTTTGATGTGTCTAAATAGTACCAGTTGATAGAATAGCAAACACTGTACATGTACATCCTGATCAAACTGCTCCTGTAGGAGTAGTTTGAACTAGGTCTACACTGTTTGCTCAGACCTACTTATCTGAGTATTTAATATAAATATGGTACATGTAGCATAAATATTGTATCCCAGAAACACCTTTTTATATTCCCTTGGCAGACGAAGTATGTAGAGGATATATAGTTTTCGTTTTTCCTTTTGTCCATTAGTTTGTTTATTCGTATGTACTTATGTTATCGGTCCATTAGTTAACATCTACATGTATGTCAAAGTTTTGCATTAAAGTTCCTAAGAACTTATATTTCTCAAGCCATAGGATGGATTTGGTTTATATTTGGTATGATGATAGATATTGGTCTAAAGTTTATTCCCCACTATCCCCACCCCAGTCCATGATCTCAAGGTCAAGGTCACAGACTTAGAACTATAGGCAATTTTAGCAAGCTTAAGAGCTTTGTTAAAGAATCTATTTTAACTTTAACTTGGAAACAACTTATGCAGATAGTTGGTCAGACATGGCTCAACCTTGTCATGGACTTGTGGGTCATGAAGCGAAGGTCAGCATCACCTATACTTCACGATCCAGTGATTTTGTCTTATATCTTGAATTCTGTTTTATGTATGTACATCATACTTCGGGTATGAATCTGTATGGTCTGAGGTTTGACCTCAATAAATTAAGGTCACTGTGACCTATATTTCATGGTCCAGTGATTTGGTCTTATGTCTTGAATGTTATTTAATGTATGAACATTCTTATTTGGGATTTTGAATCAGTATGACAAGATGTTTGACCTCAAAGTAGATGTAGGTCACTGTGAATTTTTTTATGATCTAGTGATTTTGCGTTATATCTTGAAGACAATTTGATGAATGAACGTCATACTTTTGGATTATGGGTCAGTGTGACATGACATTTGGCCTCAAAATAAATGTAGGTTTTTGTGACCTATATTTCATAGCCCACTGATTTTGTCTTATACATGTATCTCTAATACTATTTGATGCATGAGTGTCATATTTTCAGATAATATCTTGTGATCCAAACTTTGACCTCAAAGTAAATATACCAGTAAGTCAGCATAACCTGTATTTCATGGTCTAGTGATTTTGCTTAATATATATATCTTCTAGATTATACATCATAGTAAAATGGATCAGTGTGATACATCAGATTGACCTTATCAAGTCTATGTAGGTCACTGACCTGTATTTTATAGTACAGCTATGTTGCTTCATATCTTGGAGACTATTTGATCAAGAAATGGTGTACTTGAGGTATTGGATCAGTGTCACTCAAAGATGGACCTTGTAAACTATAAGTGGGTCAGTGACCTATATTAAATGGTCCTTTGATTTTGCCTCATATCATTGTCATAGACTTAAAATTATTTTTATAATTAAGAAATGGTGCTGTTCAAGGGTATTTGTGGCCTATGGGCACTTGCTCTAATTTGTTCATTTATTTATTTTTATTTTTTGAGAAAACATAACAATTGCTAGGTTTCACCAGGAAAATAAACTAGGATAGGGCTATCCTAAACACACGTTTTTTTTTGTTTGGCCTTGTGTTTAGGATTTACAATAGGACAAATCTCTGACTGCTGCTTTGACACTTGAATGAAATAAATCTTGGAGAAAGCGTAGCATTTTTGCAGGGAAGCGTGCTACTGGGCAATGGCTAGGCATAGCAACAGATAAGGCGCTTTTTTTCATCTGAAAAATGCTGATATCTTTCTTTTTTCTTGACGAAAACATATGTTGTGGGTACTCATTAGAAGTGCCTCAGCGAGGCGAGGCACTTCTAATGAGTACCCACAACATATGTTTTCGTCAAGAAATAAGAAAAATATTATGTGGATACCCCCTCTTATCTGTAGCTATGGCTAGGGAAATGAAAGGATGCTTACAAGGATCCTTGCCAGTTTGAATAAGACAAAGCGTTTAGGAATGGCATTTTCTGGTATTCTCTGCATGAACTGGGATAATCCTGTAAAGAAATAGCTCCAATGCCATTTAAGAAAGAGACATTTCTACAAGAGACAGGCCTGTCATCACAAAAACACTCATATATAATTTTGACCCCCTTAAACCCCACTTTTGTATAGTAAAACAGGGGTTTACACGGGTATATATTATTTTTCATTTTTCTTATTTCTGCTCAAAAACATAGATTGTGGGTACTTGATAGAACTGCCTCATTGAGGCAGTTCTAACGAGTACCCACAATCTAAATCTATGTTTTGAGCTGAAATATGAAAAAAAAAATCAAATTTTTTTAACTGAAAATTTTCAGTTTTTGGAGGTGAAATTTTCTATATATTTGAATAGGGGTGTTTTCATAATGATCCTGTAAATGAATAGCTCCAATGTCATTTACGAAAGAAACATTTCTAGAAGAGACAGGCCTCTGTTTGTTTTTCTTTGAAGTCTGTATATTGTGGGTGCTTGTTACAAGCATCTCACAGAGGGACTTCTAATGAGTACCTATAACATACTGTATTAGATCTAATTACCACACAAATCCTTATAAGCACACAGTCAAGCAATACCCACGACATATGCTTTTATAAAGAAAATGAGAAGAAAAAAATCGCATAAACAGTATCAAATAGCAAATCCTTTGCTGATCTTTTTTTTAAAGTGTAACCTTGGTAGGCAGATACATATTTTACCACAAATTTTCTCAGTAATTTTGAAAAACCTAAGTGCACAGTGCAGTAATTAGGTTGAATACGTATGTTTCCATGGAGAAATCGGAACAAAATTTTTACTTTTTGGTTTAAAAATGTGCCTTATCTGGAGCTGTGCCTCCTTCCAGATATCATCATGCTAGATTCATAAGATGACAGTGAAATTTGAAAAAAATCATTTGTTGCAGTCTTTTCATATACATATACAGTGTTTATTTCCCTGCTTACATGTTAATATTAGTTAAAGCATGATTCTTTCTCTTGAAGGTTGATACCCGAGCTACTCTTGAAATATCTAAAATGGTAGAAAAATCATAATCAGACCACATTTTATTCCTGATATTTTGTACTGTTTGCTAACAATTCTGTTCTCTGTTGGATTAATTAGAATAGGTGTACTGATACTCAAAATTTTATGAACAAAGTATATGCTCAAAGTGAGATTCTGAAAAATTCAAATATTTTATGAACTTATTCTATACTCAAAGTGAGATTCTGAAGAATTTATATACTCACTGCGAAATAAATTTATATTTTTTCCCAGAAATATTCATAAAATATTGATATAACACAATATCTTTAAAGTGGTTACATGTATGTCATAAACACTATTTTCTTGAGAACATAGTTATGTTGCATGACCTAATTTGGCTACATAGCCTGGTTAGCAAATAACATGTTTAGACCATCCAGTTCTCAGTAACATTTTATATCAGTATAGATGTAATTTCATTTCATTTGGAAATAAATGTAAGGTCATATCAAAACATAGCTCAATATAAGAGGGGGAATTCACATAATATTTTTTCTTATTTCTCCACAAAAATATATATATTGTTGGTACCCATTAGAAGTGTCTGGCCTAGGCACTTCTAATGAGTACCCACAATATATACATTCATGCCTAGAGAAATGGGAAAAATATGAGTGCTTTTCCATTTAAAATAAAAAAAAAAAAAAAAAAAAACACCTTATCTGGAGCGTTGTCAAAAATAGCTCAGGCATCAACCCACAAAGATTTCATAATCATCATTACAAAAACCTGCCCATTCAAATATACTGAAAATTTTACCACCAAAAAATGAAAATTTTCAGATAAGAAATTTCTGATATTCTTCATACTTCTGCTCAAAACATAGATTATGGGCAAGGCAGTTCTAACGCCTACCCACAATCCATGTTTTTGAGCAGAAATAAGAAATATAATGCATACCCTGTAAACCCCAGTTTTACAATATAAAAGTAGGGTTGAAGAGGATCAAAATCATATAGGCATGTTTTCATGATGTTTTTGTTTTCACCATATTGGTAGTGGCATAATAAATGGGAAAATTCTTAATTTTTGCATAGGTCTAGATAAGAGTGGGTATCAGGTTAATAGTTTTCTTGTTACTGGACGAAAACATATGTTGTGGGTACTCATTAGAAGCACCTCAGCGAGGCACCTCTAATGAGTACCCACAACATATGCTTTTGTCAAGAAATAAGAAAAATATGGATACGTTTTGGTAGAAAAAAGCGCCTTATCAAGAGCTATGTTTTTGATTGATAGGTTGTAAAAGAGGTGACATTCATATAAATTGCTAAGAAGTATAAGCAGAAGAAGGCTCCAAGCTAAGCTAAATGAGACTGTGAGCAGTGCAGTGATTGAAACATATATACAAATTCAGATGATTACAAGACAAACTCACTAGAAAAGGTATCAAGTTATATTTTAGAGTTTTTGTAGCACAAATTGAAAACACATTGATTCAGATAGCATAAGTTATATGGATTCAAGACTAAAACACATAATGTCCATGTCACTTCATGGTGTTGGTGGGGTGGATGGCATTAGTAAACAGAATTTACTTACAGTTTGCCATGCTACAGTTGTTTTCAGACTTACAGTATGATAAATATGGTTTTGGTACAATGAATATTTTACCCCTTTTTAAAGTGTAATGCTGAAATGCCCATTTGCAATGCTTAACTCTAAAAGCACAAGCAAAATGTAGCATGCAAAATTTTTTTTTTTTTTTTTTTTTTCCAGAGAAAATATAATTTTGGCATTTTGTGTGAATTGTCTGCTAGGTATAAAACTCATATGAAATGCCAAGCATCAGTTGCACCAGAAGAATTAGGTAGGGTTACCCTAAACACACATACTTTTTTTGTTTGGCCTTACCAAAATTCAGCATACTGAATTTGAGTTCTACCAACACTGGATTTTTTTTTTTTTTTTTTTTTGTTATTGTTTTGTTAATACTAGAGAGAAGATGTGCACGAGAAGGTCAGTAGTGAGTCATAACCCTTATGGTGTATTAAGTTCACATTAGTTTCGAAATCTTGGTGTCTTGTTCACATTTCATTTTTATAGCTTAATGTATCATGTAGCATCATCAATATAATAGTGGTTGATTACATCTTACTTTTTTTCTTATTTTACATTGAAACCTGGTGCTGAAGATTTTATAAGAATTGTTTCTTTAAAAAGGCTTGATATTTCATTTGAATTGCCTTCAAAAGAAATGTCAAGTTCTATTTTCGGGGAAAAATATTAATAATGTAAAAAAAATACATGTACCAATACAATTTTACTTGTTGATTTTCTTCAGCATGTCAGAGGTTAACCATTACCACTCTATGGTCAAATTCAGCAGACGACAAATTGATTACATTTTTCTTAATTCCAGAAAATAGGCATTGACATTTCATGCAAATTGTCTCCCAATGAGACAATTTGCATAAAGTGTCAAAGCCTTTTTTCTGGAAAAATAAGAAAAAATATATCAAAGTGTCATCTGTTGAAGTTTTTACCCAGAGTGCTAGTATTGTTACATTTTTAACCTTTAGCGCTCTTTAGGTAAAACCATCTAGACAACACATTGATAACTTTCAAAGAAGTAGTGTTTTGCATTTTGTGAAAATTATCTCCTAAACGGATATTTTGCATGAACTGTCAAGCCTTTTATTCTGGGAAAGTAAGGAAAAATATTTTAGAATCCTATTTAACCCTGGTCCTGCTGAACCTGGATATGCCCTGCCTTTGCAAACAGTGTAGATCCAGATCAGTTGGCTTCTTCAGAAGCTTCTTCAGAAGCCAACTGATCTGGATCTGCACTGTTTGTCATTAAGTATGGGAATTTGTATCAGTCATCTAGATCAAGTAATCTGATTGGCTGACATTTAGAAGTGGGTGTGGCATCTCCATTTAGTCAGCATGACAAAGGTTAAGTCCAGCAGGTGAAAGGGTTGGGCTTGATGGGGAGCAAAGCACTCACACCCCATAATTGAGCATGTTGTCAGAAAAAGGTACTTATCGCATATGCAGACATGAAGGCTCAGATCAGCCTGTCTAGTCTGCACAAGAATTACCTGATAGGACTTTTCCCAGTAGGAACATTACGTTTATATGACATACCAGTTACGTCATTGCAGTGTCATGACATTTATACAATGTCACATTAACATTGATGCAATGTCATGACATTTATACAACACATAAGATTGATGCAAAGGCATGACATTTATACAATGTCACATTAACATTGCAGGGTTCAAATTTAACTTTTCTGACAGCTTGCTAAAATTAGCAAGAGGCATTATTTTTTACTTGCTAAACCTTTCAGCCAACTTGCTTTTTCACACTTATAAACACTGTTAAATGTGGCTTTAAACCTTAGCACTCTGGGTAAAAATTTCAGCAGACATTTTAAAATATTTTTCTTATCTTTCCCAGAAAACAGGTTTTGACATTACATGCAAATTGTCTCCATAGGAGACAATTTGCATGTAATGTCAAAACCTGTTTTCTGGGAAAAATAAGAAAAATATCATCTTTGCTTTTGGAAAAAAAATTGCAAAACTTCAGCAACAGTGCCTCAGGTTCAGCCAGTTAAAGAGAATCTAATTAGCAAGTGATGGAAATTGCAGCTTGCTTTTTGAGGAAATTAACCAGCATTTAGCAAGTTAGCAAGTGCTAAAATTGATCCCTGCATTGATGCAATGTCATGACATTGCATTGACTGCATTGATGTTATTAAATGTGAGTTTGTATAAACACCAAGTGCTGACTGGGTTAATGTATGTTAGTAAAACTTTCATTATCTAACAATTCTGAAAGAAGACACTGGTGGTCGGATCAACATATGTGTAAGCTGATCTGTGTCTGCATTGTACACATGCATTAATAACTATTTTCTCATGACACAACTACATGTACTAAAAAACCAAGACCAATCTGCAGCCACATTATCTGATAAGGACCTTTACTGTTCAAACCAGCACAGTGGCTCAATTGGTTGAGGAAAGGCTTTGTGACCAGGAGGCAGTGTCATACCAAAGACTTAAAAATGGTACTAGCTGCTCTTTCGCTTGGAGCTCAGCATTGAGAAAGTAGAGCTAGGAATCAAAACTGCTCAGCCCGGTGTTAGTATTATGTGACTGGGTGGAATATCAACTCATCTGTCTGGGGAATGGTATTTCAGTGAGGCAGCACTCTAAAAGTGAGCATTGAGCTCCCTGCCACATGCAGACACTGTTGCTGTATGACTGAAAGATTGTTGAAAGCAACATAAGGCCCTCTTAAAACAAACGAACAAAACCTTCCCTGTTCATGACATCTAAGACCCTGGCCTCCGATCAAGATGCATAGATGCTTTTAACACATTTTATGTTTTCATGGAGAAATAAGAAAAAATATTGATTCATTTTGGTTGAAAAATCGACTTACCTAGAGCTTCAATATTAACCCGTAAAACGCAAAGAAAACCTGGATCTGAAAATGTCATCTGTTTATGTCGTTTGGTGAATATTCTTGCAAACTTTTCAAACCTACTTTTGCATACAGGCAAACAGTGTGGCTCCTAGAGGAGCAGTCTGACCTGTTTGTAAAAATGTCTTTTAAAATCACAAGCAGATGACAGAGCAGACGACAGTTATAATGATTTGATCTGGGCTTGGTCAGGCAACATTTTTTCATGGAGATTGATTATGAAATATTAATCTGCATTCATTCTCTTCCTTTCATTGATTCAAGAAGGGCATTGTCAGTCTATGGCGAAAGAATGTACACAAGTACTGGTTAACAGCTTAATAGACTAAGCCTGCCTAGGAAAAGTGTAGTTAGGTTAACTGGCTGGCTTGACATGACCCTAATGGGTTGACTGGGTCATTAAACTCCAACCCAACTAACCAGTCTATCTATATTTTAATGCGGGCCCCCGTAGCCTAGTGGATAAGAGAGTTGACTCTTAATCCATTAGGTTTCTCACCGCTGTGGTTCGAGCCTAGCTCGGGTCATATGTGGGAAAGCCAAGTTCTGCTTACGGATGGTCAGGTGGTTTTTCTCCGGGTACTCCGGTTTTCGCCCACCTTCGATGAACGATCGGCTCGATATAAGTGAAAATCTATATTTTAAGACACATTATGAAGTAGCCCAATGGCCTTGTTCAACTCTTAATGTAGGTATAGTAAAGATTTACAGTGTATGACCATTTTGGGGAAGGGCCATGACTAATATTGTGAGAACTTCTGGCACATTCCCTTTTGTTGGATTTGTTATAGCAAAGAAATATGCTTAATGCTTAGCATGCTGGGTAAAAATTTCAGCTGATGACATGTTGAAATTTTTTCTTATTTTTCCTAGAAATAGGCTTTGAAATGAGACCATTTGCATGAAATTTCAAAGTCCTGTTTTCTGTGAAAAATAAGAAGAATATCATCAATTTGTCACCAACTACAGTAGCCCAGAGAGTGATGATGGTCAAAACTGACTATTTAGGGTAAATACTGTATGCTGGGTCATCACTTAGGGTAAAAACTGGAAGCTTGGGCATCACAGGGTAAAAACCATGCTCATCGTCACTTAGGGTAAAAACCTTATGCTGAGTCATCACTTGGGTAAAAAACTGGAAGCTGGGTCTTCACTTAGGGTAAAAGCGTATGCTGGGTCATCATTTAGGGTAAAACCCATATACTGGGACATCACTTATGGCTCCTGGAGTAGGGTTGGTTCTCCCTCAGCACACCTTGTTTATCAGATCAAGATAACAAAAGGTACTTAAACAATGATAGATTGGGCCATCTTTGGGAAAATGTACATTTTCATCTAATATGAATAATAAAAAATAACAACCTAGCATTAGCTTCAGTGCAGTCTGGTCAGGGTCTTATTTGTTTGTGTGTACAGTATAGGAACCTTGTAGAATTTTGATGATGAAAATG
The DNA here is from genome assembly GCA_964016985.1 of Anodontia alba. Lineage (NCBI taxonomy): Eukaryota > Metazoa > Mollusca > Bivalvia > Lucinida > Lucinidae > Anodontia > Anodontia alba. The sequence continues at coordinate 133,173,441 of OZ024822.1, forward strand.
AGAGACTGGGCAGACAGCATGTACATACAAATACATTTGCAGGCTGGTCTGAATCCAGAGGACGTTACGAAGTATATGGTAATAATTTTGGGATAATTTGCTTCAGGTCTCAAAAAAAAAACATACATTGTGGGTACTCATTAGAATTGCCTCATAGAGGTAATTCTAATGAGTACCCACAATGTATGGTTTTATGGAGAAATAACAAAAATTGTCCTAGAATTATCACCTAATGCTCCTCCTAAACAAGTTATCCGGAATCAAACTGTTTATATATGGGAAATGTTGCTTTTTCAATGATATGCCATGTATATGATAATGTTATGATACTTCAGTTGTTAATTAGTTTGTGCGCAGATTTTGTGATGCAATGAGGACTAAGAGTGTATAGTAAGTTTAGATTTGCTCAATATCTTTTTTGAACTATATATTTGTTTGTAGATAAAAGACGTTCGACAATGGAGACAATTTGCATGAAATTCAAAGCCTATTTTCTCGAAAAATAAGAAAAATATTCCAAAGTGTCGCCTACTGAAATTTTTAGCCAGTGTACTGAGTGTTAACTTGGGCTTATAATACTGACAGATGCTGGAAGGTCGGACACTACTTCCCTGAATTCTTGTTGGTCCGGTTACCAATAAAGAAGGGATTTGTGGCCTTATATTTTGTCAAGACCACTTTGTTAAATTTTATTATTAAGAAGAAGAATGAACATTAATAATTATGCCCCCAACTTCAAAGAAGTTGCAGATGATTATTGGTTTAGGGTCATTCAGCTGTTCATCATGCATAGCTTATGGTCAAGAATGGTTAGACAGGATCTTGAAATTTTATATATGGAATAAGGATGGAAAATAAGGGGACCAGTAATTTCTCTTTTTTCCATTGGACTTGTAGTTCCAGAGTAATGTCCCCTTTTAGACTCATGCCTTGTCAGCCTTTTGGACATAATGAAAACTTCTGAGCAATATATCTCAAAAACTGTTTGAGCTAGGGCCTTGAAACTTGATTAACTTATTTGGGGATGATGAGTAGATCACCTTATTACCTTTTTGAAAAAAACAAAACAAAACAAAACAAAAAAAAAAACAAACAATTAATTTTGTCAGAGATATACCCCTTTCCAACTTTGGCATTTTGTACTGACAATCACATATAGTTCAATATTTTAGTTAGAGACATACTGTTTACAGACACATTTCAAGTCTGTAATGTTAACCTTTACCACTCTTTGGGCATTTCCAGCAGACGACAAATTGATGATATTTTTTACTTATTTTTCCCAGAAAACAGGATTTGACATTTCAAATGTCAACCCCTGTTTTCTGGGAAAAATAAAAAAAATATTTCAAAATGTCATCTGCTGAAAATTTTACCCAGTGCTAAGCGTTAATATGTTTGCAATGGAAATAAGTACTCTATCATTCTTTTCAAGTACAAATGTATTAATTTGTAAAATTTCAAACTGATAGAAAGATAATTATTTATTCCAGTTTATATCTGTGTCACTCATATTATTGTCTTCAGCATAGCTCCAGATAAGATTTATTTTTTCAACTGAAAAGTACTGATAGTTTTCTTATTTCTCCACAAAAACATAGATTGTGGGTACTCATTAGAAGTGCCTCGCCAAGGCGCTTCTTATGAGTACCCACAACCTATGTTTTCATGAAGATATAAGAAAAATATTATGTGGATATCCCTGCTTACACTTCAGCATGAGTCACCTGGTGGGCTCATCCCGCTACAACAAGAAAGGATGGCTTCAGAAACAAGGAGGAGTGATGAAGAACTGGCAGAGAAGATGGTTTGTTTTAAATGGAGATTGTCTGTTTTACTTCGCCAAAGACGATGATGTACGAACCCTCGGAAGTATATTCTTGCCCGGCAATAAGGTTGTGCGACATGAGTTTGACGCTCAAGAACCAGACAAGTTTCTGTTCGAAATTGTGTCAGGTATTTTATCATTTTACAATATTTACCCAAAATATTTCGAGAGACCTGCCGTAGTGAACAGTACTCATAGGTCCAGGTAAGAGGGTTATCAGGAAAAGCTACTCACATTTTTTCAGCAAAAATAACTGTGAATCAGATACTATACTTTCTAGAACAGTTAACATTCGTTAAGCTAACGATGCTTTGAACAACTGGGCCCAGTTATCTAAAAATGGACTTTTTGAAGTTTTAGGATAAATACAGTAGGTAGTTAACCCATTCATATTGAATGGACAGTTCTACCACAACCCTTTGGGCCAGTCTATTTCAATAACAGTGTCTGGTTAGTTTTTATTATTACTGTATTTTATAGAAATTCCTGTATTTAATGCAAACAGTGCAGACCCTGATAGATTCTACTTTCTGTAGCATCTGGTCTGGGACTGCACTGTTTGCCAGTAACTGTTTTGGGGGTTTCCCGACTAAATGGGTTAACCCATTATTATCTGGAAACCCCTAAAAGGGTAACTGGCAAGCAGCGCAGACCCAGATCAGATGCCACAGAATGTGGAGTCTGATCAGGGTCTCCAATGTTTGCAAACAGTTTAACCATTTTTCTCTAGGAATATTTAAATCTCATAGCTGGACATACCTAAAATTGAAATTGGACTCTTCCAGTATAAAGTGTGGGGGAATTCACTCAGTATACAATGGGTTAAAGATTCCTACTATTTGGAGTAAATTATGTCCTCTGCTGGTGTTGTAACTGATGTTTAATGGGCCTTGAAGACAGTTTTGCAAATGAAACATATTCTGGGTACTGAATAGCATTATTTCTGATTAATCCATTTTAGTCTAGAGACCCTCAAAAGGATAATTTGCAAACAGTGCAGACCCAGATCAGATGCCACAGAATGTGGCATCTGATCAGGGTATCCATTGTTTGCAAACACTTCAGCCATTGTTCTCTAGGAATATCTAAATCACATAGCCTGACATACCTAAAAAATTGAAATTTGACTCTTCCAATGTATAGGGATGGGGATGAGGGGGTGGGGGGTGGGGGGGGGGGAGAGAGAGATTGGGGGTGGGAGGGGGATGTGTCTGTGGGGAGTCTATTCAGTTTAAAATGGGTTAATATTTGCAACATACCATAAATTCTTGGACACTTTACTACTTATCATTCTTACCTAAATTTTGAACAAGTCAGCAAAGGACTTGATAAGGAGGAGTATTTGATGATAATTGTGGGATAATTTTTCTTATTTCTCCATAAAAACATATGTTGTGGGTACTCATTAGAAGCACCTCGGCAAGGCGCTTCTAATGAGTACCCACAACGTATGTTTTTATGGTGATATAAGAAAAATTATCCCAGAATTATCACCTGATACGCAATCTTAACAAGTCCTTTGAGTCAGTTTGACCTCTGGTGAGGTGTCTAAAATGATGTGACTGAATGGTAAATATTGATATGTTGTACTTGTCTTATTTTCCCAATAAAACATGTTGTGGGTACTCATTAGAATTGCCTTTCCAGTGTGCTTCTAGTGAGTACCAAGAACATATGTATTCATGGAGAAGTCGGGGAAAATATTCAGTTAATATCTTGATAACCTCTTTTCTATCTATACATTGTTTCACAAAATAAGCATGTAATTTAATTGTCATTTCAATGAGTTTTGATAAATATATATTTGCTGTAATATGAGAAAAAAGCTTTTATAGTACATGCAGACAAGAAAGTCCCAAATCAGCCTCTGCAGTCCCATACTCTGAGTACCATCTTACCCTTAGTATTCATAGCTACAGATAAGAGGGGGTATCCACATAATATTTTTATTTCTCCACGAAAACATATGTTGTGGGTACTCATTAGAAGTGCCTCAGTGAGGCACTTCTAATGAGTACCCACAACATATGTTTTTGTGAGGCATTTCTAATGAGTACCCACAACATATGTTTTCATGGAGAAATAAGGGAGATATCAGCATTTTTCGGAAAAAAGCGCCCTATCTGTTGCTGTGAATATTGGGACACCTTATCTACTTACCATACCTGTCCCAAAATTCGAAATAGTCCACTGTACTACCTGTTGATGTATATAAAATTTTGCTCTATGTACGGCAAACATTGTAGATCCCGATCAGAAGCTGCCTTCTGTAGATCCAGATCAGATTCCACAGAACACAGCATCGGTTCAGAGTCTCGGCTGTTTGCCATACATACAGCAATACAATGCTGGAGTCATCCAGTCACGCTGGTGTGTTGGTTAGTCAGTCCATCTTTCAGTCAGAAGAATTTCATGAAATTCGCAGAAATGATTGGCATGATGGGTAGCAATGTGATGGGGGAGGGTGGGGGGGGGGGGGGGTGGAGGTTGGGTGGCGGGTTGGTGCATAAAAATGATTTCTCTTGCAGGTTTGTCCAGTCATCCAAGGTTTTGATGGAAACTACAACAGTTTCTGTTAGCTTTTCATTTAATCTTTACAGAAATAATCAGCATAATGATTAGCAGTATGTGACAGTTTTAATTGCTGGGTTATTTGGCTTTTTGACATAAAGGTCACCTTATTAACTTTGGAAAAAAAAAAAAAAAAAAATGGAATAATTTGTGTGAGTTATGTTTCTTTTTAACTTTGTCGTTTTGTAGGAACAAGCATATAGATGGGGCATAGTGTTTTGCAAACACTAATTTCTAGTTATTAAAACTTCACAGAAATGGTTGCTAGCAGTATATGACATTAATTTTTTTTCAGTGAAGGGTTATCTGCCCTTGACACTTAATATGTCTGTCAAAGTTTTATGATGCTTTTTATAGATTTTCATAGAATTTACAGAAATGGTCATGATGTTAAGAAGCAGTGCATATCTTTATTTTTTTTTTTTTTTCAAAATAATTTTAACATGGTTCTCTACCCTTAGCATATTGTCCATTTTGTTGTGTAAAAGCAGTGCTGTAGCAGTAGTAATACATTTTAGACTGAATAAACTCCCCCACACTATATATTGGAAGAGTTGAATGCCAGTTTTAAGTATGTCAGGCTATGTGATTTAGATTTTCCTAGAGTAAAATGGGCAAACTATTTGCAAACAGTGGAGACCCTGATCAGATGCCGCATTCTGCAGTGTCTGATCTGGGTCTGCACTTTTTGCCAAATACCCTAAAATGGGTTAATTACTTTTAGTGATGGGTGTAGTTTCATTTACATGTACCGTAATAACAGGAAGTATTGGGACAGATAGACCTTTGCAAACATTGTAGACCCAGATCAGACACCATATTCTGAGGCATCTGATCAGGGTCTACACTGTTTGCCATACATACAGCAATATTTAGAAACATCAAGAGGTGGGGTGGTCGGGTGGTGCGAAGGTGTCGTGTATCTTACGTCACTGGGGCGTCCAACTGATATTGGCTTACAGTTGGGCAAGGCCTGCTATCCTTGTAGCAGGTAAGGGTAGATGGGGAATATTTTTATTTCTTCTGTTTCTTCACTTTCATTCCTGTTCCTTTCTTCCCTGTCCCTCTCTTTAATCTCTTCTACTATCTCTTCTATCACTTTTCTCCCTTTCTCTGGGAGACGACACAAAATGACCCACAAGGGTTGATGTGTCGTTAAACCCCAACACAATCAATCAAACATCAAGAGGTAGTAGAATGGACTGTTTAAAATTTTAGGGCAAGTATGGTATGTTATTTACATGTCCCAATACTTAGGGTAAATACAGTATATTGTGAAATATTTGGCACAAGTGCAAACTATGCCCTAGCTTGAGAGCATACATAACTTCTCCGTATGGGCCACCAAGTGAAAGGGTGTCTTTGAGCATGCATAAAATGCATAGATTCAGATTCATCCCACGGATGTGCAAAGTCTCATCTGGGCATTTGTGTTCCATTCATTCCATAGTGTCCAATGATTCTGTTAGTGGACAAAGAAGGTCCAGATCAGACTGCGCAAATGCGCAAGCTGATCCAGGCCTTTGCTGTCCGCATATGTCTGAAGACACATTTTCGCATGGCACAGCCCATATGAATGATTGCTGAATATTTCAATGCATATTCAACAACTTTTTATAATATAATCAGAATATGGAATGTTCGTTTCAAATTTGTATTTTTTCAGGGAAAACTGAATACCTTGATTGACAATATTTCTATTTAACCTACTTTAAAATTCAAAATCTAGTATAGCATCAAATATCTTCCTCCACAACAAAATGCTTTTGAAAACAGGCCTACTGATTTGAAAGCAAAAGTGATGTATGATGTTGCATGACATTAACAAATGAACATTGACCTATCTGAAAACAAGTGCCATTTTCAGGAAATGAGCATCTCAGCTAGTTAGAAAGTTACAACATTTTGATTAGATGGGTTCCCAAAATGTATAATATAGCAAAAATATGGTTTATAACAATAAATGTTTAAAATGGCTTACTTTGACTTGTGTTCATTGTTTACTGGAGTGATAGGATGGCCATTCAGTTTCCTTCAGAAGGTCACAAAAGAAAATAGTTCTCTGAAAGTGCCTCCTTATATGCATGCAGTATGCTCATATCAATGTGCACTTTTTATATCCCTTGAAGCACCAATCAAAATGTAGCAGCCAGGGCCCAGTTGTTCAAAGCTAACGACGTCGTTAGTTAACGATTCGTTAAAATTTACATTGAGTGATACGCGAATATGCTGAAATTTTTTGCTGAAAAAATGTGAGTAGCTTTTGCAGTGCAAAAGCTACTCACATTTTTTCAGCAAAAAATATCAGAATATTGTATATTGAATCCACTAAAACAGTTAACGAAATGACCCTTAACGAGCTCGTTAAGCTAACAACACTTTGAACAACTGGGCCCAGCATTCTAAAATATTTGTTTTTATTTTTCAGAGAAAATAAGGCCATGCATTTCATGTAAATCTCACATGAAATGCCAAAGAAAATTAGCATTGTCTGAAATTAGTAAACTCTATGGCATATAGTCTGAGTAAACACTATAGCACACAGTCTGAGTAAAATCTATGGCACATAGTCTGAGTAAACTCTATGGCATATAGTCTGAGTAAATTTTATAGCACACAGTCTGAGTAAACTCTATGGCACATAGTCTGAGTAAACTCTGTAGCACATAGTCTGAGTAAACTCTATAGCACATAGTCTTAGTAAACTCTATGGCACATAGTCTGAGTAAACTCTGTAGCACATACATGTAGTCTGAGAAAACTTTAAGGCACATACTCTGAATAAACTCTATTGCACATAATGTGAATAAACTATATAGCACAGTCTGAGTAAACTCTATGGCACATAGTCTGAATACTGAGTAAACTCTATGGCACATAGTCTGAGTAAGCTCTTTAGCACATAGTAAGAGTAAATTCTATGATACATACTCCGAATACTGAGTAAACTTTATGGCACATAGTCTGAGTAAACTCTATAGCACATACTCAGAGTAAACTGTATGGCATATAGTCTGAATAAACTCTATGGCACATAGTCTGAGTAAACTCTATGGCACATACTCTGAATACTGATAGTCTGAATAAACTCTGTAGCACATACTCTGAGTAAACTGTATGGCACATAGTCTGTCTAAACTCTATGGCACATAGTCTGAATACTGAGTAAACTCTATGGCACATAGTCTGAATACTGAGTAAACTCTATGGCACATAGTCTGAGTAAACTCTATGGCACATAGTCTGAATATATAATAATAATGTAGAACACATTGATGAATAGAAAAGCAACTTCTCAAGTTAAAATTCATATAATTTACTGTTAATAATGAAATAAATAACCTTACATGGGCGTATGCCCCATACACCACTTCATCAAATGTGACACTTCATTTCTGAGTCTGATTTGAGAAAGAATACCTTAAACCACAGTATTATTGGGCAACTGCCATCAACATTGATCTGGAGTACATAGTATTCAGGTTCTGCAGGTGTGCATACCTACATAAGCATGTACATATATGTACATCTGTGAAGCATCTGCGTAGCCATGCAGTTAGCGCTCCTGACTCCTGATTACAAGGTCCTGGGTTGAAATTCCATTAGAGGTGGATGTCAGCTCATGACAGTATGGCATTTCATTGCATCAAATCTTTCATAATCCACCTGAGACCCTTTTTATCCTTTGGGTAATACAGCTCACATTGACATATCTCTTTTTCAACTGAAAAATAGTGATATTGACAAAAACATATGATAAACCTTGATTGACCTTAACCTATTTTATGTAGAGGTCAAATTTGGTCACCAAGGCTTTTGTATTGGAAAAAGGCAAAAGAGTGGATTTTTCTGATTCTATTGTAGCTTGTGACATCAGTTGATTTATGCAGTCAGCTAAATGAACTTTTATAAATACCAAAGGTCAAGGTCATTTACTGTCCTTTGTCCTGGATGCCAAAGATTCAGTATTTTTAACTTCTCTAAAACTTCTAGTTTGATTGAAACCAAATTTCATGTGGTGCCTCTCTGGGATAGGAGAATGAAAGTTTGTGCATAGGATCTGGGTCACATGATCAAGATGGCCAACATGCCCATATAAGGTAAAAACTCCTTTAAAAATGTTCTTCTCAGGACTGAAAGGCTGATGACATTGAAACTTGGTATGCAACATTTGGGATCCAGGCCCTACCAAGTTTATCAAAATGATGACCCATGGCTGACCTTGACTTATTTTAAGTCAAGGTCATATTGGGTCACTTAGGCATTTGTGTAGGAAAAGGCAAAACCGTAGGTTTTTCTGAAGCTATTGTAGCTTATGACCACAAAGTTGATTTATGCAATCAACTAAATGAACTTTTATAAATACCAAAGGTCAAGGTCATTTACTGACCTTGGTTCTTCTTAAGTCCCTCAGATTCAGTAGTTTTTAAATACTCTTTAAAAGTGCTGAGCTGATTGAAACCAAATTGCATATAGAACATCAATGGGGTTGGGAAATCAAAGTTTATTCCTTGGATCTGGGTCACATAACCAAGATGGCCATCATGCTCATATATGGTTAAAAGGATTTGAAATTCTTCATCTCAGGAACTGAAAGGCTGATGACCTTGAAACTTGCTATGCAACAATGGGGATTGGCTCAGCTTGGTTTATTCAAATGATGACCCTTGGTTGACTTTGGCCTATTTTACAATAATGTTAATTAAAGTCTCTTGGACTTTTATGTGGCAAAAAGGCAAAACAGTGGATATTTAGCTCACCAGAACTGAAAGGCTCTTGGGGAGCTTATAGGATAGTATGTGGTCCATTGTCTGTCTTTGTTGGTGTCATTGTGAACACCTGAGCTTTGATGAGCATAGTGGCCCCTGGGCCTCTCCTTGTTTTTCCGAGAAAATGGGATTTGACATTTCATGCAAATTGTCTCAAATTAAGACAAATCGCATGACATGTCAAATCCTGTTTCCTGAGAAAAGTATTACGAACAATATCATCATCATCTGCTGAATTAGCCCAGAGAGTGCTAAAGGTTAAAATGTCATTAGATGATCCATTAAAAGCACTACATTTACTGTACAAATGCATGCACAAATACACCACAACCTCTTTATGACACTATTGTTGGAGTCCATAGCATAAACCGTGTTAGTTAAACAAACGTGTTATATCCAAACAAAAATGTATATATTATATTGAAAAATAACCATTTATGTTCATTTTTCAATATAATCTATACATTTTTTTGGATCCATCTTTGAACCGTGTTATATTCAAAACCGTGTTATAACAAACTGAGTTATAAAGAGGTTGTAGTGTACACAAAACTGAACAAAACTTATAACGCAACTTGTAAATGGCCCGATTTCTGCATGAATAGGTGGTGTATGAAATATTGCTCAACAACTCACAAAAAAAGCCATTTTGATTAGAGCTCAGCCAACCATGCAATAGAGCCATTACTCACTGTAGTGAGTAATGGCTCTATTGCATGGTTGGCTGAGCTCTAATCTGAATGGTCAAAATGGCTTTTTGGTTCCCAGGCGCTTGCCAAAGAGGTTAAAATTTTAAATCTTTCCAATATTCCTTATTCCAACATTAGATCAATATGGAGAGGAATGTAGCTTGAAAATCGTCTGCTTTAATGTCACAAAATTTAACATCAAATTTCAGTTTCTTGAGGTTTGGGTGTTTATTGCCAGAATGTCCATACATAACATTGCAAAATGGATATCGAGATAATTTCTAAAGACAGGAAAATTATTCAAACGAGTATGAATCATTCTTACTTTTGTTGCTTAGAAATGCTACGAAACATAATTCAATCAAATTTTCATGGGCACGCCTCCATGTTTCTACTGACAAATTCTGAAATTCCCTGAAAGACCTTAACTGCAATAATGTTAAACATTATTGTTTGTTATTGAGCAAGCAGACTTTATGCTCAACTAAATTAAAGAAGAACTTCTTTAAAACATGTTTTCACTTAAAATTATAAAGATTTCCGAAAGAAACTTCAGAAATGAAGTCATTTTAGGATGAACGAAATACATGTCGTATGTAGGATATTGGTACATTACTATGCATATCATTTTTTTTTCAACCACCCTTCCTCCGTAAAATGGTCTGTTTCTTGAACAGTTGGAAACAGATTGCTAAAACCATTTTGCAGTAAGATGATTAACCGATAGAACTTTCATTATACATTTTTGGAATCCATCTTTGAACCGTGTTATATCTAAAACCGTGTCATAATGAACCGTGTTATAAAGAGGTTGAAGTATATTTGCTTTAGTCTACATTTGGTAAAATATTACCATAAAATTGTTGTGAAAACTGATCTCAGTATCTTATAGTTTATTATTTGTTCGCAGGTAAAGAGCCATCAAAGTCATCCAACCATGAGACATTTTTACTTTGTGCTGCATCAGATGAAGAAAGGCAGGAATGGATCAAAGCAATTAAGAGAGTCATGTACTCATCACTAGGTGGAGGTAATAATTTAATGCTTTATATTCTGGGTAAAATTTCAGCTGATGACATATTGGAATATTTTTCATATTTTACTTAGAAACAGGTTTTGACATTTTATGCAAATAATCTCCACTGGAGATAATTTGCATGAAATGTTTAAATCCTGTTTTCTGGGAAAAATAAGAAAAATATCATTCAAGGTTTTTGCTACCAATCACAGTTATTGCCAAATGCAATAAATTAAAAATATTGGCCAAAAAAAATTTCATTTGGTCAAAACAATTGGCGAAAAAAATATTTTCATACAAAACATAGTGGCAATGAGATTTTTCCATGTATCAATCTCTACCGTTGTATAACAGACTACTGTATCTCGCACCACTGTCAAAACAGATTATAATCCCATCATTTATCATTAATTTTGTCAATCAGAAGTCATAATTACATAATCAAATTTACATGTGTGGTATTAATGAGCATGTATGGTGTAATTTTCCATTCCGATCACTCCACTCTTTCGACTGTAAAGTTATTGAAACACACAGAGGCGAAATCCAATCGAATTAGAGCATAGCTACAGATAAGAGGGGGTATCCACATAATATTTTTCTTATTTCTCGACGAAAACATATGTTGTGGGTACTCATTAGAAGTGCCTCGGTGAGGCGCTTCTAATGAGTACCCACAACATATGTTTTCATTGAGAAATAAGAAAGCTATCAGCAGTTTTCGGATGAAAAAAAGTGCCTTATCTGTTGCTATGTTAAAGACACAAGTAAGGTAGAGTTTCTTCTCGGAAAACCCCACTGATTGAATCTGCTGACCAGCCATGTGGTCAAGGTTATCTTGCAAATTGAACATGGCCCCATTTATTTACTGCAAACAAACAAACTTTACTTGCCATGGATAATTCCTCACAATGGGGTAAATAGTCTTTGACATTGCCATCTTTAATAATACTTAATGCTCCGCGCTCGGCTGTCTTAGATGTTTGTGTCAGTTTGATGTTAAATACAGATTATGACAAAAAAAATGTAAACAAAACAATTTTATATCAAAATTGAAAATTATGATACCTGTTTGATGTACCAACTGAGTGCCTACATTAACCAACAATAATTTTTCATTATTCATTCACTTAAAATCATGAGTGCATGTATGCGTAAGTCTGTATTTAAGTCACCGGAAAAGGAGAATAAGTGACCTAAATCATCTAGCACTCTGACGTCCATTCAAACTTTTAAGGGCAACTGGAAGGTAGGCAGTGCTTGGTTGCGATATGACGCAAAGTCAGAACTAATGTTTTGCGACTTCTTCATCAAGGCACAATGCCAAAATATCTTCACTAAGGGTTGCAGTGTATTTAAGAAGGAATCTGTAGTCAAACACATCCAAAACAAAGGTAATAGCAGCAGGTATCTTTTTTAGGTTGATTGTTTATCGAGCCATAGTATACAAATGCCAAATTTCCCTTAAGGTAGTTTTCCATGTGATTATCATTGACCAGTGTAATCAAATTGCTCATTAGAGGAAACATAGGTAATGGTTATTTATAGCCGCGCTATTCTTGTTGCTGTGACATCAGAGTGCTGTTGATAGATGGTTATCTGTAAAACTTGGACTGGGACATTTTGGACATTGGCAAACAGTGCAGGTCCAGATCAGATGCCACAGAATGCAGTCTCTGATCAGGGTCTGCACTGTTTGCTTTAATTACAGGAAGTTAGGGGTTAAATGAAACAGTCTTAAGTCCCCGTTCAGGATCATTTTCCCAGCCTACACTCGGTGACAATCGACCCATCAGTGCTGTCAGTGCTTTGATTTTTGTATGCCATGGTTACTAATATTTTTTTTTTTATATTCATGCTGTGGTAGTCTGACAAATCAGGCTGAATAACTGATTCATCCAAAAATGTTTTGTTGGCTGATTTTTCAGACTGATGCTAGTGGGGTTTATTTCAAACTCACAGTATCCTAAAACATGTAAAGGTAGATAAAATTTTAGACGATAACTAACTTATATATGGAGCCATGAATTCTAATGTACCCTCGGTGGCTCAGTTGGATGCGCCGTCCGACTGGAGACCAGGAGGTCGCGGGTTCAACCCCCGCCGAGGTCGGCAACATTCTTTCGTGGAGATTGATCATGATCATGAAATATTTTCTGCGGTCATTCTTTCCCTTCCGCTGATTCAAGAAGGGCAGTTGTCAGTTTCTGGCGAAAGAATGTGCACAATACTGGTTAACCGCTTAGAGGACTAAGCCTGCCCAGTAAACGTGTGGGTAGATAAACTGACCGCGCTCGACATGACCCCATTGGGTTGACTGGGCCGTAAAACCTCAACACAAACAAGTACCCTAAAAATGCATAGCTTTGAAAAAAAAGATTTCTTTAAACTGAAACTGTATCTGATACTTTGTACTCAGTATGGCCTTAAAGATTACGTGCTTCCACTAAATGTGCTACACAGTAAATGAGTTACTAAGTCTAAAATCACACACATAAGAAAAATGTCCTGGTTCCCAGCTAGCATTCTACGTAAATCTACATCGGACCGTCATCGGCCCGTCAGCTACCCTGACGGGCCGATGACGGTCCGATATAGATTTACGTAGAATGCTGACTGGGTTCAACTTTTAATGTCAGTTGATTAACAGGCACAACTGTACATCCAAAGTTCTCAAGGAACACATGAGATGTTCACCAAAAAGAAATGTGAGAGTGACTTGAAATTAATTACAGTTATACTAGATAGTTATATATTAAAACAGGGATAATCAGTCTGACAATAGTACTAGTACCATAAACTGTCAAGATATTGGGACAGATAGACCTAAGCAAACAGTGTGGAGTATAAAACCCAGATGTGCAACAATGGTTTTTATTTGCTTTGGCTTAGTCATCTTTTAATTTTACCTAGGAAATACTCATTAGACATCTGCTAGTTTTACCTAGGAAGTACACATTAGACATCTGCAGGCTTTACCTAGGAATTAGTTTTACCTAGGAAATGCTCAATAGTCATCTGTTAATTTTAGCTAGGAAATTCTCATTAGTCAATTGCTAAATTTACCTAGGAAAAAATACACAACAGACTTTTGCTAGTTTTACCTAGAAAATACTCATTAGTCATCTGCTAATTTCGCCTAAAAAACACACATGAGTTATCTGCTAATTTTACCTAGGAAACTTTACCTAGGAAACACTCATTAGTCATCTGCTATTTTACTTAGGAAACAGTCATTAGTCATCTGCTAATTTTACCTAGGAAAATACTCATTAGTCATATCTGCTAATTTTTCTTAGGAAATACTCATTAGTCATCTTTACCAAGGAAATACTCATGAGTCATTTGTTAGTTTTACCTAAGAAATACTCATTAGTCATCTATACCTAGGAAATACTCATAGTCATCTTTACCTAGGAAATACTCATTAGTCATCTGTTAATTTCACTTAGAAAATACTCATAAGCCATCTGTTAATTTTAATTAGGAATTACTCATAAGTCATCTTTACCTATGAAATGCTCATTAGTCAGCTGTTATTTTTACCAAGACAATATTCATTTGTCATCTGTCAATGTTACATGTACATAGGAAATATTCATTTGCCATCTGTTAATTTTACAGAGGAAATCCTCATTAGTCAGCTGATATTTTTACAAAGGAAATACTCATTTATCATCTGTTAATTTTACATTGGAAATACTCATTTGACATCTGCTAGTTTAACCAAGGAAGTGAAAATTAGACATCTTCAGGTTTTACTTAGGAAATATGTCATCTGTTGATTTTACCTAGGAAGTACTCATTAGTCATCTTTGAATTTTGCCTTGGATATACTAATTAGTAATCTGCTAAATTTACCTAGAAAATACTCATTATTCATCTTTTAATTTTATCTAGGAAATACTCATTAGTCATCTGCTAATTTTACCTAGGAACTACTCATTAGTCATCCATCAATTTTTCTAAGGAAGTACTTATTATACCTAGGAAATATTTATGTCATCTATTAATTTTACTTAGGACATACACATTAATCATCTGTTTATTTTACCTAGAAAATACTCATTAGTAATCTCTTAATTTTCCTTCGGAAATACCAAAAGGTTTCATGTCTTTATTTCAGCTATATTTGGGCAAAACCTGAATGATACAATGCAGTTTGAGAAAGGAAGAAGTAACAGAAAAGTTCCATATATTGTTGAAGCTTGTATAGGCTTCTTAAGAGAGCATGGGACAGAAATGGAGGGATTGTTCAGGTTTGTTCCTAAGCCAGTTATACTGTCCAGCTGTAGCATGTGAGTCACACCATGAGAAATAGGCTCTTTGGACATCCTGTTGAATCTGTCTTTCAGTGTGCATGCTTGGCCTTTTAGCAAAGCCACATGTCTAGTTCTTTGACTAAAATTTGGCCTACTGCTTACCTGAGGTTCTGGCGATACTGCGTGGACATGATGTTCCCATATGCTATAATGGCTCTTTTCCCATATAAATCTAAGTATTTGAACTGAGGCCTGAGCAAACAGTGGAGACCCAGATCAGATACTGCAGAATGTAGTATCTGCAGAATGCAGTATCTGATCAGGCTCTGTACTGTTTGCCACTCATCAAGTCCTATTTACTATACCCCGCAAAAACAGTAGTGGTAGGGAATTATGGTATCAAGTTGGCTGTCTGTGCATCCGTGTGTTCATCCACCAGTATGTCGTATGTCCATCCATCCGTATTTACCTTTTCTGGACAATAACTTGAGTAAATGTCAGTGGATTTTCATCAAACTTGGTATGTGATTGATATTATAGAGATCTGGTTTGGGATTGCTAGTGGCCAAATTTCATCAATTTTTGACAGTTATCTGCCTGCAACACATCCATGCTTTCCTTTCAGGACAATGACTTGAGTAAACAATGGATTTTCATCAAACTTGATATGTGCAATGAGAATAAGGAGATGTGGTTTTGGATTGCTAATGGGCAAATTTCATCAATTTTTTACAGAGTTATCTACTTGTGACATGATATGGTGGGGTATTATTGTTTCACGTTTTTATTATATACATGAATTGTAGTAAACTGGACTTGTTCAAATTTTGGGCTAAGTATTGTAAGGGGTTATGGTGCCTGAATTTTTATGCCCCCGCCATTGGAAGGATGGCCTAAAGGGCATATAGTGTTACCCTTGTCTATCCACCCATCTCCGTCCGCATCAAGCATTAGCAATATGCTTTAAAGTTTTTTCTGATGGGGGTATCAGTGTCCTTTGGACACATTTCTAGTTAGTATAAACACAGCCACGTAAAATCTCCTAAAATTTATACTTGCTGTTCTTTCGCTTGGTGCTCACAATTTGGAAAAATAGCTGGGATAGGTTGCACCAATGTCAGTACAATGTGATTGATGGTAGTGTCACTTGTGTTGGAGGCTTGATACTGCAACGAGTAGGCACTATAAAATGGCATTGGTTCCCTCCAGACACTGTCAACATGATTTGAAGATTGTTGACAGTGACTTTTAACCGCAACTCAAACAAAGTATAAGTTAAACAACAAGTGCTAACCAGTATGTATGCCCAGCAGTGCAAGTAGTTTCAATGCTCTTATTGCCTTTTGTATAGTGGTGGGTTTTCCCACTGTTCACATTATTGCATAGGTCCAGATAAGAGGGTGTATCCAGTAATGTTTTCTTATTTCTCTTTGAAAATGTATATTGTGGGTACTCATAAGAAGTGCCTCCTAGAGGCACTTTTAATGAGTACAAGTCTCTTCTAATGAGTACCCACAATGTATGTTTTTGTGGAGAAATAAGAAAAATATTGGTCCTTTGCGGCTGAAAAAATATTGGTCCTTTTTTGGCTGAAAAAAGCACCTTATCTGGAGCTATGCATATTTGGCTTGATATGCTTGATTGATATTCTACCATTATTACTAGTGAGGCAACTTTTGTGACATTTTGTTTGCTTGCCTGCACATCAGGGCCCAGTTGTTCAAAGCGTCGTTAGCATAACGAACCAGTTAGTGGTCAAAATGTTAACTGTTCTAGTAAGTACAATATCTAATTCACAGGCATTTTTGCTGCAAAAATGTGAGAAGCTTTTGCAAATGCAAAAGCTACTCACATTTTTTCAGCAAAAATATTAGCGTATATGCCATGTTAAATGATCAAAGTTTTAACGATACGTTAACTAACAACATCGTTAGTTTTGAACAACTGGGCCCAGTCCGCTTCAGAGAAGGAATCTACTCTAAAAGATAAGTATTTGCTCCCTAAGCGAATAAATTCTTTCCTTTCAGAGTAGACAGTTTTTTATAAGGGAGGCAAATGCAATTTTCACAGTTCTCTCCCCTGTATGTTATCCCCTTAATGCTTAGCACTCTGTGTAAAATTTTCGGCAGATGACATACTGAAATATTTTCCTTATTTTCCTAGAAAACAGGATTTGACATTCCATGCAAATTTTCTCAAATGGAAACAATTTGTATAAAATGTCAAAGCCTGTTTCTGGAAAAAAGAAAATAAAAATGTTATCATCATATGCTGAATATGCCCAGAGAGTAGAACAGGCTAATTCCTTAACCCTAGTCCTGCTGAATCCAGATATACCCTGACTTTGCAAACAGTGTAGATCCAACTGATCTGGATCTGCACTGTTTGTCATTAAGTATGTGAATTTGTATCAACAACCTGGATCAAGTAATATGATTGGCTGAAAAATAAGAAGTGGGTGTGCCATCTTAATTTATTCAGCATGGCAAGGGGTAACAGCAGTTGAAATAAATCATACATTATTACGGTATACATAGCTCTATAGTGCTTTCAGGTAAATATTTTTTCTTATTTCTCCCCAAACACATATATATTGGGTACTCCTTAGAAGTGCCTCACTGAGGTGCTTCTAATGAGTACCACAACGTATATCTATGTATTTATGGAAAAATGAGAAAAATATTTATCCTTTTTGGTTGAAAAAAAATGCCTTATCAAGAGCTATGATTTTGTGTTTCTTTATTCTCACTGGTCATTTAGGGAACATCCTATGAAGATGTCCATTATTGATTTCTGGTAGTATAACATACCATATTTGATCTAATTACTGACCTATGCAATTAGACTTTTGTCACACCAGCCTTAGCATGGGCAACTTAGGCATGCAAGTTTCCATCCATCTGTCCATTTGATTGTTCGTGTACTTGCGTCCACCTTAGCTTCTGCCCTTGGGACCACCCTGAAGTCTACAAACAGTAAAACTTTACAGGTGGTTTCACTTCACTGATTGTTTTATCTCACTGAGGTAAACAAGGATGACAACTCTCACCCTTCTGATGCTTGTTTTCACATTTTAGTACGCAGGTGCAACGTAAACTTCATCAAAGTTATTATTATGCCCCCAACTTTGAAGAAGTTGGAGGGACATATTGCTTCTGGGACGTTTGTGCGTGCGTCCATCTGTCCGTCCGTTCCCACAAGCAGGTACTTGCGTGGCTTACCATCAGCATTTTAGATACTTAAGTGGCAAAATGGTCATCACAGGCTAGCCACATTAGAGAGAGCTATGGACAGGTAATCCATACTTAATCTGGCTAAATAAAGTTATTTTAATTTGTAGACACATAATGATGGTCAGAAATCCATCCATTCCTAGGGACGTCCAAGTACCCTCGTACCATTTTTTTTTATGCGCCTGCGCAGTAATACATCTTTTGAAAGCCACTTAAAATCAGTAGCCCCTTATGAACAGTCAATCTATACCTAACGTGGCTAAATGGCTAGCCACATAAGAGAATGGTAGCTACTGACAGGTAATCCATACCTAATGTGGTTAAATGGCTACCCACACAAGAGAATAATAGCTATGGACAGGTAATCCAAAGCCACTTAAAATCAGTAGCCCCTTATGGACAGTTAATCTATACCTAACGTGGCTAAATGGCTAGCCACATAAGAGAATGGTAGCTACTGACAGGTAATCCATACCTAATGTGGTTAAATGGCTACCCACACAAGAGAATAATAGCTATGGACAGGTAATCCATACCTAATGTGGCTAAATGTAACTTGTAGACACATAATGATGGACAGGAATAGGCACTTAAAATCAGTAGCCACTTAATGATTTTTGCCACAAAGTGCATAGCCACGTATGTACCCATTCGTGAGTCCGTCCGTGCATCCGTCCGTTAGGCTTTTTGATGCATAGCATAACCTGAAACATGCATGCTAGGGTTTTGAAATTTCATATTTAGATTCTTCATGAAAAAATAGTTGACATGTATTTTTTTCTCCATCAGGATTATGCCCCTTTCCTGAGTTATGGCCCTTTGAAAAAATATAGATGAAATCTTGTCAGCACAATATCCCAAAAGCTATTGAAGCTAGAGCCTTGAAACCTGGTGAATAGAGTGGTATTGATGAGTAGATGACCTGATTAACTTCTGAATAAATTCTGAAAATTACTTCATGAGTTATGGCCCTTTATAACTTAGGGCATTTTTACATTGCACACTTTATGATGCGTAACATAAGTTTTGAACTGTGCATGCTAGGGTTTTGAAATTTCATATATGGATTCCTCATGAAAAAATAGCTGACATGTATTTTTTTTCTTATCAGGATTATGCCCCTTTCCTGAGTTATGGCCCTTTGAAAAAATATGGATGAAATCTTGTCAGCAAAATATCTCAAAGGCTATTGAAGCTAGAGCCTTGAAACCTGGTGAATAGATTGATATTGATGAGTATATGACCTGATTAACTTTTCAATAAATTCTGATTTCATGAGTTATAGCCCTTTATAACTTTGGGCATTAATACATTGCATACTTTTTGATGCATAGCATAAGTTTTGAACTGTGCATGCTAGCGTTTTGAAATTTCATACGAGGGCTGTTCAAAAAATTCGTAGACTGTGCTCATATCTTTAATGTGAGACATGATATCATAATGAAAACTACATGACCGTAAACAGCAACTCTTTCTGCGTCTAATAACGAATTTTTATGCAAATATATTGATCCGTTCGGTTTTGACAGCATTGTATTCTACACCACTAAACCTCCATTGGCGCACGGTAGGACGTTATTTGCCGACGTCAATGACGTCATGGAGCATGTAGTTCACTCCCAGGTCGCTTGTGTTCCTCAGTGCATCTCAAAATAGCATCCGTGACACTCTATACATCGGCGATGTGGATAAACCAACTGCTGAAAGATATTGTCATACCAAGCTGGTTTATAGTGTTTGATTACAGCATTTGTCGCTGCCTGCAGCTTCTTCAGATTTTCGAACCTTCGTCCTTTCAACTGTAACTTGATAGCCGGGAAAATGGCAAAGTTGAATGGGGCCAAGTCAAGTGAATACAGGGGGTGACTGATAACCTCGAATCCAAGAAGTCCAATTTTCAACTGAATCGATCCTGCGGTGCGGGGAGGGGCATTATCCTGGTGTAGTTTGAAGCTGTCTATGGGGATGCTTGGTCTCCTCTTCCTTAGGACGTGAACAAGGTCATGGAGTAGCACCTATCAACGAAAAACATGATGCTTAAGGGGAATGGATACACCTGGTAGATTTCTCTGCCTTTTTTTGAAGGGAGACAATTTTCGGGACTTCCTGTTTGCTTATCTATAAACTCTGTCCTGTGGAAAAAGGGGTCTACTCTAAAAGGAAAGAATTTGCTCCTGAGGAAAAATTTAACAAAACTGTGTGTGTTTGCGAAATCATTACACAAATTAATCATTTGTTTTGAAGTCAGTATCAGTAAAATAATTTCGACTCAACAAGAATACCTTTGAATAATAGTCAGCATTGACGGTACATTTTGTAGGCACAGCATGGCACAGTATCATCCCTCTCCTGTCGCAGAACATTATGTACATCTGCTTTCCCTCCGATTTAGAAACACGCGCTTTTTCCGGTGGAGGGAAACCTGACCTTCTCCAAACAGCGGACTGGGACTTTGTTTCTGGATCATGTAGATATAACCATGTCTCGCCTGTCGTGATAATGTTGTTGAGGAAGGCATCCCCTTGACAGCGGTATCACTGTAGAAATAACTGGGACTCCCTGACTTGCCTCTCCTTCTCGGTATCTGACAAAAGTCGTGGTACCCACCGAGCATGGACTTGAAATATACAGATCGATACACTTAACCGATCCCTCAATCAGGAAGTGTCTCTAACATGAAATGATACTAAACTGCTAAAATAATAAGATCTTTGCAGTTTTCATTTTCTAAATAATATTAATATTGAACAACGGGTTTAACAAAATTATTCTTAAATTATCCATAATAAGTGTTATGATCATGGCATTTATCAAATAAAATGTCTGTCAATTTGGTATTTTAAATTCACTAAATTTATACTCAGTAATCAATTTTACCTTCCTCATCTTCAAAAAGTCTTTGTAAGTATGTTGTACATTGTATCAACACTCGCCCCTGCTAACTCGGACAACTCACAAACAGTGAGACGGCGATCAGCGTCCAGCGCCTCCTTAACTGGTGTCAGCTGCACAGCGTCGAGATTGACTTTGGGCCTGGTCTGGAATCATCCTGTAGGCTTTCTCATCCTTCAGAAAATTGCTTGTGCCATTTGAACACAAGAGCGTGACTGACACATTTCTCCCCACGGCTCCTGTAGTATCTTGTAGGTATCCGTTGGTGTTTTGCCCAGATCTTTACAAAATTTAATGACTGCCCTTGTTTCTAGCTTTCGTAACAGTGACAGGTTTGTTGCCATTTCTAAGGATGCTCCACTTGCGAATATGTTGTTTTCTATGGAATGTGACGTCCAAATGATGTCAAAATTTCACACGACATGGACGTAACGTCCTATAATGTTTTCATGGTGTTAGAAACGTTTCTGTGCAACAGTAATAAAAATATATACAAGTTTTTATAAAGTTTGCTTGTGAAAATATCGACTGCGCCGACAGAGCATTACTAGGGTTACCAGAATGTCTGTTTAACTTACTGCTGTCAAATTATTTACTTCGAATTTTATCATTATGCTGCGGAATATCCATGCAATCGAACCATATAACTTTCATTTACGTGAGGTTTCTTATATGGGAATACCAGAGGCAGTCTACAAATTTTTTTAACAATCCTCGTATATAAATTCCTCATGATAAAATAGCTGACAAGTATTTTTTTTCTGATCAGGATTATGCCCCTTTCCTGAGTTATGGCCCTTTGAAAAAATATGGATGGAATCTTGTCAGCAAACTATCTCAAAAACTGTTGAAGCTAGAGCCTTGAAATTTGAGGAATAGTTTGGTAGCGATGAGTAGATGACCTGATTAACTTTTGAATAAATTCTGAAAAGTACTTCTTGAGTTATGGCCCCTTGTCGTTTTGGGCATTTTTACATTGCACACTTTTTGATGCATAGCATAAGTTTTGAACTGTGCCTGCTAGGGTTTTGAAATTTCATATTTAGATTTCTCATGAGAAAATAGCTGACACATATTTTTTTTTTCTTATCAGGATTATGCCCCCTACCTGAGTTATGGCCCTTTGAAAAAATATGGATGAAGTCTTGTCATCAAAATATCTCAAAAACTATTAAAGCTAGAGCCTTGAAATTTAAGGAATAAATTGGTAGCAGTGAGTAGATGACCTGATTAACTTTTGAATAAATTCTGGAAAGTACTTCTTGAGTTATGGCCCTTTGTCAGTTTGGGCATTTTTACATTGCACCATTGCACACTTTTTGATGCGTCGCATAGGTTTTGAAGTGTGCATGCTAGGGTTTTGAAATTTCATGTATTGATTCCTCATGAAAAAATAGCTGACACGTATTTTTTTTTACCCATCAGGATTATGCCCCTTTCCTGAGTTAAGGCCCTTTGAAGAAATATGGATAGAATCTTGTCAGCAAAATATCTCAAAAACTATTGAAGCTAGAGCCTTGAAATTTAAGGAATGGATAGGTAGCGATGAGTAGATGACTTGATTAACTTTTGAATAAATTCTGAAAAGTACTTCTTGAGTTATGGCCCTTTGTCATTTTGGGTATTTTTACATTGCACACTTTTTGATGCATAGCATAAGTTTTGAACTGTGCATGCTAGTTTGAAATTTCATATATGGATTCCACATGAAAAAATAGGTGACCCATATTATTTTTTCCTATCCGAATTATCTCCCATTTTAGAGTTATTTCCCTTTTAATAAAATAACATTGAAATCTCGTATATTTGTACTGTTGTTAATGCATGGGCAAGCAGTGTTGGAGTCAAGCAGTGTTAGTCAGGCAGTTGGGGGCATAGTGTTTTACAAACACCAGCTCTAGTTTTTTTTTTTTTTAAATTACAGTTGAACCTCTTTATAAGACATTTAATAAAGGATGATTTTAAAGATGGAGCCCACATCATGAAAACATGTCTATGTATTTTTGACCCCATAAACCCAACTTTAATATAGTAAAACTTGGGTTTATAGGGGTATACATTATTTTTCAAATTTCTGCTCAAAACATAGATTGTGGGTACATGTTAGAACTGCCTCACCGAGGTGGTTCTAACAAGTACCCGCAGTCTATGTTTTGAGCCAAAATATGAAAAATATCAGAATTTTTTATCTGAAAGTTTTCATTTTTAGCTCACCTGAGCCGAAGGCTCAAGGTAAACTATTGTGATCACTCACCGTCCGTCGTCGTCGTCGTCGTCCGTATGTCCATCCGTCCGTCCACAATCTTTAAACAACATCTCCTCCTTAACCACTGAATGGATTTTGACCAAACTTTACAGGAATGATCCTTGGTTGGTCCTCTTTCAAAGTTGTTCAAATGGTTCCGGTCCGTTGTATATCTAGGTCACAGGAGCTAAAAATAGATTTTTTTAACTAAAAACTTAAAAAATCTTCTTGTCAGAAACCACTGGACCGATTTCAATATAATTTTGCAGAAATGTTCCTTTGGTAATCCTCTACCAAGATTGCTCAAGCCATTTGGATTCGTCAAAAAACATGGCCGCCAGGGGGCAGGGCTTATTTTCCCAATATATCTATATAGAAAACTTTAAAAATCTTCTTGTCAGAAACCACTGGACCGATTTCAATATAATTTTGCAGAAATGTTCCTTAGGTGATCCTCTATCAAGAGTGTTCAAGCCATTTGGATCCGTCAAAAAACATGGCCGCCAGGGGGCGGGGCTTATTTTCCCCATATATCTATATAGAAAACTTTAAAAATCTTCGTGTCAGAAACCACTGGACCGATTTCAATATAATTTTGCAGAAGTATTCCTTTGTTGATCCTCTATCAAGATTGTTCAAGCCATTTGGATTCCTCAAAAAACATGGCCGCCAGGGGGCAGGGCTTATTTTCCCTATATATTTCTATATAGAAAAGTTTAAAAATCTTCTTGTCCGAAACCACTGGACCGATTTCAATATAATTTTGCAAAAATGTTCCTTTGGTGATGCTCTACCAAGATTGTTCAAGCCATTCAGATTCGTCAAGAAACATGGCCGCCAGGGGGCGGGGCTTATTTTCCCTATATATCTATATAGAAAAATTTAAAAATCTTCTTGTCCAAACCACTGGACCGATTTCAATATAATTTTGCAAAATTGTTCCTTTGGTGATCCTCTACCAAGATTACTCAAGCCATTTTGATTCGTCAAAAAATATGGCCACCAGGGGGCGGGGTTAATTTTCCCTATATATCTATATAGAAAACTTTAAAAATCTTCTTGTCTAAAACCACTGGACCGATTTCCATATAATTTTGCAGAAATGTTCCCTTGGTGATCCTTTAGGAAGATTGTTCAAGCCATTTGGATTTGTCAAAAAACATGGCCGCCAGGGGGTGGGGCTTATTTTCACTATATATCTGTATAGAAAACTTTAAAAATCTTCTTGTCAGAAACCACTGGACCGATTTCAATATAATTTTGCAGAAATATTCCTTTGTTGATCCTCTATCAAGATTGTTCAAGCCATTTGGATTCCTCAAAAAACATGGCCGCCAGGGGGCGGGGCTTATTTTCCCTATATATTTCTATATAGAAAAGTTTAAAAATCTTCTTGTCCGAAACCACTGGACCGATTTCAATATAATTTTGCAAAAATGTTCCTTTGGTGATGCTCTACCAAGATTGTTCAAGCCATTCGGATTCGTCAAGAAACATGGCCCCCAGGGGGCGGGGCTTATTTTCCCTATATATCTATATAGAAAACTTTAAAAATCTTCTTGTCCAAACCACTGGACCGATTTCAATATAATTTTGCAAAAATGTTCCTTTGGTGGTCCTCTACCAAGATTATTCAAGCCATTATGATTCGTCAAAAAATATGGCCACCAGGGGGTGGGGCTTATTTTCCCTATATATCTATATAGAAAACTTTAAAAATCTTCTTGTCCGAAACCACTGGACCGATTTCCATATAATTTTGCAGAAATGTTCCCTTGGTGATCCTTTAGGAAGATTGTTCAAGCCATTTGGATTTGTCAAAAAACATGGCCACCAGGGGGCGGGGCTTATTTTCACTATATATCTGTAAAGAAAACTTTAAAAATCTTCTTGTCCGAAACCACTGGACCGATTTTTTGCAGAAATGTTCCTTTGGTGATCCTGTTGCAAGATTGTTCAAGCCATTTGGATTTGTCAAAAACGTCGCTGCCAGGGGGCGGGGCTTATTTTCCTTATATATCTATACAGAAAACTTTAAAAATCTTCCTGTCAGAAAGCACTGGACGGATTTCAGTATAATTTTGCAGTAGTGTTTCTTCGATGATCCTCTACCAAGATGGTTCAAGCCGCCATGATTCGTTAAAAAACATGGCCGCTAGGGGGCGGGGTTAATTTTCCCTATATATCTATATAGAAACTTTAAAAATCTTCTTGTCATAAACGACTGGACCGATTTCAATATAACTTGGCAGAAATGTTTCCTTAGTGACCCTCTATCAAGATTGTTCAAGCCGTCATGATTTGTCAAAAAACATGGCCGCTAGGGGGTGCGGGGCTTATTTTCCATATATATCTATATAGAAAACTTGAAAAAATCTTGTCGTCAGAAACCACAGGACTGATTTTAATATAACTTCGCAGAAATGTTTCCTTGGTGACCCTTTACCAAGATTGTTCAAACCGTTATGATTTGTCAAAAAACATGGCGGCTAGGGGGCGGGGCTTATTTTCCTATATATCTATATAGAAAATTTTAATAGTCTTTTCAGAAACCACTTGACCGATTTCAATGTAACATTGCAGGAATGTTTCTTATGTAACCCTCTATCAAGATTGTTCAAGCCGTCATGATTCGTCAAAAAACATGGCCGCCAGGAGTCGGGGCTTATTTTCTTTATATATCTATAGAAAACTTTAAAACTCTTCTTATTAGAAACCACTGAACCGATTTCATTATAACTTTGCAGAAATGTTTCCTTGGTGACCCTCTACTAAGATTGTTCAAGTAATCATGATTCGTCAAAAAACATGGCTGCCGGGGGCAGGGCTTATTTTCCCAATATATCTATATATAAAACTTTAAAAATCTTCTTTTCAGAAACCAATGGACCGATTTCAATACAACTTGGCAGGAATGTTTCTTTGGTGACCCTCTACAAAGATTGTTCTAGCCGTCATGATTCATCAAAAAACATGGCTGCTAGGGGGCGGGGCTTATTTTCCCTATATATCTATATAGAAAACTTTAAAAATCTTCTCGTAAGAAACAGTTGGACCGAGTTCAATGTAACTTAGCAGGAATGTTGCTTTGGTGACCTTCTACCAAGATTGTTCAAGCCTTCATGATACGTCAAAAACCATGGCCCCCAGGGGGGCGGGGCTTATTTTTCATATATATTTGCATAGAAAATTTTAAAATTCTTCTTGTCACATACCCCATGACCGATTTCAATATTACTGGGCTGGAATGTTGCTTTGGTGAACCTCTATCAAGATTGTACAAGCAATCATGATTCGTCAAAAAACATGGCTGCCATGGGGTGGGGCTTATTTTCCCTATATATCTAAATAGAAAACTTTAAAAATCTTCTTGTCAGAAACCACTGAACAGATTTCAGTTTAACTTGGCAGGAATGTTCGTTTGGTGACCCTCTACGAAGTTTGTTCAAGCTGTCATGATTCGTCAAAAAACATGGCCGTTAGGGCGTAGGGCTTTATAGCTATATAAAACTTTTTAAACCACTAGACCAATTTCAATATAACTTGGCAGAAATGTTCCTTTGGTGACCCTCTTTTAAGATTCAGTTCAAGTCGTCAAGATTTGTAAAAAAAACATGGCCGGGGGTGTTGTGGAATGGGGTGGGGGTGGTTAGTGCTATAAAGTTTATACAAAAATCCTAGAGCAGTGAACTTGGCTGAAATTTCAACAGTAAATATGCAAATCTGTTTGGTCAGGTGAGCGATATAGGACCATCATGGTCCTCTTGTTAGGTTGTAATTTCAATATATTTGAATAGGCGTGTTTTCGTAATGAAAGTCCTTATTACACAATTCATTATGAGATGGTATTGGATACAATCTTACCCCAAAAGTTTTGGTATCCAAACAAAAATGTATAGATGATATAGAAAAATGACCATGACTATTTTTCTACACTAAACAAAAATGTATAGATTATATAGAAAATGTATAGATTATCTAGAAAAATGTACATTTTTTCTTGAAAAAAATGGTCTTTTTTCTATAAACATGTATTTTATACATTTTTGCTTGGTGTAGAAAAATGACCATTTATGTTCATTTTCTATATAATCTATATATTTTTTTTTTGGATACAATACAGTTGTGTTTACATCACGAAAGCATACCTATATAATTTTGACCCCATGTAAACCCCACTTTTATATAGTAAAACTGGGGTTTACAAGGGTATACATTACTTTTCTTATTTCTGCTCAAAAACATAGATTGTGGGTACTCGTTAGAACTGCCTCAGTGAGGCAGTTCTAACGTGTACCCACAATCTATGTTTTGAGCAGAAATATGAAGTATCAGAAGTTTTATTTGAAAACTTTTAGTTTTTGATGGTGAAATTTTCAATTTATTTGAATAGGTGTGTTTTTAGCTCACTTGAGCCTTGGCTTAAGGTGAGCTTTTGTGATCACTCACTGTCCGTCATCGTCTTCGTCGTCCATCTGTCTGTCAACAATCTTTAAACATCATCTCCTCCTAAACCACTGATTGGATTTTGACCAAACTTCACAGGAATGATCCTTGGTTAGTCCAGTTTCAAAGTTTGTCAAATGGTTCCGGTCCATTGCATATCTAGGTCACAGGAGCTAAAAATAGGTTTTTTAACTAAAAACTTAAAAAATCTTCTTGTCAGAAACCACTGGAACCAGGGGGGGCGGGGCTTATTTTCCCTATATATCTATATAGAAAAGTTTAAAAATCTTCTTGTCAGAAACCAATGGACCAATTTCAATATAACTTGGCAGGACTGTTTCTTTGGTGACCCTCTACCAAGATTATTCAAGCCATCATGATTCGTCAAAAAAATATGGCAGCTAGGGGGCGGGGCATATTTTCCCTATATATCTATATAGAAAACTTTACAAAGATTCTCGAAAGAAACCGTTGGCTCGAGTTCAGTGTAACTTGACAGGAATGTTGCTTTGGTGACCCTCTACCAAGATTGTTCAAGCCGTCATGATTCATCAAAAAACATGGCCGCTAGGGGGTGGGGCTTATTTTCCCTATATATCTATATAGAAAACTTTTTTAAAATTCTTCTTGTCAGAAACCACTGGACCAATTTCATTCCTTATAACTTGGTAGATATCATTCCTTGTTGACCATCTACCAAGATTGTTCAAGTTATCATGATTCGTCAAAAAACATGGCTGCCAGGGGGAGGGGCTTATTTTCCCTATATATCTATATAGAAAAGTTTAAAAATCTTCTTGTCAGAAACCAATGGACCGATTTCAGTATAACTTGGCAAGAATGTTTCTTTGGTGACCCTCTACCAAGATTGTTCAAGCCGTCAAGATTTGTAAAAAAACATGACCGCTAGGGGGCGGGGCATATTTTCCCTATATATCTATATAGAAAACTTTAAAAATCTCCTCGTAAGAAACCGTTGGATTGAGCTCAATGAAACTTGACAGGAATGTTGCTTTGGCGACCTTCTACCAAGATTGTGCCCTCATGATACGTCAAAAAACATGGCCGTCAGGGGGCGGGCTTATTTTCCGTATATCTGTATAGAAAACTTTGAAATTCTTCTTGTCAGAAACCACCTGACTGATTTCAATATTATTTGGCAGGAATGTTGCTTTGGTGACCCTCTACCAAGATTGTTCAAGGAATCATGATTCGTCAAAAAACATGGCTGCTAGGGGTGGGGCTTATTTTCCCCATATATCTAAATAGAACACTTTAAAAATCTTCTTGTCAGAAACCACTGAACCGATTTCAATATAACTTGGCAGGATTTTTCCTTTGGTGACCCTCTACCAAGTTTGTTCAAGCTGTCATGATTTGTCAAAAAACATGGCCATTAGGGGGTGGGGCTTAATTTCCCTATATATCTATATAAGACATTTTAAAAATCTTTTTGTCAGATACCACTGGACCAATTTCAATATAATGGCAGAATTGTCCCTTTGGTGACCCTCTTTCAATATTCAGTTCAAGCCATCATGATGCATGAAAAAAACATGGCCGCTGGGGTGCATGGCTATAAAATTTATACAAAAATCTTAGAGCAGTGAACTTGGCTGAAACTTCATCAGTAAGTATGCAAAGCTGTTTGCTCAGGTGAGGGATATAGGACCATCATGGTCCTCTTGTCATATTGAACCAACATAATTCATGCTATGGATCCCAGCGATAATGTTATAAAGAGGTTGTGGTGTGTTTAAAAAACTTGTGGCAAAATGTCTACCAAGTAAGGGCTTACTTAAAAGTAAAGGTCAGCAAAAGACTTCTTTACAAGACTATTAAATGATACTTATGCGGCAATTTTTCTGAGTTCATAATAAAAGCATATGCTTTAGAAGGCTTCAGCAAAGTCAAGACAATTCTCACGAGTACCCACAACATATTTTGGTGGAGAAATAAAACAAATGGGCCGCGCCATGCAAAAAAGTGTCTTCAGGCATATGCGGACATCGAAGGCTCAGATCTGCCTGAGCATCCATGCATTCTGATCAGGGCCTTCACTGTCCGGTAGCAGTCATTGGATACTACAGAATGTATGAATGGAGAGCGAAGGACCAGATGATACTTTACGTATGAGCAGGATGATATGAATCTGCACATGAGCAGGGTGATCTGAATCTGCACATTTTGAGCATGTTCAAAGGCGTTTTTTTGCTTGGCGTGGCCCAAATATCAATACGTTTTTGTTGAAAAAAAAAAAAAAAAAAATACATAATCTAGAGCTTAGAGTTCTGGGCCCAATTGTTCAAAGCTAACGACGTCGTTAGTTAACGATTGGTTAAAATTTACATCGAGTGATACGCAAAAATGCTGAAATTTTTTGCTGAAAAAATGTGAGTAGCTTTTGCAGTGCAAAAGCTACTCACATTTTTTCAGCAAAAAATATCAGAATATTGTATATTGAATCCGCTAAAACAGTTAACAAAATGACCCTTAACGAGCTTGTTAAGCTAACGTCGCTTTGAACAACTGGGCCCTGATTTATTTTTTCAGATTGCCTGGAAGAATGTTACTTGTAAGAGAGTTAAAAGACAGATTTGATGAAGGTGAACTAGTAGTTCTGGATCTTAATGAAATGGATGTTCACTCAGTTGCCTCCCTTTTAAAACAGTATCTCCGAGAACTGCCAGAATGCCTGATTCCTTACAACAGGTATCAGGAATATATGAATATTGCGATGAAGTTTCAAGATACAAGTAAGTCTGAAAATAAGCTGGAACAAGTTGGAATTCTGAGAACCGCCATGGCAGATCTTCCACAGAATAATTATAATGTGTTGAAATTCTTGTGCAAATTTTTGCAAGAAGTTGCTGCAAATACACATGTCAATAAAATGACTGCTTTAAATCTTGCCACGGTTTTTGGACCAAATATAATCAGACATCCTAACATGGAAGATAATCCAGAATTATTTATGCTGACTACAGCAGATTTGTCGCAACAGTTAGCATACATGCTGATAAATCATAGTGATCAAATATTTACAATTGACTTTGAGACAGATGGCAAGTCTGTTCCAGTAGCAGTTGATGATTTACTGAGTATTGGGGAAGTTGGAGATTGTGATAGTACATTGCAACCAATGCAGTTAGATCAGCCACTTGAACCTAAAACTTTTGAGGAATTGTCAGAAATAAGGTTTGACCAACGAGGAGACCGAAGAGCACGAAGTTTTCAAACCACTGAATTTCCTTCAGAAGCACTACAGTTACATATGCCCACCTCTGAAGTTAGTCCAACACATTCATTATCAGATGACTCTCCATTAGAAGGAATACCGCCTCCACTGCATTTTACTGAAGATGGGAAACCTATACCTCCAATGAGAAAAAAATTCAAAAGGGTAACATCTAAAAAATATCAAACATCTGATAATAATGTAGAAGAAAGAAATGAGGTCATAGAGGAGACAGAAACTGGTCTTGAAAGTAAAATTGATAATGTTAGTATTGATTCGGATTCTGAAATTTCAAAACTTCAAGAGAAGCTAAGAAATATGCAACAAATGTATGATGCTTTAAAAAGTAGGTATGATTCTTTAAGTCAAAAAAAGTCTAGGTGTGATGAAAGGATCAGAGAGTTAAGTGCTGAGAATACGAAAATACAGTCAAGATATGATGAGCATATTAAGAATATAGAAACTAAAAATAAAACCTATATTCAAGAATTATGTGCTAAACTCGATAAGGAAAGTGCAACTCGTGCTAACTGTATTGAAAAAATTGTAGAACTCAAAGCTAAACTTCATTCTTACGAAACGAAATATGGGAGTATTGGTACTTCTATGTCTGATATTTACAATGTTACATAATGGAAGAGTTGTTTCTTCCTTTTACTGACCATAACTTCCTAGCTCCAGTGCATGATGCATTTTTCTTTTCAAAAATATTTATTTTTTTCTTACAGCTCCATGAAAACATAGGTCATGGAGAAATAATCTTTGTCCTGCTGAACCCGGATATGCTCTGCTTTTGCAAACTGTGTAGATCCAGATCAGTTGGCTTCTGAAGAAGCCAACTGATCTGGATCTACACTGTTTGCCATTAAGTATTTGAATTTGTATCAACAACCTGGATCAAGTAATCTGATTGGCTGAAAATTAGAAGTGGATGTAGCATCTTAAATTACCCAGCATGACAAGAGATAAGAATATTATTGATCTAGGTGCCTATCTTGTCTGGTGCTATGCTACTCTTACTGGTGTGTTGTTGATGGCATTTAGAGAGCTAGGTACATGTGTTAGAAACAATTTGATAGTCATGTCCCCCTGAAAGTGTATACATTTCTTTTGAAAGAGCTGTAGGAAAGAGGGATGTTCATATTATTATTTTCTTATTTTTTCATGAAAATTTACATTTTTGGTACTCATGAGAAGTGCCTCTCTGAATGTTTCGAATGAATAACCATGATATGGCCATAATAAATTAATTGTTAGATTCTCATTACCGCCCGCTTCGATTTTTTACCCCCGCCTCGATTTTTTTGTATTGACGCTTTTTAGTAAGTACGAGTACTGCTCTGATGTTCCATTTTTTTTATCAAAAATCTTACGGTTTGCCGATTGGCAAGTTCCGTTTCACAAATATGTAAATTGCGCATATACGACAACAAATTACAGACTTCGGTGTAATTACCAACACAAAAGTGTTTGTTTAACTACGATCAATATCCGCTATTGTTCGATGTGTACAGATCCCTGTTGCAAATGGGCTTCATTATAACTTGCATCCGGTCAGACAACCAGTCGATTTCTACTTTCATTTTCGAATCCAGATAAAAAAACACGTTGAAAATAGCGTTTGTGATCGTGAAAATCTTTGCCAATTAAACTGTAATAAACAACTGGTATTGATTTAAAGCCAGCGATACCCAAAATCTTCTCAACCCCCACAATGTATTTAATTCAGGGCCAATTGATAAAGCGGTGCCATTTCCCATTCAGCAAGAATCAAGGCAATTGCTGGGAGATAAAAAAAAAATATATGCTGTTTGTGAACTGTGTCTGACAGGTAAAAACCGTTTATACAAAAGAGAGAGCGTTTGACAGGAAAGGAAAAATCGCACAGAACAGAATAAATTGATGACTTTTATTTTGTCCAACAGTGTTCTCAGAGAAACTGAAAAAAGTGGGTATTTGATTATAGATATATTAACTTTCTTCAGCTCTACAGTTGCTCTTTCAAGGCTATTCTGATTATCACACACCATTTGTTTTTTCATAATACATTGGAATTATGAAAAAGTATTCTTTATTCACCAAATACATAATACATGTGATTTGCAGAAATCAATATAATTTCAGCCACCCATCTCCAATTTCTGTGTAGTCTGGAAAAATAAAAAAATAAAATTACACCCCCCACCCCCCATTTTGAAAAAAAATGAGAATCTGACTATTAATTTATTATTGCCAATAATGTTTTTATGGAGAAATAAGAAAAAAAAACACATTAATTTTTGGTTGAAAGAAATGGCTTATTTGGAGCTGTGTGTATTTGTTCACCTAAAATGACTTGAAACATGACAATCATGTACTTTATGGAAAAATACCGTGTTTAGCCTGAATATTGGGACACCTTATCGACTCACTATACTTGTCTTAACGCTTTGCATGCTGGGTAAAAATTTCAGCAGACGACATTTTGAAATATTTTTCTTATTTTTCCTAGAAAATAGGATCTGACACTTATGCAAATTGTCTCCTAAAGAGACAACTTGCATGAAGTGTCACCTCCTATTTTCTAGGAAAAATAAGAAAAATGCCACGAATTTGTCGTCAGCTGAATCTGCCTGTAGCGTGGTAAGTGTTCAAATCTCAACAACTCTATTTTACTACCTGTTAGTGTGTTGTAAAACTCCTGGATGAGTGGCAAACTGTGAAGACCCTGATCAAATGCAGCGTTCTGCAGCATCTGATCAGGGGCTACAAGTTTACTCAAGTCTATCTGCCCCAATATTAAAGACAAATATGGTACATTATATGAAATTGATACTTGAAATCCTCATAAATGATTAATGCTTTGCACTCTGGGTATAAATTTCAGCAGACGGCATTTTGAAACTATTTTTTTTCCAGAAACTAGGCTTTGACATTTCATGCAAATTGTTTCATAGGGAGATAATATGCTTGAAATGTCAAAGTCTATTTTCTGGGAAAAGTAAGAAAAATATCATGAGTTTGTTGTCTGCTGATTTTGCCCATAGCATTGTAAATGTTAACTTTCATGACTGTGGATCATTCTACATAGAGCAGATTATTCAATGCAAAATTTTTGAATTTTTTATGTCTGCCTGAATGAAATATTACTTCCTTATGCATTTTATTTCTCTATGAAAAGAGTGCATAGCTCAAGATTAGAGAGGGTATCCACATAATAAGTGCGTCCAGCGGGAACTGCAAAGCAGTTGCCCGAACTATAGACTGATTAAATGCAGTATTCTGCAGCACCAAACTATAGACGCACTACTATAGGCTACCTTTGTGACCAGTGATGTGTGTGACCAATTATGTGATGGTCCAACAAGCGCTTGGTTGGTTCAGTGCTTGTCCTGAAAAGCAATAAGCATTCCGTGATTTGGCAGAGACTATT
This sequence comes from Anodontia alba, assembly GCA_964016985.1. Classification (NCBI taxonomy): domain Eukaryota; kingdom Metazoa; phylum Mollusca; class Bivalvia; order Lucinida; family Lucinidae; genus Anodontia; species Anodontia alba. The sequence goes on from OZ024822.1 coordinate 133,208,044, forward strand.
GACACGGCGGCCGTGCCGATAATAGCAACAAAACTGCCAATAACGCCAAGTATTCCAATTGCAAGGGGTTGAATCATGAGACATATGACGTCAGCCTATAAAATTTGTGATCGCGGCCATTTTGAATTTTGTCTCCACTTGAATTTTATTTCTATCCATTCTCCGTCTGCTACAAGCTAACCATGATTCGTTTTGTGCACAAGGTACATTTTGATGTAGATGTTTAGATAACATATAGACTTTACGCTCCTTTCATGTGATAATCTTAAAAAACCTTGACACAATAATGTGTCTGTTCGACCAGTTTGTAAATTTTGTTATTTTTATGTTGTTTTTTTTTTTTCTGCTTTTCATAATGTGTAGACTCGCAAAAAAAAAAAACAAAAAAAAAAACAAGACCAAACAGAAACAAAGACGAAAATCCCCACAAAAGGTAAAAAATCTTTAGGAAAAATTCTGAAGCAGTAAAAAGGATTTCAGCTAAACAAACAAAGAATTAGTACCCATGCCATACATTTTCGTGGAGGATATTTTAATGAGTATCCTACTCATTAGAAGAATTAGTACCCATGTCATACATTTTCGTGGAGGTATCTTAATGAGTATCCTACTCATTAGAAGAATTAGTACCATGTCATACATTTTTGTGGAGAATATTTTAATGAGTATCCTACTCATTAGAAGAACTATAAAAGGTTTTCTTAGAAAAAAAAAAAAAAAAAAAAAAATGTCCCCCCAACCCAGCCAGAGTATTCATTCTTGTACCCAACACGTCATCTCGCCCTGTTCTACATTTCTACAAAGTATCATCAAAATATTCCGAAAGGTATTCGTGTTACAGAGCAGACACAAAATCAGATTCAAATAAGAAGGGGAGGTACTACAAAAGTAAGAAAGCCAAATGTGTCATTCATGTACGTGATGTCCTCTCATCCTGTTCTACATTTCTACTAAATATCACAAAAATATTCCAAAGAGTATTAGACTTACAGAGCTGACACAAAATCAATGCATAATCACTGTCAAATATAACAAAGGAAGTTAATGCCAAAAGTGAGAAAGCCAGAGTTATCATTCTTGTATGCGACTCGTCATCTCATTCTATTCTACATTTCTACCAAATACCATCAAAATATTCCAAAGGGTATTCGAGTTACACAGCGGACACAAATCTATTTAAAAAAAAACAAAGGGAGATAACTCCAAAACTAAGAAAGCCAGAGTTGTCATTCTTGTACGCGACATGTCGTCTCATCCTGTTCTACATTTCTACCAAGTATCATAAAAATTTTCCAAAGTATATTCAACTTGCAAAGTGGACACGAAATCAATGCATAATCACTGTGAAATATAACAAAGGGAGATAAAACCAAAAGTAAGAAAGGCAGAGTTGACATTCTTGTATGCAGCACATCATCTAGTCCTGTTCTACATTTCTACCAAGTACCATCAAAATATTCCAAGGGTTTTTGAGTTACAGAGCAGACACGAAATCTATTTCAAACAAAACAAGGGGAGATAACTCCAAAAGTAAGAAAGCCAGAGTTGTCATTCTTGTATGCGACACGTCATCTCATCCTGTTCTATATTTCTACCATGTATCATCAAAATATTCCAAAGGGTATTTGACTTACAGAGCAGACACAAAACCAATGCATAATCACTGTCAAATATAACAAAGGGAGATAACGCCAAAAGTAAGAAAGGCAGAGTTGTCATTCTTGTACGCGACACATCTTCTCCTCCAGTTCTACATTTCTACTAAGTACCGTCAAAATATTCTCAAGGTTATTCAAGTTACAGGGCGGACAAGAAGTTTTATGCCAACGTTGACGCCAATGGGATCCTTCCCAAAAACAATATGACCCCCCCCCCACCCCCCCCCCCACCCTTCGGTAGGAGGGGACATAATTAGTACCCACGTCATACATGTTTGTGGAGGGTATTTTAATGAGTACCCTACTCATTAGAAAGAAAAATTAGTTCCCACATCATACATTTTTGTGGAGAATTTTTTTCCTATTTCTCACAAATATATATGTTGTGGGTACTCATTAGAAACTGAGGCACTTCTAATGAGTACCAACAATATATGTTTTCATTCTTCTAATGAGTACCCACAATATATGTTTTCATTCTTCTAATGAGTACCCTCAACATATGTTTTCATAGAGAAATAAAAAAAAGGAGCAGTCTGATCTGGGTCTGCACTGTTTGCATACGGCATTTTGTCAGACACTTTGGTGTTCGAAATTTTAGGACATTTACCATATTCATTTTTCTTATTTCTGCATGACAACATATGAGCCGCGATGGCAGAAAACGTACCTTCAGACATGTGGGCACAGTGAAGATTTATATCAGCCTGAGCATTTGCACAGTGCACACTCTGATCAGAATTTTCATTGGTTCCTTTTTGGATAGCCAAGAATGCAAAGTTTCTTCTTGGGACAAAAGTCTCTGATAGTGCTACAAAATAGCATTTTTTTTTTTTTTCAGTCAAATGCTCAAATGAAATTGTCTCATGCATAAGTCATAAATAAATACTGTATAAATGTTTTGATGTATTCTTGCATTTAATACTTTTCACTCTGAATGTGAATCTAGCCAATGATATATATATATATATATGTATATATCAGGGCTCTGGAAATTTTGAAATCTGAATCGGTCCAGCCGATGACGATGACGTCATCAATGAGCCCATTTCCAAAAAAAAAAATATGTATATATTACCTGTCACGAAAACTAATGACAATTGGCAGTCCTATAACTCCTTTTAAATAATACACCTTAACTCCATTATATGACGGAAGTCCGGGTATAACGAGCATGATCAAAGCTGGCGTCATCAATAAATACAGTCAGGTATGTAAAAAAAACGAAAAAAAACAAAAAAAAAACGGTTTTGTTGTTATTTCCACCTCCGCAGGGTTTTCCTAAACTATTTATAAACAACTGATTCCCGTCTTGTATAAGCGCGAAGACGGCGGGAAACAGGAGAGACGGAACGAAACGACTTTCAAGGACCTAAGGCCTGCGCCACGGGCGGTTTTGCAGTTTTCAATGTTTCAAGATTTGATCAGACTGCTTAAATTTTAAGCACTGACCAGTCTTGTCTAGCGCAAGTGGTGCATTACTTATTTAAACCGTGAAATCTACCTTGAATTATACTCGCGTGTTACGGCAATCAACAACAAAAAAAACAAAAAAAAACAATCAATAATACCCAGATCAGACGCCGTTGTATGCGACATCTGATCAGGACGTACACGGTTTGGGAATTCATTTATCGAATCTGGGACCGACAAACCGTGTTGATCAAAACAAAAAAGAAGAGGTAGAAAACGGATGCGTTCAAGCGGTGCATTCTTTTATCACTCTCAGTAAAGCGACCTTTGATCTTTTAGACATGCCCACTGCACCTGGATGTTTTGCAGTCTCAGTGTATTCACACGTGTCACACAAACGGATTAATTATCAGACTACCGTTACTGATGATTCGTGTTAATCGCTTGTTTACAAAGGTCAGTGAAGTGTTGATTTTTTGACAATGTTTGGATAATGACGTAATTAATTTGTGCTGCGGGTAGGTTGCCGTTATTCAGCTGTCTCCAATATACATGTCAAATGACCGTTTAGAGCCTTTTAACTACCATAATATCGCATTTAAAAGGTGCGCGGACGTTGTCAGTTTGGGAAGACTTGACCGTTTGTGATTTTTTAGACATCATTGATACGTGAAAATTGGTTGGTTTGGGAAAAATGGTGTTCAAGGCACAAACCTGTTGGACCGATTTATTAGCGTTTTTGGGTGTTTGAAATCGGTCCAGAATTCTTAATTTCGGTCCAGACCGGCTATTTTTCCGGTTTTCCCGAGCCCTGATATATATATATATATATTTTTTTTTTTTTTTGAAATTATGACTTGACATTTCACATAATAAGAGGAGTCATATGAAACATCAAAAACTGGATATGTTTAAAAATGGAATTGTCTGATTTAAGGGGAATGGATAAACTTTCAGGGGAAATAACTAATAAAAATGTTGCCTCCCTCCTGAAAAGGGTTCCCAAGGGGAAGAGACCTCTTTTCAGAAGAGGATAAAACCATTTTGAGCAGAGTTACCTCCCCTGAACGTGTATCCAGCCCCTTACCGTATTTACCCTAAATATCGGGACACCTTAACTCCTTATCATGCTTGTCCTAAAATTCTTAAAGTCTATATTTACTACCTAGTGATGTGTCTAAAATACTGTTAGATGAGTGGCAAAAGGTGTAGACCCTGATCTGATGCCATGAAGTGCAGCATCTGATCTGGGTCTACACTCTCTGCTCAGGCCTAACTGTCCCAATATTTAGGGTTATTACAATAGTATGGTAATTAGAACAATTGGCTTTCTACAAGGTTCTGATAGAATGTTAGTGAACAGAGAAGACAATGACCAGAATAAATTGTTACCTTATCTATTCTAAATATTGGGACACTATAACTCCTACCATTTTTATCTGAAAATTTGAACATGTTTATGTGACTATGGTAAATGTCCTAAAAATTCGAACACTAAAGCGTCTGACAAAATGATATATGCAAACAGTGTAGACCCTGATCAGACTGCTCCTGAAGGAGCAGTCTGATCAGGGTCTACACTGTTTGCCATTCCACTAAATATTTAAAGAAACTGCTGCATAAAAAGCAAAATTTAAGCCAAAAGAGTATGGAATAAAGTGTTCGAAATTTTAGGAAATTTACCGTAATAAGTCTTTGTGATGTGTCTAAAGTGTTGTAACAGAATGGCAAACAGTGTAGATGCTATTCAAACTTTCAGTTTGGAGCAGTTTGATCTGGGTCTATACAGATTATTTAGAATAAATACAGTAATTGAGGTGTACAGTAAATGTCCTAAAATTTTGAATACCAAAGTGTCTGACAAAATGACGTATGCAAACTGTGCAGACCCAGATCAGACTTCTCCTGAAAGAGCAGTCTGATCAGGGACTACACTGTTTTCCCTGTCCACTAAGTATTTTAAGAAACAGCTGCTTAAAAAGCAAAATTTGGGCCAACATAGTATGGAATAAAGTGTTTGAAATTTGAGGACATTTACTGTACATTATCAGACTAAGAGAATTTCCCTCTCCTCCTGTCCTCAATAATTCTTCACCTCGATACACTTGGTAGATTTTCTGTCATTTCTACCAAGGGAGACAACTTTTTGCATGCTATGCTGCATGCAAAGCCCTTCTGAAAGGGGTCCACTCTAAAAGGAAAGAATTTGCTTCCAAGGGGAGCAAAATCTTTCCTTTTTAGAGTGCATAATTTTCCCCTTAATTTTCTCTCAAAAAAAACACAAAAAACAAAACTTGACTCCTCATTTTTAGATTGTCCTAGTTATAATTTGAGATAATTGATTGATATATCAGGCTTGATTTTCCAAAAAAAATAGGAAAAAGAAAAATGTTACTCACATTTTGTCTGCTGACTTTGTCAGGACTGTTTAACTCTTGCATTTTCTGAGCGAATTCAGCAGATGGCAGATTCATAATATTTTTCTTAGAAAGCAAGGTTTGTCATTTCATGTAGATTGCCTCCGTGGGAAGTAAATTTGCAGGAAGTATTCAAACTTCATTTTTGGGTAAATGTAAGAAAATTGTTTCAGCCTGTTGATTATTGATTTTTTTTTTTACCTAGAGTGCTAATAGCTAGTTTGAAATATGTCTTATAGTATGTAGCTGGGAGTTAGAAGTTTAACATTTACCATTCTCTGGGCTAATTCAGCAGACAATACATTGATTTTTCCTAGAAAAGAGGATTTGCCATTTTATGCGAATTGTCTCCATAATTTGCATGAAATGTCAAAACCTGTTTTCTGGGAAGAAAAGAAAAATATGTCAATGTTTTCTGCTGAAAATTTTACAGAGAGTGCAAAGCATTAACTTAATTCTGACAAAGATCCAGCTAAGCCACTAATTATGGTAATAGTTTAGTCTACTTTTTATGGGGATAATTTTAGTGTAATTTTTGTGGCAATAATTAAATATAATTTTTATGGGGATAATTTAAGTGTATGGTAATTTTTGTGGCAATAATTAAGTGTAATTATTGTCCAACTGGTGATCAGGAGGTCATGACTTCAATCACCACCAAGTCTGGCAACATTCTTTTGTGGAGATTGATCCTGGAATATTTTCTACCGTATTTTTCTCTCTTTTGCTGATTCAGTAAGGGCCGTTGTCAGTTTCTGGCGGAAGAATGTGCACAAGTACTGGTAAACAGCTTAGAGGAACTAAGCCTGGGCAGGTAAAGTGTAGTAAGGTAAACTGACTGACTAAACATAACCTTAATAATGTTGACAGGGATGTTTAACTCCAACCCAATTATTATTTTAGTGATAACTTTATTAGCTCATGTGGAGCGAAGCTCCAGGTCAGCTTATGCAATCTCCTGTTGGCCGTGGCCCATCTGTTAGCTTTTCACATTTTCAACAACTCCTCCTGAACCGTTGAACAGATTGACTCGAAACTTAGTAGGACGCATCAGGGTGACTTGTAGATCAAAAATAGATAAAATATTTCCATTCGGAAATCCAAGATGATCGCCATGGTGGCCATCTTGAAAATCTATTTTTCAATTCTCCTGTTGAACCGAAAGGCCAATTGAAACTTGGTAAGAAGCATCGGGTGACTTGTAGATCAAAAATAGCTAAAATCATTCCGATCTGAAATCCAAGATGGCCACCATCTTCAAAATCTATTTTTAGCTTTTTCTTCTGAACCGAAAGGCAAATTGACCTTAAACTTGGTTGGAAGCATCGGGGTGACTTGTAGATCAAAAATAGCTGAAATAAATTGGAAATCTAAGATGGCCACCATGGCAGCCATCTTAAAAATCTATTTTTCACTTGTCCTCCTGAACCAAAAAGCCAACTGTCCTGAAACTTGGTAGGATGACTTGTAGATCAAAACTAGCCTAAATTGTTTCGATCGAAAATCCAAGATGGTCGCTATGGCGGCTATCTTGAAAATCTATTTTTCGCTTCTTCTCCTGAACCAAAAGGCGAACTGACTTGAAACTTGGTAGGAAGCATCAGGGTGACTTGTAGATCAAAAATAGCTAAAATGGTGGCCATCTTGAAATCTATTTTTCGCTTTTTCTCCTGAACCAAATGGCCAATGGACTTGAAACTAGGTTGGAAGCATCTGGATGACTTGTAGATCAAAAAATAGGTAAAATCATTCCAATCGGAAATCCAAGATAGACACCATGGGGGCCATCTTGAAAATCTATTTTTGGCTTCTCCTCCTGAACCGAAATGCCAAATGACTTGAAACTTGGTAGGAAGCATCAGGGTGACTTGTAGATCAAAAGAGGCTAAAATTTTCACGAATGGGAATCCAAAATGGCCACCATGGCACCCATCTTGAAAATCTACTTTTCGCTTCTTCTCCTGAACCTAAAGGCCAATTGACTTGAAACTTGGTAGGAAGCATCGGGGTGACTTGCAGATCAAAAGTAGCTAAAATCGTTCTGATTGGAAATCCAGGATGGCCTTCATGGCCGCCATGTAGAAAATCTATTTTTTGCTTCTTCTCCTGAACCGAAAGGCCAGTTGACTTGAAACTTGGTAGGAAGCAACGGGGTGACTAGTAGATAAAAAATAGCTTAAACATTCTGATCCAAAATCCAAGATGGCTACCATCTTGAAAATCTTTTTTGAACTTCTTCTCTTGAACCGAAAGGCCAGCTGACTCCAAACTTGCTAGGAAATATTGGGGCCATTTGTTCTGTAGATCAAAAAGAGCTAAAATCGTTCAAATCCAAAATCCAAGATGGCCGCCATGGCCTCCATCTTGAAAAACTATTTTGAACTTCTTTTCTAGAACCAAAAGGCCAGTTGACTTGAAACTTGGTAGGAAGTATCAGGGCATTTACTTGTAGATCAGAAATAGCTGAAATCATTCTGATTGGAAATCAAAAATGGCCACCATTGTGGCCATCTTGAAAATCTGTTTTGAACTTCTTCTCCTGAACTGAAAGGCCAATTGACTTGAAACTTGCTAGGAAATATCAGGGCGACTTGTAGATCAAAAATAGCTAAAATTCTTCTATTCGGAAATCAAAGATGGCCGCCATCTTGAAACTCTATTTTGAACTTCTTCTCCTGAACTGAAATGCCAACTGGCTCGAAACTTGGTAGGAAGTATCGGGACAACTTGTTAATCAAAAATTGCTAAAATTGTTCCAATCAGAAATCCAAGTTGGCCGCCACCTCTTCCATCTTAAAAATCTATTTTGAACTACTCCCAAAACCAAAGGCCAACTGACTCGAAACTTGGTAGGAAACATCAAGGCAACTGGTAGGTAAAAAATAATGAAAATCGTTTCGATGCAGAATCCAAAATGGCTGCCATGGCCACCATCTTGAAAATCTGGTTTGAACATCTTAACCAAAAGGCCAGTTGACTCAAAACTTGGTAGGAAGTACTGTGGCGACTTGTAAATAAAGATTGCTAAAATTGTTCTGATCCAAAATCCAAGATGGCCATCTTTGTTCTGATCCAAAATCCAAGATAGCCATCTTTTGAAAATCTATTTCGAACTTCTTCTGAATGGAAATGCCAGTTGACTAGAAACATGGTAGAAAGTATCAAGGTGGATTGTAGATCAAAAATAGCTGAAATTGTTTCTATCAGAAATCAATCTTGGCTGCCACGACTGCCATCTTGAAAATCTATTTTGAACTTCTACTCCGGAACTGAAAGTCCAATTGACTGGAAACTTCATAGAAGGGATTGTGATGGCTTGTATATCAAAATTAGCTAAAATTGTTCAGATTTGAAATCCAAGATGGCTACCACAGCAACCATCTTGAAAAATCTATTTTTGACCTTCTTCTGAACCCAAAGGCTAATTGACTTAATGCTTGATAGGAAGTATCAGGGTGACTTATAGATAAAAAATAGCAAAAAATTGTTCTGATTTGGACTTCAAGATGGCAATTGGGCAAGTTGGTCCAGGTGAGTGATCTTTGGCCCTAAGGGCCTCTAGTTGTAATTTTTGTGGCAATAATTTGGTGTAATTTTTGTGGTGATAATTTAGTGTAATTTTTATTAGTTTTGCACCAAAGCATATTTTGTGGATGCTCTTTGGAATTGCCTCAATAAGGTGATTCCAGCAAGTACTACCAAATATGTTTTGATGCAAAATTAATCAAAATTATTTTCTGAAGGTACTCTTTATATGTTTATCTGGTAAACTTGGATGAATTCATCTGTACCTCCTAGCTGAAGATAAGAGGGGGTAACAAAAAATATTTTTCTTGTTTCTGAATGAAACATATATTGTAGGTACTCATTAGTAGTGCCTTTCTATGGCACTGTTGTAATTGCACAGAAAACTTATGTTGCAGGTACTCATTAGAAGCACCTCACAGAGGCACTTCTAATGAGCACCCAAAACATATATTTTCATAAAGAAATAAGGAAGAAATATTCAACTTGTTTGGTTACAAAAAACATCCTATCTGGAGCTATGATACATGTATATAATATGTTATGAAAGTGTTTTTATAACAGAATACTGGATTGTGATAATATTCTTGCCATATTCTCAGTTTACCAGTACACTACAACCCCTTTATAACACAGTTCATTATAACACAGTTTTGGATATAACACGGTTCAAAGATGGATCCCAAAAATGTATAGATTATATTGAAAATGACCATAAATGGTCATTTTTCAATATAATCTATACATTTTTGTTCAGATATAACACGGTTATTTAACTAACACGGTTTATGATATGGACCCCAACAATAGTGTTATAAAGAGGTTGTGGTGTATATTTTAGTCTGACTTTTATTTTGTATGATATGTGTAAAGGATATGTGTTCACTTTTTATGTATGTGTTTTTTGAATGTGTACATGGATGTTTTGGCCAGACATTAATCTTAACCACTCTCTGGGCAAATTCAGCAGACAACAAACTGATGATAATTTTCTTATTTTTCCCAGAAAACATGATTTGACATTTCATGCAAATTACAATTTGCATGAAATGTCAAATCCTGTTTCATGGGAAAAATAAGAAAAATATTTCAAAATGTTGTCTTAAAACTTTACCCAGAGTGCTCAGTCAGGATTTGACATTTCATGCAAATTGTCTCCAGTGGAGTTACATATCATGAAATGTCAAATCTTGTTTTCTTGCAAAATAAAAAAATATTATCAATTTGTTGTGTTCTAATTTGACCAAAGCATGTTACATGTTAATTTCTGCTAAGTGTTTATTTCATCCTCTGTATTTGAAACACCTTCCTGTTCCAGACAAATGTTAGATACCAGTGATATTAACCTTTACCACTTTCTGGGCAGATTCAGCAGATGACAAATTGATGATATTTTTTTTAATTTTTTCCCAGAAAATTTGCTTTGACACTTCATGCAAATTGTCTCCTAAGGAGACAATTTGCAATTTGCATGAGGTGTCAAAGAATGTTTTCTGGAAACAATAAGAAAAAAACTTCAAAATGTTGTCTGCTGAAATTTTTATCTACAGTGCTGTAAAGCGTGAAAAGCCGGCCTCGGTGGCTCAGTTGGATGTGTGTCCGACTGGAAAAAAGGTCGTTGGTTTGAATCATGCCGAGGTCGGCAACATTCTTTTGTGGAGATTGATCATGAAATATTTTCTACGGTCATTCTCTCCCTTCTGCTGATTCAAGAAGGGCAGTTGTCAGTTTCTGGCAAAAGAATGTGCACAATATTGGTTAAACGCTTAGAGGACTAAGCCTGCCCAGTAAATGCGTGATTAGGTAAATTGACCGCGCTGGACATGACCCCATTGGGTTGACTGGGCTGTAAAACCTCGACACAAACAAATGAAGCGTTAAAAATTCAATCAACTGGGGAAATGGGGTCACAAATTGTCATTTATTATTATCATTCATAATGATCTTTTTTTTTTTATTTGAGATTGTAGGAGCTTGTACAGCTTGGCTTGCATACTTGTAGCATTTGAGTACCTCCAAAAAGAAATCAACTTATGGCATATGCGAGCAGCATAGACTCAGATCAGCTTTTGCATACACTCAGTTTGATCAGGATCTGCCCTGTAGGCTAACAGAACCTTTAAAATTGGGTAAGCAGCCAATGTAGACTAATCATACTGCACAGCTGTGCAGATTGCATTTGTCATGAGATAGTTTTCTGTTCGGAGCGCTTCATTCCTTGATGGGCATTCATTCTATATACACTACACATAAGCTGCATCAGTCATAAAGGGGCTTAATGCTTTGCATGTTAAACTGAAGTTTTACCACACATCTTAAAATATTTTTCTTATTGTTTTTTTTTTCCAGAATCTATGTCTTAACCCTTGTCATGCTGAATAAATTAAGATGCCACACCCACTTCAAATATCCAGCCAATCAGATTACTTGATCCATGTTTTTGATAGAAATTCACATATTTAATGACAAACAGTGCAGACCCAGATCAGTTGGCTTCTTCAGAAGCCAACTGATCTGGATCTACACTGTTTGCTAAGACAGTGCATGTCGTGTTCAGCAAGAGAAGGGTTAACCCTTTAACCCATTGTAGACTGAATAAACTCTCAAACACTATATATTGGAAGAGACCATTTTTGATTTTAGGTATGTCAGGCTATATGATATAGATATTCCTAAAGAAAAATGGTTGAACTGTTTGCAAACAGTGGAGACCCTGAGCAGATGTCACATTCTGTGGCATCTGATCTTGGTCTGCACTGTTTGCCAGTTACTCATTTAAGGGTCTCCAGTCTTCAATGGGTTAAAGCACCAATCAGAATTGGAACGGACATTCTCGATTTTTTGTTGTTATTTTTCTGAGAAAATGAGTCTGAACATTTGATGTGAATTGTTTGCTAGGTGGATAATCCACATGAAATGTCAAGCCATATTTTCCCAGAAAAAAAAACCCTCAAAAAACATATTTAAGAATATTTTCTGTTGCTGTTATGACAAGTAGTTTAAGGCTACTTTATAGGTAGTTTTCACTTTTGTTTACCAAATCATGATACATTTCCAAGTACACGTTTCATGTGAATTATCAGATAAAATGTGAGGCCCTGTTTTCTAGAAAATGTAAGACAAAAAAAAAATTACTTTTTTTTTTTTTTTCACCTGATAAATTTACATTCAGTATAAGTTAATTCACTTCCTAAAAACTGGAAATTTGTCCAAAAGACACAGATGTGTCTGCCTGGAAAACTTAAACGCAAATTGCTAACACAGGATGCGGATGGAGACAGACGAGCAGGGATAACACTATATGGCCTTTCCACCATTCTTTAAATGGTGGAAGCATAAAAAATCAGATCAGCCTGTGTGTTTGTTCAGTCTCATCTATGCAGCATTCTGTCAGATTAGGGCCTTAACACTTACCATGCTATAGGCAAATTCAGCAGATGACAAACTGGGCCCAGTTGTTCAAAGCTAACGACGGTATTAGTTAACGATTCGTTAAAATTTACATCGAGTGATACGCAAATATGCTGAAATTTTTTGCTGAAAAAATGTGAGTAGCTTTTGCACTGCAAAAGCTACTCACATTTTTTCAGCAAAAAATATCAGAATATTGTATATTGAATCCGCTAAAACAGTTAACGAAATGACCCTTAACGAGCTCGTTAAGCTAACGACGCTTTGAACAACTGGGCCCTGATATTTTTTTTATTTTTTATATAAAATAGGATCTGACACTCCACACAAATGGCTCCTAAGAAAAAGTATCAGCAAACAACACTTTGAAAATCTTTCATATTTTTTTTTTTTTTTTTTTTGGGTGGGGGTGAGGGGGGTGGGATGGGGGGGAAAGAACATCAATTTATTGTCTGCTGGCTCAGTCCAGAGAGTGATAATAATTAACTGTTGAACCTTTTTGTGAAAAGATCAAGCTCTGGATATGCAGGCTGATCTGAACCTTCACTGTCTACTTAAAGAAAAAAGTAACATTGGCAAAGAATATATCTGAGATGAAAGGTAAATCATAAATTTTGATGCAGATTTAAAATCTTGCTGCAAATATTATTTATAATGTCCCCTACCTAAGGGAAGGGGGACAGATTGTTTTTGGTGTGGATCCTGTTGGCGTTGGTGTCCATGTCAGTGTCACACATTTTGTCTGCTCAACATCTTGTGAGCCAGAGGTTGGATTCTTACCAAATTTTCATGGCAATATATTTGGGTCATAACAAAGAACTAATTAGATTTTGGTGACCTTAACCTAATTTTCAAGGTCACAGCAGAAGAAAAGCTGAAAATTCTCGGTGGATACAAAACAATTTGGGCACCCATAATAACGATTTTGAAATCTTCACACCTCTCTTACTATCTTATTTGTCATTGGAATTTAATAAGAGTTGAATCAAATTGCATGGTTTGTCAAATTCTTTCATCTCAGATACTTCCTTTGACCATATTTCTTTTTCCTTTAAGATGACTAGCCACACCTACCAAAGTGGGGATTCTGAGCTTAAGTTTTTGTCTCCCATTTTGAAGGGAGACTATTCCAGCGTTTTCCTTGACTTGCATCCCTTCTTAAATACCCTGGGAGCAAATTCTTTCTTTGAAGAGTAGCCCTAGTCATTCTCTCCCTTTCACTGATTTAAGAACGGCAGTTGTCAGTGTCTGGCAAAAGAATGTGCACAAATACTGGTTAACAGCTTAAAGCACTAAGCCTGTCCAGGAAAAGTATGGTTAGGTAACTGACCAGCTGGCCATGACCCTAATGGTTTGACTGGGCCATAAAACCTCATCTTAATCAAAATCAAGAGTAACCCAGTGAAAAGGGAGGCAAGTACTTCCTGTTCATAGTAATCTCCCTTAGAGTTGTATCCATTTGCATTCAGCATTAAGCCCTGATATTTATCTGCTGCAGCTTGTATGTAGATCTGGGTATTAACTGGGTAAAACTTGTAACCTTGCCTCTATGCAATAAAAGGGTAGCTTTATTTGCTTTCTATTTTTCCTGGAAACTTATGCTGAAATTGTTGTAATTTACATTAACATCTATACCACCAGATAATGTATTAAAAGAACCTTATTTTTGTGCTGAATTATGGAAATGTAAGATTGTGTTTGAATCTAACCCACTAGTAGATTAACTAAAAATAATAGCATTAAAATAATACAAATATATTGTAGACAATGGAATTTCAATGCTTATAGCTTGTACTTATTTACTGGTTAACCCTGGGCCTGCTGAACCTGGATATGCCATGTCTTTGCAAACAGTATAGATCTAGATCAGCAGGCTTCTGAAGAAGCCAAGGGCAGTTGTCAGTTCTTTGGCAAAAGAATTTGCACAAATACTGGTTAACCCCTTAGAGGACTAAGCCTGCCCAGGAAGTGTGGTTAGGTAAACTGACCAGCTGGACATGACCCTATAGTGTTGAATAGGCCGTAAAATATCAACTCAGTCAAAATTCTGAAGAAGCCAACTGATCTTGATCTGCACTGTTTGTCATTCAGTATGTGAATTTGTATCGACAATCTGGATCAAGTAATCTTAATTAAATGGCATCGTAATTTATTCAGCATGTCAAGAGTTAAGAAAGGCAGGTCTTGTTTGTACTAACAAAGACTAGGCATAATCTGTCATCAGCATTTATGTACATTTATTTGTTTATTATAAAAAATACTAAAGAGACTAGTTATATATATAAAGGAAAGAATTTGACCAGTTTTTGAAGGGAGGAAAATTAATTTTGACAGTTGCCGCTCCCCAAAGTGTATCGATATCCCTTAAGGGTTAAGTGTCTTGACAATTGTCTCATTTACATTGAATACATTTATTTTAATATGAGACTGCATTTTGGCAGCTCATGATTTTGAACTATATTGATTGGCACAATAGATACAGATTGGTCCATGTAGCCACCAGTGATGAGTTGAAGATCAGGGCCCAGTTGTTCAAAGCGTCGTTAGCTTAACAAGCTTGTTAAGGGTCATTTCGTTAACTGTTTTAGCAGATTCAATATACAATATTCTGATATTTTTTGCTGAAAAAATGTGAGTAGCTTTTGCACTGCAAAAGCAACTCACATTTTTTCAGCAAAAAATTTCAGCATATTTGTGTATCACTGATGTAAAGTCATTAACTAACGACATCGTTAGCTTTGAACAACTGGGTCCAGTTGGGCTTTGCCAAGCAAATATGGTGTTTTCGAACTTGCACAAAAATGCACAAATTCAGGTTCATCCAGCGCATTTGCAAAGTCTCATTTGGGCATTTGCCTTCATTGAAACATTCTGTAGTGTCCAGTGATTCTGTCAGTAGATAGGAAAGGTCCTGATCAAACTGTGCAGATGCAGTTTTTGCATGAAGTTATAATTTAAAATCAGCTGTTTTTTTTTTCATACTGGTTATCACTAAATTCATGGTGGACTGTAATCAGAAAAAAAAATGCTTTGGAAAGTGAGATTGTTTTAGTGCCTTGTACAGTGAAGTATTTCACTAATGATAGTATCACTTTTTGAACGGTGGCTTGGTTAGGTTCGTGTCTGATTGG
Source organism: Anodontia alba (assembly GCA_964016985.1). Classification (NCBI taxonomy): domain Eukaryota; kingdom Metazoa; phylum Mollusca; class Bivalvia; order Lucinida; family Lucinidae; genus Anodontia; species Anodontia alba. Next base: position 133,223,599 of record OZ024822.1, read on the forward strand.
TGATCAGGAGGTTATGGGTACCATCCCCGCAAGTTCGGCAACATTTTTTCATGGAGATTGATCATGAAATATTTTCTATGGTCATTCTCTCCCTTCCACTGATTCAAGAAGGGCAGTTGTCAGTTTCTGGCAACAAATGTGCACAATACTGGTTAACCACTTAGAGGAAGGACTTTTTTTTTTAATTTAATGTTGCCATGGCAACCAAACAAAATGACCACTATTCATAAATATAAACTGGGTAGACAATCAGCAAATGATCATAACTGCCAAATATGGTTCATAACACTTCACTGGTTATGGAGAAAATGCAATTTATTCATTTTCCTATTATAAGTCTATGGGAGCTTTCTGTTGCCATGGCAACCAAACCAAGATGCAGATTGGCAAACTTTTAGCTATTTTGAATTGCCCTTACCAAAGCAACATTCCTACCGAATTAGAGACAAATCGCTTTAGCTCAGGTGAGCAAATAAAGGTTGAAATAGGGCTAGTATAGTGTAAATGGCATCTTGACAAAACCTGCCTGTGGGAATATGAAAACAGCACAGAGCAGAACAGGCATATGTCGAGGGTTGAGCACAAGACTGACATAAGTCAGATGGTTGTTTTTCCCCAAACTTAATCTCCTCACCATGAAGGCGTAATGAAGATTACAACATTTCTTTCTGTAAACAATGAAAATTTAGGTGCCATTGCTCGTATGAGCAATGGCACCTAAATTTGCATTGTTTACAAAGGGGTCAAACTTGCCCCTAAACAAGGGTTTCAAAAATATGTTTGAGTTACTACAGTCTTGCGCTCAAACCTCGATGTGCTGTCTGATCAGGGCATCTACATCATGCAAAGACAATCCAAACCTTATAAAATCTAAAAAAAAAAACAAAAAAAACTGCACATGCCAAAACCAGTATTCTCTTCTATCCCGAAGGCCATGCCCTAGAATAATTTACCAGAATGCGACAAGCTTGTTAAGGGTCATTTCGTTAACTGTTTTAGCAGATTCAATATACAATATTCTGATATTTTTTGCTGAAAAAATGTGAGTAGCTTTTGCACTGCAAAAGCAACTCACATTTTTTCAGCAAAAAATTTCAGCATATTTGTGTATCACTGATGTAAAGTCATTAACTAACGACATCGTTAGCTTTGAACAACTGGGTCCAGTTGGGCTTTGCCAAGCAAATATGGTGTTTTCGAACTTGCACAAAAATGCACAAATTCAGGTTCATCCAGCGCATTTGCAAAGTCTCATTTGGGCATTTGCCTTCATTGAAACATTCTGTAGTGTCCAGTGATTCTGTCAGTAGATAGGAAAGGTCCTGATCAAACTGTGCAGATGCAGTTTTTGCATGAAGTTATAATTTAAAATCAGCTGTTTTTTTTTTCATACTGGTTATCACTAAATTCATGGTGGACTGTAATCAGAAAAAAAAATGCTTTGGAAAGTGAGATTGTTTTAGTGCCTTGTACAGTGAAGTATTTCACTAATGATAGTATCACTTTTTGAACGGTGGCTTGGTTAGGTTCGTGTCTGATTGGTGATCAGGAGGTTATGGGTACCATCCCCGCAAGTTCGGCAACATTTTTTCATGGAGATTGATCATGAAATATTTTCTATGGTCATTCTCTCCCTTCCACTGATTCAAGAAGGGCAGTTGTCAGTTTCTGGCAACAAATGTGCACAATACTGGTTAACCACTTAGAGGAAGGACTTTTTTTTTTAATTTAATGTTGCCATGGCAACCAAACAAAATGACCACTATTCATAAATATAAACTGGGTAGACAATCAGCAAATGATCATAACTGCCAAATATGGTTCATAACACTTCACTGGTTATGGAGAAAATGCAATTTATTCATTTTCCTATTATAAGTCTATGGGAGCTTTCTGTTGCCATGGCAACCAAACCAAGATGCAGATTGGCAAACTTTTAGCTATTTTGAATTGCCCTTACCAAAGCAACATTCCTACCGAATTAGAGACAAATCGCTTTAGCTCAGGTGAGCAAATAAAGGTTGAAATAGGGCTAGTATAGTGTAAATGGCATCTTGACAAAACCTGCCTGTGGGAATATGAAAACAGCACAGAGCAGAACAGGCATATGTCGAGGGTTGAGCACAAGACTGACATAAGTCAGATGGTTGTTTTTCCCCAAACTTAATCTCCTCACCATGAAGGCGTAATGAAGATTACAACATTTCTTTCTGTAAACAATGAAAATTTAGGTGCCATTGCTCGTATGAGCAATGGCACCTAAATTTGCATTGTTTACAAAGGGGTCAAACTTGCCCCTAAACAAGGGTTTCAAAAATATGTTTGAGTTACTACAGTCTTGCGCTCAAACCTCGATGTGCTGTCTGATCAGGGCATCTACATCATGCAAAGACAATCCAAACCTTATAAAATCTAAAAAAAAAAACAAAAAAAACTGCACATGCCAAAACCAGTATTCTCTTCTATCCCGAAGGCCATGCCCTAGAATAATTTACCAGAATGCGACATGTTTAACCATTTTTTGGATCTTTTTTTTTTTTTTTTTTTTTTGTTTTTTCATAATTCCATTGTCTTCATTAAAGGGACTTGATAGATTTTCCAAAATTGTTTTCAAAGAGAGATAACTTTGTGAGTTCCTGTTTTGCTTCCCATTGCACCATGCTCTGTCTGAAAGGGATGTACTCTAAAAAGGAAAGAACTTGATCCAAAGCAGAGCAAATTCTTTCCTTTTAGAGTAGACCCATTTTTAGAAGGGAGGCAAAAATGGTTTGACAGAGTTACCTCCCCTGAAAGTGTATCCAGCCCCCAACTAAGTGTTTTGTCCCCTATATGTATGTGTGACTGTGATTTATGTAGTTATTGTTGATTTATTAAATCATTTATTTTTTGGAATCACATTTTGTATATTTATTAGTTTATAACATAGCTGAGTAATATGTTTAATAAAATTACAACTATTCACTTTGTTGGTTTGTTTCTAAAGTTACCATAGCTCTAGATAACATGGATGAGAATAAATTGCAGTGAAGAAGTAAAAGTGTGAAATGATAATAAACTGCGACTATCATTCAGCAGGAAGATAACCCTGTCAAAAATTGATGAAATTTGCCCATTAGCAATTCCAAACCAGATCTCCACAATATCAAAGCACATACCACATTTGGTGAAAATCGATATTTACTCAGATATGGTGGAGAAATGAAAATATGGATGGATGGACATTATGACAAATGGATGGATGGACACACAGACAACCAATGTGAAACCATTATACCCACCCCATGATGGGGCATAAAAACAAACAATAAAACTATCTATCTTTACCCCCTTGTAAAAACAGCAGATCTGAACAGATCAAGCCCAGTTTGAAATGTTTTGAAATTGGGAATTATGCTTAACCCTTATCATGCTGAATAAATTGAGATGCCACACCCACTTCTAATTTCCAGCCAATCAGACTACATGTACTTGATCCGGGTTTTTGATAGAAATTCACATATTTAATGGCAAACAGTGCAGATCCAGATCAGTTGGCTTCTTCAGAAGCCAACTGATCTGGATCTACACTGTTTTGCTAAGACAGGGCATGTCGTGTTCAGCAAGGGTTGAAAACAATGAAATCTGATGAAGCTTCTCATCCCAGAGAAAAGGTGTCAATGGACTAGTTATAGGTAATATGACAGTAAAACTCATTATAATAAATACTTTATTTTATACCACAGTCTAAGATACATCACAGTGACTAATTACATATAATTAACACTGGAGACATTTGTGCAAATCTATCAAGTTAAGTGTAACGACTGTAATACATTGAATATCAAGTAAAAAAAATCTAATTGCATTGATTATGCTAATTATTTAAAAAAGAAATCTTAAGCAAAATTAATATAATTTACAGTAATAATCCTGAGTATTGGGACAGATAGGCCTTTGCAAACAGTGTAGACCCTGATCAGATGCTGCAGAATGCAGCATCTGATCAGGGTCTACACTGTTTGTCATATATCCAGCAATATTTTAGACACATCAACAGGAAGTAGAATGGACTATTTCAAGTTTTAGGACAGGTATGGTAAGCAGATAAGGTGTCCCAATATTTAAGGTAAATGCGGTAATGGTCCAACTGTTTATATTGTCTGGGAAATTAGATTTAATGACAATGAACAAGAAAATTGTGATACAGTCTCTTCTCGTTATCTTGAACTCCAAGGGACTCTCTGAAATACTTTGAGATAGCCGTACCTCGACATATCAGGTTTGCAGAATTAAGGAAAAATAAATCGAACAACCACATTTTACAAATGTATATGTAATTTTACTCCTGAAGTTAGAGGTATATTGAAAATATTGTGGAAAAGAAGAGAAATTATTTCTCCTCTTTTCCACAATATTTTGTTACCTGTTGTTAGATATTCATGTTTAAAAAGGGACCAGATTTTCACTTTGAGATAAGCGGTTATTCGAGATAAGCGAGGTCTAGGTAACGGGAGTGGACTGTATTTTTAGGGGGTTTGATACACTTTCAAGGGAGACAAAACTGTTAAAATTCTAATCAGCATCAAACAGGTGGGCATAGATATCGGGGATTTTATTTTTACTCACTATTTAAAAAATAATTATGTTTTCATTTCTTGTTTTAGCTTGCCTAAACAGTTAACCCCTGCCTTTGTGAATAATGCAGATCTAGATCATTTGGCATCTGATCTGGATCTACACTGTTTGGTATTAAATATGTGAATTTGTATTGACAACCTGATCAAGTAATTGACTGGGTTAACCCTTGCCATGCTGAATAAATTTAGATGCAAACATGCCATTAGCTGTTGACAGAAATCAGTGAGATTTTGCAAATTTTTAGGGGAGATTTGATAAAATTCTGTGAGATTTTTATGAAAATCACTTTCAAGCTTACATAAGTAAGTTAAAAGCCATTATTTTTAATGAATTAAGCTAGGGATAGCCATAATGATGAGGGATTTATTTCTAGTTCTTCAAAAAATAGCTTATTAAATGGTATGAAAATTCTGTGAGATTTGAAAATCTTATCGGAAACCGGGTCCAGAAGGGCCAAAATTTGCCATGCCCACTTCTAATTTTTAGCCAATCAGATTACTTTAATATATGAACTATCACACTTACCCTAGGTATTTGGATAGACAGGTTTAAGCAAATAGAGCTGTCAGATCAAATGCTGAATCAGCAGGTCGAGGGCTGATCGCAAGACTGAAGCAAGTCGGATGGTTATTTTTCCCAATTCTTAATCTCCTCACCATGAAGGCGTTATGAAGATTACAACATTTCTTTCTGTAAACAATGGAAATTTAGGTGCCATTGCTCGTATGAGCAATGGCACCTAAATTTGCATTGTTCACAAAGGGGTCAAGTTGCCCCTAAACAAGGGTTTCTAAAATATGTTTGAGTTTCTACAGTCTTGCGCTCAACCCTCAAGGTAGTTAAATGGACTCTGTTGTTGGGACAAATCTGCTAAGGAGTGTAATTGTGTCTTGAGTATTTAAGATCAATTCAGTTTTGTTGCAAGGCCAGTATGTGCTTCTCATAAACAAGAGGGCCATGATGGCCCTGTAACGCTCACCTGAGCAACATAGCACTTTGAGAGCCTGATCTAGAACTGATCAAGGCAAACATTCTGATCAAAGTTCAAAATGATTATATTAACAAGTAAGACAATGTAGCATGTCTAATGGACTGTGAAATAAAGGTCAAGGTCAAGGTCAAATATGGATGACTGCACTCAAGAGGTCATGCTAAGATGTATGCATGTACTAAGTATCACTGGCTGTAGGAGCAATAGTTACTGAGAAACTGACCTAAACACAAACACTTCACAAGTACCAAATATCACTCTGTAGGACCAATAATTACTGAGAAACTGACCTAAATGGAAAAACTTAAGAGAGTCACTGGACAGAAAACTATACATCACCTTGAAATCATCAAGACAAACATTTTGAGCAAGATTCATGATGATCACTTCAAAAATGTGACCTCTAGAGCATCAACAAGGTTTTCCTTTGATTTGGCCAGGTGAACTAGTTTTTGAAATCAAGTGACCCAGTTTTAAACTAGACCTAGAAATCACCAAGACAAACATTTTGAGCAAGATTCATGATGACCACTTCAAAAATGTGACCTCTAGGGCATCAACACTGTTTTCCTTTGATTTGGCCAGGTGACCTAGTTTCTGATATCAAGTGACCCAGTTTTAAACTAGACTTAGAAATCATCAAGACAAACATTTTGAGCAACATTTATGATGATTATTTCAAAAATGTGACCACTGGAGTGTAAATAGTTTTCTGCTGATTTGGCCTGGTGACCTAGTTTTTGACCCCATGTGACCAAGTTTTGAACTTGACCTAGAAATCATCAAGACAAACATTTTGAGCAAGATTCATGATGATTGCTTCAAAAATGTGACCGCTACTGTGTTAACAAGGTTTTCTGCTGATTTGGCCAGGTGATCTAGTTTTTGACCCCAAGTGATCCATTTTCAAACTTGACCTAGAAATCACCAAGACAAACATGTTGAGCAAGATTCATGATGATTGCTTGAAAAATGTGACCACAAGAGTGTTAACAAGGTTTTCCGCTGATCTGGCCAGGTGACCTAATTTTTTATCCCAGGTGACCCGGTTTCAAACTTGACCTAAAAATCATCAAGACAAACATTTTGAGCAAAATTCATGATGACTGCTTCAATAAAACTGCAAGCCATGCACCATGCCCCGCCACAGTGACATATTCCTTATGCACTTCTGTAGTATGAGGGCTGAAAACAATCTAAGTTAAACAAGAAGAGAAGCAATAAACAGTTATTTCATAACTCAAAAAAAAAAAAAAAAAAAAAAAAAAAACACCAAAAGGTCAAAGTTAAAAATGCAATAAAGTGATAAAAAATAATTTCAGGATTCTGAAAAAAACAATATGCATAGCTTCAGACCATCCTAAAAGCCTGTGTAAAGTTTCAAAAGGATCGGCCTGAAAATTTAGGAGGAGTTGCGCGTACAAGGTACATACTCCCTATACATTTCTGTAGTATTAAGGCTCGAAAAAAGTCTAAGTTAAAAATGAAAAAAATGTAATAAAAAATAATTTCAGGATTCTGAAAAAACAATATGCATATCTTCAGACCATCCTAAAAGTGCCTGTAAAGTTTGAAAAGGATTGGCCTAAAACTGTAGGAGGAGTTGCGGGCAGAAGGTACATACTCCCTATACATTTCTGTAGTATTAGGGCTTGAAAAAGTCTAAGTTATAAATGCAAAAAAAGTGATAAATAATTTCCGGATTCTGAAAAAAACAATATGCATATCTTCAGACCATCCGAAAAGCACCTGTAAAGTTTGAAAAGGATTGGCCTAAAACTGTAAGAGGAGTTGCGGGCAGAAGGTACATACTCCCTATACATTTCTGTAGTATTAGGGCTCGAAAAAAGTGGTTAAAAATGAAAAAAATGTGATAAAAAATAATTTCAGGATTCAGAAAAAACAATATGCATATCTTCAGACCATCCTCAAAGCACCTGTAAAGTTTGAAAAGGATTGGCCTAAAATTGTAGGAGGAATTGCGGGCAGAAGAATGGTGGGGGTGCTGACGGACGGACACTCAAAATTTCAGAGGGTATAACATAATACCCCACCACTTTTTTGCTGGCGAGGCATAAAAATGTGACCGCTAGAGTGTTAACAAGGTTTTCTGCTGGTTTGGCCTGGTGACCTAGTTTCTGACCCCAGCTGACCCAGTTTCGAACTTGACCTAAAAATCATTAAGACAAACATTTTGAGCAAGAGTCATGATAATTGCTTGAAAAATGTGACCGCTAGAGTGATAACAAGATTTTCCCCTGATTTGGCCATGTGACCTAGTTTTTGACCCCATGTGACCCAGTTTTGAACTTGACCTAGAAATCATCAAGACATTGCGGTTTGTGATTGTGGCACTCCCTGGACTTTTCTCTTACCTTTTTTGACCTAGAAATCATCAAGCCAAACATTTTGAGCAAGATTCATGATGATTGCTTCAAAAATGTGACCGCTAGAGTGTTAACAAGGTTTTCTGCTGATTAGGCCCAGTGACCTAGTTTTTGACCCCAAGTGACCCAGTTTCGAACATGACCCAGAACTCATCAAGATAAACATATTGAGCAAGATTCATGATGATTGCTTAAAAAATGTGACCGCTAGAATGTTAACAAGGTTTTCTCCTGATCTGGCCCTGTGATATAGTTTTTGACCCCAAGTGACCCAGTTTTGAACTTGACCTAGATTTAATAGAGGCAAATTTTTTTGAGCAAGTTTCATCAAGATTGGGTCAAAACTATGACCTCTAGAATGTTAACAAGTTTTTCCTTTGATTTGACCTGGTGACCTAGTTTTTGACCCCAAGTAACCCAGTATCGAACTTGACTAGATTTCATAGAGGCAAACATTCTGAGCAAGTGTCATCAAGATTGGGTCAAAACTGTGACCTCTAAAGTGTTAACAAGTTTTTCCTTTGATTTGACCTGGTGACCTAGTTTTTGACCCCAACTAACCCAGTATCGAACTTGACCTAGATTTCATAGAGGCAAACATTCTGAGCAAGTTTCATCAAGATTGGATCAAAACTGTGGCCTCTAGAATGTTAACAAACTAATTGTTGACGACGGACGACGGACACCGGACGATGGACACCGGACGACGGAGGACGGACAGAGGGTGATGACAATAGCTCACCCTGAGCTTTTGCTCAGGTGAGCTAACAAAGTTTAGAAAAAGTTTATGTTTTAACGCCAGTGTTAGTTATTGTGTGTGAGTGTGTGTGTGTGTGTGTGCGCGCGCACGCTCATCTGCTGAAAATTTTACCCAGAGTGCTATGTGTTCAACCCTTATTCAGTGCATTGGGAGGTCTGAGTTATGCTGTTGTGGCCTTTCCTAGGTATACTGGAATCCCTTTATCATACGGTTCATTAGATGGTTTCCGAAATGATGGTTTACAGAAGGAACGCAAAAGTTTTGTATTCAAACACTGATGTATGGACTAAAGATGGACCCCAAAAATGTTGTATCTAAACAGAAATGTATAGCTTATATAGAAAAATGACATCTATACATTTTTGTTTTTATACAACACAGTTGTTAAGCTAACATGATTTTTGCTTTGGATCCCAGTAGATGACAATCAGGGCCAATTGTTCAATGTATAGTTAGCTTAACAAACTCTTTAGTGGTCAAAATGTAAAGTGTTCTAGTAAATACAATATCTAATTCACAGGTATTTTTGCTGAAAAAATGTGAGTAGCTTTTGCAAATGCAAATGCAAAAGCTACTCACATTTTTACAGCAAAAAATATTAGTGTTTGTGCCATATTTAATGATCAAAGTTTTAAAGATACATTAACTAACAACATCGTTGGTTTTGAACAACTGGGCCCAGATATTTTTCTCATTTCCCCTAGATAATAGGGCTAAATGCTTCATTTAACCTGTCTCCTTGGAAATAAGGTATGACATTTCATGTGAACTGTCATTTTAAAGAAAGATCACATAAAAAGTCGAACCCTGATTTCTGAAAAAAAAAAAAAAGGGAGTATTTGAAAACGTCACCAACTCAAGAAGTTTAATCTTTAACACTCTCTTGGCTAATTCAGCAGATGACAAATATTTGATACTTTTTTCCCAGAAAACAGGATTTGACATTTCATGCAAATTGCCTCCAGTGAAAGTGGAGACAATTTGCATGAACTGTCAAATCCTGTTTTCTGGGAAAAATAAGCAAAAATGTAAAAATGATGTCATCTGTTGAAAACTTTACCAAGAGTGTAAGTATTAAAGGTTAACTGTAAACTATTTTTGAATAAGAAAATTATCTACTTTTCCATTAAGAAAAAGGCTCTACATAGACACATGCATAATGTCACTTGGAAGCTTAAAAAAAGTTGGAGCAGTCTACATCTTTGCTTTCACCAAACAAGATCCATACAGACTGGTCATCATGAAAGGGAAAGCTGATAAGAATGGGCAGAAGTATAGGGTGATTTAATCTTTGCCATTTCCAAAAGAAATTGTGTTAAGAGTTTATTGGACATACCAGTTGATAGCATGTGCATCGTAATTCTCCTGAACATGCACACTCACCCACACACACACACTTGTACACACACAAACATGCTCACATACACACATACCTGCCCAAGCACCCTGAAAGTGATTCTATGTACCCACAATACATTCTTTTACGGAATACTTGATAAAAATACAGGGGCGATAATCTGAAGACTCATAAATTACCTGACTATTTGCTTATAGGGTTACGTGCAGTATACTGGTTGAATATAAATGCTCACCATGTTGGGTAAAAATTTCAGCAGATGACATTCTGAAATATTTTTCTCATTTTCATAGAAAATGGGACTTGACATTTTATGTATTAGGAGACAATATTTTATAATGACTAGACATTTCATGCAAATTGTCTCTTCAGGAGACAATCTGCATGAAATGTCAATTCCTATTTTCTGGGAAAAATAAGAAAAATATTTCAAAATGTTGTCTACTGAAATTTTTACCTGCATGCTAAAAGTTTAAAGAGCATAAGAATTCTTATGGTCATTTCAAGATGCCATTCCTTTATGGTCATTTCAAGATGCCATTCCTTTAGCAACAATTGTTGTATCAAAGTCTATTGGTTGCCTTTAGGGTGTCCCATGTGAATCTTAATTGTGTACAATTTAAAAATGGAGAAAAATCATTGTTTTATGTTTTTTTGAAATATTTAATAACTGATCATTTACAGAAGTCCAAGAAAACATCTAAAGGTATGTTTCTGCATCAAGCAGTGTGAAATAACAACATAGCTAAGGTAATAAAAGCACAATCATTTAACCTTTAACCCTTAAAGCGCTAAGTAGATTTGTAGACAACATTCTAAAATTGATTCTGTTATTTTTCAGAGAAAATAAGACTTGATATTTCATGCTAGCAGATGATTCATATAAAATGTTAGCAAATGATTCACATGAAATGTCGTCTTATTTTCTCTGAAAAAAAAAAATGAATACATGTATTCATAGTGTTGTCTGCTGTAGCTGTGATCTGGGCTTTAAAGGTTAAATTCCACACTAAAAAATAAAACAACACTTAACAATTACACAAACACAGGAACACATGCACTCCACTGAGCATTTTTTTTTTTTATTATTTTGAAGAATTAAAACACAAAACAAGACCATTAATAAAAATTTAACAATTATGAACATAATCTGCCATAACGATAAATGCCAATAAAAAATCACTTGATCATGAATAATCTTCTATGACAACATATGGGCCTCGCCAAGTGAAAAAGTGTCTGTGAACATGCCCAAAATGCACAAATCCACATTCATCCCACATATGTGCACTGTCTTGTCCAGGCATTTGGTTTCCATTGATACATTCTATAGTGTCCAATGATTCTGTTCACGGACAGCGAAGGCCCTGATCAGACTGCATGGATGTGCAGGCTGATCTGGGCCTTTGATTTCCACATATTTTCTGTACGTTTTCGCTTGGCACAGCCCACATGTAACATACACGCATTTTCATACCACTAGATTTAAATCAGGTATCCAAACCAGTATGTTTTTATTTCTCTTTGAAAACACATGTTGTGGGTATGCATTGGAAGCCCCTCACTGAGGGGCTTCTAATGAGTACTCACAACATATGATTTTGTGGAGAAATACAAATATTCCTACCTTTTTAGCCAGACAAATATTTTTCTTATTTTTCTGTGAAAACATATGTTGTGGGTACCCATCAGAAGCCCTTTGCTGAATAGCTTCTAATGAGTACCGACAACATATGCTTTTGTACAGAAATCGGAGAAATATTTTTACTATTTAAACCAAACTATTATTTTTCTTATTTCTCCATGAAAACATTTGTTGTATTACCCACTAGATCCAGACAAATATTTTTTCTTACTTCTCTCTGAAAATGTATGATATAGGTACTCAGTATAAGCCCCTCATGGAAGCACTTCTAATGAGTACCCACAGCATATGATTTTGTAGAGAAATTAAAAAATATTCCTACTTTATGATCCAAACAAATATTTTTTTCTTATTTCTCTACTAAAATGAATGTTGTTGGGTAATCATTAGAAGTGCATCATGGAGGTGCATCTAATGAGTACACACAACATATGTTTTTGAGGAGAAATAAGAAAAAATATTACAACTTTCAGATTAAGAAGGCCTCATCTAGAGATATGCAGATTTCTGACTAATACACTGTACATATACCTATTAGACCATACAAAGAAATATTCACCAATTCTGCAGAAAGTGTCTACACCCTGTGTTAATATGGACTTAGATTTCCAGTCCATGATTTTTTTAAAAACTTGTCCATTATATTATCATTACAAACAGAGTGGCTGATCAAGAGGGTATTTGTGGGGTCTGACCAAACCCCATGTTAAACAATACTGAACCCATCAATTCCGCAGAAAATATATACACTCTGCATTAATATGGACCTATTTCAGGTCCATGTTTTTTTACAAACTTGTCCATTATATTGTTATTTCAAACAGTGTGGCAGAAAGGCTCTGTGTAATAAGCATTATACAGTCATGAGCTGCATCCAGAATGATCAGGCCCTGAGGTTATAAAACTTTTTTCATGCTCAACTCAGCTGAGCATGAAATTTTCTCTGCTAATAAATATGAAAATGCCAACAATAGTTGCTCAGCTCTGTTTAGCAAGAAAGAATTGACAGTTGTTGGTAATATGAGGTTTATTAGCATGCAAAAAAACTTTTATAACCTCGAGGCCTGAAGTCAGGAGCTAATAATAGCCAACAAAGAGCCTACACCCATCTTATCTTGAAGTATATATCTGCTACCTATTATTTTTCATAAATATAACAGTTTATTGCATGTCCCTTTAGCCTTCACTTTTTTACTGTCTATAAACCATATTTACCCTAAATATAGAGACACCTCAACCCTTGTCCTGCTGAACCTGGATATGCTCTGCCTTTGTAAACAGTGTAGATCTAGACTAGTTGGCTTCTTCATCTGAATCTGCACTGTTTGTCATCAAGTATGTGAATTTGTATCAAGAACCTGGATCAAGTAATCTGATTGGCTGAAAATAAGAAATAGGAGTGGCAGCTGGATTCAAACAGCATGACAAGGGTTAATTCCTTGCTATACTTATCCTAAAACTGAAACAAGTCCATCGGACTACCTGCAGAAGTACATAAAAACTGCTGGATGAGTTTCAACTAGAGTAGACTTGATCAGATGTGTTGAAACATTCTGTGGCATCTGATCTGGGGCTACACTGTTCACTCAGGCCTGCCTGACCTAATCTTTAGGGTAAATTTGGTAATCAAATTAAAATGAGAAAAGGTGATTTTTATGCTAAATACAAAAGAAACAAAGTCTCAGATTAGCCCATGCATGTTAATCCAGGTAAGAGCGATATTCAGATATTGTTCTTGTTTCTCCACAACAACATATGTTGTGGGTACTCATCAGAAGGCGAGGCCCTTCAAGTACCCATAACAGATGTTTTTGTGAAGAAATCAGAAAATACAGACAACCCTCTTTACACCGACACTCGATATAACGACAAAATTCGTTATAATGACACTTTGACCGTCACGAAACCTTCGCGTAAGCGGTAACAATTAGTCACAAATTATGCAAAATTATGCAAGAATATTGTATTTAATACTTTAAAGAAACATATGTTTTGGATATTTGTTAGAATTGCCTCAGTGAGGTATTCTAACACATCCAAAATGTATGTTCTACGAGGAAGTAAGAACAACACAAGACCTTTCTTACATATCAATCTGCTCATTAAGTATTCTGTACAACTGCAAATTTGTTTTAATGTCAATGTCTTTGGGAACAAATGCCATCGTTGTAACGAGGGTTCACTGTATTTTGGCTGAAAAAAGTCTTATCTGGAGCTATGCTAACAGTCTAATAAAGGCCTACACTGTCCACACAAAGGACCAATGGCTAATGGAAGCTATACTGAAGAAGCGTGATGACGACAGTTTCCTGGTTTACATCCCTTTCAACATTATTTAAGTCATATCAAGATGAATGGAAGGCTGACAATAGACGGCTCTGTGCAATGAGGCTGAATTCCAACTTCAACGGGATTTGAACCTAGGACCATGTGATCCCAAGTTGGAAGCGCTAACCACTTAGCACCTGGATGCTTCTGAAGAAATTTCAGTCCTAATGAGACTGCAGGCTGATCTGAGTTTTTGCTTTCTGTATATACCAATTTCCCAGCCATAGTTCGAATGTATGAAAACAGAACATCTTATCATATTTATCTTAACCCTTAAACTGCCAATCACAACAATTGTTGTCTGCTTTGTCATCTGCTTGTGATTTTAAAAGTCATTTTTGCAAACAGTGTGGACCCAGATCAGTTTGCCCCTCTAGGAGCAGTCTGATCAGGGTCCACACTGTTTGCCTGTATGCAAAAATAGGTTTGAAAAGTTTGCAAGAATATTCAGCAGATGACATAAACAGACATTTTCAGATGCAAGTTTTCTTGTCATTTTAAGAGTTAAGTCTTTTGGACACCTTAACTCCTTACCATACTTGCCCAAAAAGTTGAACCAGTCCATGTTACAATCTTGATGTGTCTAAAACATTGCTTTGAGCTGGAGTTTTACTGCACACTCACCATTGTTCAGGTCACATAAGCCAGTCAATTAACCAATTCACACTTTTTCCTGAGCAGGCTTAGTCTTCTAAGCAGTTTTCCAGTACTGGTGCACATACTTTCATCAATAACTGACAACTGCCCTTCTTGAATGGGCAGAATGACCACAGAAATAATTTTGTGATCAATCTCTACACGAAAACATTGCTGGATGAATGTCTAACAGTGTAGACCCTGATAAGATGGCATGTTTTGCAGCATGTGATCTGGGTCTACACTGCTCACTCAGGAATGTCTGTCTAAAAGCTAAGGGTAAATATGATGTGATGACAATCAACTTAAAATAACAAAATTAAAACTAAAATAGCACTTAACCTCAGTAAATCAATAAACCTGTAAGACAAAAAAAAAAAAAAAAAAATGTCAACAGGAGGTAATTTTTCATATATTAACTTCTTAACCCTGGTCTTGCTGAAACCGGATATACCCTGCCCTTGCAAACAGTTTAGATCAAGATCAGATGGCTCCTGCCAACTGATCTGGATCTGCATTGTTTGTCATTTAGTATGTGAATGATTAAACAATCTAGATCAAGCAATCTGATTGGCTGACAGTTAGAAGTGGGAGTGGCATCTAAATTTATTCTGCATGACAAGGGTTAAATCTGAATCTGCCTAGACATAGTTCCATGTAAGATGTTTTTTCTGACCAAAAAGTATGGATATTTTTCTTAATTCTGCACAAAAACTATCTTACAGGTTCTCATTAGAAATGCTTCGCTGGACACTTCTAATGAGTACCTACAACATGTTTTTTTTGCAAATATAAAAAAAATTCCCGCTATCCTCTTACCTGGTGTTATCTTAAACTTAATCAATCTATATGACACAAAAATATGTCAACAGAGAGGTAGCTTACTAGTTACCATATTCAACTTAAGTACCAAATTGTGCACAGGTTTTTCAAAATTACCATATTCAATCTAATTACCGCATGGTGCACTTAGGTGTTTTAACCCTTGCCTTGCTGAATAAATTAAGATGCCACACCCACTTCTAATTTTCAGCCAATCAGATTATTTGATGCAAGTTGTTCATACAAATTCAACTACTTAATGACAAACAGAGTAGATCCAGATCAGTTGGCTTCTGGATCAGTTGGCTTCTTCGGAAGCTAACTGATCTGGGTCTACACTGTTTGCAAAGGCAGGACATATCCGGGTTCAGCAGGACAAGGGTTAAAACTACTGGGAAAACCTATTAGTAAAATAAGCACCTAATAAAAAATAAAAAAAGAAAAATAAGCAGACGACTTCATGAGAGGATAATTAATGATTCTAATGAGATATTTGTTTCTGATTGTTGTTATAGCGAGCAAAGCTCACGGCGCGCGAAGCGCGTTGTGAATGAAGTGAGCTCTACGGTAGAGAAAATCATCAAGTAAAAGTAACATACAATGATATATACTTTCAGTAGAAATCGCTCTGACCAATTTTCTTCCTTTTTCTTCCCGGAAGTTGTCAAAGGAAGTTGGCAGACTGAAAATTTGGGTCTCACCAATAAGCGTCATGAAGTGACAAAAATGAGTGTCAATAAGTGTCAAGAACATATTTTTCTGATTACTTTTCTGATTTATTATTGATCTACATATATTTTTTATATACTGATATTCATCCCTTAATGAGGCTGTAAAGGACTTTTGAAAAGACTACAAATAGGTCTGTGCTGTGCTCGCATTTAGGCTAAGCCTATTTTCATATTAAAAGCATGTGCAATTCAAATGGATACACACAACATATGCTTTTATAAAGAAGTAGATACAAATATATGGGCTGCAATCTGAAGACAACGAAACTGCTAGACTATGTGCTTATAGGGCTTATGTGTGGTAATTACAGTAGGTCGAATACGGTACTTGAAAAACATGTAGTAAACTATCCACCTTATAAGGGCACAATTTAAAGAAAGATCAGCAGAGGACTTCATGAGGGGCATACATAATGATAATTATGTGATATCTTTTTTTTTTTTTAATTTCTTTTTAAAAACAGATGTTGTTGGTACTCATTTGAATTGCCTTGACTTGTCAAGGCAATTCAAATGAGTCCCCATGACATTTTTTTTTTTGACTGAGTGGAGGCTTTACTGTCCATTCAACCCATTAGGGTCATGTAGAGCTGGTCAATTTACTGAACCACACTTTTCCTGGGCAAGCTTAGTCTTCTAAACAATTAACCAGTATTTGTGCACAGTCTTTCACCAGAAACTGACAACTGCCCTTCATGAATCAGCTGAAGGGAGAGAAAGACCGTAGAAAATACTTCATGACCAATCTCCACAAAAGAATGTTGCCAAATCTGGTGGGGATCAAACGCAACCTCCTGATCACCAGTCAGATGTGCATTTGACTGAACCACTGTGGCCAGCAGTCCCAACAACAAATGCTTTTTCAAAGAGCAGATAAAAGTACACAGGATGTAACCTGAAGATCATGAACATGCTTGGCTGTGCACTTATATAAGTATGTGTGGTACTTAGGTCTCATATGGTGTAAAATAACTTTCCAAATTTGAACCTATCTAAAAATAAATATTTATGGCATCAGCAATTTGCCCTACAGATTTCAAATAAATAGTTTATAAATAGTATATAACTTGCTTTCAATCATTCTTTCACTCCTATAATTGAACAAAAACCTACAATAGCTTCTATTTGGAATCAAATCAGCCATACATTTACATATCTTATATATACAATCGAACAGAGGTCTTTGCCCTTGTCATGCTGAATAAATTAAGATGCCACACCCACTTCTAGTTTTCAGCCAATCAGATTCCTTGATCCAGATTGCTAATATAATTTCACATACTGAATGACAAACAGTGCAGATCCAGATCAGTTGGCAGCTTCAGATGCCAACTGATCTGGATCTACATTGTTTGCAAAGGCAGGGCATATCTGGGTTCAGCAAGACCAGGGTTAAAATTCACCTCCATTGAAGCAGTATAGTTGCTCAAAATGACACAAACCATTGTTGCTCAAACAACTGAGTAAACTTTAACTCATCCATATAAAAAACACTTTTCACACTTTGACTAATTTAGCAAACTGCTCTTTATGTGTGTAAACCAGGTTAAATTACATAGAGAATACACACACTCCTGTGAATACAGATTTTTTGGGTCACTAAAACTTGAACAGACTCAAATAAGATGTCCAAATACACTTTCTTCTTGTAAAAGGGATCTGAAGTTAATTGAAATCTTAGTTATGAACTTATGAGGCTTTTACTTTAAGAATAATTATATATAAGCAAGGAATGAAAAATAAAATTTTGGAGCAACTATACTGCTTTAAGAGGCAATCTTCTGTTAGAGACCACTTGTAAACATACCTAGATGACTGAGGTAAACAAATACCCAGATGACTGAGGGGGACTGGGAACCAACTTTTGTGACTTCCTTATTGCTTTCATGCACACCAAACCCAATCTGAAAAGGGGTCTTCTCTAAAAGGAAAGAGTTTGCTCCCTGTGAGTAGTAGAACCTTTGAAAAGGAAGGCAAAAACCATTTTGACAGTCCCTCCAAACCCCCCCCCACCCCCCACCCAAACCTCTGTCCCCCAAAATGTTTAAAATTAAGTGTGTGGTTATAAATAAGACCAGTTGCAGGACAGCATTGCTCACCTGAATCGTGTTTTCCCTCTAAAAATTTTTACCAAAAACTTGTACATATTTTTTTTTCTAATTTGTGGCCTTGACCTCAAGGTACTTCCATCCAGAGGTTCAGGATTTATAACTTTTTAAAAATTTTAACCAAAAACTTTAACCAATACTAACACCAATACCAATGCAGACTCCAACTTTGTGGTGACTCCTATAGCCCTACTTGTACTTTTGTATAGGCGAGCTAACAAATTACAAATATGATTATTGACAACAACAATCTCAGCTTCCAGAAACTTACAAGTTCTGAATTTAAAGGCATTCAAAGAAATGGCTTGCAAAACAGAATACATTGACAATTTTGTTTGTTAAAGGTGGGGAAGGCCTAGAGGCTTGCCCCCTCAACCAAAACCTTTTTTTTATTATTATTATTCTGATGTTAACCATACATACATTAAAAACAGAAATGAAGAAAAAAGTAGGCATTTGACCAAATGGTTAAGTCTTTTTTTTTCAGGGACTTTCTGTATTTTGCATAATTTTTTTCCTTTATTTTTTTTGTAAGTGCTTTCAGAGAGCTTTAAAAATTAGGAATTATTGGGATGCTAGAAAGCAAGGACAGACTAGCCTATTTTATTTCCTGTTAGTACATAGAAAAAAATGTTGCTTTTACCGGCAGCAAATAATACTCTTAAGATGAATCAATACACCTGAAAATTATTACTAGCTTTTTACAAGGGAGATAATATTTGCAGACAGCAACAAGGGGGTACTCTTAAAGAGAAAAAATTGCTTCCTCTGGGAACAAATTCTTTCCTTTAAGAGTAGCCCCCACTGAGAAGGGATGCAAATATATTTAAGAGTTATTTTCCTTGGGAAAGTATCCATTTCCCTTAACAACTAAATTAAATCTTTCAAAACATTCCACAAAAAGGATGAGCTTCTTTAATGCTTAGCACTCTGGGTAAACTTTTCAGCAGACAACATTTTTATACATTTTTCATATATTTCTCAAGAAAACAGGATTTGGTTTTGCATTGAAATTGGAGACAATTTGCATGAAATGCCAAATCCTATTTTCTGGTAAAAATAAGAAAAGATATCATCTATTTGTTGTCTGCTGAATTAGCCCAGAGAGTGGTAAAGGTAAACTGCTCACTAACAATAAACTATTCAAAATTGGAAAAGTTTTCAAAAAATCACTCACTAACAATCTGGAAAGAAAGTACCATAAGCAAATGTGAAAAATATCATACACCAAGACAAAATGGCATATGTAAACAGTGCAAAACTAGATGAATGCTCCTAGAGCAGTCTGAACAGGGTCTACACTGTTTGCCTTTCCAGTAAGTATTTTTAAAATTGACTGTATAAAAAGCAAAATTTAGGTAAAAATGTATGCAATAAAGTGTTCAAATTTTAGGACAATTACCAAATTTACTATTCAAATTCCCTAAGTACTGAGACAGACAGGCCTGAGCAAATAAGGAAGACCCAGATCAGATGCTGCTGAATATGACATCTGATCTGAATGTACATTGTTTGCCACTCATCTAGTAGTTTTTGGACATATCATTAGGAAGTAAAATGTATTTGTTCAAATTTTAGAAGTATGGCAAGCAATTAACAGTTACCACTCTGTATGGGCTAATTCAGCAGATGACAAATTAATATTTTTTTTATATATCCCAGAAAATAGCTGCTTTTATAATGCATGTAAATTGCCTCCTAAAGAGACAATCTGCATGAACTGTCAAAGCCTATTTCCTAGAAAAATAAGAAAAATATTTCAAAATGTCATCTGCTGAAATTTATCCAGCATGCTAAGCATTAATGTGTCCCAATACTTAGGATGAGATTAATTCAAAAACATCTACAGGCCTTTGTTTTCTACTAGTAACCAGTCTAGTGATAAGCAGTCCAAGTCCAGGGCCCAGTTGTTCAAAGCGTTGTTAGCTTAATGAGCTTGTTAAGGGTCATTTTGTTAACTATTTTAGCGGATTCAATATACAAAATTCTGATATTTTTTGCTGAAAAAATGTGAGTGCTACTGCAAAAGCTACTCACATTTTTTCAGCAAAAAATTTCAACATATTTGCCAGTGAAGACACATATCAGATGACACAAAGCAGCATTTGATCTGGGTCTATACAGTTTGTCACTCATCCAGCAGTGTTCAAACACATATCAACTGGCAGTGAAATGAACCTTCAAATTTTTGGACTAGTATGGCAGGAGTTCAAACCTTTAGCCTACTGTAGACTAAATAGACTCCCCCACACTATATATTGGAAGAGTCCAATTTCAGTTTTCAGTACACCGGGCTCTGAAATTTTGATATTCCTAAAGAAAAATGACTAAACTATTTGCAAACAGTGCAGACCCTAATCAGATGCTGTGTTTGGTCTGGGTCTGCATTATTTGCCAATCACCCTTTTAGGGGTCTCTAGACTACAATGGGTTAGAGTAAGTCAGCATTTCTACTGATACTAAATGAGGAAAAAACAACAACACAAAAACTTTAAAATAAGTTTACCAGGGTCCAGTTGTCCAAAGCTAATGATGTCGTTAGTTAACAATTCGTTAAAATTTACATCGAGTGATACGCAAATATGCTGAAATTTTTTGCTGAAAAAATGTGAGTAGCTTTTGCAGTGCAAAAGCTACTCACATTTTTTCAGAAAAATTATCTGAATATTGTGTATTGAATTCGCTAAAACAGTTAACGAAATGATCCTTAATGAGCTCGTTAAGCTAACCATGCTTTAAACAACTGGGCCTTGAAATTTAACTCTGGTTCTGCTGAATCTGTACATGCCCTGCCACTGCAAACTGTGTAGATCCAGATCAGTTGGCTTCTAAAGAAGTCAGCTGATCTGGATCTGCACTGTCATTTAGAAGTTGCATTTGTATCAACAACCTTGATGATTGGCTGACAGAAGTGGGAGTGGCAGCATAATTTATTCAGCATGAGAAGGTTTAATTTCTTTAACACTAATGTTCTGAGGTAGATGGTGGGTACAAATTATGAACACCACGACTATAATTATAATTGTTCAACCTTCAAGCCAACATATGCTTCATACTGTATCCCAAATATTGTTCCTAAATATTGTGGGAGATATCATAGCTCCAAATAAAGTATTTTATGAACAAAATATAATTGTATTTTTCTTATTTCTCCATGAAAACATATATTACAGGTACTAATTAGAAGTGCCTCTGAAAACATTTTGTGGGTACTCATTAGAAGTGCCTTATGGACAAAGCAGAAAAATATTTATCTGAGTTCTCTCTATCTGGAGATAAACAGTGCCCACTAGAGTCAATCCAAGTAATACAATAAGAATTATAACTGGTAAGGACAGCTCACCTTGTCCATCATCTAGAAAAGTTTTTAACAGAAAGCATTTGTGGATATTGATACCAATTGCAAGGGTAATGCAATAATGCCAACAATGCTACAGGTCAGCTAAAAAGGTACTTAACTTAAAAAGCAAAAATTAAAACTTAACAACAGATAAAAATGAAAGAGTGCATGTGCAAAAAATTACAACATTGTTTAGACATACGGAACACTAGTCAAACCGACTTGTTCAAATTTTGGTATAAGTACAGAAGGGAATTACAATTTCCCAATATTTTGGGTACCATGTTTAACCTAAGTATTCAGTAGATAAAGACTGAATAAACTCTCTCTCTGCCCTCCACCCCTACCCCACACACACTATACATTGGTAGAATCCAGTTTCAGTTTTATGTATGTCAGGCTATGTGACAGATATTCCAAGGGAAAAATGGTTCAACTATTTGCAAGAAGTGACAACCCTGATCAGAAGCAACATTCTGCTGCATCTGATCTGGGTCTGCACTTTTTGCCAATTATCCTTTTGGAGTTTCCAGACCAAAATGGGTTAATGAACTGAAGTAAACTATGTAGATCCAGATCAGATGCTGTATAGTACACAACCTGATCAGGGTCTACACTTTGTCACTCATCCAGCATTTTTGGGGTCTGTTGTTTACAATTGAGCCAAAGTATACAAATGCCAAAATTTCCTTAAGGTAGATGTCCACATGATGATCACTGACCAATGTAATCAAACCGTGCGTTAGACAAAATCCATGTAACAGATATTTACAGCTACACTATTCTTGTCGCTATGATGTCAGAGTGCTGTTGATAGAGGCTGGTTATCTGTAAAACCTGGAATGTGGCATCTGATCAGGGAGTGCACAGTTTCAGTTTGCTTAAGTTACAGAAAGGGTTAAATGAAACAGTCTTAAGTCCCCATTCAGGACCATTTTCCCAGCCTACACTCAGTGACAATCAACCCACCAGTGCTGTCAGTGCTTTGAGTAAAACACTCATGAATTTGTTCATAACTGTGGACAAGTACGGCAGGATGTTAAGGTGAAAGGATAGCTTTCAGGAATACAACTCTTTCAAAACTGTTTTTACCTCCCTTCTGAAAGGGGGTTGTCTCTAACATGAAACCTAAATATGTCTGAATACTTAGGCTAATCAACCCATTTATGCCGAACGGGTTCTTCATCCTTAACTCTTTGGAATGATCCATTTCCAACTGAAGGGATGTCTGGTTAGATTTTATTATTACCATATTTTACAGAATTACTGTATTTAATGCAAACAGTGTAGATCTGATCAGATGCCACTTTCTGCAGTGTCTGATCTGGGTCTACACTGTTTGCCAATGTCCCTTTTATGTGACGCTAGGCATAAATGGTTTAAGGTTAACCAGAGTAATTACTTGCATATTGCTCCTGGATATATGAATCATTGACATCATACTGAAGATAAATTGAGCCATAACATTAGAAAATGTATCTTTAACATGTAACCCAGCAAACAATCTGGTCAAAATGCACATCCATGAAATATGAAGAGTCATTTTTTGCTCCCTTTTGACAGCTAAGAATCTATATACAGAACCTAATATCAAGATTATAAGTTTTCTAAAATATATTGTGGGTACTCATTAGAAGCGCTTGCAGGCGCTTCTATTGAGTACCCACAATATATGCTTTCATCGAGAAATAATAAAAATATCAACACTTATCAGTTGAAAAAATGCACTTAATCTGGAGCTATGTCTATGTTTTTTCTGATAGACAGCGAAAACTGTTCAGAAGGTACATTTCCTTTCACTATGACTCAATGCACTTCAATTTCTTTTGAAAAATTAATAGGAACTTTAGAAGAGGCAAGGACTCAACAAATATACAAACAGCATAACGGCCACATATCCAACCAACAAGGACTTCACTTGTTGAGAGCAGGTTCTGTATCAGATTGCTAAGATGCTCAGATTTACCTGGGCATTCCCTGTTTACAGGCTTGCTAAATTCCATTTCTACCTGACACAGCCAAACCTTTTCACTCCTGAGTTTCTGGAATGGAATCTCCCATCTCTGAATTTGGAAATATCCACTGTTGCAAATAGGGGTTTCAAATGAAACTGAATTGCAAACATTGTGGATCCTGATAAGACGGTTCGTTACAAGCCATCTCATCTGGATCTGCACTTTTTGTAAAGGTATTTGTATTGGTCAGTAGGAATGAAAGGGTTGAATCAACCTTTATTTTGCTTTCTGAGAAAAACAGCAGACAACAAATTGGTTATATTTTCTTATTTTTCCCAGAAAATGTCTCAACATTTCATGCAAAAGGATCTTGGAACTGGAAAGGTAAAAGATGGTGCATGTTTAGCAAACATTCTGAGCAGATTATGTATCTAAGCAGTCTGATCAGAAATCCATATACTGTACTGAATAGTAACAGCCCACAGTGAACTCAACAACTGCACAGACTGGTGACCAGCATGTAAGCTGGTACCCTTCCCCAGGCTGAAATTAATGAACTTGGTCTTTAACCTGCTGATTTAAAAACAAAATACAGCTAATATATTTTCAGAGGAATTGATAAAGTTTTGGGAAAAGCAACTCAGTCAAAACTGTTTTGTCTCTCTTCTGAAAAGAAATCTACTCTAAAAGGAAAGAATTTTGACATAACTGCATCCCATGAAAGTTTATCAATTCTCTTATTTAAATTATTTAAAAGCTGTTTGCTGTTTTTTTGTTGTTTTTTCTTTTTTTCAATTCAGCAGGTTAGATATTCAATATACAGTAAAATAATACTTCATACTGACATTAAAATGAACACCAAAGAACCCTGAGAATCTATTACTAAAATTTCAACTTATAACCATGTCATACCATGAAAACAGAAGCCTTATACCACATGGTAACAGTAAAATCAAGATACTGTATTTACACTAAGTATTCCAACACTTCAAGTCCTAAACATACATACTTGTCCTAAAATTTGCAAAAACTCCATTTTACTACCTGCTAATGTGTCTTAAATGACAGCCACATTCTTCGGCATCTGATCTGGATCTACACTATTTGATCAGGCGTGTCTGTCTGACTACTTAGTGTAAATGTGGTATACTGGTGCATTCAGTTTTTGCTGTGTAACAAATTATTCTATTATTATTTTATTATCTTCTATGACCATCTGTGAGAATGTTCATTGTCCATATCAATCAGTATATAGATATTCAGGCTTATCTATTGTCTGTTTCAGAGTGTTAACCCTAGTCCTGCTGAACCCGGATATGTCCTGCCTTTGCAAACAGTGTAGATCCAGATCAGTTGGCTTCTGAAGAAGCCAACTGATCTGGATCTGCACTGTTTGCCATTAAGTTTGTGAATTTATATCAATAATCTAAATCAAATAATCTGATTGGCTGACAACTGGAAATGGGTGTGGCATCTTAATTTATTTGCATGACAAGGGTTAATTTACAAATTAAGGGTTGTATCAGCATTTAAAAATACCTGTTTCCAACATATGTTTCTGTATTGTTATACAAATCAACTACAGTAAAACCTCAATGACTCCAACACTGATGGCTCATTCACCATGGTTAATTCAACCTCGTTTTTGAATCCCTGGGAAATTCCCTTGATAGCCCAAGAAAGCAAATATTTATGGATATTTATTTTTTTATCATGAAATGTACAATGTGTGTATTTATTAGAATTTCCTCATCAAGGTGATTCTCATGAGTAAACTCAATGTAACAATAATATATAGAAGATCGAAAAAACATCCCTAAATTATATCCATTTGCCTCCTGACCTGGCGTTATGATTAACACTCAGTGGTTGGAACTACCCATGTCTAGAACAAATTTACATGGTCCCAAATATGTTGGAGTTATTGTGGTTTGACTGCATTTTCAAGTAACTGAATAATATCACTGTTCATGTATGACATCATTAGGCTTACGTCACTCTACTCAAAAATAACAAAATGGAATCCAAGAAGAACTCATTTGTTCTTGAGAACAACATACTTCTTGCACAAGAACCTTAAATGCATGTCCCCCAAAACTGATATAGCATTCACGCACTTATTAATGCTTTGCACTCTGGATAAAAATTTCAATAGACAACGTTTTGAAATATTTTTCTTACTTTGTCCAGAAAATGGGCTTAGACATTTCATGCTTAGAAATACCTTTTGGGTACTCACTGGAATTGCCCTGGCTAGGCAATTCTAATGAGTACCCATAAGATTTGTTTTGGTGCAAAAATAACGAAAAATTATTTTCTGAATATTCCGTTTATCTGGAACTATACCCAGGGTGGCTGTCTTCAAACATCAGCCGAGTCCCAAGAAAAATGGTCTTCAGAGCTTATGCAGACAGCGAGAATTCATATCGGCCTGCACATCTGTACAGTCAAAGGTCTTCAGTGTCCTGATATAATTACTGAATACCGTATTCGACCTAATTACCGCACTGTGCGCTTAGGTTTTTCAAAATTATTGGCAACACTCAGATGTGATAAAATATGTACCTATACCTATTAAGGATACACTATAAAAAGATCAGAATAGGACTTATTTGATGATGATTATGCAACTTTTTTCTTATTTTCTTTATAAAGGCATATGTTGTGGGTACTCATTTGAATTGCATCGACAAGTCGATGCAATTCAAATGAGAACCCACAACATATGCCTTTATAAAAAAGTAAATAAAATGTACATTGGCTGTAATCTGAAGACTACGGAATTTCATGAGTGTGTGCTTATAGGGGTATGTGCGATAATTAGATCGAATACGGTATTAATTAACAAGCAGCAATGATCAAGATCAGACTGCACAGCTGCCAATTTCACTGTCCATATATGTCCCAGTTCTACTTTCTCAAGCCATGTTTCATATACAGTGGACTCCCGATATCTCGACCTCGCTTATCTCGAATAACCGATTATCTCGAAGCAAAAATCAGGTCCTTGTTTTAATATGGAAACTTAACAACAGGTAACAAAATATTGTGGAAAAGAGGAGAAAGCAATTTCTCCTCTTTTCCACAATATTTTCAATATATCTCTAATACTAAGAATCAAATTACATATTCATTTTTGAAATGTGGTTGTTCCATTTAAATTTTTTTCAATTTTGCAAATCTGATATGTCGAGGTACGGATATCTCGAAGTATTTAAGAGAGTCCCTTGGACTTCGAAATAACGAGAGTCGTCTGTATTATATACATAATTTGATCATCTCATCTGCCAAGGAATATTTAACCTTTTTAATCTGGGCAAAATCAACAGGCAACATTCTTCCTGAAAAGAGTGTCTGACAATTCATTCAAATTGTCCAACTGGGCCATGCTATGTGAGAAAGTGTATGCTGACAGCAAAAGCCCAGATAAGCCTGCACATCCATGCAGTCTATCAGGATCTTCACCATTCACTAACAGAATCATTGGATACTACGGTATGTATGACAGGAGAGCCTGCGCAGGATAATCTGCATCTGCATACTTTGTGCATGTTTGAAGGCACTTTTTCACTTGATGCTGCCCAGTTGTTCTAACAAGGTAACTACACCACTTTATAACACTACTGTTGGGGTCCAAAGCATAAACCATGTTAGTTAAACAATGTGTTATATCCAAACAAAAATGTACAATTATATAGAAAAATGACCATTTATGGTCATTTTTCTATATAATCTATACATTTTTGGGATCCATCTTTGAACCGTGTTGTATCCAAAATTGTGTTATAATAAACCATGTTATAAAGAGGTTAATGTGTATGTGTAGACAGAACTTACAGGCATGTTAGTTTACATCCATGACAAAAAAAGACTTCAAAGTGCAACTTTCATTTTAAAATATTTTTTGTCAGCCCTTAAAAATAAGACATTAGTTTATTTGAATCAACTCTGAAAAATATATGAATGAAGCACCAAGCCCTACATTCTATAAAGATGTTTACATGTAAAACTATTTTAAACTAGTTTAAAATAACTAACCTGGGCCAAGTTCAAAACTAACAAGTTGTTTGTTACTGTTAAATTTTGATCATTAAATATGGCATATAGACTAAAATTTTTGCTGAAAAAATGTGAAATGCTTTTGCAAAAGCTACTCACATTTTTTCAGCAAAATACCTGTGAGTTAGATTTCACTTACTACAATAGTAATCATTTTGACCACTAACAAGCTTGTTAAGCTAATGATGTTTTGAATAACTGGGCCCTGGATGTTAAAATGCATGATTGTCCTGTTTCTCATCTAAAATTGATTCATAACAAATGACCTGGTCCACAAGAAAACCTTAATACATACAAAACTATAAATTGAACAGCAAACGGCAAAAATACTGGTGAATGGTCAAGGGAGATTCCCCTTAAATAATTTAGAGGAAAAATAATAAATCAATGCCATAGTTAATATGTTAATGACGGATATATGCAATATATATAGTCATGTGAGAATAATTAATTGTTCTTTTCTACCAAAATATCATTTTTTTTGAGGTAACAAAATAATTAATTTCAGGTCTAGGTGGTGAAGATGACAGCAAAATGAGACAGGACTTTCTGTGTGCTACAGTGCACTACAAATAATGGAAGCAGACTCACCATAGCTCAAGATAAGGGGTACCCAGATAATATTTTTCTTATTTCTGCACAAAAACATGTTGTGGGTACTCATTAGAAGAGCCTCGGTGTGGCATTTCAAATGAATACCCACAACATATGTTTTTGGTGGGGAAATGAAAAAAAATATCAGTAATTTTCGGTTGAAAAACTTGCCTTATCTAGAGCTATCCCATCAGGCACACAACGTTAATAGAACGTCGCCTCAACGTCGATGAATCGTCATGACGTTGCATCAACGTTGAGCTGACGTTGTATAAATGTCATGTGTCCGCTGGGATGATTCACTCAGATTACACAGCTCTATTTCTACTTAACCCTTGTCCTGCTGAACCCGGCTATACCCTGCCTTTGCAAACAGTGTAGATCTGAAGAATCCAACTGATCTGGATCTTTACTGTTTGTCATCCAGTATGTGAATTTGATTCAACAACCTTGATTAAGCAATCTGATTGGCTGAAATTTGGAAGTGGGTGTGGCTTCTTAATTTATTCAGCATGACAAGGGTTAAAGACATCTAGCATTTAACCAAACATTATAGAAAAAGAAGAAAGATGAACATTATAAAATCTAAGGTAATGGATGACACATTTATTGTGCTCAATATAACAGAAGTACACGTGCAATATCATTTTGAACTCAAAATATATTCCTAACTAGTTTAAATCTAATTAGTTTGATTTTTTTTTATTTGAACATATCTTGTTTTCTGAATGTGGAGAAAAGTACAATAATGTTAATTATTACTTAATCAAAAATAAAGTTACAAAAACAACAGTGCCAAAGAATATGACTCGTATTCAACCAGATTACTGCAAAAAACCCTTTAAGTGCACAGGCAAGCTATTCTGTAGTCTTCAGATTACAGCCAGTGTATTTTTTGTCTACTTTATAAAGGTATAACACACAAAAACATCATATAAGCATCATTTTATAAGTCCTTCGCTGTTTTTTTTTTTTTTTTTTTTTTTTTTTTGAAAGTGTACCCTTAGCATAAGTAGGTTCATATAATTTTATAACGTTTTCCCAGTATTTTTTAAAAACTTTACGACACAGTGCAGTAATTAGGTAGAATACGATATAATATTTTTTCCTTAACTCTTTCCATGCTAGTGGCGACTTTTGTCATCTGCTGATAACCTTTGCAAACAGTTTTGGTTCCAGATCAGGCCCGATGAAATGTCGGGCAAAATCTGGATCCAAACTGTTTGACACTCTGATGGTGTTCCTGAAAGATTTTTTTGAAAAAGTTAATTTAAAAAAAAATTCACAGACAACAAAAAAGCATGCAAAATTACCCAGCATGCAAAGACTTAAATTTTTTCTACCCATATGAGTCAGAATTGAGGAAATATACTTAAGGACATGTGCATATAGCAAAGATTCAGACCAACCGTGCATCCACACAGTTTGATCATTCTCTGCTGTGCAGTCTTTGAACAGCCAATAATCAAGCTTTCTTCATACAGACAGCAAACTCAGATCAGACTGTGCAAATGTGCATCATGGTTCATGTTTATGCTATGCATATGTCAAACATTACATAATCTCATCATAGGGCCACACCATGAGAAAAAGGGTCTTTGGAGCATTTATAAAGTGAAAAGGGGCCAGGTCAGCCCCAGCTCTGCACAATCTGTTCAAGCCTTTCCAGAAAGCTAAATAGTTCAACAGATACTGCTGAACAGCAAGGGACCAGATCAGACTGCACAGATGCACAAACTAACTTGGACCTTTGCTTTTCATATAATTATGTCCTATAGAACCTTTTTCTCATGGAGTGGCTCAGATGAGCTGATGGGGAATGGATACATCTCGAGAGTCTGTCACCATTTTTAATGGGTGACAACTTTCGCAGACAGGAATTTGCTTCCCTTGTATTTAAATCCTTTGAAAAATGGGGGCTTCTAGTAAGAAAGGGAGTAAGAGTAGCCACCCCCTCTCCCCCAGTGAGAAAGGGGATCAATAGTTCTGTATCAGTTATTTACCCTACAGTGTGTCCATTCCCCTTAACTTCTACATTTTTTTTCATTTGATATGTCCTCTTTTCATTGTTTCAAATTAGAACAGTGCTTCTGTCATGGGAACTCCATTACTGTCTATCAATAAATCAAATGTGGTTCTGATGATCCGCCGCTTCACCATTTGCAGTCACTGGATCGTTAGTCGTGTAACAGGCATCCAGAAATAGACCACATATCTCCGTGACGAGAGAACGATCTGGAATTGACTGGGACATGCCATATATGGCACCCTACAATTATAAAACAATTTGATTTTGATTTTCATTCTCAAAATTTTATTCTCATGATACAATACTTCCTTTAACACTTTGTATACTGAATAAAAAAAAAAAAAAAAATAACAGACAACATGTTGAAATATTTTTTATCATCCCAGAAAAAATGATTTGACACTTGTTTAGTAAAATAAAAATACATTTATTCACAAAATTCTATTCTCACAATACCACCATACTTCTTTTAAGAGGTAAGATAAAAGTTTTAGCAAACAGCATTTTGTAATATTTTTCCCCAGAAAATATGATTTGGCATTTGCAGAGTTAAATAAAAATACATTTATATACAAAATTTTACAGGGTTCATTCATTTAGGACTAACCGAAATTCCCTGACAAATCCCTGACATTTCCCTGACACAAATTCAAATTTCCTTGACAGTATTGGAGCCGAAAATTTTATGAATTTAGCAAAAAAGACACATCAGGACCAAACATCTGAGCTCCATCAGGCTGAAATGTAAAATTCCCTGACATTTCCCTGACATTTTTGCCAAATTTCAATTTTCCCTGACACATCACAGAATTCCCTGACAATTCCCTGACCTTGAAAAAATTCAAATTTCCCTGACATTTCCCTGACATGTATGAATCCTGTTTTATTCTCACAAAACCATACTTCCTCTAACACTTTGCTGGGTAAAATAAAAATTTTGGCTATATTTTTTATTTCCCAGAAAATATGGTTTGACATTTCTGTCAAATTGTCTCCTAAAGAATGCGGCATCTGGGTCTATGCTGTTTGCTTGAGTACATCTCTATGAATACTTTGGGTAAATACTCTATCAATACAGTTACATCCTGCTGCACACTGTTAAATCATTTCTTATTAGTATGAGTATTTCACCAGGTTTCAAGATATCTTATAACCACTTGAATAACAATCCCAGTATTTAGAAGAATACTGGAATAATATTTCTAAACTTAATGCCCCTGATCCCAACCCTGACAAATGGCACCTCCCCCTCCCCCAAACACACACACACACACACTACCCTCTCCCTAGTCATATATACATGCAGCAAGTTCATCCACATTCTTGTCAGCTATGTTTTACAATATCACCCACCCCACCCTCACAATGCATCTAAACAGGCAGCAAATATATCAAGAAACTTATCTTTACACAAGAATTAGCATAATTTGCTATTATTAATTTTACATTACCTTTCCTATCCCTGATCAATTTGTCAGCTATGCTCCTCACATTGTTTCAGGACCACTGTTTACATTCAACTGGCACTCACTAGAGGTTAAGCTGGGCCCAGTTGTTCAAAGCATCATTAGCTTAACGAGCTTGTTAGTGGTCAAAATGTTAACTGCTCTAATAAATACAATATCTGATTCACAGGTATTTTTGCTGAAAACAATTGTGAGAAGCTTTTGCAAATGCAAAAGCTACTCACATTTTTTCAGCAAAAATATTAGAATTTATGCCATATTTAATGATCAAAGTTTTAACGATACATTAACTAATGACATCGTTAGTTTTGAACACCTGGGCCCAGGAGTATCTGATGAGAATTCTCAGATGATATTTTTTTCTTGTTTCTCCATTTAAACTCATTGAAGCACTTCTAATGAATACCAAGAATATGTTTTTTTGGGGTTTTTTTTTTTGGAGAACTGGTGAAAATTATCCCAGAATTATCATTGAATACATCTCCTTAACAGTCCTCAACCTCTCTCTTCTATCCCTCCCCACCCGACCCCAATCTAACACTCCACTACCCACAAATCCATCCTTAACCAGCACACACTTTTAAAAACTTAGTATGCAGTAAAACTTTGCTATAAGGACCACCTTTGCGACTGCCTAAAAGTGGACTTATTAACCCTTGCCTTGCTGAATAAATTAAGATGCCACGCCCACTTCTAATTTCCAGCCAATCAGATTACTTATCCGGGTTTTTGATAGAAATTCACATATTTAATGACAAACAGTGCAGATCCAGATCAGTTGGCTTCTTAAGACAGGGCACGTTGTGTTCAGCAAGAGAAGGGTTAATAGAGTTGTCTTAATATTGAATATAGAATAATAAGAAAGGAACCATTTTGGACAGGAAAAGCTGCCCTTAAAAGCAGTGGTAACTCCTAGTTGGGAGACCCCTAAAAGGGTAGTTCACAAACAGTGCAGACCCAGATCAAATGCCACAGAATGCAGTGTCTGATCAGGGTCTTCACTGTTTGCAAATAGTTTATCCATTTTTCTCTAGGAATATCTAAATCTCATAGCCAGACATACCTAAATTTGAAATTGGACTCTTCCAATAAATAGTGTGGGTGAGTCTATTCAGTCTACAATGGGTTAATTTTGAGTGGTCTTAATAGCAGAATTTTACTGTATATCCCATAGACTTACCATTCCACCGGTATGAGCATTAGAATCTGCCACTATTTCTTTCACATTAGTTTTTAAATCACTGATGAACTTGTCAGCTACCCCAGGCTTTGTGTGGAGGAGTGTACAACATATGTGAATACTGAAATAAACAAAGAAAGGGTAAGAAAATGTCTGGGTCAAGACTATGCCTGTGTGCTTAACAATGGACTAGTTGTTGTGGAGATTTTTAAAGCTTAGCACTCTGGGTAAAGTTTTCAGCAGATGACATATTGAAAAATTTGTCTTATATTTCCCAGAAAACAGGATTTGACTTCCATGCAGCCGGCCTCGGTGGCTCAGTTGGATGCACCGTCCGACTGGAGACCAGGAGGTCGCGGGTTCAACCCTCGCCGAGGTCGGCAACATTCTTTCCGTGGAGATTGATCATGAAATATTTTCTACGGTCATTCTCTCCCTTCCGCTGATTCAAGAAGGGCAGTTGTCAGTTTCTGGCGAAAAAATGTGCACAATACTGGTTAACCGCTTAGAGAACTAAGCCTGCCCAGTAAACGTGTGGTTAGGTAAACTGACCGCGCTCGACATGACCCCATTGGGTTGACTGGGCCGTAAAACCTCAACACAAACACAAAGACTTCCATGCAAATTGTCTCCAATGGAGATAATTTGCATGGAATTTCAGCTTGTTTTCTGTTGAAAATAAAATATATCACCAATTTGCTCTCTGCTAAATTAGCCCAGAGAGTGCTAAAGGTTAATGCTAATGCTACCAGCCACCTGAGGCACATGGAGGTTATGCCAAAATGTTTTTCTGTACGTGTGTTTGTAGTCTTGCTTTCATGCATCATCCACTCACACTTGGTGCCGCCGCTGTGTCACCAAGCACTTCCCTGTTCATTTTTTACCCAGTCCAGGGTATGCTGAGTAGAAGCTTAGTGTACTAGTCTAATCATCATCATCACCATTAACATGCAGGTACAGGGGCAACATCCACATCAGTAGGCCCCCTTCCAGGTAGATGGCTTCCTGCACGCATGTCAGATCTCACACCAGATCTCCAGGTATGTCTATCATGAGTCGATAGCCAAAAACTTCCACTCTCTGCAATCCCTCTCTCTCAGCTGCTTCCATATCATCTTTGGACTCCCAGGCCCACACTTTCCCTCAACCTGTATGTCAAAGGCTTCAACCTGTATGTCAAAGGCTGTCTTGACTGCTTCCATGTGTCAATACAAGCAAAGCCTTCTCTCCTTCAGAATGAGGTCCAGATCCTCAATGCCAAGCCCCGCAAGTAGCTCACTGGACTTGGTGGTGACACAGTCTTGCAGCTTGACACTGCAGATCTGTCTGATCATTGCTCTGTCATTCTGCAATGGTCTAAAATTTTCTCGGCCCAATCAGGATTCAAACCTACAACCTTTCTCTTGAAAATGAGAGTACTAACCATTAGGCCACCCAGCCCACTAACAATGTACATTTACCTAAAGCAGCGATACACTTTCAAGGGAGACAATGTTGTCAAAACTACTTTGCTCCCTTCTGAAAAGTGGTCTAAAAACAAGTGTATTTTTCTTTAGAAGCAAATATGAATGGGCATAGCTCCAAATAAATATTGACAGTTTTCTTATTTCTCAACAAAAAAGTGTTGTGGATAATCTTTAGAAGCGCCTTAGTGAGGTGCTTCTAATGAGTACCCACAACATATGTTTTTGTAATAAAATAAGAAAAACATTATGTGGCTACCCCCTCTTATCTGTATTTATGATTAGGGTATAAGTAATTAAAGTAACTACCAGGGAGAGTCAATAAGTAACCAGCCTAACTTATTTCCGATGGACCGAGACGGTCACGATTTTCATGCTTTGTTTCAATATATGTTTTATACATGGGAACAAAATTGCACACATATTGAGCCATTCTTTAATAAGATATTGAATGTCAAACATGACTAGTGATGCAAAGGCATGCTTTTCATCTAAAGTTGAGTACCGTGCTGTAATTCGGTACTTGTATTTAAAAGGTAAAACAGGCAAGGAAATACAAGGTGAGTTAACCGATGTTTATGGGTCTTCTGCACCATCATGCTCAGGTTAAATTCTAGGTAGGGGAATTCAAACACGGTAGGATGTCTTTAGAAGATGAAGCCAGGTCTGGATGCCCATTGGATGCCACCGACAAAGAAATGTGTAAGAAAGTTCGGGATCTAGTATACTCTGATAGGCGAATTCAGGTGAAATAGCGCAGGCATTAGGCATTTCACGTGGAAGCATTTCAACAATCTTACATGACCCTTTAGGTATGCGCAAGCTAAAAGCCCGTTGGGTCCCCATATCCCTTAGCAATGAGCAAATGGCAACCAGAGCATCAGTATGCAGTGCCTTGTTGATGCGTTTAGGTCAAAAGATGATTTTCTTTTGTATCTGGTGACTTGGGTTCATTATTATGAGCCAAAGAATAAAGCTCAGAGTCGTCAGTGGGTAGGGCCGGGTCCCCGAGGCCAAAGAAGTTCAAGACGCAACCATCTGCTGGCAAGCTGATGGCCACAGTATTTTGGGACGCAAAAGGCGTTATTATGTTGGACTTTTTACCCAAGAGAAGTACAATAACTGGAGTGTACTATGCAAACTTGTTAGACCAGCTGAGAACCGCCATCTGTGAAAAATGCCGAGGTAAACTCTCTAAAGGTGCAAAAGGACAAGGCGAGAGTCCCAACTTGCAAAGTTACAATGGATGCTGTAGAGCGAAACGGGTATGAATTAATACCACATCCTGCCTATTCGCCTGACCTAGCTCCTAGCGACTTATTCCTACTCCCAAACTTGAAAAAGGATATCCGTGGACTTCATTTCTGGCCTGATGAAGAAATCGTGACAGCAGTTGAGGAGTGGGTCAATGGAAAGGACCCTGACTTCTTCAGTTCTGGGCTGATGGCACTTGAACACCGTTGGTCTTAGTGCATCACACTAGAGAACAATTACATCGAAAAAGAACAGGTGGATCTCAACCGGAAATAAGTTAGGCTGGTTACTTATTGACTCACCCTTGTACATTATTAGCTAAAGAACAGAATCTGAAATCTGATTCTTACCTAGATGGAAACTGCAGTGGGTTAAGACTCCACCCTAAATCTGACATAGCATCCGATAATCTGAAGATATTGAACTTCTTCGAGGAAATTGCCACCACTGATACCTCAGGATGTCCTACTATCTCTATTTCTGGCATCTTTCTCAACCTGGTAGACAGCAAAATAAAGAAATACAGGCGAAAACACCTATGCAGTAACATACCCTTTCAATATTCATGATCGATAACAAGTGATTATATCAATATATAGTCAAATATAGTCATCGACAAAAGTTATGAGATTATATTCCACCAAGTCAGATAACAGGTCTAAATAAGAGTGGGTATCAGGGCCCAGTTGTTCAAAGCTAACGACATCGTTAGTTAACGATTCGTTAAAATTTAAATTGAGTGGTACGCAAATATGCTGAAATTTTTTGCTGAAAAAATGTGAGTAGCTTTTGCAGTGCAAAAGCTACTCACATTTTTTCAGCAAAAAATATCAGAATATTGTGTATTGAATCTGCTAAAACACTTAACGAAATGACCCTTAACGAGCTCGTTAAGCTAAC
This sequence comes from Anodontia alba, assembly GCA_964016985.1. Lineage (NCBI taxonomy): Eukaryota > Metazoa > Mollusca > Bivalvia > Lucinida > Lucinidae > Anodontia > Anodontia alba. The sequence continues at coordinate 133,260,221 of OZ024822.1, forward strand.
GACGCTTTGAACAACCGGGCCCAGGTAAATTGTTATCTTATTTCTCGACGAAAAACTCATGCTGTGGGTACTCCTTAGAACACCTCATTGAGGTGCCTCCAATGAGTAACCAAAGCACACGCCCTCGTCGAGAAATAAGAAATACTTTTTGGTTGAAAAAAAAGCACCTTAGCATGAGCTATCAAGTGTACATGGGTCGAGGGGCAGGATTACTTCCAGTCCCTGTAGATCCTATCATGGTGACTTTCTTGCGAGGAGGTGGCTTTCTACTAGCCAGTTTATCTATGCCAATTTCAGACTGAATTTCGTATTTGTCAGATTTAACATCCTTCGGGTACACCTTGCCACTATATGACCATGTTCCATACAATCAACCACTTTTGAATACCTGTCGCGCTTTAAATAGTTAATTGCTCCAAAATTTTGTCAAATCTTCATTGAAGTACAAGCATTCCTTCAAGTCCTGCTTTTTCTCCATGAACGCTCTCTTTGCCCTGTATGATGTAAACTTTACCAGAATTGCTCTATTTTTACCATCAACCTGATTGTCTCCCAGAGGAGAAAAGAAAGAAATAGAGGATGGTGAGGAGAAAATGAAATAACAGTACAGAAACAGAAGATGCACTATTATGCCTCCTTCCCCCTTTCTGCACGTACAATGGACCCTTACCGACTCACCCTAACACCCACAGTCTGTCCTAGTACCTAGACTAATTATAGTATCTTGATATGTCTCTAATTAATGCTTAGCATTCTGGGTAAAATTTTCAGCAGATAACATATTGAAATATTTATTCTTACTTTTCCTAGGAAATAGGAATTAGACAGTTCAAGTAAATTGTCTCCAATGGAGACAATTTACACAAAATGTCAAATCCTGTTTTCTGGGTAAAAAAAGTAAGAAAATTATCATCAATTTGTCATGTGCTGAATAAGCCCAGAGTGTGGTAAAGGTTAAAAGTAACTTACTCTTCTGCGATATATCTTGTCACAGTAATGATTTTCTTGGTCGATTCAACATATCCATTTTCTCCAAAATGCATCATGGCTGCCCAGCAAGCAGCAATAACTGCCCCGGATCTACTACCTGCAAACATTTATGTAACTGGGATTAACCGTTAAAGCACCCAGCAAAATTTGTAGCAGACGACATTCAATTTTTTTTTAATTTTTTTTTTTCAGAGAAAATAGGTTTTGACATTTTATGTGCATGGTATGCTTGGCAGACAATTCCCTTGAAATGTCAAGACATATTCAATTTGAAAAAAATAAATAAAAATTGAAACTGTTACCTGCTATAGTTGTGATTGGACCTTTTATGATTAAAACAGATTCATGTGTAATAATTGTTTAAGTATGTTAAAAATGCTACTTAAAAATAGTTTAGTGATTTTTCCAACTTTTGCTAGGAAAGAATGAGAAATAAAGGTCTATTCAAATTTTTATATATTCTTTGGTTTATACCAGTCTTATGTGGTTTATCTGTTGCTGAGAACAACATAACTTTTGTACACAAGCTTTAAATGCATGTCCACAAAAACACTGAATTAGAATAAATTCCTAAAATTTGTATCTAAAATTTCTGACAAAATGGTAATTGCAAACAGTGAAGACCCAGATCAGACTGCTCCTTTAGGACAACTGCATAAAAGGCAAACTTCGGGTAAAAAAGTATGGAACAAAGTGTAAAAATGTTTAGTACAATTATCGCATCTATTTTTTAAAGTGAATTGGGCTGCGTATATTTATCTTATCTATTTTTTAAAGTGAACTGGGCAGGGGCCATGCATAAACGTGTCTTCAGGCATATGATTAGAGAACAAAGGCCTAACTGATACTTGGCATCCATAGGATTACAGTAAAACCTGTGTAAGACAGCCACCTTTGAAACTGACCTTAGTGGTTGATGTGAAAAGATGGTTGTCTTATAAAGATACATGTCATGTAATTTTGCTGCCGGCCTCGGTGGCTCAGTTGGATGCGCCGTCCGACTGGAGACCAGGAGGTCGCTGGTTCAACCCCCGCCGAGGTCGGCAACATTCTTTCGTGGAGATTGATCATGAAATATTTTCTACGGTCATTCTCTCCCTTCCGCTGATTCAAGAAGGGCAGTTGTCAGTTTCTGGCGAAAGAATGTGCACAATACTGATTAACCGCTTAGAGGACTAAGCCTGCCCAGTAAATGTGTGGTTAGGTAAACTGACCCTATTGGGTTGACTGGGCCGTAAAACCTCAACACAAACAAACAAACATGTAATTTTGCTAGCAAAATTACATGACATGTACCTTTATAAGACAGACAATTTTTTCCACATCAAACACTATTTAAAGTCAGTCTTGAAGGTGGCTCTCTTACACGATTTTTACTGTATTGTAATCTGGGCAATTTAGGCATGTTCCAAGGCACCTTTTTCTTGACACAGCCCAATTACCAACATACCTGCCATAGTTGGTGAAGCATAGATACCACCGGGCCAGTCCGGCTGAACAAACCACTGATATTTTCTGTATTCTCTATCACTATATAACAACACTGAGGAACCTTTAGGTGCAAACCCGTACTGAAAATAACACATACAATAAGCTTAAGGTAGTAGAATTGCTAAGGAGTTTGGTGATAATTATGTGAAAATTTTCTCCAGTTCTCCATAAAAATATATGTTGTGGGTACTCATTAGAAGTGCCTCAATGAGGCACTTCTAATGAGTACCTACAACATATGTTTTTATGGAGAAATAAGAAAAAATATCCAAGAATTATCACCAAATACTCCTCCTTAACAATGCTGTTAAGGGGAATACACTTACAGGGGCAACAACTTTGTCAAAAATGTTTTTACTCTATTCTGAAAGGAGTCTACTCTAAAAGGAAAGAATTTTCTCTCTTTCAGATTTGTTAGAAAGCAAACCAGAAGTCACAAAAGTTGTCTCCCTTGTAAAAATGACAGAAAATATTCCAAGTATATCCAGTCTCCTTAAAGTAAATGGAAAACCAGAAAGATTCTGACACCATTTTGCAAAGGGAGACAACTTGCAGACAGAGTTGCCACTGTTATATCAAAAATGTTTCAAAACAGGAGACTAAAGCGAAATTCAGAAAATAACTAGAAATGTGTTAGTATGATACAGATGCCCCCGCTCAGGGCTATCCTCACCCATAAGCAGGTATTTTGCAAAACATGAAATTGAAAAAAGGGCCATAACCCCATAATAATTAGCAGATTTTACCCTAAATCGAACTAAAAAAAATATCAGAAGGAAAACATCTTTTGAAGGTGAAAAAGGGTCATAATTCCAATAATAATGGGTTAATTTTACCCTAATTGGAACTTGACCTCTATTTTATGATTATATACCTGCGTGTTAAATATGAATTCAATACACTAATGTTTTCAAAAGATATCAAACTGAAACTATTTTTCAACATTGAAAAAGGGCTTTAACTCCAAATATAATTGGTTGATTTTACCCTAAATCAAACTTGACCTATATTTTATAATTATATGCTTGTGTATAAAATATGAATCCAATTCACTAATCTTTTCAAAAGTTATGGAACGGAAACCATTTTTCAAAGTTGAAAAAGGGCCTTAACTCCAAAAATAATTGGTGGATTTTACCCTAAATCCAACTTGACATACATTTTATGATTATATACCCGTGTATAAAATTTGAATCCAATACACTAATCTTTTCAAAAGATATCGAACGGAAACCATTTTTCAACTGTTTTTCAACATTGATAAAGGGCTGTAACTCCAAAAATAATTGGTGGATTTTACCCTAAATCAAACTTGACCTATATTTTATAATTATATACATGTGTATAAAATATGAATCCAATTCACTAATCTTTTCAAATGTTATGGCACGGAAACCATTTTTCAAAGTTGAAAAAGGGCCTTAACTCCAAACATAATTGGTGCATTTTACCCTAAATCATCCTTGACCTACATTTTATGATTATATACCTGTGTATAAAATTTGAATCTAATACACTAATCTTTTCAAAAGATATCGAACGGAAACCATTTTTCAACTATTTTTCAACATTGATAAAGGGCCATAACTCCAAAAATAATTGGTGGATTTTACCCTAAATCAAACGACCTATATTTTATAATTAAATGCTAGTGTATCAAATATGAATCCAATACACTAATCTTTTCATAAGTTATGGAACGGAAACCATTTTTTGAAGTTGAAAAAGGGCCATAACTCCAAAAATAATAAATGGATTTTACTCTAAATCGAATTAGACCCACATTTTATGATGATATACCTGTGTACAAAATTTCAATCCAATATACCAATCCTTTCAAAAGATATCTCATGGAAACCATTTTTCAAAGTTGAAAATTTTTCAAAGCTGAAAAGGGCCATAACTCCCAAAATAATTGGTGGATTTTACCTTAAATCAAACTTGACCTACATTTTATGATTATATACCTGTGTATAAAATTTCAATCCATTATACCAATCCTTTCAAAAGATATCGCACGGAAACCAAAAGTGTTGCGTAATGGGTGGACGGACGGGACGACATACGTACGGACAGCGGGGATACTATATGCCCTCCCCCCCCCCCCCCCCCCCCCCCCCCCCCCCCCCCCCCCCCCCCCCGCCACCACCATTGAAAATGGCGGGGGCATAAAAAAAATGTGTAGCAAGAAAAGCTCAACTTGTGAAAAATAAAAAAAAAAAATATTTTAGTATTTATCTGCTACAATTTGAATGGCTTCTATAGTACAGTCTGGCAGGTAAACATGTTTTCCTGATGAGGAAAAAACAACAATTTCTTGTTCACAAACAAATTCGGAAAACAAACATATTAATATATAAATAAATACATAAAGTGTCTTTTTTGCATCCCCACATACCTTATGAGTGTCCGCTGATATACTGGTAATACCTGGAACCCTGAAATCTGTTTTAGGTACAGGGAAGCCTGCTTTGTCCATAAAAGGAACCAGAAAGCCTCCGAGACAACAGTCTGTGTGGACTGGAATATTATACTTTCTGCCCAGCTGAAATTATAAATCCATTTCATATGTAGATATTTCCTCTTATTCTTTATTTTTTATTTTTTTTATTTTTTTAATTTATTTATTTTTTGTGTGTGTATTCGTGTATACACATTATTTATTTCTCCACTGACAATGAAGAAAGTTCTTATAGGTTTATACACTCTCTCTCTCAGTGGAGCACTTTGGAGAAGTGACAGCCCAGGTAAAAATATAAGCAGACATTGTTTTGAAATATTCACTATTCACCCTAAATACTGAGACACCATTCCTTACCATATTGGTCCTAGAATTTATACTAGTCCATTTGACCATCTGGTGATGTGTATAAAAACTGAGGCATCTGATCTGGGTCTACACTGTTCACTCAGGCCTGTCTGTACCAATTCTTAGGGTTATTATGGTACAAGGCAATTATGGCCACGATGTATATGGTTATTATCAGAAGACACAGACTATCAATAATATAATATGCATGTCAGTCAAATTTAGTCACAAGAAAAAGCATCCCTTGAAAAACTTTCACAAGCAAATCCATAGCTCCAGATAAAGCATTTTTTTTCAACCGAATACGAGGGTCGTGCAAAAAGTTCTGTCACTAATAGGCTTCCTTAGTTTTATCCCAGGTATATTTTAAAATGCTTCACTGTACTTGAATGGTGTGCTGAATAGCTAACGATACCCGTTTATTTCCTGCCAATTGCTTTCCAACTGACTGAGTTATTTCAAATTGAAATAGATGCAGTCATATACACTGACCAATTTACTTGTTACATATGAACATGGACCAGAAGACTGAAATTCGTAGCTATATTAAATGCCGCATAGGGTTTAATATAGATTCAAAGCAGATATTTAATGAATTGTGTGGTATATATGGACCTCAGACCATTTCAATGCGCACAGTTTTAAGGTGGGTTAAAGCTTTTGAAGCTGGGAAATTTTCTGTTGAAGATGATATCCATCCTGGAAGGCCTAAAACCTCTGTTACCAAGGATAACATCACTGCTGTAAAGATTGTGGTCGAACAGGATGCGCGATTGTCTGTCAAAGATATAGCTAGTTGTACTGGCATATCAGAAGGCAGTGTGCAAACAATTCTGAAAAAAGCGTTTGGACCTGAGAAAGGTTTGCGCTAGGTGGGTACCTCATTTGCTCACTGAGGAGCAAAAGACACAACTCCTTAAATGTGCCCAGGAACTTTTGAAAACATACAAAGGCTGTAATAGTCGGGTTATTTCTAACTTGCTAACAGGTGATGAAACATGGGTGCACATGTTTGAGCCACAACGACGGGCTGATAATAAGCAATGGAAGTGAAAAGATCAAAAACACCCATGTATTGCCAAGAGAACCTTAAGTTCAAAAAAGATGTTGTACGCAATTTTCTTTAATTCAAGTGGGCCAGTCATTTAAGTGCCTTGTCCATCTGGTCATACAGTCACTGGCCGATTCTACACGAATTCTCTACTGAAGAAAGTGAGAGTTTTACAATAAGAAACAACCAAGCAAAGGATGGTCAGGAGTCCACCTTTTACATGACAACGCCTCCTCTCATAAGTGTGAGGTTGTTAAGTCTTTTTTGGCTCCTGAAAAGGTGAAAGTTTTAAACCATCCACCTTATTCACCTGACCTGAGTCCCTCTGACTTCTTTTTATTTCCAAGACTTAAGAAAATGCTTTCTGGAAATAAGTATACGTCTAGAAGTTCTCTTGGCAGCGCTATTTATCAGTGTCTCCAACAGATACCAAAAGAAGACTATTTATCTACTTTTCGCGACTGGGTAAAAAGGTTACAAAAATGTGTTTCAGTAAAGGGGGAATACTTTGAAAGTTTATAATAAAAATATGTTTGATAAAAAGTAGCACTGAAGTAATCCGAACCCAGTGACAAAACTTTTTGCAGGACCCTCGTAATACTGATATTTTTTTCTTATTTCTCCATGAAAACATATGTTGTGGGTACTCATTAGAAGCTCCTCACCAAAGCCCTTCTAATGAGTATTGTTTGTGTTTGTGTTGAGTTTTTACGGCCAAATGAACCCAATGGGGTCATGTCGAGCATGGTCTGTTTACCTAACCACACTTTTACTGGACAGGCTTAGTCCTCTAAGCCGTTAACCAGTATAGTGCGCATTCTTTTGCCAGAAACTGACAACTGCCCTTTTTGAATCAGTGGAAGGGAGAGAATGACCGTAGAAAATATTTCATGATCAATTTCCACGAAAGAATGTTGCCGACCCTGTGGGGGTCAAACCAGCAACCTCCTGATCACCAGTTGGATGCCCATCCAAGTGAGCCACCGAGGCCGGCCTTCTAATGAGTATCAATAACATATATCATGGAAATTAAGAAAAGTATCAATATGTTTTCCTTTGAAATAGTGCCTTATCTAGAGCTTTGATTTAGGGAACTGGATATACTCAACAGATTCCCAGCCATTTTTCACAAGGGAGACAATTTTTAGAATTTCCTGTTTGCATTCCACCTCAAACACCTTCTTAAAAGGTTTTACTCTAAAAGGAAAGAATGAGAGCAAATTCTTTCCTTTTAGAGCAGACCGCTTTTCAGAAGTGAGGCAAGCCAAGTTTAACAGTTGTCTCCCATAACTTACAGACTTGTCTTCCACAACTAATAGAGTTGTCTCCAACAACTAACAGACTTGTCTCCCACAACTAACAGAGTTGTCTCCCACAACTAACAGACTTGTCTCCCACAACTAATAGAGTTGTCTCCCACAACTAAAAGACTTGTCTCCCATAACTAACAGAGTTGTCTCCCACAACTAACAGACTTATCTCCCACAACTTAAAGAGTTATCTCCCACAACTACCAGACTTGTCTCCCACAACTAACAGACTTGTCTCCCACAACTTTTCTCATGCTGTGGGCAAATTCAGCTGGCGACAAAGTGATGATATTTTTCCAAGAAAATAATATTTGACATTTCATGCAAATTGTCTCCTCGGGGGAGACTGATTGCATGAAATTTCAAATCCTATTTTCAGAAAAAAAAGAACATATTTCAAAATGGTCTGCTGAATTTTTTACCTAGCATGTTAAGCGTTAAATAGTTGTAACTTACTGCAGCTATTTCTTCTAAAGAATCTATAACACCATGGGGAAATCCTGGAGCAGAACCAACCAACTGAAAATATATGATTACATGCTTTAATTTGAATTTAAACATCAGCAAATAACAGTTTAAAATACAATTTCTCAGAGAAATCTCCAAGAACTGACAATTATAAAAACATCACCTATTATGGTCCGATGTGGGAATATATACAATGTGTTGTGCTTTACACCTAACAGTGAGGTATGTATGAAGAGATTTTCTGTAATTCATAATGTGATGATATGAGATCAGTGACTACCGAATCATTTCACAATGGCATTTCTTTGCAGACTGCTTCTCACATTTATATATTTTATTTTGTTGAATTCTACTTGTAAGAGACTTAAACAAGGTCATGGGAAAGTTCTGTTGCCATGATATCATGACCTTGACTGCAAACCCCTCATCCCATGGCCCAGGAATGAGGGTAAGTATGGTATTGCATGAATCCAACTTATCAGAAAGGTATATGGCCAAAGCAAATTACCACTGCATGATATCCAGCCAATGGAAACCTGTCTCATGTAGACATGTGGAGGAAACAGATCTTAATGTTTATAAAGGGTCATGTCAGAATGAACACATAATAGCTGTGCCTTGGTGGCTCAGTTGGATGCGCCGTCCAAGTGGAGACCAGGAGGTTGCGGGTTCAACCCCCGCCGAGGTCGGCAACATTCTTTCGTGGAGATTGATCATGAAATATTTTCTACGGTCATTCTCTCCCTTCCGCTGATTCAAGAAGGACAGTTGTCAGTTTCTGGCAAAAGAATGTGCACAATACTGGTTAACAGTTTAGAGGACTAAGCCTACCCAGTAAACGTGTGGTTAGGTAAACTGACCACGCTCAACATGACTCCATTGGGTTGACTGGGCCGTAAAACCTCAGCACAAACAAACTGAGAAGGCATCACAAGAAATTCAGATGAAAGACACACAAGTTATGGTATGGAAACCAATTTTTATAACATTTAAATTGACCCAATGAATAGCCATACAGACATCCAGTCTGAAAAGCTAATACCCAAGCCCAACCTAATGTGGTTTCCATCCAATGGTAAAAGAGTAGAGAAACCCACAAAAATCAATACTGTGAAGCTTTTTGCTCTTAGCAAATGAGGGAGGTACAGAGAAAATCTGGTTGAAAATTTGTGCAATGGTGTAAGAAGAGACAGTAGAAAGGACAAAACGAAGTAGCCAAATTTACGAAGTAGCCAAATTTGACATTTTATCTTTGACTTGGGCCTAGGAGTCTGGGTCAGAAACTGGCATGATATTTTATTAACTTAGCATATTAACAGAATTGCTCACCTGAATTAGACTGATCATCATATATGATATGTTACTTTGTGCCATGGTGGCCATCTTGGATATCAGATCAGATAGCCTTTAGCAATTTAAAATCTGATGTTGTTTGAAGAGTTTCAAGACTGCCACCATGGGTGCAATCTTGGATACTGGAACTGAATAATTTAGCAATTTTGATTCTCCATGTCACCCCGATACCTACCTTCAGCGCAATCTGACTTACTGTATTGGAGGAGTTATTCTGAATTTCCATAACACCCCAATGCCTCCCATCAAGTTAAAGCTCAATCAAACTTACCGTTCCAGAGCAGATGTGATTTGAAGATTTTCAAGCTGGCTGCCATGGTGGCCATTTTGGATACCAGAACAGAACCATTTAAGTAATTCTAAATCTCCATGCTGCCCGGATGCCTTCCACCAAGTTTCCACTCCATTGGACTTACAGTTCCAGAGCAGATAATAACTGAAGACTTTCAAGATGGCCGCCATGGCTGCCAACGTGGATATGATTCTGATGGAGATGTCTAAAATCTGAAAAGTTACTGACGGACATACTGATGAGGGATGGACCATGGTCAACAGACCACAGCATAAGCTCCAGGTAAGCTAACAATAGAAGACCTTCAAAAATGCTGCTGCGGCAGCCATCATGGATATCTTAACAAAATGTTTTTAGCAATTCTGAATCTCTATGTCACCCCAATGTCTCCCACCAAGTTTTGGCTCAATCTGATTTACCATTAGGGAGCAGATGAGGTTTGAAGATTTTCAAGATGGCCACCTTGGGGGCCATCTCAGATATCGGACCAGAACAATTTTAGCAATCCTGAATCTCTATGTTACTCTGATGCCATTAATCAAGCTTTGGCTCAATCTGCATTATGGTTTGGGAGGAGATGTCATTTGAAGGCTTTCAATCTTAGATGTCAGAATGGAACGAATTAGCAGTTCTGAATCTCCATGTCTCCCGAATGCCTCCAACTAAGTTTCAGCTCAATCTGACATACCATTTGGGAGCAGATGTCGTTTAAAGATTTTCAAGATGGTCACTGTAGCAGCCATACTGGATATCAGAACGGAATGATTTTAGCCATTCTGAATCTCTATGTTGCTCCGATGCCTCCCATCAAGTTTCAGCTCAATCAGACTTATGGTTTGGGAGGAGATGTCATTTGAAGATTTTCAAGACGGACAACATGGCGACTATCTTGGATATCTGAAGGGTATGATTTTAACAATTCTAAACCTCCATGTGGACCCAATGCCATCCACCAAGTTTCGGCTCAATCTGACAGAGTTTCGGAGCAGATGTGGTTTCGATTTTCAAGATGGCCACCAAGGCGGCTATCTTGTATAGCCAAACATAATGGTTTTAGCAATTCTGAATCTCTATGTCGTTCTGATGCTTCCATCAAGTTTCGGCTCAATCCAACTTACGGTTTGGGAGGAGATGTCGTTTAAGAATTTCAAGATGGCTGCCATGGCGGTATCTTGGATATCGGAACAGAACAATTTTAACAATTCTGAATCTCTATGTCGCTCTTATGCCTGCCATCAAGTTTCGGATCAATCTGACTTATGGTTTGGGAGGAGATGTCGTTTGAAGAATTTCAAGATGGCCGCCACCTTGGATATCTGAATTGAACGATTTTAGCAATTCTGAATCTCTATGTCACTGTGATGCCTCCCATCAAGTTTTGGCTTAATCTGACTTACAGTTTGGGAAGAGATGTCGTTTGAAGAATTTCAAGATGGCCGTCTTGGCAGCCATCTTGGATATTGGAACGGAATGATTTTAGCAATTCTGAATCTCTATGTTGCTATAATGCCTCCCATTAAGTTTCGGCTCAATCTGTCTCATGGTTTGGGAGGAGATGTCGTTTAAAGAATTTCAAGATGGCCACCATGGCAGCCACCTTGGACATCTAAATTGAACGATTTTAGCAATTCTGAATCTCTATGTCACTGTGATGCCTCCCATCAAGTTTTGGCTCAATCCGACTTACGGTTTGGGAGGAGATGTCATTTGAAGAATTTCAAGATGGCTGCCTTAGAGGCCACCTTGGATATTGGAATGGAACCATTTTAGAAGTTCTGAATCTCTATGTCACTATGATGCCTCCCATCAAGTTTCAGCTCAATCTGACTTATGGTTTGGGAGGAGATGTCGTTTAAAGAATTTCATGATGGCCGCCATGGTGGCCATCTTGGATATTGGAACGGAAGAATTTTAGCAATTCTGACTCTCCATGTTGCCACAATATCTCCCACTAAGTTTCAGCTCAATCCGACTTACGAGTCTGGAGCAGATGTCGAAAATGTGAAAAGCTAACAACGGACGGCCGACGGACTAAGGACAACAGACCATGGCATAAGCTGACCTGGAGCAAAGCTCCAGGTGAGCTAACAAACACAGAGACAAACAAGTGGAGATGGTCACAATATCCCCCATTTTTTTTTGAAAAACATGAGGATAAAATACTACACATTTTTTATCTGCTAACTGGATAAAATACTACACATTTTTCATTTGCTAACTCTGCAGAAACTGAGCAATAGCTCCAGATAAGAGGGTGGTACTTTTCTTATGTTTCCATGAAAACATACATTGTGGGTACTCATTAGAGGTGTCTCACCAAGATGCTCCTAATGAGTACCGACTATACATGATTCTGTGGAGACATGAGACAAAAATCAGTACTTTATGGTTGAAAAAAAAAAACAAAAAACAATGCACTATCTGGAGCTAGATCAATAAAACTAGAGGTTAATCAGTTCTCAGCAATCTTCCAACTTACCAAGCAGGTATTTTTATTGATGGCCCTTCTCATTTTATTGATATTAACTTTACAAGAGACAGGATCCACTGGAATGTGAGTGATTTTCATCCGGAAAAACTCTGCTGCCTGAAGTAAAAAAAAATTTAAAAAATTCAAGCTTATATTACTAAAATGAACTAAATTCAGTGAAAAGGAGTCTTATAACAAAAACAACAGGATTACATCAGACGCTTGTCTCAAGTGTGATCAAGAGATCCTGGAACATTCACAAGATGTGATATGAAACATCAGATCATGTTACTGTAGCAATAATTTGTTTATCATTTACCTTCAAGCTTTTAACCCTGGTCCTGCTGAACCCGGATATGCCCTGCCTTTGCAAACAGGGAGATCCAGATCAGTTGGCTTCTGAAGAAGCCAACTGATCTGGATCTGCATTGTTTGTCATTAAGTATGTAAATTTGTATCAACAACCTGGATCCAGTTATCTGATTGGCAGAAAATTAGAAGTGGACTAGGCATCTTAATTTATTCAGCATGGCAAGAGTTAAAATTGTTAAAGTACCATTCACAACAATAGCAGTTGATTCTCTAAGTTTTATTTTTATTTTTCTGAGTTGGTTGGTTGGTTTAGATTTAACAGCCCCAACAATACTATTAAGGACATGTTGAGCTGGGCCCAGTTGTTCAAAGCTAACAACATCGTTAGTTAACGATTCGTTAAAATTTACATCGAGTGATATGCAAATATGCTGAAATTTTTTGCTGAAATATTGTATATGGCATCTGCTAAAACAGTTAACGAAATGACCCTTAACGAGCTTGTTAAGCTAACGACACTTTGAACAACTGGGCCCAGGTCACTAACCACACTTCTCCTAGGCAGGTTTAGTCCTCTAAGCGGTTAACTATTTTCTGAGAAATAAGGTTTGACATCAAGGTGAAATACAAAGCCTTATCTTCTCAAAAATTTAAAACAAATAGATATAGATTGTTGATTGCTACAATTCTGAATGAATTTATTGTTGATTGCTACAATTCTGAATGAATTTAAAGAGTAAAGCAATCTTATTTCATCAGGACTGATTAATCTAATTACCTTAGCTTGTCATTAACAGGCACCTAGCACTCTTTTGAAAATAGGTTTTTATTACGACTATTTTTGGTCAAATATAGGTTTTTGGGGTGAATATTAAACAAAATAAAGAGAAAAAAGAGGTTAAATTTTGCCTTTTTTCCAATTTCTGTGCCATAATTACTTGTTATGATGGACAACAGCCATGAGAATTTACAATTCTGGGTCTGTCACATACTGTGTCTCCATAGTTTAGTTGACCCGACATTGCCTCCTTTGTTGTAGAAAAAAAAAAAATTCATACTCAAGGCATACTAAGTATGCTGTGGGGATATATAGTCTTCCTCATTCTGTTTGTTGTTCACTCATATCCTTCCATCCGTATAATAATTTGCCAAAAATAGAGGTTTTCTAATTAAAATACAGGTTTTCATAGATTTTTCAGCCAAATTAAAGGTTTTAAGGATTTGAAGCAAATTAAAGGTTTTTAAAGGTTCCCCGAGGGGGCCTGGTTTAATGGCTGTTTGATAACATTAATGGTGCAGAAATGTTATGCGCATGATGTCACATCAGTTTCATGACATCAACATAAACAGGTCTTGTTTGCAAGGGTGTGCAGAATGGATCTTGAACTGAAACCCTTTTTTAGAGATCAGACTACAAGAAACTTAACTGTATAAAAGCAGTATCATTATAGGATCAAATTTTATTTTTGGGGATTTTACAGATGTGTAAACTCCAGCGAATCACTCAAAAACTGAATGAAGCTGTGAGTGGTTTGCAGGAGTTTACACACCAATAAAATCTATAAAAATAATAATTAGTTCCTTATAATTCCAACTTTTGTCATCAAAATGTTACAAATGAGCCAGTGCATGACAAAACCTACAAAATGGCATGTGCGCCCAGTGAAGACTCAGATCAGCCTAGGCATCCTGCCCAGTCTGATCAGAATGTTTGCTGTGCCCTCAATGGGTAGCTAAGGACCCAAGCTTTCCTTATGCAGACAGCGAAGACTGACCAGACTGGGCAGATGCCCAGACTGATCTGAGTCTTAGCTGGGCACACATGCCATTTTGCAGGTTTTGTCATGCGCTGGCTCAAATGTTACCAAAAAATGTCAATCTTTTGTGATGTCGGAAGGAAAACAGATCCAACAGATTCCTGCTCCGGACTTTATTGAAGTGAAAAACTTTTTCTTCAACCAATCAAATTGTGTGATATGTGTATAAATATGAGGAGTTAGAATATTGATAGGTATAAAATGAAATCTAAATAATCTGACCTACCTTATCAAAAGCTGCATGAACTGTTTTTGGAACAATCCTGTAAATAACATAGATAAAATGGCAGTTAATCTATTTTAGACTAAATAAACTATTGTACTTACTCTATGTATTCGGTCAGACAAGCTTGGGCAAAGAGTGTATACCCAGATCAGATGCTGCCGCCAAATGGGCATCTGATCAGGGTTACACTGTTTGCCACTCACCCAGTAATTTTACACACATTCATACGTAAAATGGACTTGTAGCAAAGAAGTATAAGGTAAAGAATGAGGGATGTGACTATTTAGAGTAAATACGACATCTCATTTATTCAAAATTTCCAGTGAAAACGAAATTTTGAGCCAAAGGATGTTCGATTGAACCCTCTGAATATGTCCCTGTAATGTATTTTTTTTCTTCTAAAATTATATTTTTATTTCTCCATGAAAACGTTTGAACTTAGCAAGGGAAAAAATGCATATGCAAATGGACTTGTTGAAGAGAAGTAAAAGGCATAGAGTAAGGGGTGTGAATATTTAGGGTAAATATGGTATCCTAAATTTATCAGATTTATCCAAAATTTCCCATGAAAATTAAATTTTGAGTCAAAGGGGGTTCAACTGAACTCCACCGAACACCCCACTGAATCTGCTCCTAAGCTCTTATAAAAATGCATAAACTCTATCCATTCTACATACTAAAACAGAATAATTATTTGGCCCTTGATTGAGGACAATACAATTAAGTACTTTTGTGAGTATAAGGAATTACTTCTGGTGCTGTGACCAGATTTAGAGAGAGAGAGGGATTCCTGCTCAAGCTTACAGTTAGGCAATAAACAGCAGGCCTGATTTAATAATGAAGGAAGCCAAAGAAACTGGCACTTTCTTATATAACGAGGGTTGAGCGCAAGACTAGCGTAACTCAGATGGTTGTTTTTCCCCAAACCTAATCTCCTCACCATGAAGGCATTATGAAGATTACAACATTTCTTTCTGTAAACAATGAAAATTTAGGTGCCATTGCTCGTATGAGCAATGGCACCTAAATTTGCATTGTTTACAAAGGGGTCCAAGTTGCCCCTAAACAAGGGTTTCAAAAATATGCTTGAGTTACAATAGTCTTGCGCTCAACCCTCGATAAGTGTCCATTCATGCCTAACAAACTGAAAATGGTCAGAAGCTATGGATCTTTAAGCCAGTGCTTTATACATGCACCACTCAGCCACTGTAACCACCTCCCTCACTGTCAGAATGGAAAGTAAATGTTACTTAACCACTACCTCTCTTTTGGCAAATTCAGCAGGCGACAAACTGATGATATATTTTCTTATTTTTCACAGGCTTTGACAAATCATGCAAATCTTTTCTTTAAGAGAATTGTCAAAGCCCATTTAAAAAAAAAAAAAAAAAAAAAAAAAAATCGGAATATCATCTGCTGAAAATTTTACCCAGCACACTTTACTGGGGGAGGGGGTGGGTGGGGACTGAAATTGATTTTACATGGCCACAACCCTCGTCCTAAGTTCTGTGGTATACACAAGACATTTGTTCAGTCCGTGTGAAGTTTCTAAGTGTTAAGTTTCCAAGATTTTCTCCATTTACTGGCAATTTCCGCATAGAAGACTATAATAGTTGTTGTACAGTATCTGTTGTCAGTTACTATAGCAAAATGACCTTCTCATGCAAGTTAGACTATAATGTTATTAACCCTTGTCATGCTGAATAAATTAAGATGCCATGCCCACTTCTAATTTTCAGCCAATCAGATTGCTTGATCCGAATTTTTGCTATACATTCACATAGTCAATGGCAAACAGTGCAGAATCAGAAGCCAACTGATCTGGATCTACACTGTTTGCAAAGGCAGGGTATATCCAGGTTCAGCATGACAAGCGTTAATCAAGTAATTTCATATTGGCTGTGATACAGGTCCATGGTCAGCTGTATTGTTTTTTTTTAAAGGATATGACAAGAATACTAATAAATCAAAACTTACATTTCAGGAAATCTTACTCCTCTTTCCATGGCTCTATTCCTATAGGCAAGACAAGCTAATAAGATACTTTCAGTCCCACCAGAAGTAACCTAGAAATACAAGGACAATATTTATCCTAAATACTCTAACACATCAACTCTTTATCATAACAATAAAAAAATTGCACATGTTAACCCTTATCCTGCTGAATAAATTAATTTAGCCACACCCATTTCTGACTATCCACTAATCACATTACTTGATATAATGTATTCATTCAATTCACAAACTGAATGACAAACAGTGTAGCTCCTGATCAGATGGCTTCTTTATAAGCCATCTGATCTGGATCTACATTGTTTGCAAAAGTAGGGTTTGTCATATGGGTTAACTTTACACTTGTTGATCTAAAAACTGCTGGATTAGTGGCAAACAGTGTAGACTCTAATTAGATGCCACATTGTACATTGTTACCTCAGGCCTGTGTCCCATGATCCCAATAGACTACTGTCACCCATCTGAACTTTTTTCTGACAACTCAATAGTTACATAACATGCAAATCTTGGTAACCACAAAATAAATATTAAATCAGCTTTCATGATCTCAGAGGTTAAGAATTTTTGTTTTTAGTACCCACTAGTTTGAGATAAAATTGAGAAAAAGGCCCCAAACCCCAATCTTGCTTCAAGTGAGGCAGTGATAAAAAATAAAATATTTAGATATTTCTCCTAGGCTCCTACCTAGACCTATGTATGATCTTTGCTGGATTTTTTTTCTCTGTGTTCCATAAGCACTTCTGTGAGGAGTGACATGCATAAATGTGCTTTTGTACTTAATGTGCAAAAAGCTGATTCGGGCATATACAGAATGAAGGCTCAGATCAGCCTTCCCATTGGAGCAGTTTGATCAAGACCTTTAATTTCGACTAATAGAATTATTGGATACTACAGAATGTATGAACGGAGAGTAAAGGTCTGGACGATATTTTGCGCATGCGCAGGATGACCTTAATCTGCATGTATATTGGCACTTTTTTGCTTAACGCTGTCGGTATGATAACAGCTGCATGTTTTGAGAAAAGAATCTTACCGCGCCACAAGTTTTTTCATCTCCACCAAATAATGTGCAACACATGCGAACTACTTCAGCTTCCATTTTTCGTACATTAGGCCACAAGTCTGGATGAAGAGGGTTCGCCCAAGCAGTCTCCTCATATGTCTAAAAAGAAAGAAATAAAGTAAAGTTTCCTGTTTAATTGGGAATCTACATTTTGTTAAATAATCTGACTTTTTCAGTAATTTTTTTTTTAAGTGTTTTAATTTAACCCTTGCCATGCTGAATAAATTAAGATGCCACGCCAACTTCTAATTTTCAGCCAATCAGATTACTTGATCCAGATTGTTGATATAAATTCACATACTTAATGACTAGCAGTGCAGATCCAGATCAGTTGGCTTCTGCAGACACCAACTGATCTGGATCTACACTGTTTGTAAAGGCAGGGTATATCCTGGTTCAGCAGGACTATGGTTAACTTCAAAAAGTCATTTACATTAGATTTAATGAAGGCACTACATTAAATTTTGTATAATCATCTTTCATCAGTGAATGTTCAACCAAATCTTTTTTTATATCTCTGTTTCAACACAGTGACTGATATCAAACATTTTAAAAAAATATTTCAACATTTATTTAAATAAGTAGTTTTAGTAGCTTAGCTTACATACAATTTCTACATATAGCATATAGAAATTTAAAGTTTACACAAATACTTTTAACCTTTTAAACAGTAATTGTCAACTTAATTTAGGTTTTAATATACAGTCAAACCTCAATAATTCGAAGTGCAAGGGACTGCAGGAAATTCTTCGAAATATCGGTAGTTCGAATTTCCGAAATGGTAGTTTTCGGATATGTTCGGATTTTTTTTTAATCAATATCGTTGAAGTAATGGGAACATCTGCCGAAGCATCAAAGATAATGAGCTGGTTTAAGGTTGAGTTAATAATCATTTTACGCTTGACAGGCCAACGTACGGAACCAGGAAATAAAAAGAAAACATAAACTTACATATTTATTTACAACCATTTACAATAACGAAAATGAAGGTTAAATGTAAAATAATGAACCAATTTACTGACGAAATATTTAACCTTGCAAAACGCTGTGCAAAAAAGACAAACGTTGACAGCTAGCGAAGTTTAGTATCAGTCTGCAAAAAAAGCGCTGACACAGATCTGAAAGGGCTAACTCCATGTTTCTTGCCAATTTTGCTTCGCCTTTTTGCCCCTTCTTTCACTTTAAAAAATGTCCAAAACATTCAGGAAATTCGTCTCAGAATTGTTATTTTTGTTGTAACCGTACTATTACACATCCTTCGTAATTACACGTTACATGAATCACTGATCTTTAAAATCATTAAAGTTCATTAATGACCCATAATTAAAACAATTAAAAAACATCAAGTAAGACACCATTGCTAACGATCTTAAATAAATGCACCCTTTACTCAAACAAGGATCATCACTCAATAGTGTGACCATTAATCCGGTGCCATTTACCTGTAGCGAATAAATTCCTGAAGTCACTCGGGTGTGTAACAATCGAACGCGCCGCACAAAGAAATGATCATCGTGCGTGACCTTAATTGACAGTTTGGAATTTCGAATTTGGTAGGGATTTTAAAAGGAATTTCTTTGATTGGGTCCGACGAATCTTTTCGGAATATTCACCGTTAATCCGGTGTCAATTACCTGTGGCGAATAAACCCGTGAAGTCACTCGGGAGTGTACCAATCAAACTTGCCGCACAAAGAAATCATGATCATCATGCATGACCTTGATTGGCAGTTTGGAATTTCGAATTTAGCGGGGGATTTTAATATGAATTTCTTTGATCGGGACCGACGAATCTGTTCGAAAAATTGATTTTTTTTCGAAAAATTGAAATTCGAAAAATCGGTGATATTTTTGCAATAAATTATAGTGAAAAAAATCCGGACCATCAGTCGTCTTCGAAAAATCCGGTAGTTTAAAAAAATTGGCGTTCGAATTACCGAGGTTCCACTGTAGTTTTATTTCAACATATTGACTGATATCCTGCAATTCAAAATACTTTGTAAATATTCTAAATTTTACTTAAATAAGTAATTTTACTCATCTAAAAGAAGCTTTCTAGCTTGAAATATCAAACAGAATATTTAATACTAATGACATAGACATTTATCAAAAACACCAATCTGAAATCAATTGAAAGAAACTATTCTAGTCTGACTTTGCATGTACATAATGTTTGAACTAGTAGATCAAGCCTGTCACCTTCTGTGGGATCTGAGCTGGGTCTATGGTAATAACCCTAAATAATGGTACAGACAGGCCTGAGCAAACAGTGTAGACCAAGATCAGATGCCACAGAATGCGGCATCGGATCAGGATCTATACTGTTTGCCACTCATTAGCACACGTTTGCCACTCATTTAAACACATCAACAGTTCGTAAAATAGACTTGTTCCAATTTTAAGACGAGTATGACAAGGATTTAAGGACCCAATACTTAAGGTAAATACAGTATACCACTGGCTCAGACCTGCCTGTCAGAATATAACAGTAAATATGGTATTTGTAAGTTACCTCTATAAGTATTTTAGTTAGTTCTGGGGAACCATTGTACACAGCTCCGGATACCACACCTTTTGACCAGTCAATCTTAACTGAAACACAAACACACAAAACCTGCTAAAGTACACATAAAACTAGAAATGTGTTTGTAAAGCACAATGCCCCCAACTATATGCTTGTCCACACAAATTGCCAAAGTTGGAAAGAGGCATAACTCTGATAAAATTAATCTAATATTTTTTAAAGTTAATCAGGTGATCTACTCATCATCTCCAAAAAGCTCACCAAGTTTCAACGCCCTAGCTCAAATATTTTTTTAGTTATCTTGCTCACATGATTTCATTATGTCTGGTAGGCTTACAGTCGAAAAAGGGAAATAACACCAGAACTACAAGTCTGATGAAAAAAAAAAAAAGAAAAAAAGAATACATACAGGTCCGCTTACTTTCCATCCTTATTTCATACATAAAATTTCAAGATCATATCTCTAACCATTCTCAACAATAAGATAATTGTGATGAGCATACAGAAGGGACAAATGACCCAAAAGCAATACATGTATGCCCCTCCAACAACAACTTCAAAGAAGTTGTACGCATAATAAAAAAAATCTTGAAATATCTGAACTAGACGTGAGTTCAGTTGAGCACTCTCTGGGCACTTTTCATTAACATATTCATATTGGAAAGGTTCTATTTCAACAAATTTAAATGTTGTATTAATGCTTAAAGTGCCAACCACAACAATAGAAATATTTTCTTGTTACTTTTCAGAGAAAATAAGGCTTGATAGTCAGACCTGTTGTAATTGTAATCAGTAATCATGATTACATGTAATCGATTACAAGTTTTGAGTAATCGTAATGTAATCTGTAATCACTGATTTTTATGATTACAAGTAATTGTAATTGTAATTGAATACATTGCAAAACAGCCTGTAATCGTGATTACTTTGACGATTACAATACGATTACAATATGGATATTTAAATAAAATAAGTCAGAAGGAATAGAATTGAAAAAAAAAAAAATCATTCCTGGTATGACAACTTGACAAGAAACAAGAATATTGGAGATAATTATTTTGATTTGTATACATTTAATGACTTAATGACTCTGTATTGATTTGTTTAAAACAATCAATACATCTTTGAGATAAAAGAAAATTTAAAAAATACATCTTCGAGATCAAAGGAAATTGAAGTTTCACACATGGATTAGCTGATATGGATTAGCAAATAATCAAAGTAATTAAATTGGCAAATATTTATAGTCTTTTATCTATATATCTCTACGTTTTTGTTTGGATATAACATGGTTGTTTAACGGTGTATTATACTTTCTGACAGACAGATCAAGGCAAACATTGCAGATCCAGATCAGAATTGACTAATCCATGTGATAATGGTAAAGGCATGTGCCAAAAGAGGCATTTCAGGTGCAGCTTTGAATTTGTGCAGTCCCACCAGAGCCTTCACTGTCTCCACACATGTAATATGGAAAATGAAAATTTTAGTGTTTTTACAGTAACTTACTGACTTATATAATTTCATGTTTATTGTGTGCATGCTGTCAACAATGTCTCTCTCATGTCAGATGACCTACTGTTAAAGTTATATACATTTGGACAATTGTTAAGTGGCTAAAGTTGACCGGTCATAATTTATAGTTGGAGTGTGGTCTGTCATATATTTCTGCATCTAAACAATGACATTTGAATTTGAAAGGATGTAGACCCTGGTGTACTTTTTCTTCGTTGTTTGCATAGGCCAATCTATCAAGTATCCAAATAATTGAATTATTTATGGCATTTACTAAAACTGGCCCAATTATACCCTTCTGTTCAGTACCTATGTTAAGGTTTGACATATTGCCTGAGGACATTGACAGGTTTTATGCTGGTACTTTCATACAGGCAGAGGACCAAATAAGAGGAGTAAATTAGTGATAATTCAGGGATAATTTTTCTTATCTCTCAATGAAAACATATGTTGCGGGTACTCATTTGAACCATCTTGATGAGACAGTTCAAATGAGTACCCACAACATATGTTTTCATTGAAAGTTAAGGAAAATTATCCTTCAATTATCAGCAATTTACTCCTCTTATCTGGTCTACTGACAGGTAAAGCAATGTCCTAACAAAACTTATTCACTGCAAATTTTAAACTGTACAGCCCCGGGCCCCCCAACCTCCCCGATCAACCATCACACTACATTTTAGATAGAGAAGGGATTGTTCTTTCCTTTGTCCCATGAAGCTTAATAATGCTGCTTATGCAAATTAAACTTATTTTTTAACAGATGAAAACTTGATTTTATTCCATTGTTGTTTTCATTTTTATATATCAATGCTTAAGATGAACAGCCTGACAGAATTATATTGCACCCCAGGGAGTACAACAAAAGCCAGGCACTATAAGTCTTTGAACCAGCTCATGGTACCAAGAGGAACAGTAAAAAATAACCATACGTCATAGAAAATGTATAGTAAATGGAATATCATAAAAAAAATGAATATATGGTATAAAGAATATGAATACCATCTTGTCAGAAGATATAGCATGCCATGCATGAAGCTTTGAAAGAACAATAAAACAGATTATTAATTTAAACTAGAATTTTTTTTAAACACGGAACAACAAGAAAGTAATTGTAAATGTAATCAATTACATTGCAATGTAATTGTAATTGTAATTGATTACATTCAGGGAAAATGTAATTGTAATCTGTAATCATGAAATTACAAAGTAATTGTAATTGTAATTGAATACATTTGTATGTAATCGGTAACAGGTCTGTTGATAGTTCAGACTATTCACATGAATTCACAAGTCTTGTTTTCTCTGATTCTTTTTTTTTAAAGCAGAAGTTTTGTAAGACACTGGGTCCATCCCTCATGCAGCTGTGATAAAAAAAAAGCAGGACTACATCTCTTATACAGGTAATTAAAAGGAACTGAATAAAGCCTGTGCACTAGCAAATACAGACCAAAAACACAAGAAGCAACTGTAGTCCAAGAAATAAGACTTAGACTCCTATAGCTCACAAGAAACTGACCAAAGTCAGTGAAGCATGAAATAAAGGTCGAGGTTAAATGTTGATTGTCTTGTCCAGACAAAATATAGTTGAACAGAAACAGACCAAAGTCAGTGAAGCATAAATACAGGCCAAGGTTAATAATGTTGATTGTTTTGTCCAGATACAATACAGCTGATGAGAAACCGACCAAAATCAGTGAAGCATGAAATACAGGTCAAGGTTGAATGCTGATTGTCTTGTCCAAACACAATATATCTGAGAGAAACTGACCAAAGTCAGTGAAGCATGAAATACAGGTCAAAATTAAATGTTGACTGTCCTCTCCAGATACTATATAGCTGATGAGAAACTGACCAGCCAGTGAAGCATGAAATACAGTTTGAGGTTAAATGCTGACTGTCCTCTCCAAATACCATATAGCTGATAATGAGAAACTGACCAGTCAGTGAAGCATGAAAAACAGGTTGAGGTTAAATGTTGACTTTCCTCTCTAGATACTATATACATTTGTAGCTGATGAGAAACTGACCAGTCAGTGAAGCATGAAAAAAAGGTTGAGGTGAAATGTTGACTGTCCTCTCTAGATACTATATAGTTGATGAGAAACTGACCTAAGTCAGTGAAGCATACAACTATACTGGTCAAAGTTAACTGTTGATGGTCTTGTCCAGATATAATATAGATGAGAAAAACAACCAAAGTCAGTGAAGCATGAAATATAGGTCAAGGTTAAATATTGATTTTCCTCTCCAGATACTATATAGTTGGTAAGAAACTAACCAAAGTCAATGAAACATGAAATACAGCAGGTCCTCCCGATACACATAGATGCATCTATAGTCTAAGTACCAACTTCTTAGCCCTTACAGCATGTAGATCATATATTTAATAAATTCACACAGGCCTAGATAAGAGTGGGTATCAGGTTAATATTTTTCTTATTTCTCCACGAAAACATATGTTGTGGGTACTCATTAGAAGCACCCCACCGAGGTGCTTTTAATGAGTACCCACAACATATGTTTTCGTGAAGAAATAAGAAAAATATCAACACTTTTGGATTGAAAAAAGCGCCTTAACTAGAGCTATGAATTCAGCAAAACATGAAAATTAGGTATACATGTAGGTTACAAACTGACGACAGTAGTTCTCATTTCTCCACATCAACTGTCATAATTTATGACAGGAGATAACATCATGAAAGGAACTTTTATACTGAACTTATGCCTTTTAAACTGAACCAAAGGCTTAAAGAATCTTATTTATAGCATGTCATGTATTTTCACCCATCTAAAAATTTCTTCGGAATTTAGCTTACCTAGTGATTTATATTTTTCAATTTCCTTTTTGATCTCATCCTGAAAAAGAAACAACAAAGATTCTAACAAACACACAGGAACCTCTGTATAACATGCAGGGATCCATTTTAGCACTTGCTAACTTGCTAAATGCTAGTTAATTTCCTCAAAATATAGCAATTTCCATCACTTGCTAATTCTAGCAAATTGGAAAGATTCTCTTTAATTGTGGAACCTGAGGCATTGTTGCTGAAGTTTTGCAATTTCTTTTCCAAAAGCAATGATGATATTTTTTCTTTTTTTTCCCAGAAAACAGGTTTTGACATTACATGCAAATTGTCTCCTTAGGAGACAATTTGCATGTAATGTCAAAACCTGTTTTATAGGAAAAATAAGACAAGTATTTTAAAATGTCTGCTGAAATTTTTACCCAGAGTGCTAAGGTTTAAGGCCACATTTAACAGTATTTATAAGTGTAAAAAAGCAAGTGGCTGAAAGGTTTAGCAAGTAAAAAATAATGCTACTTGCTAATTTTAGCAAGCTGTCAAAAAAGTTAAATTTGAACCCTAAGATGGTCATGATTTTGGATATACATTATAGTACAGTTTGAACATGGAATCTAAACATGTTATATACAAACAAAAATGTATAAATTATAAATTATAATCTATACATTTTTGTTTGGATACAACAAAAATGTCACCTTTCAATATAACCTATTTGTTTGAATACAACACAGTTATTAAGCTAGATGTAACTTTGCTTTGGATCTCAACAGAAGTCTTATAATTAAAGGTTGAGGTAAACAGCCATTTTAAGCACAAACAAACAACAGGTACCATAAAAATAAGCAAGCTGTGTAGATAAACCTTTACAGTCTAATAAAGGTGTGCACATTTCAAATTCATAATACAGTCAAACCTGTCTTAAGCAGCCATCCATGGGAAGCTTAAAATGTGGCTGCTGAAGGCAGGTGACTGCTTATTACAGTTCAAATATATAAGTCTATGAATTTTCGGGCAACTTTCCTCTGGCTGCTTAATACAGGTTGGCTGCTTAATACAGGTGACCACTAACACAGGTTTGACTGTATATGCACATAGGATAGATAAGAGTGGGTATCAGGAGGGTTTCTCCACAAAACATATGTTGTGGGTACTCATTAGAAGCGCCCTCGGCAAGGCACTTCAAATGAGTACCCACAACATTTCGAGGGTTGAGCGCAAGACTATGGTAACTCAAACATATTTTTGAAACCCTTGTTTAGGGGCAACTTGGACCCCTTTGTAAACAATGCAAATTTAGGTGCCATTGCTCATACGAGCAATGGCACCTAAATTTTCATTGTTTACAGAAAGAAATGTTGTAATCTTCATAACACCTTCATGGTGAGGAGATTAGGTTTGGGGAAAAACAACCATCTGACTTACGCCAGTCTTGCGCTCAACCCTCAATATGTTTTCATGGAGAAATAAGAAAAACATCAATACTTTTGGATTGAAAAAAAGCACCATATCAAGAGCTATGTATGTGTTTCTGCCATGTAGAAATTATACAGGGAATTGTGTAGACTGCAACTCAACCTTTTCAGTCAAAAAGTCAAGTAAAAACATCAGTCACAAGTGATACTCAATTCTTTGTGCCCCTACCCGATCTTCCTTCCTATCTGCCCCTTCACCCTCCTCAACCACCATCTAACCCCTGCACTTACCCGTACTGTATCAAAGTGCTCATACACAAAAAATTCAACATACAATGCAACTTAAGATCTGATGTTTGTAATCTTGTGCAATAGATATATAGATAGATGTCTTGGACCTGTCCAAGACCAAAAATGTCCACTCTTTAAAGAATTCAAATGGAGCATCACGTCCTAGCTTCTGAAGGAAGCAGGAGACTTGTTAGCCCATTGTAGTCTGGAAACCCCTAAAAGGGTAATTGGCAAACAGTGCAGACCCAGATCAGATCTGATCAGGATCTCCACTGTTTGCAAATAGTTCAACCATTTTTCTCTATGAATACCTAAATCACATAGCCTGACATACCTAAAATCAAAATTAGAATCTTCCAATATAGAGTGTAGGGGAGTTCATTCAGTCTACAATGGGTTAAGAAGGAGAAGTATTAATAATAATTCTGGGCTTATTGTATTCTTATTTCTCCAGTGTTGGTTACGTATTAGACGGTCTTCGTGAGGAATTTTCTAATGGGAACTCACAATATATATTTTTATGTAGAAATGGAGAAAATTATCTCAGAATTATCATCAAATAACACAACATATCTTTTTTTGTGTGTTTGTGGAAAAATAAGAAAAATATTAATCTGAATACTCCTCTTATAAGGAACTGTGTAATTAAGGGCTAAAAAATCTACAGGACACGGCAACTCACCCTTGTCAATCCTTTCTCAGGTAATCTGTGTACATATGGAAGTTTCCCCACTCCTTTATTAAATCCATCCTCTATTCCTTTAGCATTCTTGTCAACTTCTTTGGCTATTTTCCCCTTTATGATTGGAAGACTTTTAACAAACTTGAAAAAGTTTTTTGTTATCCGGTACTTTAGACCTACAAGCAGAAAATTATCAAATACACTTCAACCTCTTTATAACAAAGTTCGTTATAACATGGTTTTAGATGTAACACGGTTCAAAGATGGATCCCAAAAATGCATAGATTATATTGAAAAATGACCATAAATGGTCATTTTTCAATATAATCTATACAATTTTTGTTTGGATATGACACAGTTGTTTAACTAACACGGTTTATGCTATGGACCCCAACAACAGTGTTATAAAGAGGTTGTGGTGTGCCGATTTATGATCATGGTACATTGTACATGTATCATTTTCACTGTTAAATCATTCTTCACCCAGCATGCTACATGTTAACTTCATCATGAATTCATGATAGTCATTTTCGGAGGAAAAAAAAAGAAAAAAAAAACAAAAAAACAAGAGGACCATGATGGTCCTATATAGCTCACCTGAGCAAACAGATTTGCATACTTACTGTTGAAGTTTCAGCCAAGTTCACTGCTCTAAGATTTTTGTATAAAATTTATAGTCCTGCTCCCCCAACACCACCCCCACCTCAGCGGCCATGTTTTTTTTAACGCATCATGATGCCTTGAACTGAATCTTGAAAGAGGGTCACCAAAGGAACATTTCTGCCAAGTTATATTGAAATTGGTCCAGAGGTTTCTGACAAAAAGATTTTTAAAGTGTTTTATATAGCTATAGAGCCTTACCCCCTAACGGCCATGTTTTTTGACAAATCATGACAGCTTGAACAAACTTGGTAGAGGGTCACCAAAGGAACATTCCTGCCAAGTTATATTGAAATCTGTTCAGTGGTTTCTGACAAGAAGATTTTAAAAGTTTTCTATTTAGATATATAGGGAAAATAAGCCCCACCCCCTAGCAGCCATGTTTTTTTAAGAATTATGATTGCCTGAAGAATCTTAGTAGAGGGTCACCAAAGCAACACTCCAGCCAAGCAATATTGAAATGGGTCAGGGGGTATTTGACAAGATGAATTTTAAAGTTTTCTGTTCAGATATATATGGAAAATAAGCCCCACCCCCTGGGGACCATGTTTTTTGAAGTATCATGACAGCTTGAACAATCTTGGTAGAAGGTCACCAAAGCAACATTCCTACCAAGTTACATTGAACTGAGTCCAACTGTTTCTTAGGAGAAGATTTTTAAATTTTTCTATATAGATATAGAGAAAATAAGCCCCACCCCTAGCACCCATGTTTTTTGACGAATCATGACGGCTTGAACAATCTTAGCAGAGGGTCACCAAAGAAACATTCTTGCCAAGTTATATTGAAATCGATCCATTGGTTTCTGACAAGAAGATTTTTTAAGTTTTCTATATAGATATATACGGAAAATATGCCCCACCCCCTGGCAGCCATGTTTATGATGAATCATGATTACTTGAATAATCTTGGTAGAGGGTCACCAAAGAAACATTTCTGCCAAGTTATAATGAAATTGGTCCAGTGGATTCTGACAAGAAAATTTTTTAAGTTTTCTATATAGATATATAGGGAAAATAAGCCCCGCCCCCTGGCGGCCATGTTTTTTGACGAATCATGACTGCTTGAACAATCTTGATAGAGGTTTACATAAGAAACATTCCTGTAATGTTATTTTGAAATAGGTACGGTGGTTTCTGACAAGAAGATCATTAAAGATTTCTTTATAGACACATGTATATAGGGAAAATAAGACCCAGCCCCCTAGCGGCCATTTTTTTTTTGTAAAACCATGCAGCTTGAACAACCTTGGTAAAGGGTCACCAAGGGAACATTTCTGCCAAGTCATATTTAAATCGGTCCAGTGGTTTCTTACGAGAAGATTTTTTCAAGTTTTCTATATAGATATATAGGGAAAATAAGCCCCGCCCCGTAGCGGCCATGTTTCTTGACAAATCATGACGGCTTGAACAATCTTGGTAGAGGGTCACCAAGGAAACATTTCTGCTGTTATATTGAAATCGGTCCTTTGGTTTCTGACAAGAAGATTTTTAAAGTTTTCTATATAGATATATAAGGAAAATAAGCCCCGCACCCCCTAGCGGCCATGTTTTTTGACGAATCCAAATGGCTTGAACAATCTTGGTAGAGGATCACCAAAGGAACATTTCTGCGAAATTACAATGTATACTGAAATCAGTCTAGTGGTTTCTAACAAGAAGAGTTTTAAAGTTTTCTATATAGATATATAGGGTAAATAAGCCCTGACCCCTAGCGGCCATGTTTTATGATGAATTCATATAGCTTGAACAATCTTGGTAGAGGATCACCAAAGGAACATTTCTGCAAAATTATATTGAAATCGGTCCAGTGGTTTCTGACAAGAAGATTTTTAAAGTTTTCTATATAGATATATAGGGAAAATAAGCCCCGCCCCCTAGCAGCCATGTTTTTTGACGAATCCATATGGCTTGAATAATCTTGGTAGAGGATCACCAAAGGAACAATTCTGCAAAATTATATTGAAATTGGTCCAGTGGTTTCTGACAAGAAGATTTTTTTAAGTTTTCTATACAGATATATAGGGAAAATAAGCCCCGCCCTCTGGTGGCCATGTTTTTTGACTAATCCATATGGCTTGAACAATCTTGGTAAAGGATCACCAAAGGAACATTTCTGCAAAATTATATTGAAAATTTAAAATTTGAAATCGGTCCACTGGTTTCTGATAAGAAGATTTTTAAAGTTTTCTATATAGATATATAGGGAAAATAAGCCCTGTCCCCTGGTGGCCATGTTTTTGGATGAATCCAAATGGCTTGAACAATCTTGGTAGAGGATCACCAAAGGAACATTTCAGCAAAATTATATTGAAATCGGTCCACTGGTTTCTGACAAGAAGATTTTTAAAGTTTTCTATATAGATATATAGGAAAAATTAGCCCCGCCCCTTAGCGGCCATGTTTTTTGACGAATCCAAATGGCTTGAACAATCTTGGTAGAGGATCACCAAAGGAACATTTCTGCGAAATTATATTGAAATCAGTCAAGTGGTTTCTGACAAGAAGATTTTTAAAGTTTTCTATATAGATATATAGGGAAAATAAGCCC
Source organism: Anodontia alba (assembly GCA_964016985.1). Classification (NCBI taxonomy): domain Eukaryota; kingdom Metazoa; phylum Mollusca; class Bivalvia; order Lucinida; family Lucinidae; genus Anodontia; species Anodontia alba. The sequence continues at coordinate 133,290,326 of OZ024822.1, forward strand.
CACCTCCTAGCGGCCATGTTTTTTGACGAATCCATATAGCTTGAACAATCTTGGTAGAGGATCACCGAAGCAGCATTTCTGCAAAATTATATTGAAATCTGTCCACTGGTTTCTGACAAGAAGATTTTTAAAGTTTTCTATATAGATATATAGGGAAAATAAGCCCCGCCCCCTAGCAGCCATGTTTTGTGACGAATCCATATGGCTTGAACAATCTTGGTAGAGGATTACCAAAGGAACATTTCTGCGAAATTATATTGAAATCAATCTAGTTTTCTGACAAGAAGATTTTTAAAGTTTTCTATATAGATAAATAGGGAAAATAAGTCCTGCCCCCTGGTGGCCATGTTTTTAGACGAATCCAAATGGCTTGAAAAATCTTGGTAGAGAATCACCAAAGGACCATTTCTGCAAAATTATATTGAAATCGGTCCAGTGGTTTCGGACAAGAAGATTTTTTAAGTTTTCTATATAGATATATAGGGAAAATAAGCCCTGCCACCTGGCGGCCATGTTTTTTGACGAATCCAAATGGCTTGAACAATCTTGGTAGAGGATCACCAAAGGAACATTTCTGCAAAATTATATGGAAATCGGTCCACTGGTTTCTGATAAGAAGATTTTTAAAGTTTTCTATATGGATATATAGGGAAAATAAGCCTCGCCCTCTGACGGCCATGTTTTTTGACGAATCCAAATGGCTTGAACAATCTTGGTAGAGGATCACCAAAGGAACATTTTTGCAAAATTATACTGAAATCGGTCCAGTGGTTTCGGACAAGATTTTTTTAATTTTTAGTTAAAAAATCTATTTTTAGCTCCTGTGACCTAGATATGCAATGGACCGGAACCATTTGAACAACTTTGAAAGAGGACCAACCAAGGATCATTCCTGTGAAGTTTGGTAAAATTCCAACCAGTGGTTCAGGAGGAGATGTTGTTTAAAGATTGTGGACGGACGGACGGGCGGACGCCGACGACAGACGGTGAGTGATCACAATAGCTCACCTTGAGCCTTTGGCTCAGATGAGCTAAAAAACAACGAATTCACGTACCTACCTAAGCTGACATTGGGTAGGATCACACACATTTACGAGGAACATAATTTGTGCTTGGCCTTATTTAATAGTTTCTTACACAACACTACTCACCTGAACAGTTAAACAATGATGATGATTCACTGAATTATGCACCTATCAGTTGGCTGACCCAGGGGAATTAGACATTTTCAAAAAGTTCCTGTCTCATTCCCCTATCAGGAAGTTGGGAATGTTGTCTAATATCCCCTGCCATGGCTGTGACCAATAGTCTAAATTCCCCAGTACTGGGTACAAATAATTTTCTAGAGTCATTTCGCCTGCCCTGTGTCGTTTTGCCTGCGAGTCGTTTCTTCCCATTCTAGTGGGTTGTTTCATCCACAGTTCTATTTGGTCCCCAGGGGTTCAGGTAGGATAGTTTATACTAAAATTTGGATGGCCGATGTGGTTAAATGTAATCTCGAATTTCCCGCACTTGGAAAAGCATCGGTTGTCTTATTCCCGTGTATGGGGATATTTTTCGTGTCAAATTCCCTAGGTAAGCATGTCCCCTCCACTCCCCCCTCCACCCCCCCCCCCCCCCCCCACGACCCTACCTCTCTAGGGAAAAAATTATAAGTGAATTACATCCCTTTCAACAATGTTTAGGTCATATCTAGAGGGGTGATAATGAAAGGCTCTGTGCAATAACGTACCACAGTCGTGAGCTGCACTCTGCCACCAGCAGGATTCAAACCCGGAACCATGTGCTACATTTGTGTAACAGTGACAGATATGCAAAAAAGCATACTTACTTCTCTCTTCATCAAAGATGAAATTATACAGGGACACAAGCAGCAACGTAACTCCCACTGTGTAGAGGATGATCTGCCATGCTTCAAGTTGAGCACATACTGTATTCACATAGATCCTTGCATCGTGAAGGTATGGCACAACAGTGTCAACGGTCTCCTGCAAATTATTGTATAGTCAAGTTAGAAGGCATCATATTTTCCCTATATACCAGGGCCCAGTTGCTCAAAGCATCGTTAGCTTAACAAGCTCATTAATGGTCAAAATGTTAACTTTTCTATTAAGTATAATATCAAATTCTCAGGTATTTTAGCTAAAAAAAGAAGCTACTCACATTTTTTTTCAGCAAAAGTATTTGCATATAATAATTATGCCATATCTATAAATGATCAAAGTTTTAATGATATGTTAACTAAGGACCATTAGTTTTTAACAGCTGAGCCAAGGACGTTTTAACTCCTTACCATATTTGTCCTAAATTAGAACAAATCCATTTACTACCTGTCGATGTATCTAAAATCTGATGGATGAGTGCTTTATTTTCCAATCTTGTTGAAAAAATGTTTAACAAATAAATTTTAAACAGAATGACCCTTGAGAGCAATGACCACACTCACAAAACCGAAGAAAGCTAGTGACAAGTTTTCTGGGCCCGACCAGCTACGGTAAATGTCCTAAAAGTTTGAACACCAAAGTGTCTGATTTTTTTTTCTTGGGGTTTTATGGCCCTTTCAAGAATATTTTATTTATATCGAGCTGATTGTTCATCAAAGGTGGGCGAAAACCTGAGAACACGGGCAAAAACCACCTGACCATCAGAACTTGACTTTCCATGTGACCTGAGCGAGGCTCGAACCACAGCGGTGAGAAACCTAATGGGTTAAGAGTCAACTCTCCAATCCACTAGGCTACGGCGGCCCGCATCCAAAGTGTCTGACAAAAATGGCATAGGAAAACAGTGCAGACCCAGATCAGAAGGAGCAGTCTGATCTGGGTCTATATTGTTTGCCATTCCACTAAGCATTTTAAGAAACAACCTCATAAAAAGCAAAATTTAGGCAAAAAAAAGTACGAACTAAAGTGTTCGAAATTTTAGGACATTTACTGTAGTTTTGGCTAATTTAGGCTTCATGAGTGATTCTCATGAATATGAATTTTCAAAGATCCCATAATTGGCTCAATGATCACAAAAAAAAAAAAAACAGAAAATAACAAGACTGGTAAAAGATAAACTTCTTGATTTAACCGTTGTCCTGCTGAACCCGGATATATCCTGTTTTGCAAACAGTGTAGATCCAGATCAGTTGGCTTCTGAAGAAGCCAACTGATCTGGATCTGCACTGTTTGCCAAGAAGTATGTAAATTTATAACACAGATCTGGATCAAGTAATCTGATTGGCTGAAAATTAGAAGTGGGCATGGCATCTTAATTTATTCAGCAGGAGAAGGGTTAAATGAAAGATGATTCAATCTCCACTAAAGTTATGTGGCCCAGCTGGGTTTCAAACTTGCCACCCCTGGATAAGCAATCAGATGCGCTACCAACTGCACTACTGACCCTGCCACAGGGATAAAATTGGAAGGGGTCCAGGGCAAAACCACCTTTCAATTTTCAAAATGGCCCTTTCCTTTTGAAAATTTGGACCCCTTTCTAATCTAAGGGTATAGTGAGTTACCATTCCAGATCAATTTTTCCAGTAAGATTTGAAAAAATGGCCCCTCTTGTCAGTAAGCCAATAATATCCCTGCTGTCGTGATATTCCGGAAACAAAAATTTCCATAATATCATATCATAATCGTATTTTCTATTAATGTGCAGGTACAGGGGCAACATCCACATCAGTGGGCCCCCTTCCAGATAGCTGGCTTGCTGCACGCATGGCAGATCTCATACCAGATCTCCAGGTATGTCTAACATGAGGGTTGACAACCAAGAGCTTCCACTCTCTGCAATCCCTCTCTGTCAGCTGCTTCCATGTCATCTTGGGCCTCCCAGGCCCACACTTTCCATCAACCTGTATGTCAAAGGCTGTCTTGACTGCACCATTGGAGCGTTCCACATGCCCATACCATTGGAGTCTTCTCTCCTTCAGAATGAGGTCCAGATCCTCAATGCCAAGCCGCACAAGTAGCTCATTGGACCTGGTGGTGACAATGTCTTGCGGCCTGACATTGCAGAGCTGTCTGATCATTGCCCTGTCATTTCGCTGCAGAATGCTTGAGGTTTGGCTTTGTCACTGGCCAAGTCTTGCTGGCAGGGAGCATTGCGCTCCGCACACAAGAGCTGTACACATGGTCACATGTTTTGAAAGAGCGGTGGTGTGAAGAGAGAACTGGTAGCAGATCCTTCTTCCAGGCGGTTTTCACACCTGTTGTGGTTGAAAGTTCACAGCCACCTGCTGCTGAGAGCATGTCTCCTAGGTAGCAAAAGGAAGCTACCACCTCAAGCTTGTCAAGTCCGACCTGGACTTCCTTCTGTGGTCTGCCATCCAAGGGGCATGCAGTTTCCCGGCACCTTGTACATCTGTAGTCAGGGTCTTTTGTCAAGGGCTGGGGCCCACTGCATTTCTTGTGCACCCAGTGCTTGCAGCCATTGCAGAAGATGCTGTTGCTGCCCACTCAAGTGCGACAGACGGTGCATGGAAACTCGCCTGAACTCTCTCTGTCAGCTTGAGACCACGCTAGTTGCCCCTTTCCAATGCTGCCCCTTTCCAATGCATCCCCCTTTCCCTTGAAGAGGCAGACAATGAAACTCTGTTCCCAGTCAGAGGGTACCTTGCCATCACGAATGATTGCAGCTGCAAGCAGGGCTTCCGTTAAGCGGACGTACGACGTATATTACGCCCTGAGATTGCCACCGGACGTCCAAATTGAACTTCAAAGACGTACCGCGGACTTCCGAAATTTCTTTTGTCCGTCCGAAATCGATACCCGAGACGTCCGAAAATTGTCAAAAGGCCCGCCCACTTTTAACCAGTTGTATGATGTTTGCCCCGCCTACTTACCGGAAATTCGCTACCTGTGTTGACTGAGCATTAAGGACGTCCCACTTTCCGCTTGCAGGAGTTTTACTGACAGCCGTGTCAAGCGTAGCGGCACCCTTTGATGGCTGCGTGATCACTGTGTGTATTTGTCACGCGTGCTGAGTTGATTAATTGATCTTTTTATAATTAAATTTTCTACTGCGACCCCGAAAATATTCGTTGAAATTATATGAAGTCATTATTATTTTTTAATATTCATGTCTTAAATTATTATTTTGCTAAGAACGTGTGTCGTCTGCAACACTTCCGGGAATCGCCGAGTGAAATTCTATAAATAAATAAATAAATAACAATTATGCGCAGAACGCAAATTGAAATCTATTCGAATTTAGCTGCTTGTCATGACAACAAAAGCAATTTTTCAAATGAAAAGAAAACATATTTTTCGTCAAAATTTTCGGAAAACCCGTTTCTAAAAGCGTAGCCTTGTTCAGGTTGCGCTGTTTACCAGCGCGGAAAAGACGCAAAGTAAGTCTAAATATAGGCGATCTGCGATGGTTTTGCTTGCTTTTCTCCGCGAACGAACGTTTTGCTGTTGGTATTTCATCGAGAGCTGTCTTTAATTTGTTTGTTGTTGCACGAATCGGTGCCGTTTTCCCGCAATTTTTGTGAAGTATGCAACTCGTTCGCTCGTGTTGATCAGCTTCAATCCGAACAAATATTTCATTAAATACATTTCTGCAAAATAATTTCAGCATAGTTTATTTTTAAGAAAACATGTTTTGGGTGTTTTCTCTCATGTATTTTCTTTTCTTTTTTCTTTCTCTGGGCTTTGAAACGAATGCGAAGTTGTACCAATGTTGATACTTTCTCTAAGGTCCAACATACAAGTACAGGCTTTCCAAAAAGATGCGATCGGATTTTAATAAGCGATAAGGACATTTTTAAAACACATCTAAGAGAAGCGTATATCATGATGATTCTGTGTGACACTGAAATAAGAACCTATGTTCTACTAAAGAAAGGGCAGACCACCGCAGCACGGAAAAAAGTGGGACTTCCTAGATTTTCCTGTGGGACTTCCAAATTTGAGGGGTAGGAAGTCTGGGACTTCCTGTGTCTGGAAGTTAATGGAAGCCCTGTGCAAGGTCACGAATCATGGAGGCACCCATGTCATCTGCTGCTCGTATCATCTCCACCACTATGCCTGATGGGCCTGGTGCTTTGCCAGCCTTCATCTGTGAGATAGCCTTCTTAACCATATCAATGGTGATTGGGATGGGTGGGCCTTGGCTGAGAAGCCTTTGGTAGTGCTCTAGCCAGGCCTTCTGCTTTGAGCCTTCACTCATTTACATCTCTCCTGCATCATTCTTCACAGGTTTGTCACCAACAACATCAGTGTTCTCTTTTCTAAACTGGTTAGCAAGGCGGTAGACTTCTGAAGACTTGGAGTCAATGTTCTTGTAGACCTTCTTGTTGGCTTCTTGACGAGCATGGTGCACTGCATGTCTGGCATTTCGTTTGGCTGTATCGTATGATTGCCTAGTGCCTTTAGCAGCCTTCCAGGCCTTGAAAGCTTTCTGCTTGGCAGCAATGACCTTTTCCACGTGTTCATTCCACCACCAGGTTTCACGACCCCAACGATGCGGCCCAGATGTGCCACACACCTCCTCAGTTGTCTTGAGCAGTCCAGTCTTGATGTTGTTCCAGATATCCTCAGTGGCCCCATCAGCTACACCTGCAGATGTGCTCACATGCAAGTTGAAGACCGCCTGGAAATGATTGCTTGTCTGAGGATCTTTAAGCTTCCAAACTTTGAGGCGAGGGGTGAACTTGCACTTGGATTTTGGTGGCACATCAATCCTCATGTTGCATACAAGAAGCTGATGAGTTTCTCTATGCACTCTTCTGCCACAAACACATGATGTTGCAGAGCTACTTCCTCACCTGGGATCACTTTTACATCTGTGACAAGTTTGCGTGTGGTCCTATGGAAAAGGATGAAGTCTATCTGCATGGCTATGTTTCCCGACTTGTACGTGATGAGATGTTTCTTGAAACATGTGTTCCCAAGAAGCAGGTCAAATGCTAGAGCTGATCTAGGATTCTCTCACCCTCAACATCTGGTTCTGGCCTGCCATACCCCATCCCACCATGCACTTCCCCTGTATCCAGTGCCTGCACGGCCTACATGGCCATTCCAATCTCCACATGGGATCAGAAATTCTGATGCTGGGATCCTGGCAGTCACAGCACGCAGCTGATCAAAGAACAGGTCCTTAACCTCATCACTAAGACCACTCTGTGGGGCATACACAGACAGAAAGGTAACCACATGCTGGCCGACTATGAGTTTCACTAAAATAATTCTGTCAAAAACTTTCTCTATGCACTCTTCTGCCACAAACACTCCTACACCAGCAGTGCCTTTGTCGTTTTCTGACCAGTAGAGCTTGTACCTGGTGTCCTTGTCCTTGATTGTGCAGCAGTTGCCACCACAGTATCTGGTCTCCTGAATGCAGCAGACATCCACTTTCCTGCGGGATAGTGTTTCCACTACCTCACAAACTCTTCCTCTCAGAGTGTTCCCACCCGGAATTTCCTCAGGTGCTTGCTTGATTCACCACAATGGCCCAACACTGCCTGCCACACCTGACAGGAGGCCAAGCCGAAGACGTTACCAACAGAACTTTGATGTCTGTTGGCACCGCCTAACTTTGAATCTATTCTTGTGCTTGCCATGAAAGATTTTGGAACAACTGTTTTTACGGGATTGCCTGTCCTAGCTGACATCCCAACTCAGTTCTTTTATGGCATCTGAGCATGCACGCCGTTCCCATACTCGGACAGTGTGCTTTGCTGTTGTCCTTAAATAAAGAAAGGATCGTCCGTCAAACCACAATAGCTAGAACACCAAGCCATCGGTCCGTAGATGACTGCTGCCTAGCTCTGCCACCCAGGTTGTGACAGCCTTGTAATCCTGAAGGCGGGGAGGCAACTGTGATAGAGGGCAGCCTCACATTCCCACACTCATGTTGAGTGTCACAGCTGGATGCAGTTTTACGGCATACCCATAAACAAATATTTATGTAAATCTTTGGCATTCAGTCAAACTTCGACAGTGCTTGTATCTGGGACATCACGGCAGTGCTAAGCTCAGCAGGCGGTGCTCAACTCAAGCTCCAAGATGAGATCTATCCATGCTCACAAGTTTCAGCGGTACTCTACATCAAAAGATTGCTTCAAATTCAGCTCAGGGTGGCCATCCTCAGTCAGAAACAAAAGTCCCTGACTTTTCATTGACCAAATTCTATTTCTTCCAGACCAAAGCCTTGAAAATTTAACTTTTCCTCATCTTGCAGTAGATAAAAGGTTAATTCTACTTTCAGCACATAAAAACTATACTGCCTGAAATATTCAGTTCAAAAATAAATTGTTTTAAAGTTTTTTGGGCATACATTTTCTAAAATGAACATTAATTTGTAATAATGTCAAATGAGCGAAGGATAAATTACCAGCCACAGCCAAACAGTTTTGGTCGAAAATTACATGTAGGAAATTCCCTGACTTTCTTGGTGTTTTAAAATTTCCCTGACCAGTTTGCAAAATTCCCTGACCTTCAAGAAAAATAAAATTTCCCTGACTCTTCCCTGACCATGGCCACCCTTCAGCTTATTCCTACAGACAATACCAGTATTTGGAACAGACTACTGGTGACTGCAGCCAACTCCATCCTTGGCATCCTTCAAGAGCAAGCTGTCTGACCTATTTTTCTAATGGGGATTTTCATCCCAGCCATGAACATACGTCCAAATGACAAAGTGTGGAGCTATGTCATTGGGTTTTGTGCCCAGGTATCCCAGGGGAAGACAGACTAGTCTCACTCTGATGGATGAAAGTGGCAAGACTAGCTAATTTCTTCTATCTATACTATTTTTCTTGTTTACTCCTTCTAGCATACCACATAAGAATTGTCAAGTGTGAAAGCTTAGTGAAACAATATAGATGGAGCTAATGCTATTTATAAGGATGAATAGGCAGATACCACAGCTGTCATTGTTTTCTCTCCACGAAGGCACCTTCCTTGGTTTTTATCATTATAAATTAATCATTTATCAATTGACAAAACTTGAAAAATTGTTAAGATATTTAAAAAGTAACTACTTTTGGTAAAAGGGAATAAGCTGTTGTTTTTTTTTTTTGTTTATTATTAGGATTTAATGAATCTAAATATAGTCTTTTAAATATTCCAGCTAAAATATGGTAACCGCAGGCAAAGAAAACCAAGGTTATCACCTCCATTCTTTTGCCTGAAGAGTTCCATGCCAATCGTTCCTATAGGTAGGAATTTTGTCACAGATTTTGAGTTAGAAGAAAGCTTGTTCGTTTTTAGAGAGTTCCGTCAAAAAATTGCAAAAAAAAAAAAAAATCTTGATTGTTTATAAATACATATCATTGTAAAGATGAATGTTTGCAGAACTGAGTGATAAATGAGTTGGCTGGTTGTCTTAAACTGGAAAGCATACCAATGTTCAAAGAAAGCTGAGGTCAGGTTTCATCTTGGCAGAGATATTTATCTTGTGGGTATCTTGTAGATCTATACCGTTCCAGCAAATATCAGTGTTTTCAAAAGCATTTTTAGACGTGACATAAACATACTTTGACTAAATGTATGTTGTTAAATAATATAAAATTGCAAAACTTAGAGGATAAAAAATATTTAAGAAATCAAATTTGGACCATATACACTCTACTGACCCCAAGTGTCTGAGCTACTGAGCTGCATACACTATCAATGCAGGGTTCAAAATTTTTCTTTGGGACTCACTCGTCCTGTAGGGCAAGTGATCTTGGTTTAAACATATTTATTTCCGAAATGTTTACATATACAACACATACAAAAGTACAACAATAGGATTAGAACGAAAGCATAAAAGCTTATTTAGTTCCTTTCCTAAGTGATCTTAAATTGTTACTGGCTCTTAATCAAGTTGTACTCGCCCTTACATTTGGTTCTGTAAAAGATACAAAAGCTAGAAAAAAATATTGTATCACTGTAGTAATTTACAGTGCATTTTATAAAACAATTTCAACTGACTAGTATTCTAATACCAGTAAAGCAAACTTACATGGCAATAAGCCATATTTCAGACTGTTTGTATTTGTTTGTGTTGAGGTTTTACGGCCCAGTCAACCCAATGGGGTCATGTCTAGCGCGGTCAGTTTACCTAACCACACGTTTACTGGGCAGGCTTAGTCCTCTAAGCGGTTAACCAGTATTGTGCACATTCTTTTGCCAGAAACTGACAACTGCCCTTCTTGAATCAGCGGAAGGGAGAGAATGACCGTAGAAAATATTTCATGATCAATCTCCACGAAAGAATGTTGCCGACCTCGGCGGGGGCTGAACCCGCCACCTCCTGGTCTCCAGTCGGACGGCACATCCAACTGAGCCACCGAGGCCTGCACAGACTGTTCGTAATACTTTGGAGTGATTATAAAACATTTGTAATTATGCTAGCTATTTCTTTTTTTCCCTTAAAACATTTCTTCTTACTTCCAAAAAAAAAAAGCCATTTGTCTTGTCGGGCAAGCAGTTCGAATTTTTCGCTTGCTCTTAACGAACATCTACTCATAAAAACGAGTGGACGAGTGCTAATTTCGAGCTCTGCAATGGCCAGACTCTACAAGAAGTGGACAGTACCAAGTACCTGGGAGTGACTCTCCACAACAATGTAAGCTGGAACCAGCACATTGACTACAGCTAAAAAAAGCTAATAACATGCAAACATTTCTTCAGAGGAACCTCCAACAGTGTCCAAGGACCACCAAGGAACTCTGTTACAGGACCCTGGTACAGCCTAGCCTAGATTATGCCAGTGTAATCCGGGATCCTTTTGCTGAAGACAACATTTGGAGACTGGAAATGGTGCAGTGTAGAGCGGCTTGCGTGGTCTTTTCTGACCACAGACTCACAAGCAGCGTGTCGCCCATGTTACAACAACTCCAGTGGCCAACTCTCCACGAATGCAGAGCTCAAGCCAAGATCTTCATGATGTACTGCATCATCTATAATCTTGTGGCCACCCCAGTTAGCTACTTGATGTCCACCATATCAGTGAGACGCCACAATATGAGGCCTAGAAAAATAAATGTTCTGTTTCCGATTTCATCACCAATTTGCCATAGGGTGGTAGGTCGGCAACTTATTTTTTTTTCTCTCTCTATCTTTTTTCCCCTGGGTAGATCGGCAACTTATTTTGTTTTCTCTCTCCTTTTTTCCCCAAGTCATACTACGGTCGGTGAATTGTAAATTTTTTTTAAATGAAATCTTAAAATATTTTTACTTCTTTTACCGAACATTTGACTGTTTTTGAATACCGATGATAAAGGGGCCTTGTGTTACACAGCTTTTATTTTTTGGCTGAGATGTGGCTACACGCTTTAAAATAAACCATGTGTTCGGTTTGGCTTGTAAGGGTGCAGCCATATTGGAAATAAATAAACGAAGGATGAAGACCGACAATATCTGAAAATTGGTACCCCGGACAAATTATGTAACAAACATATATAAAAAAGGGATTGTCTATGGTTGGTCGCGGATTTTTTTTTTCTTCGTGTGCCAAAAAAATTACAGTCAGCACAGTTTTTTGAGTCTGTCGGGAAATCGGAAACTAAATATTTTTTTTTTTTAGGCCTGAGGTTTTTGGAGCCATTTGTGAGAACACTGGTCTAGCAGAGATCCTTCTTCCCAGACCCATCAGGACATGGAACAGCCTTCCCCAACCAATGGTCAGCTGCCCGACTGACAGCTTCAAAGGGAAGATGCAGAGCATCAGACTACATTACAGTGATTACACTCATACCGGATGATTTTAACTGCACTGTAGATAGATGTTTTTAGCCATCGGCTTCAAATTAAATGTTTCTGCACCAATTATGCGCCAGTACAAGAATACGCCTCTGATGTGTGTACTGTAATGGAAAAGAAGTATTGTGCACTGTGGAAATAAGCAGCCGTGCTTATTCCTTGGCCAGCCCAATCGGAAATATCAGCTAACTAACTAATGGAATTATTGAGAGTTGGTTTAGTGGGAGAAATTTCTTCTTTTTCCACAAAGAAACCTGCTGAAGTCAAAATAAAGGCTGTTTTTGTTGTTGCTGTTCGTGATAATTGTTGAACTCTATTCCTTTGTCACTTCCTCCCTGTTTTTATTCGACTTTGGACACGATTTCATCTTACGCTGTTGGGATCGGTTAAATGTATTTATTTTTGATGTAAAGAGAATTGAAGACACTTCCAGTTTAGTATAGACTACAAAATATATTTTGAAAATTACGCATTTATTTGTTTGTGAATTTATGTAATATACCTTGACAACTCTCGTGACTACTTCCATTTTGCAAAGGTCCTTGTTTGGTTTCCAGCACACAAAACGTAAACAGATGAACTGGTTCTCGCTCAAGTGACTTTACCAACGAAATGTAACAATGACAGACTAAATGTCAGGTAATAACCCGAACTGCACAAGTCAATGCTCATATATTTTTTTTTTTTTTTTTTAATCTACCGCGGTCGTTTGGCAATGGTAGCAAAACAAATTACTGACAATTGTCAAGTGGAAATGCCCTTCAAGAATCCACTGTCAGCTCGCCAAACCTTGGCATATTCAAGGCCAAAATTGGCGAGTTGCAGCAATGTCAAGCTCTAAGACCCACTGCTAAGATCCCAAGTAACCTATATGCCCGGTATGTTTTTAACCTGATGAATTAGGGATATCCTTAACTGTATATATTTTATCCCTTTATAAAGTTTAGTAACATGAAAATAATTTTACTTTAATAAATAAATAAATAACCCAGCAAACATGTATATACGGGACCCATATGGGCAGAATCTGGGCATTTATCCCATTCGGGTCCTGCATGGGCCCCATATAGGCTTTTTTGCCCATATAAGACCTATATAGGTCCCATATTGGTAAACTTTGACCAGCAAACACGTATATATGGGAACCATATGGGCAGATTCGGGGCATTTATCCCATTTGGGCCCTACTTGGGCCCCATATAGGCTTTTTTGCCCATATAAGACCCTTATAGGTCCCATATTGGTAAAATTTGATAACTATAAAATTATATGGGACCCCCGAGATAAAATTGAAATAATCCTGGAAAAGTGATATTTTCTAGATACATAATTGGGGCCCAAATGGCTCCCATGTGATACAGATATTTTACCTCTATGGTTCCAATGTTGACCTCCCATTACTGTATGGGACCCATATGGGTTCAATATGGGTATTAAGGGGAACAACTCTACCACTATTTAAACATAATATCAAAAAATAGTAAATTTCCTGATATAAATGCAAATAATAATGATAATAATAAAATAAAAATAATAGTTTGTTCATTACAAAATGAAAGTATCTATTAAATTATCTTAACTATTTTCCCGACATGGACGTCGATTCATGGTCATATTTTTATTTTAACTCGCATGTCCCTATTATTTTTAAAATTGAGAGATATATATAAATACGCATGATGCCGACATTTCCAACTATTAAAAAGACAATTTAAGGCAATAACTTGCACACGTACATAGGTCTCTATCGGTTGGGACCTTACCAGTCCATCAAATGGGCTGGGACTGGGGACTTATAATCATTTGTGTAAAAATGTGTAAAAAATGTTTTTCTGGAAGATAAATGTGGGTTGATTTTTCCCATACTGGACCCATATAGTTCCCACATGGCTTTGCCCATGTGGGTCCAACATGGAACCCTGTTGCAAATCCCTCATGAGTCCCTTATGGGTTGCCCATGTAGGACCCATATAAATACCCATTTAGGGCCAATGTGGGTCCTATATTTTTTGCTTGCTGGGAAATAAATAAATAAATAAATAAATAAAGAAAGAAAGAAAGAAAGAAAGAAAGAAAGAAAGAAAAGAAAGAAAGAAAGAAATACAGATGAAGTAAAAACAAACGAATTTAAAAACTAGCATATGAAAATTCAATCCTGATAAAGAGGACCTGATGACCATCACAAACTATGCATCTGCACAGCCCGGGTCAAGCAGGCAGATTCTCTGACGCCCTTTTTCTGGTTGCAGTATCTCAGTAGCTATGATTCAGAAAGCGGGCAACGATTGGATTTTGTGATCTTCGGGTCTTCGTTGCTCATATATTATATATATGTATGACCCATTTTTTTTGTTTCTGTGTCAGGGGTCATGAAAAGTCTTCTGTGCGCAATGACAAACTACATGCACATTAGCTTGAAGCTCATATTGGCATTTATATAATAACATACAAGCTCCTGTGAGCCAAATGTAGTTTAGATATTCGTTTTTTATGTGGCAATATTTCTAAGATACCGCGTGAGTGTCAGAGAAGAGAACACAGAGTATATATAAAGTTTAGCCATTTTTCTCTAGGAATTTCTAAATCTCATAGCCGGACGTACCTAAAATTGAAATTGGACTCTTCCGTGAGGGCAGTCTTTTCAGTCTACAATGGGTTAACGTACATCCCAACGGGTACATGACGTTTATACAAAGTCGCATTAACGTCGATGCAACGTCATGTTGCATCGACGTTAATGCGACATTGTTTAAGCGTCATGTGCCCGCCGAATGCATCTTCAACAGCTTAATAAAGAGGAGTAATTTCTATGAAGATCGGGGAGGGGTGGGGGTTAGTTTTCACCTTTTACTGTGCTGAATTTTCAGCACTCCGCCGGCACATCCTACCAAAAAATTGTACACTCTCACACCCGAGCATGGGGTAGTGTTTTTTGAGAAAGCAACACTATTTTGGCTTCGGTGTTGGCGAAGTAACCAAGGAATATCCCAGCTAACATTCTGTTGAAATCTATCTCGGACAGTTATCAGCCCGACAGAATTCATGTCGGGCCCACAACGGTCCGATATAGATTTCTAGATTTCAGCAGAATGCTAGGTGGGGTCGAATGTTTTGCTGATAAAAGGAAATTATACATTCAAGGTGAATAGTAAGGGTCTGGCTGTCTCGGTGAATGATGTATTGAAAGGAAACAGTGATACAAAACTTTAACTATAGTTGGGTCAAGTGACCGGGTCAAGCGCCGATCTATATATAATTATACATAAAGTATTAATCTTAATAATAAAAGACGCAACGTTACAGTTGCCAATTTCATAATTGAGGCGCGTCATGCGAAAAGGTGTCTTCGAAACATATGCGGACGGAGAAGGCCCAGATCAGCCTGTGCTTCCGCATGGTCTAATGTTTCAATGGAGAGCAAATGCCCGCATGAGACTTCGCGCATGTGCAGTTGGAATCATGTGAATCCGCACATTTTGCGCATGGGCGAAGGCACTTTTTTCGTTTGACGCGGCCATACCCAAATATTCCCTTTTACAGGTTAATGAAAAGAAAAAAAAATCTTAGTAAAAAAAAAAAAAACCCCAAAAAAACAACAACACAAAAACCTTACATCCAAACAGAGAAATATGCGCATTTTACGCAACTTGACGTGGACCGTTTGTGTTCGTATTTAAAACATTTGAACTTCAATTTAATTTAAATAACTAAAAGTGAAAGTCCTGACCAGAAAGTAGGGCTACGTAGACTGGTCTAGGCCGTTTTCTGTTCTCCTGTGTTAGAAAGAATCTTTTCTTACGACCCAGTTCAAATAAAGCAAGCAGGTTAATCCAAGACCAAGGTGTTTCAATAAGAGGATTAAGAACCTTAAGACATACATGTGATATTAAAGTTACCTTAATATGTTATTAAACTATATATGTTGCTGCATAACGTGCGAAAACAGCCATCATGCCACATTTGGCCATAAACGATCACCTGCGCATTTGCACAGTCTGATCAGGGACTTCGTTGCCCGCTAACATAATCATTGGATACTGTAAAATGTATCAACAAACTGAGAAGGTTCTGAGCAGACTGCGCGGATGAGCAGACTGATCCAGCTAGGCCTTGTCTATTCTGGTATAACATAATGGCATTTTTCCTGCGTATGCATTATATATGGAAGCCTTATAAGAACCTTGGTCTAACCAAAAATAAAATTGCCAAAAGCACGTTTTCTCACATATACAGATGTAGTTTACGTCCCTATAAAGTGTCCTACTTTTTACTTCTACTTCTTTTTTTTTAACCCTTGCCACGCCCACTTCTAATTTCCAGCTAATCAGATTACTTGATCCGGGTTTTTGATAGGAATTCACATATTTAATGACAAACAGTGCAGATCCAGATCAGTTGGCTTATGAAGACCCAACTGATCTGGATCTACACTGTTTGCTAAGACAGGGCATGTCGTGTTCAGCAAGAGAAAGGTTAAATATAAAAATATAATTGCAGCAAATATGCAACACCTTAACATTATAATGACGTCGCAACGACATCGAAACGACGTTGAAAAGACGCCGTGTGCAAACAGTGTAGATCCAGATCAGTTGGCTTCTTCAGAAGCCAACTGATCTGGATCGGCACTGTTTGTCATAAGGTATGTGAATTTGTATCAACAACCTGGATCAATTAAACGGCGAGACAGTGCGAACTATAATACAATGAAAATATGTAAATATTTGTTGTAAAGCACTCTTTAAAGACAAGAATCGTCAAACTCATGCTTTTAAAATGTTTTCAGGGTCTATGATGGCGCCGACCTGAACCTTTCATTTGAAAGTTGAGTCTTGATGTTATGTCTTTGCTCGTGTCCTCCGATGTTCATTTGGCTGTTTTCTTTAGCTCTGGCTGCCGGTGTCTGAGTAGACTGGCTCCAGTCTCCAGTTACTAAATATTTTTTTCCTAATTCTGTTTGATAATCCACTAAAATAAAGCCAAAATAATATCATGACCAAAAAAAGCTGGTCACTAGTAACCAGTCTTTATAGTCATGATATTATTATGGTTTTATTTAAGTATCAAACAGGATTATAAGAAAGAAATATTTAGTCACTGGAGACTGGAGCCAGTCTAGTGCCTGAGGTGGTTGGGCTACAGTGATATAATTTGATTTACATGTTTTTCTGTAATATATTTTACTGATCTAATTAGGGAACTAAGCGAACCTGACAACTGTTTTGTATTTTTACATTTGGACCTAGGATTTGGTACAAGTAAAGCGATCAAAAATCTTGTAGGTTTTACAATAGACCATTTTAACCTTAACCAATCTCTGGGCTAATTCAGCAGACGACAAATTGATAACATTTTTCTTATTTTTCCCTGAAAACAGGTTTTGACATTTCAGGCAAATTGTCTCCAGTGGAGACAATTTGCATGAAATGTCAAATCCTGTTTTTTTGGGGGGAAAAATAAGAAAACGTATTTCAGTATGTCTTCTGCTGAAAACTTTAACCAGAGTGCTAAGCGTTAAGGTCCTGGTGTTGTGTGTTTTTGTGGCCGGATCTTGTGGGTGTTGGCTATTTTTTTTCATCCTGTTTGTTTTCTTCTCCTTGTATTTGGTTGGTCTTGTCTGTCACTGTGATCATCTCACTGGGGAAAATGGAACTGGTTGCTTTGATTTTTGTTGGTTTGTGGTTACATAGGCGCTGTCTTGTCTACCATAGTTTGTTTACTTTTCCTCTTGGTGTCATTGGTAGGCTTTCTTCTGTGATTGTAGCTCTTCCTGCAGGACATCTTCTCTACTATTTTAGCAAGCTTTCACCCCTGAGTTTCTGAAGTAGACTCTTCCATCTTAGAGTTTTTTGGATATTCCATTGTTACAAAAAGGGATGTCAGTCATTAATCAAGACCAGAATGTCAAACTGTGTAGATCCAGGTGAGACGGCTCATTATGAGCCGTCTCATCTTCATCTACACTGTTTGCAAAAGAATTTGTCTTGGTCTACAGGGTCGTAAAGGTTAACCATATTCCGCTAAACAATACAGCATTTTACGCCTCTAGCAAGAAACTCTGACCAATAGTAATATTTATACCAGCTACTTTCAATACAAGCCAAGCTCTTGGAGTTTTAACTCACCAATCACTTTCACGTTAAAAAGCCTTTGAACACGCCCAGTCGAAACATTTAAAAGGTTGATGAGCAAACTCCAAGGTCCTGTGTTTAGAAGTATAAATTGCGTGCATAAGAATCTTTGGTTGTTTCACAACTGAATTGCTGAAAAGATGACCGTGAAAAAGTCGGCGTCGAGAAACACACAATAAATATATAACCCAGTTGGCACTCGACATTGAAACGACGGTATTTTAACGTTGTGTGCCTGCTAGGCATTTGCTATTAAGTTTCATCCAGTTGATTATGTTCGATGGTTTCACAGGACAAAAGACTACATTTCAACAAGTTCCGTTCCCTTGTTTGACCCAATCCTGCACACCAAATTTCATTGAAATCCGTCCAGGAATTTAGGATATTTTATTTGAAAAGCGCTTTGAAAAACGACGGACGGATGGATACAGTCGACAGAAAGTGGCCACAGTAGCTGAGTTTGGGTAGGCTAAAAATCAAACTGTTTTCGCCATGGCAGGTTTTATGGTCTAGGATATAACCGATTTGATACCATCTAAAGAAAGTTGGTCATATTTGAATGAGCAAATGTGTTAATAAAACTATATAGATCGTATAAATAAATCAGTAGTACCCATTTTAGACTGAATAAACTTCACCACACTATATATTGGAAGAGTCCAATTTCAATTTTAGGTATGCCTGACTATGTGGTTTAGATACCTCTGGAGAAAGTGGCCAAACTATTTGCAAACAAAGGAGACACTGATCATTCTGCGGCGTCTGATCTGGGTCTGCATTATCATAAATATCAATAATGTTACATATACGAATATTGAAGACTTGGATCAACCGGCACATCCGCACAGTCTGATCAATGGCACTCCTATACAATCTATAGACCTTGAGAAATCCATAGAATAGCAAAGATTCGTTTCAGACTGTTCGAGTGTGCAAGCTGATCGTTGCTATTCCAAAATGACACACTGTTATTTTTATTCTGAACCGTCCCAGTATTTTGAACCATGACAACAAAGTAGTTCAAGGAAACAAGGAGCTGATGTTCGGTTTAAGGGGTGGGGGTTCACTTTCAGGGGAGGCAACTCTTCCAAAAATGTTTGCCTCCTTTCTGAAAAGAGGTCTACACTAAAAGGAAAGAATCTGCTGATTTAATCCTTTTGGAGCAGATCTCTTTTCAGAAGGGACTTGGTGTGAAGGAAAGCGAAATGGAAGTCACAAAAGTTGTCTCCCTTGTAAAAATGTCGGAAAACCTTTCACGTGCATTCAGTCCCCTTAATGTCTAATTATTCATATCCAATATGTAGTTGTTGACAAAAAAATGTTATTTTGAAATTAATTAAATTCGTTTAGCGATGTGTAAATGGTTCCCGCTTGACGTCAGTTGTGGTGTTTTCAATGTTTACCCATTTATGCCTAACGTCCCGTAGAAGGGACATTGGCAAACAGTGTAGACCCAGATCAGACGCCGCAGAACGCGGCGTCTGATCAGGGTCTACGCTGTTGGCATGAAATACAGGAATTTCTATTAAACATAGTAATAGTAAAAACTAGCCAGTCACCCTGCTATTGGAAATAGACCGGTACAAAGAGTTGTAGTAGAAGAGTCCACTGGATGTAAATGGGTTAAGCGCATTGTGAAAAGAAAAAAAAAAAAAAAAAAAAAACTCCCCAAAAACGTATGCAGCAGGGTCTTTGCTGTTCG
This sequence comes from Anodontia alba, assembly GCA_964016985.1. NCBI lineage: Eukaryota > Metazoa > Mollusca > Bivalvia > Lucinida > Lucinidae > Anodontia > Anodontia alba. The sequence goes on from OZ024822.1 coordinate 133,309,843, forward strand.
CGCTGTAATTTCTCAAGAGTTCATGTTTGAACATTTGGACCAAACCTCGACCAGGATGCAAAGATTTGCATGCTGATCTTTAACTTGGCTGTTTTCGTTTGTTTCTTTGTTTGTTAGTTTCACAGTAAGCTTGAATACAAGTAATATAAATATGGGAATGTCCAAGAAAGGCCACAGTCATGGAACACAGCCCTCCCAAGGCATCAGATAAGGGATAAATTACATGAAATTTGTCCATTTAGAAAAAAATCGTATCAGTATCCACCTTTTATTTCTTGGCCTCCTCTTCAATTTCAGTTCAAATCAATATTTATACAGGGTTTAATGAACTCCATAGATCAAAAGTACTTAAGTATGCATTAGACAGTTTAGGCGTCTCATGCGAAAATATTTCGTCGGGGCATGTGCGGACAGCGAAAGCCCAGATCAGCCTGCGCGGATGTGCAGGCTGATCAGGGCCTTTGCTGCCCGCTTATACGTTCACTGGATACTGTGTAATATCTCATTATCTCGAACACTGATAACACACTACTGCTTAAGTAAAACTCAATATATGATCATCTTGTGTTGGTTTGTTATATGTTACGCACATATCGACTCTTTATTTCAAACTGGCGTAATCTCAAACCAGAAAAAAATCTGATCCTTTCGAGTTTGAGATAACGAGAGCCAACTGTCACGGGTCACCGGACATATATCTATAACTGAATAATTAAGACAAAGAGCTTGGTTTAGACAGGTCGGTTTCACAGGCCAGTCTGAGCTGTTTCTATTCTGACATGTCGCACTGAAGGGATACTTTCGCACGGTATGGCTCATTCAATGGTAAGGTACCTTTTTGTCGATCTTGTTGATTATACGCGTAGTCTGATCGGAATTTGTAGATCCGAATACACGGTAACTGGGCCTTGTCATCACGGACAACGATGTTACAACAACATCGAATCTACGTCGATGTGATGTTTCGACGTTGCAGCGACGTTGTTTAAACGTTGTGTGTCCACTGGGTAGAGTCAACCTAGCGAAGTAATCAGTTGGTTGTTTGCTTGGCTAGGTACATGTCAACAAACCCTTTTATCTTTTTGTCAACAACACTTACAATTAAGCTTTCACTAATACGAGAAATGATAAAAGATGTTTGGTTTATCACATAACATGTTTATTTCATTATACATATGAAGCATGAGAACCATAATGTAATCAAATAAACAAATTTGAGCCGCATCCCAAGAAAACGGCTCTTAGGACTTTCCGTCCAGTGCACGTGCCCGGTCCCTCAGCTATGCCACATGTCTAGTTCTTTGGCAGAGTCTAGTCTAGTTCTTTGGCCCTTGGCCTGTCACTTACGTGAGTGAACAGCATAGGTTCTGGTGAGACTGCGCGGATGCGCAGGCTCGCCTGAACATTTGCTGTTCGCATATGCTATAAAGGTTCTTTTCCCGTGGCGTGGCTCATTTGTCCAGGTATATGCTGTATGCTCAATGCAGGACAAATTCTTTTTAATCTTTACCGCTCTCCGGGCTCATTCAGCCTACAACAAACTGATGCTATTTTTCTTATTTTTCCCAGAAAATAGTCTTTAATATGTCATGCAAATTGTCTGTAAGGAGACAATTTGGATGAAAATCTCAAAGCTTACTTCCTGGGAAAAAAAAAAAAAAAAAACAAGAAAAATATTTCAAAGTGTCGTCTGTGAAAATTTTACCCACCATGCTAAACGTTTAAATTATCTTGAGTTTCATAACTTCGCATATGCGAACTTTAGAATACATGTATAATTTGAGAAGTTTTTACCTGTTTGATTTCTGTTTATTTTATCATTTAAGCATAAGATAGAAAAAAAGAAAAAAGAAAGAAATGTGTTATTTCATTGTTGGCTGGCGAAGCAGGACTAAATTCAAAAGAAAACGACAAGACCGTATATAAATATGGTGTACCAATGGGGTCAAAAGCAGCGGTATCGCGGCATTGATAAATTTTAGCAGTGTACTGACAAAAAATAACGTTGCACTGATGAAATTTAGCGCTCCATTGGTAAAAAAAAAATACTAAAAAAAAAAATAAATAAATAAAATAAAATAAAAAATTATCAGTGTAGCGATAACTCGCTTTTGATCCCTTTGGTACACCATATATAAATGGGGCAACAACATTCCAAGTGGGCACACAACATCGAAACAACGTCATATTAAAACTTGATCGACGTGATACGACGTTGTGCCTACTCATCCTACTCAGCTGGCACATGACGTTGAGACAACGTTGTGTGCCCGCTGGATATAGTGTGTTAAGTAAGTACTTTATTTAACGAGGGTGACTCAGTTGGACTTGCCAGTCTTCCCCGAGGCCCTCAAAGAAACATTATACATGTAAATAATACAATATCAAGCAATGAACAGATTGGTAAATAGAGGCTCCTACTTAACAAATTGGTAAATAGAGGATCTTACATGTGTGATCACTTCATATGAAATTCATGAAACGAGACTCCAGCGAGTTTCATAAATGTCACATGAAATGATCAATACTGTAAGATCTGTTTATCATATGACTTAAACTGTATTTTATGGCCGTATAGGTTGAACCGTTTTTTCGACAGAAAACGTAACGTTGTCAGAGTTGGCGGCATGACGTTATACGCCAATACGTAACCAAGCGTTATGTAACGTGTGATGATATTATTTTTATGACATGACGCTGTCCACTGAATAACAGCGACGTCATATGATAATTAGAGGTTAATGTCCCCCTGAGTTTAAAATACAGGAAATATTTCCCGAGAGATTTGCAAATCCGATAAACAAACGAGTGCATAGCACGAGTTTGTTTATAAGATTTGCAAGACTCGAGGGAAATATTTCCTTTATTTGAAATTCATTGTGTATTAACTTATATATTATATATCATAAAAAATGGTGTGTTTTTTCTTCGGATCCTGTTTTAAACGCTTTCAAATAGCGTCAATTATAGTTTTGCGGCGTTGCGTCATCTCAGTACACTCGCCTTGCGGCGTGATAGCGTTCTAAAGGAAATATTTCCTCCTGGGAATAATAAATTATATTTTCCGCAAAAATTATTAAAAATAGCTTCAGATATGTAATATGGATGCATATTGAAATACACAAATGATTAATTATAAATTTATGCATTGAGTGGCGGCGGAGGTATCAGTAATGTTAGAATTTATCAAAATTAAGCTGTATTTACATACTTCAACAATTTTACAAAACGTTAGTAAATGCATCTGAAGTTTTTGCGATTTTTTTATGCTTAGATGTATACTGTTCCAAACTAAATCTCCAGAGTAGGAAAACTGTTTTTAAATGAATTTGTATGCGGCTTAGGTATAAGAAAATTCTTATTTGACATTGATCTTAAATTCAATTGTGAATTGTTTATGCTGTTCTCAATACATCTGATCTAAAATAATTCTGATAAATACACTAGAGACATGTTATTTGAAATCTTATACATTACATTTGCTTTGCGTTTAAACATTGTCTCCTCAAGTGAAAGAATATTCAGTTGTCTGCGAGCATTTTCTAAGGATGTATAATCGTTGCCTAGTATTAGTTTACAAGCTCTTCTTTGTATTTTTCTGTCCTTTGCATGTTTAAATCTAAGGAATTTCCCCAAACAACATAACAATATTCAAAATGGGATCTTATGTATGAATTATAAAACAACAGTCTGTGTTGTAAACTAATATACGTCCGAATTTGAGATAAGAGCTACGGGTATGATGAAATCTTATTAGAAATATGTTGAAAATGGATAATCCATTGAAGGTTCTCTTCGAAATATGCAAATCTAATTTACTGTATGTGAGTTTCGGCGTGTCGTCAGATAAAATAGTTCTTTCATGCCGACGTGTGATTAACATCAATTTTGTCTTTTCTGTATTAATCAGCATACCGTTTTCTAAACACCAGTTACGAATTAAATCCAAAGCGTTTTGAAGGTTTAATTCAAGAGTCTTTTTATCAGAATTTATATCGTATATCGATGTATCATCTGCATATAAGTCTACAGATGAAATAGAATTTTTTAAAAAATAGAGGTAAATCATTAATAAATAACAAAATAAAAGAGGCCTAAGAATGAAACATTGTGGGACACCAAATTATACATCGTCCCTATCAGGATTGACTCCATTTATGACAACCTGTTGAGTTCTGTTACTAATATAGGATGTAAACCAGGATAAACTAGTGTGACTGAATTCGTAGGAACTTAATTTTTGAAGTAATAAACGATGATTTACTAAATCAAACGCCTTACGAAAATCAACCATGACACATCCTACCATTTTACCGTCATTTATTGCATTCAGCCATATAGCTGTCATTTGTATAAGTGCTGATTCTGTCGAGTGATCAGTTCTAAACCCACTTTAGTTTTTAAGAAGAAGTTGATATTTATTCTTAACCAATGGATGTTCCATTGTCTCTATTTAAATAAAACTAGAGTTAATTTTCAATAACCGAAAATTATACCATAGCTGGACCATGGGATAATTTTCAGTTTTGAAAGTTATCCCATAGTTTATTTATAGCTCTCACAGGTGTACTTGAGAATGACTGTCGCTTAATCTTTATCACTCTCTGGGCTAACTCCGCAGACGATGACAAATTGATGATATTTTTCTCCAAAAAAAAAAAAAAAAAAAAATGTTGTTTTCTGGGAAAATAAGAAAAATATTTCAAAATGTTGTATGTTGAATTTTGTACCCAGAGTGCTAAGCATCAATTTTCAGCAGACATTTTGAAATATTTTCTTATTTTCCAAGCAAACAGGATTTGACATTTCATACAAATTGTCTCCAAATGTCAATTTTCTTTTTCTGGAAAAAATAGACGTATCATCAATATGTTGTCTGCTGAAATTGCCCAGAGAGTGCTAAACATCAATTTTTAGCAGATAACATTTTGAAATAGTTTTCTTATTTATTCCAGGAAACTGGATTTGACATTTCATGAAAATTGTCTCCAGTAGAGACAGTTTGCATGAAATGTCAAATTCTGTTGGCTGGAAAAAATTAAGAAAAGTATCATCAAATACATTGTCTGCTGAAAGTGTCCAGAGGTTAGAGGAACTTCAAAATTACTTCTGCACTGAGCAACTTTCTATCTAAAAATGACATTCAATTTTTTGTCGAATAAAACACATAAAACCAGACAGTCTGTCTGTCTGGAGTAGATTATAATGACCAAATCTACAGCTGACCAACCAGACTGCACCAAAATTTGATCAAATTAAGATGCTGATGTAAATGCTTATGATTGACATGATTGTAACCAATCAGAATTTAACAGTAGTGCCTGAGTCAGTTTAATTCAGAAAAGGCTGGGTGTTACATTATTTTAAGTACACAAGGTCAATAGGTCCAGCATTTCATCAGACCAGGTGTTACCACTTTACCATAAAAATAAAAATAAAAAAAATAAAAATAAAAAAAGGTAGAAAACTGATATACTAAATAAATAAAAGTATAATTTTTGTAAGAAAAAAATACAGTGCCATACATTGGTTAAAACAGATAAACCATGTTATTGTCTCGGTTTTAGGAATACTGTAAATTATATCATAATTTGGTGACCTTTCACTGTCTGACCCAAACTCGGCTCCGCCTCGTTTGGGGTCAGACAGTGAAAGGTCACCAAACTATGGTATAATTTACAGTATACCCAAAACCTCAACAATAATCATGGTTTATCTGTAACATATACAACATAAGTTTTTTATGAACCCATTTTTCAATAACCTTAGATATGGTTGGTAAAATAGAAACAGTTCTATAAGTATTGACGTCATATTTTGAACCCGCTTTAAATACTGGATTTCCCGGTGTTAGTCTTATTCTTTGGTGCTTTGTGGTTTATTCTACGAGGCGATTTGTTTTATGTCTTACCCTGTGTCATTTTGTTCTTGTGTTTTTCAGTCCTTTTAGCATTGTGATTACCTCGCTTGGGGAAGAGAGAGCTAATCTTAGTGCTTTTCGTACGTTTGTTCGACTTGTGTTTGTTTGGATTTGTCGGTTTCCTCTTCTTCTTGGTGTCTGGGAAGGGCTGCGGTTTGTGATTGTGGCACTCCCTGGACTTTTCTCTTACCTTTATTTTTACCTTAGGTTGTTTCCAGACCAAAGAAAAAAAAAGCATAAACTTCAACATCGAGTGATATGTTATTCTTGGAGCCAAAATATTTGAAGCAGTCTTTAATAATCTTGGTCCCATAGAATCTAACCCAGTTGCTTTCGTAACATCAAGTGAAGACAAATAATTGCCTACAAATGAACAGTTTGTAAGGGGCATATTGAAATGTACATCGTTGGTATCTTTTGAATTAACAAAGTCTTTAAGCAAATCAAAATTAGACGATTTCATGGGTTCTTTTAATTTTGATGCAACATTTACAAAGAACTGATTGAATATATTAGCTGGGAAGAGAGAGCTAATCATAGTGCTTTTCGTACGCTTGTTCGATTTGTGCTTGTTTGGATTTGTCGGTTTCCTCTTCCTCTTGGGGTCTGGGAAGGGCTGCGGTTTGTGATTGTGGCACTCCCTGGACTTTTCTCTTACCTTTATTTGCTCATTCGATATAGTATTATCGTCTACTCTAATTTTATAACTTTGATCTTTTGTTTTACTTTTATTATTAGTACCAAATTATCTAAATATCTTCCAAATTGAACGTGGGTCATCCTTACATTATTCTATTTTTGTCTGATAAATATCTTTCTCAGCGAGATCTATTAATTTTGATACTTTATTTCTCAATATTCTATATTCGTCCATTTTCTTATTTATTTTGCATTTCTTTTTGTATGATCTAGAATTTCTGGCGTAAGCCAATCTGGTTGGTATTTCCTTTTGATTCTGCGCGATTTAACCGGGGCATGTTTATTAACTACTTCCAGAAACATGTCATTCCAAACTACTTGATTGATATCATTAAACATTTCACTTATTTCCCATGGTGTATCATGTAAATCTTGACTAAATTTGTTATCGTCAATATGTTTAAAAGATCTATATGTTATGGATTGATGAGCATGTGTTTTTATATAGTGATTGATTTTGCGATTACCAAACACAGCATAATGATTGCTAATTGAATTTTTTGAACATGCGTTCGAGATATGTACTCGTGATAGACTCGTGATTAATCTAGTTAGTATAAATATGATCTATCAATGTACTTGTTGATTCCGTTTCCCTTGTTGGATCGCAAATGAGCTGGGTAAAACCTAAAGAAGTAGTAAAATTTTATCGTTCTGTATCTTTATGATCAGGTAATAGATTTTTATTGAAGTCCCCTAACAAGATAATCTCTTTTCCTTCACTCGAAGCCTTATCAATAAAACATTCAAATCTGTCATTGTATCTATCTTTGAATCTTGCGGCCGATATAAATTACCTAACAAAAATGTTTTTCCTTTTTCTGGTTTGATTACCGGCCAAATACATGAAATATAGTGCGTTTCCAAACCATCTCTTCTCTTAGCATTAATTTCATTTCTTACACAGACAATGATACCTCCACCGCCATTACTATTGTTATCTTTTCGAATAGGGTAATGAAATCCGCCTATAGTAAAAGCAGATGACAATTTATGCTGTTTTAGTTTAGTCTCACTGATTCAAAAAATGTGTAATGAGCTATTTTCTGGTGCTGTTAAAAATGCCATGAGCTCTGAAACTCATATGTTGCCACGTATTCCCTGGATATTAAGATGTCCAAAATTAAAACCCTTTGGTGTTAAGTTAAACGATGAATTGCCGGACTTATTCAATGTCTTATCTGTTACATACTTATTCGTGAAACTCTTTTTCTTTGTATTAGTCATTAAAATCTGAACATACTATGAAGTTACATTTCTCTCACAGACATTACAATTGTCTAAAAACTCCTGGTAGATTCAGTTTGATTAAAAAACAATATGCTTATATCAAAAACCTTTTCATGTCCATTTTGAATTTCACGATGGCGATAATTGTCTTTAACCTTTTAATATTGTCTTTAACCTTTACCACTCTATGGGCTAATTCAACAGAACACAAACTGATGTTTTTCCCCCTTATTTTTCCCCTTTACATTACCATTCTCTGTTAAAAGGTTAAAGAGAAGAAAAATATTTCAAAATTCGCCTGCTGATTTTTTTACTCAGCATGCTAAGCGTTAAGCCATATTGTACAAACGTTCAAAAGAAATTTGTAACCTAATTTTTGCAAGTAACATTATCCAGACTCTGTGTGTGTGTGTGTGTGTGTGTGTGTGTGTGTGTGTGTGTGTGTGTGTGTGTGTGTGTTGTGTGTGTGTGTGTGTGTGTGTGAGAGAGAGAGAGAGAGAGAGAGAGACCCTATGTCCAAATTGTCGCTTCTTTTTTACTGACAAAATTTAAATTGATTTTACTGATCGCCAGATATGATTGATGATTGACATCTGCGTTTTTACTGTATATGGTCGATTATATGTGAATATGCAATGTAATTTTAATGTTGTTATCAATACAATCATAGCTATATTTTTGAACTTTTGCCGCTTTGCAGATGATGATATTTTTTTCTTATTTTCTTTCCAAAAAATAGGCTTTAACATTTCATCCAAATTGTGAAGAAAAAAGTTTTTAACATTTCATAATGGAGACAATTTGCTTGAAAGTTAAATCTATTTTCTTGATTTTTTTTATAAATGTCGTCTGCTGAAATTTTACCCAGCATGCTAAGTATTTAAGTATTTATAAAATTTCCATCTGTATTGTTAGAAATAACTAATGCATTCGAGAAGATAATAATCAGCTTCGTAGCTTTCGATCAGTTCTGATGTCGCTGTTTTATATGGTTTGCATTTTTTTTCCTGTCGATTATCAAATAAAAATGGTCTCAAAGTGAGAAACTGTACCTTCGGACATGTGCGTCCAGCGAAGACTCTGATCAGACTGCGCATCTGCGCAGTCTGATCAGAGTCTACGCTGGGCGCTATATGGATAGCCAATCTTCAGACGGGCAGCAAAGACTGCGCGGAAGCGCAGCCAGATCTGAGTCTTCGCATGGAGCACATTGTAAGCCAAATCGTCTCACGTTTTTGGTTCAAATAAATTATGTAAGGGGATTGGGATACACTTTCATGGTAGGCAACGCTGTCAAGGAGATCAAACTGATTCTACCACCTTTACTCTAGAAGAGCTGGAAAATTTCAGCAACTTCAAGTACATGTACCTTGGTACCACGAACACGAGTAGTCTAAGTTAGAATACTCTCATTCATAGCATTATGCACAAAAGCAAGTAGAACCATGGGCTTGCTCCGCAGAAGTGTCTCGTTTTGTTCTTTTTACAAATATGAATCAAAGTACTGACAGCACTAGTGGTCGATTGTCTCTGAGTGTAGGCTGGAAAATGGTCCTGAACGAGGAAAAGACTTTTTCATTTACTCCTTAACTTCCTGTAATTTAAGCAAATAATGCAGACCCTGATCAGACGCCACGGTCTGTGACTTCTGCTCTGGGTCTGCACTGTTTGTTAGTGTCCCAGCACTAAGTCCAGTCCACAGTTTTACAGATAGATAACTCTCTTTATACAGCGCTCTGAAGTCACAGCGACAAGAACAGCACGGTTATAAATAACCGTTACGTGGATTTCATTGGTAAATGATAATCACGTGAACAACAACCTTAAGGAAATTTTGGTGTATGTATACTTTGGGTCGCATACATGTATAAAGGGCTGACGCGGTCCGTCCTGAGGTGGTGTTTGTTCAGTCCGGATCCCCTGTAATGTAGCATTTCTAAAAGAGCTAACAAATGGCAGCTACGACAGCCAGATTTGTCATACCAGCGGCTAGCATAATCAAACCATTTATGCCGTGTGGATTTTTCCACCTTAACTCTTTGGGGACCGGTTCATTTTCAATAATAGGGGTGTCTGGTTAGTTTTTTTTATTATTATTTTCATGTTTTAAAGTAAATTCTGAACGTAATCTTAACAGTGTGGAACCTGATCAGACGCCGCATTCTGTGGCGTCTGATCTGGGTTTACACTGTTTGCCAATGTCTCTTATGGGACGTTAGGCTTAAGTTGGTTAAAACCTCACAGCAGCTGAAACATGGGCCATTGACATGATTGAAGCAGTTAAAGAAATTGTCTTGATTCTTCAGTTTAATGGGACTGGACACACCAGGTGGATTTTCCGCCATTTTACAAGGGAAACAACTCTTGTAATTCCCTGATTTGCTATTCTGCATACTGAGCCCCTTTTGAAAAGGAGTCTACTCTGAAAGGAAAGAATTTGCTCTATTTAGGGATCCACTCTTAAAGGAAAGAATTAGCTCCTAAGTGAATGCAAATTATTTCCTTTTAGAGTAGAAGCCTTTCCAGAAGAGAGACTAATATTTTTGAGAGAGTTACCTTCCCTGAAAGTGTATTAAGTCCCCTTAAGGGTGTAAAGTTTGCGGGTTAAGCTAAGCTACCAAAATCAAAAAGATATAGACGAATGGAACACGGTCTCAGACGAAAAATCCAGATTCTTCCCGCTTCAATCAGAAACCGGAATGTACCACCATCACCAGCTTCTATAATGATCTAATCTGAAGCTTCTAAAGACTATTTCTAAGATTTGCGACTTTGATCTGTTCTACCATATTAAACTTTACCAGTCTTTGGGCTAATTCGCCAGAGGACAAATTGATATAGTTTCTTTTTATCATTTTCCCAGGAAATAGGCTTTGACATTTCATTTAAATAGAGACAATTTGCAAGAAATTTCAAAACTTTTTTTTTTATAAGAAAAACATATTTCAAAATATCATCCATTGAAATTTTTACCCAGCATGCAAAGCGTTCAAAGAACACCATTTGTGACGTATCACCGCAGACAAATCACATTCAAATTCAGCTTTAGAATATCTCAACCTTTCCGCACCGAATCTGTATAAGAACGAACAAATAAAAAAAATGGACAAAGTAATAATTTTCTGTATTTATGAATAATGTAAAGAAATGGGCTCAAGTGAAAATGAGCCTTCGGGTCTCATGCGAACGACATTTACCTAGATCAACATCAATATCCAAAGTCTACTAAATTGTTACTAGAAACAGTCTGAATGTAATGTCAAATCTTTTTGTTTTTTCTTTGAAAAACAAGAAAGAAAAAGTTTGAAAAAAAAAAATCAGTAAATCGGCGTGTACTGATTTAGCCTACAGAATATTTATGTTTAAACCATTTGAAATAGTTCACAGCATTTGTTATTGTTGAATATTACAAAACCCACAGTAACTGAACCGCAACGTGAGAAAACGTACCTTCTGGTCTCCCATGTGCGCCCAACGCATCTGCGCAGTCTTATCAGAGTCTTCGTTGTCCGCATGAAGAACCTTTGCATCCTTACCCATTCAAAATGCGCCCAGTGAAGATTCTGATCGGACTGCGCGAATGCGCAGGCTGATCTGAATCTTCGCTGGGCGCACATGTCCGAAGGTACGTTTTCTGACGTTAGTTAATATACAGAGTGACGTAAAAATTGGTCCACTTTCTTTTTGTGGGGTTTGCTCTGCCAATACGCCTTCTCACACCCCAGAAAAGCACTCTGTAAACATTTTAGCCTTTATTGTCCAAAAAATCATTCATGGAACCATTCACCTAGTAGTGCTGCTTCGTCACACAAAAAGGGCGTTTAACGTTTATACAAACAGCAAACACTGATCAGTTGATGCATTCGCGCAGTCTGGTCGGCGGCGTTTGTTTCCATAGACAGATCCTTTAGTAGTTAAAGAAAGCTTCAGTATGCGAACAGCGAATGCCCATATCAGACTGCGCAAGTGCGCAGTCTGATCTGGGCCGCTGTTCGCATATATGCTTAAAGCACCTTTCTTTGTGACCCGGCTTATTGGTACTCATGTCCGAATATCTGTTTAGGTAAAACCAAAACCAACAAAGCTGTAAGAAATTCAGTAATTTCTCAAGACGTATGGTACTTACTGTTTACCGTAGGTATGACTTGGCCATTGTGTTTATATTGATTTAAATACAGATCAACCCGTTTAAAACTGATTAAGTAGAAACTAGAGCGAAGTGGCTTCGAAGTGGCTTATAAACGGTTGCTCTTAAGTGAATATTGAAATATTATAGCATAAAAGGTAATTTCTTTATATTGTTATATACATGTTTCAATTTCATTGTTATACTTCATTCAGGTTGCATTTAGTATTTCTACGTGGAGCTTGGAATAAACTGTAATTGTAGTTTAGATTTAAGAAATATAAATTATTATTATTTTATAAATATTTATAATAATAATAATAATAATAATAATAATAATAATAATAATAATAATAAATGGAATACCAAAATAGTAAAGGATTTCTAAAATGCCTTCTTCTTGTTACGCAAGGGTAAACAATTCAGCAGACGATGTTTCGATATTTTTTTTTTTCCCCAAAAATCAGGCTTTGCCGTTTCATGCAAATTGTCTCGAATGGAGACAATTTGCATGCAATGTCTAATCCTGTTGTTTTCTTTCTGGGGAAGTGATAAAAATGTCATCAATTTGTCGTCTGCATTTGCCAAGAAAGTGGTAAAGGTTAAGACAAATCTCTGATGAAGCTTGTTGTTTCCTATAGTATTTTCAGTTGAACTCATTTCATCAAATTACTTTTCTCTCAGACCAATGTTTTTAGTCCCTTGGACTTTGATACAGGAATTCGATTCTCGGGAGGAAAGAGGGTACGGGGGTGGGTGGGGCTGGGGAGAAGAAAGGGGTAATTTTCTATCGTACGTGGCGTATTAAATTCTAAAGTGTTGTTCACGAAATGCTTCCAAACTGTCGACCATCTTGTGTTTTCCATTGATTTTTCCTAAAGATTGCTAATGTTACTGCACTTTTGATATTGAATGAGCGTTTTAGGGCAATGGATAAGCTTGGTATAAATTCTGCCATTTTGACAAGGAATACAACTTTGTGACCTCTGAAAAGGGGTCTACTCTATAAGGCAAGAATTTGCTCCCATGGGGAGCAAATTTTTGCCTTATAGAGTAGATGTCTTTTCAGAAGGGGGGTAAAACAATTTTTGGCGGTTGCCTCCCTGAGAATGTATCATTTTTCTCTTAACCATAAACATAACAAAAGGGTAATTTACATATATAAAGAATATAATCAAGTTATGTACATAAGTGGTATATTGATGAATTCTGAAACTGCTAGTAGGATTGTTTTAATTGTTTTCAAAGTCACGTATAAAGAATAACCATTATGAAATCAATATTTACATTATAAACAAACAAATGACTCCCGCTAGGCCTTAACCTCAAACACTCCCTGGGCACATTCGACAGACGACAAATTGGTGATATTTTTCTTATTTGTTTTCAAAAACTAAAATTTGATATTTCATGCAAATTGTTTCCTAAGGAGATCCCAGCTAGCATTCTACGTAAATCTACATTGGGCCGTCATCGGCAAAAAAGGCTACCCTGACGGACCGATGACGGCCCGATATAGATTTACGTAGAATGCTGACTGGGGAGGGCCTACACGGTTTGCCACTCATCTAGCAATTTTAGACACACCTACAGATAGTAAAATAGTTATGTTCAAATTTTACAACAAATAGTGAAGTTAACAAATTTTACAACAAATAGTGAAGTTAACAAATTTTACAACAAATTTTACAACAAATAGTGAAGTTAACAAATTTTACAACAAATAGTGAAGTTAACAAATTTTACAACAAATAGTGAAGTAAACAAATTTTACAACAAATAGTGAAGTTAACTTTTTACCACTCAATGTGCACATTCAGCAGACGACAAATTGATGATATCTTTTTCTTATTTTTCCTGAAAATATATTTTGAAACTCCATGCAAATTTTCGCCTTTAGGACAATTTGCATGATAGGTAAGAAAAAATATTTCATAAAGTCGTCTGCTGAAATTTGTACCCAGCATGCTAAGAGCTGAAGTGTCCGGATACGATATAAGGCATTTTTCCCCCTTTTTAGTAGTCGATAAACAATTTTAGCCCTGACTTAGGTTGGACAATGGTAGATCAAAATTGCTGTTAAAATCGAATAGGCGATACGAATATCCTAACTTATTATCTAAGGGGATAAATTCATTGTTGTGACATCTGCACAACCCATCTACAGTAACGATAATAAAAGGAGAAATAAAAGACCTCTATTGTCATAAAGGGATTTAATTTTAAAAGACGAGCATTTTCGATAAAGAAATTATAACAGTCGAACGAATGTTACGTATTTCTTATTGTTTAACCCTTAAAGCGCTACGCAAAATTTATAACAGACGAAAATCTTTTTCTTTTTCTTTCTTTTAGAGAAAATAATTTTTGACATTCCATACGAATCGTCTTCTTGGCAGATGATTCGCATGAAATGTCAAGACTTATTTTCTTTGAATTTTTGTTTTTGAAAATGTCGTCTGTTGCAGTTGTGATTGGCGCTTTAAGCGTTAATATAACAGTAAAAATAATCAAACAATTTCGGTTCAATACGCTCTTATTAAATTAACGCTGAGCATGCTGAAAAAAAAAAAAAGAAAAAAGAACTTCAGCAGACGACATTCTGAAATAGTTTTATTATTTTCCAGGAAATTTGCTTCGATATTTCGTGCAAATTGTCACATATGGAGATAATTTGAATAGAATGCCATACCTTAATTTCTGAAAAAAAAAAAAAAAAACAAAAAAAAAAAAAACATTAAAAAATGTCGTCTTTTCTGATTTGCTCAGCATGCGAAGCGTTAAGTACATTTACAAAGGACTATATTTACCTTAAGTATTTGAACAGACAAGTCCGGCAAACAGTATAGACCCAGATCAGACGCCGCAGAATACGGCGTCTGACCAGGGTCTTCACTGTTTGCCATCCATACGGCAGTTTTTAGCCTTATTAAAAGGCAGTAAAATGGATTTTTTTTTCAATTGTAAGGGAATTAAGGGTATCCGAATATTTAAAGTTAATACAGGATTCTGACAAAAATTGCGTTTCCTAAGGGCTTATATAACCTTTACCACCCTCTGGGCAAATTAAGCAGATGATAAATTGATGATATTTTTTTAATTTTTCCCAGAAAACAGAATTTGACATTTTATGAAAATTATTTCCATTGGAGACAATTTGCATGACACATCAAATTCAGTTTTTCTGAGAATAAGAAGAAAAATAATGGAGACAATTTGCCTGAACTGTCGAATCCTGTTTTCTGGAAAAAAAAAATAATAAAATTAAAAATGTCGTCTGCTGAAAATTTTCCCACAGGGCTAAGCGATAAATACATAATTGAAGCGCAGTGTGAGAAAAGGGACTTTACATTAGGAAAACATGCCTATTCAAATATATTGAAAATTTTACAATCAAAAAAGGAAAATTTTCCGATAAAAAATCCGATATTTTTCATATTTCTTCTCTAAACATAGATTGTGGGTTCTCGTTAGAACCGCCTCGGCGAGGCGGTTCTAACGTGTACCCACAATCTATGTTTTTTAACAAAGTAAGAAAAATAATGCATACCCCTGTAAACCCCAGTTTTACTATATAAAAGTAGGGTTTAAGGGGGTCACAATTATATAGGCGTGTTTTCGTGATGACATCATGATATTCTTCAGTATTTCTGACTATGAGCAACTTGATCTTTAAAGACTCCATATTCCTCAAAAATATTTATCCAAGAAAGGTCTAATAAACTGGATTAAAATATGGCATCTGACAGCAGGTAAGATTTCAGTTAGTCTCTCGTTTTTGAACTAGATAAAAAATGAAATGATTTTTTGTTGGCAACATTAATTCAGAGATACGATAAAAAATCGTTTCATTTCAAGAACGAGAGACTAATTGAAGTCAGGTGCCACGTTTTATGATCGTATTAATACCTTATATCAATTTATTAAACCTTTCTTGGATAATAAAATGTCTATTTTTGAAGAATATGGAGCCTTTGAATCTGGTGATTGTAGTGCTATTGCTTTGTGTGTGTTCTTTGATGCATTACGAAGACATGCCTATTCAAATATACTGAATATTTTACCACCAAAAATGAAAATTTTCAGATAAAAATTCTAATATTTTTCCATATTTCTGCTCAAAACATAGATTGTGGGTACTTGTTAGAACCGCCTCGACGAGGCGGTTCTAACGAGTACCCACAATTTATGTCTTTAGCAGAAATAAGAAAAATAATGTACACCTCTGTAAACCCCAGTTTTACTATATAAAAGTGGGGTTTAAGGGGATCAAAATCGTATAGGCATGTTTTCATGATGATTGATTAAACCAATCTTACCTCTGAGCTGTCTTGTACATAGCGTGCATATTGTGCATGAAAGTTTGACGAAATGTCTTTAGATGGGAATGTAATGGCTCTGGCTTTCCGCTACTGGCGCTTTCTCTCAGCTTCGCCGATTTTCTATGCTTCATAATCGTCTGCTCCTTTTCTGGTGAGTCAGCGCCACTTTGCTCGGTCGTGTGCAGTTTCTTCCCAGCACCCTGGGGGTATGTTGAAGTCCTTGAGGGAGGCTTTTAGGGTGTCCTTGTAGCGTTTCTTCTGGCCACCCTGGGAGCAGTGTCCTACCTTAAGTTCTCGATAAAAGATTTTCTTTGGTAAGCATTCATCAGGCATTCTGGTGACAAGACCAGTCCATCCTAGCTTCAGAAGAGTAGGCATGCTATGCATCCCTGCCCGCTGTAAACGTCTGTGTCCGGGATCTTCCCAGCTGGCAAGATTTTAAGTAGAATGTCAACTGGGTTGTCTTGCCCCTTGATCTTTGGTAGGTTTTCCCAGGCATTTTGTATTGAAGATGTTGAGTCTTTTATCATGGAGCTGGTAGCTTGCCCATCTCTAGCACTATTTAGTATTTTAATTTGGATGAATAACTTAGATCAAGTAATCTGATAGGCTGAAAATTAGAGTGGGCGTGGCATCTTAATCTATTCTGCATGACAAAAGTTAATATAGACTTTTAGCTTTGTGTCATATACGAAGGGCGAAGTCGGTCCAAGGGTCAGGGGCTCCGACGCCAAGGCTTTGAGCCTGGTTCTGCGGAAGGCACGGATCAACCTGGACATCCACGCAGTCTAGTCAGGCCCTTTCTGTGCATTGGTATGTTCTACAGTAGCCAATGATTCTTTTAGCAGATAACAAAGGCCCTCGTCGATTGAGCAAGACTGAGGCCCTCCCGGGGGGTACCTCTTCCCTTGTTCCCCTAAAAAATCTTGATTTTCCCTTGTTCCCCAAAATAAAAATCTTGATTTTCTATGTTCCCTGTCCCCCTTAAACCCCACTTTTATGTAGTAAAACTGGGGTTTACAGGGGTATACATTATTTTTCTTATTTTTGCTAAAAAAAAAAATAGATTGTCGAGGCGGTTCTAACGAGTACCCACAATCTATGTTATGAACAGAAATATGAAAAAATCAGAATTTTTGAAAAGTTTCGTTTTTTGGTGGTAAAATTTGCAGTATATTTGAATAGGCGTGTTTTCATAATGGTCTCCAAGTTTTTTTGGCCTGACTATGGCATAATGCAATAGGCCTCATTGTTGACCATTTATCACAAAGTGCCAAAAAAATGTATAATTATTTTACAATGAGTGTGCAGTCTTCAGACTTACATTTAGAACATACTTTTTGTTTTTCAAAGTTTGAAGTTGAGCATCAGAACACTTCTGATACTTAACTGAGTACCTCTCCACGGAGAATATATAATCAAAAGAACAGTCGCTGGAAAATCAGTTTGGAACAAAAGTGATGTTCCTGTGATTTTTGCTACAACCAAAGAAGCGCAGGTATCAACCTTTAACTCTTTGCATACTGGCATACTGTGTAATTTTGTATGCTTATTTGTCGTCTGTTGATTTTTTTTTTAATTTATTTTTTTTCAAAAAAAAAAAAAAAAAAAAAAAAAAAAAATCTTTCAGGAATACCAACAGAGTGTCAAACAGTTTGGATCCAGATCAGGCCCGACGTTTTGTCGGGCCTGATCTAGGTCCATACTGTTTGCAAAGGTTATCAGCAGACGACAAAAGTCGCCACTAGTGGGGAAAGAGTTAATGGTTGACACTAATCATCGGGGTTACAATAATGGTTGCTCCGCGTGCAGTATAAACTTATCACTCAAATTCTGTAATATTCACGAAGAAGAGGAAGAAGAAGTTTTATTCAAAATTCCAAAAGGCCATGAAGCCCATGAGGATACAAATATATACATGACATGGTCGTGAAATGTCAAAGACTGTTGACAGAAGCCAACACGTACGCACACGCACACACAAAACATGCACAAGTGCAACCATGCACGTGTGCACAAGTGCCTCGTAGTGTGTAGATTGTTCATGCAAGCAATGAAGACAGACGAGACTGCGTGGATCAGACAGTTTTCACTAATGGTTCATCCCTATGAGATGCCGTTTTACTATAAACCCCCTATTTTTGATATCACTAAATTGATTTTGTGATATATCACTAATTATTATGTGATATCACTAATTATTTTGTGATATCACAAAATAAGACTGAATTTGTGATATCACAAAATCGATTTAATGATATCACAAAATGGTCATGATTTTGTGATATCACTAATTCTATTTAGTGATATCACTAATTCTATTTAGTGATATCACTAAATCGATTTTGTGATATCACTAATTCGATTTAGTGATATCACAAATTCATCTCTATTTAGTGATATCACTAAATAGAATTAATGATATCACTAATTCGATTTAGTGATATCACAAAATAGGGGATTTATAGAAAAAACGGCACCTCATACACCCCTTGTCTGAGAATGCGTATACTGATTTGAGCTTTTGCGGTTCGATTATGACACTTTATTGTTTTTTCTGCCTTGCTAATATGTAGTTTTAACCCTTGTCATGATGAATAAATTAAGATGCCACGCCCACTTCTAACTTCCAGCCAATCTGATTACTTGATCCCTTTTTTTGATAGAAATTGATAGAAATGTACATTGCCACGCATGAGAGAGTTATAAGAGACTAAAAACTATGGTAGGTACAGTAAGTAAACTATGTACCCAGTAAGCATTCTTTATAAATCTATAGCGGGTCGTTATCGGCCCGTCAGAGTAGCTGACAGGCCGATAACGGCCCGCAATAGATTTAATATAAAGAATGCTATCTGGGTAAGTACAGTCGCACGCTTAGTAAAGACGCAATGCTTTGACACATGTGACACATAAAAGGCATTCATTTAGGTTCTTTTTCAATGTTGTTTACGACAAGGCTTTGGGTGGCTCCAGTACACAGATTTTCTGCATGTATGTTTTCTTTATGCAGATTATCATCAGGCGTTAACCATGTTAAATATAATCATATCGCACGTCGCACTTCGTTTACAGTATAATAGATTTTCTGTAAAACCTCCGATAAAGATTGATAAATAATCTTTATATGACCAGCTCCAAGAAAAATCTACCTTCGGGTACATGCGGACATCGAATGCCCAGTTCAGACTGCGCATCCGCCTTCGTTGTCCGCTTACAGACTCCCCAGCAAACATACAACGTGGTTACAACGTCGCTGCAACGTCACGACGTTGCAGCGACGTTGTAACGACGTTGGTGCGATGTTGTGTGTTTGTAACGACGTTGCAGCGACGTTGTAACGACGTTGGCGCGACGTTGTGTGTTTGTCACGACGTTGCAGCGACGTTGTAACGACGTTGATGCGACGTTGTGTGTTTGCTGGGTCGGTATTGTTGAATATATCGGAGAACAGAGAGGCTTGCCTGGGCATACCGCTACACAGGCTCAGCTGAGCTATCGCTGATCGATTATGGCATAAGGCCCTTTATTCAGATAGAACATGTTTATATAATGTTGAAAATAAAGATTTGCATATTTAGCTGAACTAACAAGCTTAAGGCTAGTTTTTACTGTGTATTCGGTACCACATAGTACAAGGATTTGGATGAGTTTAATCTCATCTGTGCAGATAAAATTATCCTACAAGATTGAGTCATTGATTATTATGAATGATTAAAATTCGTATATTCGTCTTACTCTCCAATTGTCAAATACATTATTGTCTGAAAATGACGATGTTTTATTAACCCTTAAAGCGCCAGTCACAACTGCAGCAGACCACATTGTTTAATTAATTAATTAATTAATTTATTTACTTATTTATTTTATTTATTTTTTTATTTTATTTTTTTTTTGAGAGAGAAAATAAGTCTTGACATTTCATGTGAATCATCTGCTAAGCTTATGGGCATATACAATGTCAAGACTTATTTTCTCTCAAAGCTTTACTACGTAGCCTGGTTAGTAAACTACTTAACTCAGACAATATTTTCTAAAGCAACGCTCCAATAACTAACAAAGCTAACACGTAACGCCATTACAATGTCGCTCTGATGTCGCTGCGACTTCATAACGTCGAGGCGACGCCGGAGTGACATTGCTACGACGGGATTCTCAGTAGCATTTTATATCAAACCATAAGGAAGACATACCTATATAATTTTGACCCCTTAAACCCCACTTTTATATAGTAAAACTGGGGTTTACAGGGGTGTACATTATTTTTCTTATTTCTGCTCAAAAACATAGATTGTGGGTATTCGTTAGAACTGCCTCGCCGAGGCGGTCCTAACGAGTATCCACAATCTATGTTTTGAGCAGATATATGAAAAATATCGGAATTTTTTATCTGCAATTTTTCCGTTTTTGGAGGTGAAGTTTGCAATATATTTTGAATAGGCGTGTTTTCGTCATGTAGGAACAGTTAAAATCCATTTGGATATAGAGTCTTTTTATACTAAAATGTAAGGTGATAGCGAAAACAGCACAGATATCAACCTTTAAGGTTCGTCATAAAAAAAAACAACTCTCCTTTGTTTGTTGTTCACAAGATGTTCTACTGATTTTAACTTTAATAAACTGCTTCTTTCGGCTATGCCTGTCAAAGTGGCATGTCACGACTGATTTTATACATTTGAACCGCAGCGTGAGAAAACGTACCTTCATGAAGGACATGTGGGCCCAGCGAAGATTCAGATCAGACTGCGCCGATCAGAGTCTTCGTTCTCAATGAAGAAATTTCCTTGGTTATCCAAAATGCGCACAGTGAAGAGTCTGATCAGACTGCGCGAATGCGCAGGCTGATCTGAATCTTCGCTGGGCGCATATCCAAAGCCACGTTTCTTTAAGGCGCGGCTAATTTTTGTAATTCAAAGGCTATGTTGTATAACATGAGAAATTACTTAATGCAATTCTCCAAGAAATATGTTCTATTCATAAGCTGCACTTACAGCGTCGTTTAAGGGGAATCGATGTACTTTCCGGTAAGGCGGAGGTAACTCTATCTAAAAACTGTCTGTCCATTTTTGAACAGGGAACTACTCGAAAAGGAGAGAATGCTCCCGTTGGGAGCAAATAAGGGAGCCAGTTCTTTCCTTTGAGAGTAGATCCTTTTTCAGAAAGGGTTTGCTGTTTAGGAATGCAAACAGGAAGTCTCTGGTAAAAATTATGAAAAATCTACAAAGTGTAACAAGTCCCTTAATCGATATCTGGTCGATCTGCGTTATTTAATATTTATGAGACGGATTATAAGACCCGACATCTATCTTCAAACTACTCCCACACCTCAATATATCGTGATGTCAAGAAGATATACCCAGCTAACATCTGAGCTGCTAACACGCAACATCTTTTAAATAACGTTGTTTCGACGTCGCTGGCTGATTACCCCTTGACCGATAGGTTTGGGGGATATAGCACTCAGCCTGAGGTCTGTCCGTCCGGCCGTGGATACATTCTTGTGCGCTCCATAACTTTGATACACTTCGACATATTTTGATAATATTTGCTAGGAATGAAGAGGAGGACCAGTAAGCGTGTGCGTGCAAGAGAGACAACTAACTATCTGCATTATGTAGTTATCTCCTCAGAAGCCGAAATCTTATAAAAGCCATATTACTCCCATAGTGTTTGAGATAACTTGATAATATTTGATAGGGATGAAAACGAGGACCAGTAGGAATGTCACCTGCAAAAGAGACAACTCTCTTTTTCATCGTTATATACTTATCTCCCCTGAAGCAGAAATCTTGTGCAGGCCATAACTCCCATACTGTTTGAGTTATTTGATAATATATGGTAGGGACATATATCCGGTCAAGTAGGAGTGTCGCATGCAAGAAGGACAACTCTAACTCTGTTCTTTTTCTAGTTATCTCCCCTGAACGAATATTTCTAACCAAAAGTCTCGTCCATTCCATAACTTCTTAATGGATTGAAATATTTTGACAATATTTGGCAGAGACCAGTATGGGTGTCACGTGTAAGAGAGACAACTCTCATTTTCTTCGTTATGTAGTTCTCCCCTGAAACCGAAATATTGTGCAGGCTATAACTCCCATGCTGTTTGAGATGATTTAATTAAATTTGATAGGGACAAATATCAGGTCAAGCAGAAGTGTTACATGCAAGAAGCTAACACACAACGTCATTACAATGTCGCTCTGATGTCGCTGCGACATCGAGGCGACGTCGGAGTGACATTGCTACGACGGTGTGTGTTTACTGGGGAGTTCTCAGTAGCATTTTATATTAAACCAGTAGGCATGCTCTTGCTTTGTTCTTTGTTCTAGTTATCACTCCTGAACGTATTTCTGTGCCAAAGTCTTCTTAATGGTTTGAAATATTTTGATAATATTTGGTACAGGCATAGATAAGGACCAGTAGGCATGTATTGTTCTAGTTATCTCCCCTGAATAAATTTCTAAGCCAAATCTTGTGCACTCTATAACTTCTTAATGGTTTGAAATATTTTGATAATATTTGGTAGATGCATAGATAAGAACCATTAAGCCTTTCAGTTGCGAGGGAGAAAACTCTCACTTTTTGGAATATACTTATCTCCCCTGGAGTTGAAATCTTGTGCAGGCTATAACTCCCGTACTGACTGAGATAATTGATAATATTTTGGTGGGACATATATCAGATCAAGCAGGAGTGCCTATTGCAAGAAGGACAACTCCTGCTTTGTTCTTTTTCTTGTACACTCCATTGAATAAATTTCTAAGCCGAATTCTTGTGCACTCAATCACTTCTTAATGGTTTGAAATACTTTTATAATATTTTGTAGTGGCATAGATAAGGTCAAGTAGGCATATATAAGGTCCAGTAGGCGTGTCGCGTTCAAGAAGGACAACCTCTGCTGCGGTTGTTTTCTAGTTACCTCCCATGAATGAATTTCTAAGCCAAATTCTTGTGTATGCGGTTTGAACTATTTTGATAATATTTGGAAGAGGTATAGATAAGGACCAGTAGGCAAGTCCTGTTCAAGAGTACACTCACTTTCTGTATTGCGTACGTCTCTCCTGATGCCGAAATCTTGTGCACGCCATAACTCCCATACTGTCAGGTCAAGTTGGCGTGTCGCATGCGAGAAGGACAACTTTTGCTCTGTTAAATTTTTACCCCAATAAACATATAGCAATTACCTTTACCTTTACAAGGCATTTATTATTGCTATTATTTCTGGATATGTACACTCACAAATTTAAAGTATTTGCACATGTTGTGTATTCTGTACAAAAAATCACATCAGAAGTTACTTATAGATGATTTTTGACAAAGATGAAAAATAAAAGAACATGCAAAAATAAAAGCATTTACAGTACGCCTATCATTGTTTTCACTTATTATTTCAATCACATTTCATACTACCATTGCATCTTTTTACTTTGCTCTGTTTCGAATATTTCCATGATATCTGATTAAAGTATACAATATTTCCATGATATCTGATTAAAATATACACCAAATCTAGAAATGGCAGTTTGGTCGGGGGATTTGCCTTCTCTTCTGGTGGCTATTTTTAGTGTAGGTTAGAAGCATTATATTTGCTTAATAATGAATAAACTGTTTGTTTGTTTCATGCCGAATAAAGATATTTGTATCATATAAACTTGTAGACGTTTCTTTTGACGTTCAGTATATATGTGTGCCAAACATAGTGACCTCAAGCCTAACCGGGTAATTGTTTCTTAACACCTCCATTTAGATAATTATACATTTGGGTGAAAGTTGCTTCTATTAACAACTACTTATGTTAATATATGTGGCGACCTAATCAATACAGTCTTTGTTGACTTCAAAGAAGAAAGGTGCGTTATAAAACAGCTTCAAAATTACTTCTCATTCAATAAGAATATTTTATGTATAACGCCAATATTGATAATTTTACTTTGTATTGTGCTCTGACCGTTTAAACATTTTGTAAATGAGCCGAAACGTCCAGAAACGTACCTTTGGGCATGTGCACCCAGCCAAGATTCAGCGCATCCTGATCTGAATCTTCCCTGTGCGCGTTTTGTTTTGGATGGCGAAGGGTGCAAAGTTTCTTCATGCGGACAATGGAGACTCTGATCAGACTGCGCGGATGTGCAGGCTGATTTGAGTCTTCGTTGGGCGCCAGTGTCGGGAGGTACGTTTTCTGACGTTGTGGTTCATATTGTTATTACAAATGAAACTTCTTGGCACACGAGTGACTGTTGAAAACCATTCAAAGTATTCATTTTATGAACCGCGTCAAGCGAAAAGAACCGTTGTACATGCGCACAATGTGCGGATTCACATCATCCTGCACATGCGCAAAGCCTCATCTGGGCATCTGCTCTCCAGTTAGAACATTCTATAGTATCCAATGACTGTTAGCGGACAGTGAAGGCCCTGATCAGACTGCGCGGATGCGCAGTCTGATCTGGGCCTTCGCTGACCGCATATGCTCGAAGACATGTGTTCGCATTGTGCGACTCAAGTGAAACTTTGTGGCATACGAGTGACTATTGAAAACCATTTAAAATATTCATTATATGATGGTGAAAATTAATAAATATTTATCGTAAAAAATGTTGACGTCAATGCGATATCTTGGTAAATAGTGAAAATAACCAAATGGAGACATATGTCTGTCAAATGACGGATGTTTACTAAGTTTCTTTATTGCGTTCAAGGTAAATTGATACAATATAGGAATCTTACTTCTTTAGAAATCAAGTTTTACGGCGTTGTAATAGTAAAATAGTTACAAACATTTGCAATCAAGCTCCAGACGTTTGCAAAGGTAACTCTTAAAATATTTAGGGGGTGGGGATCAGTGGCGTGGATGAGGGAGCGTCATTAAACAGCGAAATGTTATCAAAAGTTGGTCCAGTTTCTGTGATAAAGCTAAAATAAAGGTTAATCAGTTTTATATTTCTCGAAAATTTGATTAAAAAAAGCAATAGTTATGCTGTGTGGACTCTTCTATTTCACTTCTTTCGACAGGTCCATTTCTCGTAGAAGGGGTGTGTGGTTACTTTGTATTTTTACAATATGTTACAGTAATTCATGTGTTTAATGCAGAAGTGTAGACCCTGATCAGACGCCGCGTTCTGTGGCATCTAATCTGGGTCTGCACTTTTTGCCGATGTCCCTTTTATGGAACGCTAAGCATAAATGGGTTAATTGAACAGTCCACTGTAATTTTTGCAAATATTTTCCATGTTTATCGGTTAACTATTCAATACTTCAGATAATTCCACAAGAGAGATGGTCTATCGAGAGGAGACACGACTACAAGTAAGCCACCTGGTGGCGCAGATGGAGAACAGCAAGACTTCGATCCCAGTCGAACAAATCTCCAGACAGCCAGACAGTGGAACTCACTTGTTTCAACAATCAGAGATCACAACAGCTAGACCCTTATCATTGCCGTCTATGCCAATAAAACCGGATCTCCCGAAAAAGCGCCAAACACGTTCTTGCTTGGCAAACAGTCTATTCCATTCTGTTTACAAATGCCGCTACCAAAAGACAAAATTTCTTCTGGAAAAAGGATTTATAGTTAATTCAAATAACGACTATGGATACAATTGCTTGTTTGCGGCGTTACAAATTGAAAATGGTGCTAGCAGACGGAAAATGTTTCGTCTGCTCCTCGATTATGACGTTGACCCTTTTGAATGTGACCAAAAGTACAAAAGAAATACACTTCACTGGGCGGCAAACATGGGGCGAAAAGAAGAAATAAAAATATTATTTGACTCTTATATGGGTGAGTTTGACTTTCACCAGCGCGACAAAGAGGGAATGACGCCATTGCATCTAGCCACGTGTTCCGGTCACGCAGAGGTAGTAAGAGATCTAGTGAAAGAAATGGTTCGTTATGGTATGACGGTAGATGTTACTGATTATTTGGGGCTGACCCCTTACCTCCATGCAAAGCGGATGGGGTATGACGACATAGCTGAAATACTGGTTAATGATGGCAGAGCAAGCGCGGGAAAAGGGGACGAATTCTCGTTTAAGAAAGCAGACGAATGGAGAGAGATAGGGATAAAAGAAAGGAGTAAACAGATTGTAGAAACACAATTGTCCAAAGCTGCTATCTATGGGCGAATGAAAGTAGCGTTCAGCGATTCCGGAAGCGACAGCCTGTCGGTGACGTCACACAAACGGGTCGCGTTTGTTCCTGAAAGTATCATCAGGAAGAAGCCACAACCTAGAAAAACGTCAAAAGATGTCGACCTCACGTTGACGTCAAGCGATTTAGAAAGCACTAGGTGGCGACTTAGTAGGATCGCTGCACCACCTGACTCTGACATATCTAAAACTGGTAGCTATAAACGTGTTGTCTGGGACTTGGAAAAAATGATGGATTTCTGGGGTCAACAGCATTCTAGATCATTCCGAACCCCCGTGGTTCCTAAGGTTACCTTTGAGGTGAAGGTCGCTACAACAACAAAGAAACCAGCTAAGGAGCGAAGGCATAGAAAGATGAAAGCAGAAAAATAATATATCTTGTTTTAGATAGTTTGCTTAAGGCAAATAGATACATTTTCATGGGAGACAAATCTGTCAAAATTAGTTTAGTTCCCTTTGAAAGGGGTCTATACTAAAGGAAAGAATTTAGTCCCACTGGAGAGCAAATTCTTTCCTTTTAGTGTGGACCCTTTTCAGAAGGAGACTAGGTGTGCAGGAAGCAACCAGGAAGTAAAAGAAATGTCTGCTTTGTAAAACATGGCTGAAAATCTACCAGGTCTGTGCAGGCCCCTTAATCTCAGAAACATCCGCTTTCCAAATCCGGTGATACCGTGAACATGATAAAAAGTGTTGGAAGTGCGACACAGGAATAGTGCAAACTTATCAAACGGGTGAGAAACATAGAAAATTCTATGATAGATCTGGGTTTATGTGGATTTCGTGTCATGCAGATAATGTTCATTTATATATTAAATACATTCGAATTAATCGCGAACTTTTATACGATATGTTAAAATAGCTTTCCATTTTGAACACACATTTGGTGTGGTTCCATACATCATTTCAGGGGCGGTGAAGGTCACTGACAAATAAACTCCAGTGGCGGCAAGGAACGACTGTATCTGAATCTGCCATTAACACTTTGCATGCTGGGTAAAACTTTAACAGACGACATTTTGAATTTTATTTCTTATTTTTCCTAAAAAATAGGATTTAACACTTCATGCAAATGGAATCCTAATAGACAATTTGCATGAAGTTTAAGATCCTATTTTCTAAGAAAAATATCACTTTGTCGTCTGCTAATTAGCCCACAGCATAGTAAGTGTTAAGTCTACTATCACGTACTTTCATGTTTGCAAAAATATTTATTTTAAATAAGCATTCTAGACTACTGTGACATGATAGGTATAGTAAATTATTTAATTTGAACACCCTCACAGTTCGAATAGTAAAATTTGGGTACCCTGTATTGTAGCTTGTATTTTGAATATGAAATACAATGATACACAGAAGCTGTAAACTTGTATTTCGTTTCATTAAGTTCCAAAATAAAAAAGAAAATGGTCCTATGTTAGTTTAAAGCTGGTTCGCGAGCAGCAAAAACTGCCCAGAAACAATCGCCAGCATAACCGCACCCGCTTCAAGTTATAGCCGCCGACATCGGCATCTGCAAATTCTACAGGTACAAGAGGTTTCGCGCAAGTTTTAAACCCCGCGCACCGCACCCTAGCAATTTTCCTACTGACCGTTCCAAGGTGGTTACTTTGTGCGTCTGTGGTTTCATATGTGGCGTTTGTTCTGTCCGTATTTGTTCCTCATCTCTCCTTCTTTTGGTCCTTTAGGGGGGT
This sequence comes from Anodontia alba, assembly GCA_964016985.1. Lineage (NCBI taxonomy): Eukaryota > Metazoa > Mollusca > Bivalvia > Lucinida > Lucinidae > Anodontia > Anodontia alba. The sequence continues at coordinate 133,337,983 of OZ024822.1, forward strand.
TGTACTTAGTGATTGTGGCATTTCATTACGAAAACACATATTCAAATATATTGAAAATTTCACCTCCAAAAAATGAAAGTTTTCAGATATAAATGCTGATATTTTTCATATTTCTGCTTAAAAAGGGCAAATATAAAGGAATTTAAAATATTCCTGGTTTTCAGGGTGTTGATAGAATGCTTTAAGAGAATTATTTTGTTGAAAACCCCATCAAAAAATTCCAATCCAATCAAAAGTTATGGTGATTAATTTACGATACCTACCTTTTTTCCTGTTAGAGTAACCTCCCTTGGATTGTGTATTGATTAAGGCCCACAATGCAATATTCTGTGATGTCATAGTGGAACTTAAATTTTAAATTGAAATTTTAAACAGGAATATTCTGCATTTTCTTATATGCTACACAGTTTTTCTCCTTAACCATTATTGAAATTGGTCTCTGTCCACAAATAAGCCCATGAATAGAGAATTTAACTCAAAATTTAATCTGTTATTTAAATTTAGAGCTAAATTTTAAAATGTTTAAAACTTGACTAATATTTTTCGTAAGTTTTTTTTAATAATAGTGAATTTTGGGTGTATATCATATAATGAATACCAAAAAAGTCAATTTTGGCTAATTATTAAGCATTGTAACTGGATTTTAAATTATTTAAATGAAATTTTTAAATTTGAAATGTAACACTTTAAACGGAAAATAAGAGCTAAATTCCTATGTATATTAGTTTAAAGGAGCTGAATAAATTTAAACAATATGAAAACTGAATTGATGCAGATTAAAGAGCAAAAAATATTGGCAATTTAAAAAAGTTTAAAATTTTACTGTTCCCTTATGATGTCATAAAAAGGCTCATGAATATTAATGAGGCAGCCTGAATTCAATCCTCTTGGATGTTAAATATCAAATTTCAAAACGCAATATTTCAGAAACCGTTTAAGATAATTTGATGCGGTTCTCGGCAGTCACCTCCTTACTGAAGTGCCCTTAAATATTTAGTAGAATTAAAACCTTTATATTTGCCCTTATTAAAACATAGATTGTGGATATTCGTTAGAACTGCCTCACCGAGGCAGTTCTAATGAGTACCTACAATCTTTTTAGCAGAAATAAGAAAAATAATGCATAGCCCTGTAAACCCCAGTTTTACTATATAAAAGTGGGGTTTAAGGGGGTCAAAATTATATAGGCGTGTTTTCGTGATGCCTGGGCTCGGGGTGGGGGCTAACTTCCTATATGTGGCATAATACGGATGTGCGTTTCGAATGGCGCCCTTTTTCAGCGCTGTCAGGTATATGATTAGCCCCCTTTTTGCAACAAAAAGTATATGACTGACCCAATTTTAAGTTCTTGAATGGTATATGAAAGGCCCCACTTTTTCTGACTTCCTGATATATGCACAGATTTTTCACTCAAGAGATTTTTGAGGCTGCTTGTTCTCTTGGTAGTCAGTGAATTGACTGTATTATTTGTCTAACAACCAGCAATAAATGGGTACAAAAAATCAACGGGCAGTATACGAATTGATGAACATTTCTGATGATCAAGTATATTAATGGGTCCGTTTTTTCAAAGACCAGGTATATGAATGGGGTAGGTTTCGAACTTATACTGGCTTGCACACCCGTACCAAAATTATCCCCATTACCCCCCACCCACCCCACGAGCGCCTGAGTATCTTCACTGATGCTTTTACATCTGTGGTGTCTAATCTGGGGCTGCACTATTTATTCCAATAAACTACGGAGAAACCTCATGATTATGAAATACCTTTGAATACTAAATGGATTAATTCAACTGCCAAGATGGAAGCATCCACTAGGTATAAACAGTGGTGACAAACCCAGTCTTGCCAGGGTCTGTGGTACCTGTCAGTAATACCATCATAGATACTCATTACGAAAACATGCCTTTTCAAATATATAGAAAATTTCACCGCCAAAAACTGAAAATTTTCAGATAAAAAACTATTTTTTACATTTCTGCTCAAAATGTAGATTGTGGCCTCAGTGAGGCGATTCTAATGAGTATCCACAATCTATGTTTTTGAGCAGAAATAAGAAAAATAATGTATACCCTTGAAAACCCCAGTTTTACTATATAAAAGTGGGGTTTAAGGGGTCAAAATTATATAGGTATGCTTTTGTAATGGGCATCCTGAATGCCATCTGTCATCATACTTTGCTGTTGGATCACAATTTGGACATCAATCATCTGGGCCCTGTTGTTCAAAGCATCGTTAGCTTAACGAGCTCGTTAAGGGTCATTTCGTTAAGTGTTTTAGCAGATTCAATATACAATATTCTGATATTTTTTGCTGAAAAAATGTGAGTAGCTTTTGCACTGCAAAAGCTACTCACATTTTTACAGCAAAAAATTTTCAGCATATTTGCGTATCACTCAATGTAAATTTTAACGAATCGTTAACTAACGACGTCGTTAGCTTTGAACAACTGGGCCCAGAACTCCATTTAAAAGTACCTGATATTTGTCTATTTTCTTTCTCAACCTACCGTATTTACCCTAAGTATTCGGACACCTCAACTCCTTACCATATATGTTCTAAAATTTGAACCAGTACAATTCACTACCCGATGTTGTGTCTAAAAATTGCTGGATGAGTGGCAAACAGTGTAGACCCAGATGAGACGCCGCGTTCTGCGGCGTCTCATCTGGGTCTATACTGTTTGCTCAGGCCTGTCTGTCCGAATATATATGGTAAATACGGTAGTTTGTCAATATTGATGTGTACACGAAACTATGATTTGATCAAAATCCATCAATTCATTCTCAAGATATAATGAAACACAAATCTGACATCAAGCAAGAGCAATGAAATATAACAAAATTGGTCCATTTTCAATCCCAAATAAGATTTAGTCAATATCAATGTGTACCTAAAATGAGGAAAATCTATTTATTTGTTGTCAAAATGAAATTCTGATGCCAACCATGGACTGTAACTCTGTTGAGGGAAAACAATTGTCCCATTAACAGTCAGTGCCTACACACAGTTTCCAGAAATTCATAAAATACTACTACAGTTAGAGAGCAGAAATGAAGCACTGACAGACGGATGGACAGGCACTTGCACAATACAACATAATATCCCACCACTATCGTGTGGTGGGGTATAAAATCTAACAAATGGAGTGAACTAAGAACTAAAGATATACTATATTTTTCTAATTTTATTTAATATGTGTCGCACATGTTAACACATGTCTATTCTTACTGCACAAAGTAAACCAATACAATCAAAAACTGTCGCCCCTTAAAGCTCTAAGCAAAATTTACAGCAGACGACATTCTAATTTTTTTTATTTTATTTTCAGAGAAAATGAGTCTTGAATGTCAAGACTTGTATTCTCTAACTAATAATAAACAAGAGGCCCACGGGCCACAACTCGCTCACCTGAGTGAAACCGCCACTGCAGATATGCAGATGGCATGCAACATTTTTCCAATACTCTTATGACAAGGCAATGGCTTAAACAGTTTTTGAAATATCTTGCTTACAAGGTTAAAATGCTGAAATTTTCAAAACGTCACAAGTAAAACAAGTCACCCCCAATGCCTCCTACCAACTTTTGAGTCAACTGGCATTTCGGTGCAGTAGAAGAAGCAAAAAATAGATTTTCAAGATGGCTGCCATCTTGGATTTCCGATCAGAATGATTATAGCTATTTTTTGATCTACAAGTCACCCTGATGCTTCCTACTAAGTTTCAAGTCAATTGACTTTTAGGTTTAGGAGAAGAAGCGAAAAATAGATTTTCAAGATGGCTGTCATGGAGGCCATCTTGGATTTCCAATTGGCATGATTTTAGCTATTTTTGATGTACAAGTCATCCCGATGCTTCCTAGCAAGTTTGGAGTCAATTGGCCTTTCGGTTCAGGAGAAGAAGCGAAAAATAGCTTTTCAAGATGGCTGCCATGGTGGCCATCTTGGATTTCTAATCAGCACAATTTAGCTATTTTTGATTTATAAGTCACCCCAATGCTTCCTAACCAGTTTGGAGTCAATTGGCTTTTGGGTTTAGGACTAGAAGCGAAAAATAGATTTTCAAGATGGCTGCCATGGTGGCCATCTTGGAATTTGGACCGACACGATTTTAGCTATATTTGATCTACAAGTCACCCTGATGCTTCCTAGCAAGTTTGGAGTCAATTGGCTTTCGGTTCAGGAGAAGAAGTGAAAAAGATTTTCAAGATGGCGGCCATGGCGGCCATCTTGGATTTCCGATCGAAACGATTTTAGCTATTTTTTTATCTACATTTCACCCTGATGCTTCCTACCAAGTATCTAGTCAATTGGGCCTGGGGTGTAGGAAGAGTAGGCTTTTAAAGCAATTGTTCACGCCGCATGACGCACGCCGCATGACCCATGATGGACGACGGACATTGACCACAATAGCTCACCATGCGCACTTCATGCTCAGGTGAGCTAAAAATCTGAGCAAATTTGGCTCAGTGGCTTCAGAGAAGTCTTCAAATTCTCAACAATTTTCCCATATAAATGTTATGGGGCTCATACAAATGCATAGGGAAGCAAACTTGACCTTGCCGTAAAAAGGTCAAATGTCAACGTATGATAATCTTTTTAGCAATTTTGGTAGATCTCCTGTCCCTGATGATTTGTGCACAGATTTAGCCCCAAGGCATTCTCGGTTATGGAGAAGAAGATTTTTAAAGGTTTTTACCATATATGGGCATGGCGGCCATCTTGGTCAACGGACCGCGACAATTTTAGCAATCTTTTGTTTCCCCACACTAAGGTGGCTCCATATGAAATTTGAACAAAATTAGCTCAGAGGCTTCAGAGGAGAAGTCGTTTGAAACTCTTAACAATTTTCCCATTCAAATGTATAGAGCTCATACAAATGCATAGGGAAGCGAACTTGACCTTGCCATAAAAAGGTCAAACGTCAACGTACGACAATTCTTTTAGCAACTTTTGTTGATCTCTCGTCCCCGATGATTCGTGCAAAGATTCAGCCCCAAGGCATCCTCGGTTATGGAGAAGAAGATTTTTAAAGGTTTTTACCATATATGGGCATGGCGGCCATCTTGGTCAACGGACCACGACAATTTTAGCAATCTTTTGTTTCCCCACACTAAGGTGGCTCCATATGAAATTTGAACAAAATTAGCTCAGAGGCTTCAGAGGAGAAGTCGTTTGAAGCTCTTAACAATTTTCCCATTCAAATGTATAGAGCTCATACAAATGCACAGGGAAGCGAACTTGACCTTGCCGTAAAAAGGTCAAACGTCAACGTACGACAATTCTTTTAGCAACTTTGGTTGACCTCTTGTCCCCAATGATTCATGCAAAGATTCAGCCCCAAGGCATCCTCGGTTATGGAGAAGAAGATTTTTAAAGGATTTTACCATATATGGGCATGGCGGCCATCTTGGTCAACGGACCGCGACAATTTTAGCAATCTTTTGTTTCCCCACCCTAAGGTGGCTCCATATGAAATTTGAACAAAATTAGCTCAGAGGCTTCAGAGGAGAAGTCGTTTGAAACTCTTAACAATTTTCCCATTCAAATGTATAGAGCTCATACAAATGCATAGGGAAGCGAACTTGACCTTGCCGTAAAAAGGTCAAACGTCAACATACGACAATTCTTTTAGCAACTTTGGTTGACCTCCCATCCCCGATGATTCATGCAAAGATTCAGCCCCAAAGCATCCTCGGTTATGGAGAAGAAGATTTTTAAAAGTTTTTACCATATATGGGCATGGCGGCCATCTTGGTCGACGGACCGCGACCATTTTAGCAATCTTTCGTTCCCCCACCCTAAGGAGGCTCCATATGAAATTTGAGCAAAATTGGCTCAGCGGCTTCAGAGGAGAAGTCGTTTGAAAATGTTAACGGACGGACGGACGGACGGACGGACGGACGGACGCACGGACGGACGGACGGACGGACGGACGGCGGACGAAAAGTGATCACAATAGCTCATCCTGAGCAGAGCTCAGGTGAGCTAAAAATCAAATTGTTGTCTGTGGCAAATGTGATTGGCGCTTTAAGGGTTAACATATGAGGTTCTCTGTAACAAAATCAATGTTTTTTTCAGAAAAAGGATATTTGGGGCACAGACAGTGAAAGCCCGGTTCAGCCTGCCTAGCTGCAGAGTCTGGTCAGGGCCTTAGCTGTTTGTGTATTTATTATACATAATCCAATGACTATAGGCAAAAATCTTGATCAGACTTTAAAGACGTACAGGGCCTAGTTGTTCAAAACTAACGACATCGTTAGTTAACGATTTGTTAAAATTTACATTGAGTGATACGCAAATATGCTGAAATTTTTTGCTGAAAAAATGTGAGTAGCTTTTGCAGTGCAAAAGCTACTCACATTTTTTCAGCATAATCAGAATATTGTATATTGAATCCGCTAAAACAGTTAACCAAATGACCCTTAATGAGCTCGTTAAGCTAACAATGCTATGAACAACTGGGCCCAGATTGATATGACACTTTGCCTGTGGCCCTGGAGATCCCTTTTCTCAAGGCATGGCTAATTTGTGAACAACTAAAGATCCAGAACAGTCTGTGCATACATAAAAACTTTGTTACAGAGAACAGTAATAAAAATGCTCATTTTCTAACTTTATAAGTTAATCTTATTTTCTGTTAAAATAACAATAAACTAAAGTATTGTACAGTACTGTTTGACCAAGAAACTGACTTAAGATCTAGAATGTCCACAAACCTGACTGATGAACAACAAAAGAGCCTATAAATCACGGTTCGTTTCCACAGCAAAGCCATAGGTCTTGGTAAAATGTGTTTTCAAAAGAGGTTGTTTTGTCATTTTTGCATCAATACATACCTAGGCCCCCAGGTTATAAAACTTTTTTCATAGTCAACTCAGCTGTGCATGAAATTTACTGCTAATAAATCTCAAATTACTAACAATTTCAATTTCTTTCTTACTAAATATAGTTGATCATGAAAATTTCTCTGCTAATAGATGAAAATGCCAACTATTGTTGGCATTTTCATATTTATTAGTAGAGAAAATTTCATGCTCAATTGAATTGAGCATGAAAAAAGTTTTATAACCTCGGCGCCTGAAAAAAGGAGTATTTATCATAATAACTCTTTGCGTTTGGACTGCATCCACTATATAAACAATGCAGACCCTGATCATAAATGACCCTGACCATTTATAAGAATTAGGGTAGGATGAGGTGTGCAAATATTTATAGTAATTACCGAAGAAAATATTATTGTAGGTACTCACCGGAAATTTTTATGTCATCAAGGCCATTTCATTAAGTACCGCTTGATATGTTTTGGCATAAAGATCTCATTAGAAGGGTTCAGTTGAGGCGCTTCTAATGCAACCACAACATATGTTTTCATGAGAAATAATAATAATAAAAAAATTGTCTTATCCAGTTATGCTACTTTAGAAGAAACTAAATTTAATACTTAACATGCCGGGTAAAAATTTCAGCAGACAACATTTTGAAATATTTTTCTTAATTTCCCAGAAAACAGGATTTGACATTTCATGCAAATTGTCTCCTGAGGAGACAATTTGCAAGAAATGTCAAAACCTGTTTTGGGGTAAAAATAAAAAAAATATTTCAAAATGTCATCTGCTGAATTTTTTTACCCAGCAAGCAGTGGTAAAGCAAAAACATTGCTGAGAAACCTTGCTGGGATTTGTACCTGAAGGTTAACACATTTTAGTCTGTGGACCCCCAAAAGGGAACCCAAATGGCAAACAGTGCAGACCCAGATCAGACATGTCTGATCAGGGTCTACACTGTTTGCATCAAATATAGGAACTGCTATAAAACATAGTAATAATAAAAGCTAACAACTAGACACCCTGCTCTTGGAAATAGATAGGTCCAAAGAGTTGTGTTAGAAGAGTCCACTGGACATAAATGAGTTAAGCAAAAACATTGCTGAGAAATGATGCTGGGATTTGTGCTTGAACTTTAAGAGGCAAAACCCAATAATGTGACACATTAAATGACTAGCAGTCTGACTTTGTTATCACATATGGCCTACAACTACCTAACTACAGCATATAACAACTTGAGCTACTTCAACAATTAGTCTTCTGAATTTAACCATCACCACTCTGGGCAAATTCAGCAGATGACAAATTGGTGATATTTTTCTTATATTTCCCCAAAACAGGATCTGACATTTCATGCAAATTTTCATTAGAGACAATTTGTATGAAATGTCAAATCCTGTTTGTTGGGGAAAATATTTCAAAATATCTTCTGCTGAAAATTTTACCCAGAGTCCCCCCCCTTTAATAAGGGAGACCAATAGTTCAGGACAGACTGATCTCGCTTGTATGTATACACATTCACCTCACTCTCTCAAAGTTTAACAAAAATGCTGGCAAAGGGCCCACACAAATATGGGTAAAGGACATATTTGGATTATTTACCAGTGGCTAAGGTCTTTTAAAATGCTAAGCACTGTGGGCAATATTTTCAGCAGATAACATTTTGAAAGATTTTTTCTTATTTTTTCCAGAAATTAGACTTTGACATGTCATACAAATTGTCTGCTTCGGCGACAACTTGCATGAAATGTCAAAGCCTATTTTCTGGAAAAAATAAGAACAAATGTTATGAATTTGTAGTCTGCTGAATTTGCCGAGAGAGTGGTAAAGGTTAAGCTTGCAAACTTGGGTGAAAACTATTGAAGCAAGGTCACAAATTATTTAATTGTTTATTTAATCTTTAGATAACATTTTAAGACTAGCAGATATTTCATAGTATTTTTTTTTTTAAATTTTCTTTGAAAATAAGGTTTGACATTTCATCTGTATAATCCTATGTGAAATGCAAAGTCCCATTTCCAACAACAAATAAGAGGAATATTAATTCTTTGTCACCTGTTAATTTCACTTGCAGCATGAAAAAAGGTTAAACTGGATAATCTGTCTGAGGAAAATAATCATCAACACCTTAGTTACAACATTTACCATATTCACCCTAATTTTATTTGTTTGTTTGTGTTGCAGTTTTACAGCCGTCAACCCAATTGGGTCATGTCGAGCATGGTCAGTTTACCTAGCCACACATTTACTCAGCATATAGTCCCCTTAAGCGGTTAACCAGATTGTGCACATTCTTTTGCAAAAAATACTGAAAACTGCCCTTCTTTAATCAGCGGAAGGGAGAGAATGACCATAGCAAATATTTCACTATCAATCGCCACGAAAGAATGTTGCCAACCCAGCTGGGGTAGAACCTGTAACCTCCTGATCACCAGTCCAACAGGCATCCAACTGAGCCACCGAGGCCGGCTCTACCTAATTTTGGGACACCTTAACTCAACACATATGTTCAAAAGTTTAAACAAAAATATAAGTGAAGATACCAAGTCCATTTTACTACCTGTTGATGTGTCTAACACTGATGGATGAATGGCAAACAGTGTAGACCATAATCAGACAGCATCTGATCTTGGTCAGTACTGTTTGCTCAGGCCTGTCTGTGCCCATAGGGTAAATACAGTATCTAGGCATCAAAACAACATTTATCTTGAAATTTGGTGATGTGCCTTAATTATTCAATTTAACCCTTGTCATGCTGAATAAATTAAGATGCCATGCCAACTTCTAATTGTCAGCCAATCAGATTGCTTGATCCAGGTTGTTCATACAAAGTCACATACTAAATGACAAACAGTGCAGATCCAGATCAGATGGCTTCTGAAGAAGCCAACTGATCTGGAGCTACACTGTTTGCAAAGGGAGGTATATCCAGGTTCAGCAGAAATAGGGTTAAGAATCACTGGTCAGAGTACTGTAAATATACATGAGGTTCACTGTTTGCATATCAGTTGATTATGCCCCTCAAAACTTATCTATTTTAAAGTGTAACTGAAAAAGTAGCATATGAAAGAGAAACCATGGCAACATAAAAGCTACCCCATGTGTTAACAGATTTTGTTTTGTTGTTACATCAATAACAGTTTTCCAAAAACATGACACAAACTGTCTGAGGTGCATTAACAATGACTGAGTTAACTCTTAACCCTTGTCATGCTGAATAAATTAAGATGCCATGCCCACTTCAAATTTTCAGCCAATCAGATTACTTAATCCAGTTTTTTTATATAAATTCACCTACATTATGGCAAACAGTGCAGATCCAGATCAGTTGGCTTCTGAAGAAGCCAACTGATCTAGATCTACACTATTTGCAAAGGCAGGGTATATCCGGGCTCAGCAAGTCTAGGGTTAAAATGCTAACTGAATGAGTTGCAAACAGTGTACACCTTGATCATACGCTGGTTTCTGTGGCACCTGAACTTGGTCCATACTGTTTGCTTGCCCTGGGCCTGTCTGTCCCAATATTTAGGGTTATTACAGTTCTGATACAATGCAGGTGAGCAGTAAAATTGCTGATCAGGCTACCCAGATGCACTGGCTGATACTGGTTCTTGCTTTAACCCTTAAACTGCCAATCACAACTATTGTCGTCTGCTTTGTCATCTGCTTGTGATTTTAAAAGTCATTTTTGCAAACAGTGTGGACCCAGATCAGACTGCTCCTTTAGGAGCAGTCTGATCAGGGTCCACACTGTTTACCTGTATGCAAAAATAGGTTTGAAAAGTCTGCAAGAATATTCAGCAGACGACATAAACAGACGACATTTTCAGATGCAGTTTTTCTTGGCGCTTTAAGGGTTAATATATAGGATAATAGAAGAGTCCACTCAAAGTGAATGGGTTAATCCTGGATTAACTCGTTTACATCAGGTGGACTCTTCTGTTTGTTTGTGTTAATGTTTAACGACATGTAAACCCTTGTGGGTCATTTTGTGTCGTCTCCCAGAGAAAGGTAAAAAAAGAGAGATATGTATTTACAAGGGTTGGAAAAGAGACAAGGCTCTGCCTCTTTCAGCTCTGATTGACATTCATAGAGAAAGTGTCACTCTGTTTTGGTGATGTTAAGTGCATGCAGGCATTCAATGTGTTTTTTTCGGACAGTTTTTGTGTTGTGGCGATCAGTGATATATTATGTAAGAACAAGCACTGATATCAAGTTTTTTACAAACTGTTACTGCGGATATTAGTTATTTACTTGTAAGAAATGTTTTAATATGTTAAATATGGCATCTTCTGGAGAAAATGTACAGGACAGTACCAGTGAAAATGGAGACTTACATGTATCAAGAGAAAACACTGTTTCATTAGTGAAGACAATCATAAGTTCAGAATTTAGAGATTTAAAAGAAACAATTATTAAACAGTGATAAGCTTGTCAACTACTTAAAGAGAAAGTACTCAGAGGATCAAATATCAATTTTAAATACACAGGAACAAGAAACAATACGATTTTAATTGTTCTGTTCTGTTGAAACTGAATGAGTTGAAAAAAACTGTCTGTGGAAGACATCTGGGTAAAAATGGAGAAGATAGTAAAGGACATTAACAGTTGTAAAAAACTGATAAAGATAGCGGATAGAATGGAGGGTGGATGGACAAATGTCAAAGAATACCAACAGATCGACTAAGCAGACAATATGGATGACGATAGAAAGATTTGTCAGACAAATGCTTGGGTGTTGCAGAAGCAGAGTTTGCAGCGAAGGACACCTGCTTCAGCTACGAATGATGTTAATCATAGGGATCATTTTCTTCATGCCTCCACCCCCCACCCCCCATCGCCACAAGCGGGAGGTTCCAGAAAACTCGGGAACTGAAGTTAAGTACATTTTTACATCTTTTGCTGACAATAAGACTGATTTACAGTTTTCTTCTATATGTGAAGACGGCTGTGACTTCACAAGAAACGTCAAAGGCAGTTTAAAAAGAAATGTGGAATTTTTTATATCTATTTGCGCTTATGACAGTGTCATTGATATTATAACAAAGGGATATCGGAACCCTTTTTATTCACAGACCATTACCAAGTTTTTTCAAGAACAATGGTTTGGCACTCTGGAACTCTGAATTAGTTAGAGAAACCATTCCGGAGCTTTTGAGGTCTGGTAGCACTGTTGAGATGTGTTTTGCGCCCATTGTAGTAAATCCTCTTACAGTTTCAATAAATGCTTCCGGTAAAAAACGACTTATTTTGGATTTACGTCACATTAATCAATTTATTTGGAAGCAGAGGTTTAGACTAGATGATTTGAAAATTATGATGCAGTATGCGCACAAAGGGGATTTTATATTTTCGTTTGATTTGAAAAGTGATTATCATCATCTTGACATATTTTCGAGCCATCAACAATATCTGGGATTTTCATTCTGGTTTGGATCCCGCATTAGACATTTTCCCTTTACAGTTTTATGTTTTGGGATCAGTTGGGGGCCTAACATATTTTCTAAGCTTCTGCGACCTCTTGTAAAGCACTGGAGGGGACAAGGTATAAAAATAGCCATTTTCCTGGATGACGGCACTGGCGTTAATGATAATTTTGACACTTGTTTAACTCGTGCAAAACAAGTTAAAAGGGATCTTGAATCCGCTGGATTTGTTATCAATTATGACAAGAGTATCGGGAACCCATGTCAAGGTCTTCTATGGCTTGGTCTGTTTTGGAACCTCAAGGAAGGTATGTTACAAATTCCTGAATCACGGCTGTGTAAAGTGGAAACTGTCATTTCTGATATTTTCAATAGATTGTATGGTGTTTCTGCGCACAAACTGGCCCATTTAGCTGGACTGATTTCTCTGTCTCCCTCCTTAGGTAACATAACTCGGCATAACTCATTTACCCTGCTACGGTCTTTTCTGACAGTAGTTCAGTAGCTTGTGCAGCTTATATCAAAGATCAGAATGGTATGTCACCACATGTTTACAGAAGATGAAATGTGTCTTTCTTCCACCGCACGAGAATTAATGGGGATTGAATTGGCAGTACATTCTTTCTGTAACCATTTTCAGAATAAAGATAGAGGAGATGAAAGAGAAGGACAGGGGAGAAATAGGAAAAATAAATGAAAGTGAAGAAATAGAAGAAATAAAAACAATCCCCTTCTACCTTTACCTGCTGCAAGAATAGCAGGCCTAGCCCAACTGTAAGCCAATATCAGTTGGACGCCCCAGTTACGTAAGATACACGATATGTTTGCCTCACCCAACCACCCCCATGTGGACTTTTCTATCACAACTCTTTGGACCAGTCTATTTCCAATAGCAGGATGTGTGGTAAGTTTTTATTATTAGTTTTTTTTTATAGAAATTCCTGAAATGCAAACAGTGTAGACACTGTGGTCAGACACTGCAGAATTCTGCAATGTCTGAAATGGGTCTGTACTGTTTGCCAATTACTCTTTTGTGTGTGTGCATGGGGGGTGGGGGGGGGTGGGGGGCGGGGGGTCTGACTTAAATGGGTCAATAAATGGAATTAGCCCTTATCCAACTGAATAAATTAAGATGCCATACCCACTTCTAGTTTTCAGCCAATCAGGTTACTTGATCTGAATTCTTGCTATAAATTCACATACTTAATGGCAAATAGTGAAGATCCAGATCAGTTGGTTTCTGATCTGGACCTGCACTGTTTGCAAAGATAGGGCATATCCGGGACCAGCAGGACAAGGGTTAAATTGGATTTACCAAAATACACTGCCAATAGCTAGTCAGTAATTATGTCACTATTTGCACTCAATGTAACAAATTACAATTATTCAAATAATGCAGAAATAGTTGTAGAAATATGCTAATGTCAGCTTATGACTATGTTAAGATGGCATTTAAATTCATTCACAAGTTCCAAAACTGGATTATCCTTTGATGCACAGCATACTGAGTAAAAAAGATTTAGCAGACGACAATCTGAAATATTTTTCCTATTTTCCCAAGAAAAATAGGCTTTTACATTATGTCCAAATTGTCTCCAATTTGCACCAAATGTCAAAGTCTGTTTTCTGCACAAAATAAGAAAGTATATCATCAATTTGTCATCTGCTGAATTTGACTGCTAAGTGTATAACTGTTTTATGATGCATACATCTCTGAATCTCAATTGGTTATGGTGACATGTCAAATGACATTTATATATTTGCGTACCAGAAAAAATGGTATTTAATCCATTGACTAATTTATTTTTACTTTGTATTTTTCTTCTAGTGGAACAAGACACCAAATAACCTTCCATAGCTGACTGCCAACATATAAAAAAAAAAAGTTTGCTCTGTCAGATTACCAAACACTTCAAGTTTAGCATGCTGGGTAAAAGTTCAGCATATGACAGTATGGAATATTTTTCTTATTTTCTCAGAAAACAGGCATTGACATTTTAGGCAAATTGTCCCCTTATATATAGACAGTTTAATTGAAACATCAAATCCCATTTTCTGGGAAAAATATTAAAACAAGAAGGCCATCATGACCCCCGGGGCAGGGCCATTTTTGACCCCAGGGCTATAATTTGAACAACTTTGGTAGAGGTCCACTAGATGCTACATACCAAATATCAAAGACCTGGACCTTCTGGTTTCAGAAAAAAAGATTTTTTAAGTTTTCAGTTAAAAAATCTATTTTTTAGCTCCTGTGACCTAGGAATTGCAATGGACCGGAACCATTTGAACAACTTTGGAAGAGGACCAACCAAGGCTCGTTCCTGTGAAGTTTGGTCAAAATCCAATCAGTGGTTTAGGAGGAGATGTCGTTTGAAGAAATCGTTTACGGACGTAAGCACAGACGGACTGACGGATGCACGCACGACTAATGACGGACAAAATGTGATCATAAAACCTCACCTTGTCACTTTGTGACAGGTGAGCTAAAAAGACAAAACAATCATCAAATTGTCTTCTGCTGAAAATGCCCAGAGAATGGCAAAGGCAAAGCAAAAAATTAACCCTTTAGGCTTAAACTCAAAACTCTACCATAATAACCCTAAGTACTGAGACAACATGGTCTGAGCAAACAGTGTTGACCCAGAAAGGATGCTGCAGAATGCACTATCTGATCAGGATAGGAACTGTTTGCCACTCACCTAACAGTATTTTAGACATATCAACAAGTATAAATAGATGAATGTTTACTGACGATAATATCCCCTGGGGAATACTGAAATTTCAACATAAAAAGATGGGGATCCCAAGCTACATCAAAATCAGTATACATTCGTTTGTTTATACTCCAGAAGACTTGTCCAAATTTTAGGGTTGGGTTGGAATTTAACTACCCAGTCAACACTTTTAAGGTCATGCCTAGCCGGGCAGTTTACTTAACCATGCTTAGGACAAGTATGGTAAGGAGTTAAGGTGTCCCAATATTAACCCTTGTCCTGCTGAGCCCGGATATACCCTGCCTTTGCAAACAGTGTAGATCCAGATCAGTTGGCTTCTGAAGAAGCCAACTGATCTGGATCCGCACTGTTTGCCATTAAGTATGCAAATTTATTACAACAATCTGGATCAAGTAATCTGATTGGCTGAAAATTAGAAGTAGGCTTGGCATCTTAATTTATTCAGCAGGACAAGGGTTAAAAGTAAATCCAACATAGCAATACACTCAAACAAATGCAAGCTTTCACTGAATGGGCAACATAGCTTGAATACAGGATTTTTTTTCCAATAATGCATCATATGCTGGTGAAAACCAGTTACAGAAGTTATGAATTGGGTTTGAACATCTAGTCTAGAATGGCACTCTAAACCAAGAAATATATATTATATATACTATTAACATCAAAAGACATATAAAGTTTACTCCTAAAGTGCAATGCAAAATCTATTTTTTTCTTTTTATTATTTTTCAGAGAAAACAGACATGGTATTTCATGTGAACTGCTTGCTAGGCATACAATTCACATGAAATGTCAACTTATTTTCTCTAAAAATAACAAAATCAAAGCAAAATTGTAGTACAAAAAATTCTAATTTTTAAAGTTTTTTTTTTTTTTTCAGAAAAAATAAGACTTGAAATTTCATGTGAATCATCTGCCTAGCAGATGATTCACATGAGAAGTCAAGCCTTATTTTCTCTGAAAAATATATATACATAAAAAATAATAAAATAAACAAAAATGCCATGTTACAATTTTACTTAGCACTTTAAGGGTTAAAAAAAAAATAGATAAATTCCAACTAAGTTACTATGGCACTGATGGTAACTAACGACTGCCAGAGGAACAACTGATGCAATGTGAAAAAGGAAGTTACCACTTGAGCAATGAAAGCTCAGACCAGCCTGCATATTCACACAGCCTTATCAGGACCTTCATTGCCTGCTTACAGTAATGGTTTAAGTTGAAATATATTGATGAATAGAGATACAGCTCAATTATACATCTGTGTATTTTTTTGAAAAGTTTCAGCTGAATCTCACTAAGCTTCTTGAAACAAGAAAATATTTGATGAAATAGTAAAGAACAGATTAGCTTTCAGTCAATATCTATGCCTACAGGATCTTACATGAATGCTTATGAAAAACTGACAATTTCTTATGAAGACTGAATAAATATGCTTACTTCATATGAAAATTACAACTGCTCATTTCACAGGAAAACTGAAATGAGTTAATAATTTTCATATATTGTAAATCTTGGTGAGATTCTTTTATCACAAGACCTCGGACCAACTATAATACTGTATTTATTAAAATCAAAATCCAGAAAATGGAAACTTAAATATAACATCATTATGAAAAGCCTATTCAAATATACTGAAAATTTTACCACCAAAAAATGAAAATTTTCAGATAAAAATTCCAATATTTTTCATATTTTTGCTGAAAACATAGATTGTGGATACTCATTAGAACTGCCTCAGTGAGGCAGTTCTAATGAGTACCCACAATCTATGTTTTTGAGCAGAAATAAGAAAAATAATGTATACTCCAGTAAACCCCAGTTTTACTATATAAAAGTGGGGTTTAAGGGGGTCATCATTATATAAGCGTTTTTCCTGATGATTATGATTTTTGTAGACTTAGGTTTGGAGTTTAATAGTCCAGTCAACACTATTAAGGTCATGTTGAGCCAGGTCATGTCCTTTTAACATTCATCCTGCTCTAGGTAAAATATGAGAAGAAAATTTTTTCAAAAATTACTTTTCTTATTTTCCCCCCAAAATAAGGCACAGAAAACTGATATCTCTTTTCAGTTTTGTCAGGCAAGGGGGCAAAAGTTATGGTAAATATCCTGAAATTTCAAACACTTTATTTCATACTTTTTAGGCTTAGATTCTGCAGGTGCAGTCTGATCTGGGTCTGCATTGTTTGATATGCCATTTTGCCAAAAACTTTGATGTATGAAATTCTAGGACATTTACCTTATTCCAGTTTTCAGGTACAATAAGAAATATATCACTCACTTTTCATCTACTAAATTAAATTATCAATGTCATCTTAGCCACAACTCAGTCTAATAATAAAATTTCAAGCACCACTGATACTAGTTTGTAGATTATCAGTTATATTTCACAGACTAAGTATTATTTTACCAGCAGCACCACATCATGCTATGTTCCTAATCCACTTAATCTGAACCTTATCTCACAAAAGAGACATCACGAAAACATACCTATATAATTTTGACCCCCTTAAACCCCACTTTTATACAGTAAAACTGGGGTTTACAAGGGTATACATTTTTTTCTTATTTCTGCTCAAAAACATAGATTGTGGGTACTCGTTAGAACCGCCTCGCCGAGGCAGTTCTAACGAGTACCCACAATCTATGTTTTGATCAGAAATATGTAAAATATAGGAATTTTTTATCTGAAAATTTTCATTTTTTGGTGGTAAAATTTTTCAGTATATTTGAATAGGCGTGTTTTCGCAATGGATTTTTAAACAATTATGCAAACAGCAAAATCTAAAATCAGCCATACAAATATGTATACAAGTCAGAAAAGAACTACTCTAAAATATGTTGCTAATACATTTGTATTCTGTAGATCTTGATACAGGAATGCCTGGAATGAACTGAAATCCTAGATGCTGTTCTGCAGACTGACCTTGACCCCTACTGTTCACATACGGATATACATATAAAAAAGCCAAAAACTTTAGACAGTAAGAACTATGAACTAATTGCCCAAACCTGCCAATATAGTGATGAGAAGCAATCAATTAAGTTTAACTGCCTCTCTTTGAAAAAATATGTACTTCCCATCCATTCATTGGTAAAGCTACCATAAATAATTTGTCCTGTTACTTTTTTCTGTTCAAATGTGTCCTATTACTTTTTATTGTCCAAATATATAAATTTTTACTGTTCAAGAGTTCATTTTTTACTGTCCAAATGTGTTCCATTACACTTCACTGTTCAAGCGTTTCTTTATTTTTACTGTCCAAATGTGTCCCATTACACTTCACCAAGTGTTTCATTATTTTTACTGTCCAAATGTGTCCCGTTACACTTCACTGTTCAAGTGTTTCATTATTTTTATTGTCCAAATGTGTCTCATTACACTTCAATTCAAGCTTTCTTTTTTTTTACTGTGCAAATGTGTCTCATTACACTTCACTGTTCAAGTGTTTCTTTATTTTTACTGTCCAAATGTGTCTCATTACACTTCACTGTTCAAGTGTTTCTTTATTTTTACTGTCCAAATGTGTCCCATTACACTTCACTGTTCAAGCTTTCTTTATTTTTACTGTCAAAAATGTGTCTCATTACACTTCACTGTTCAAGTGTTTCTTTATTTTTACTGTCCAAATGTGTCTCATTACACTTCACTGTTCAAGTGTTTCTTTATTTTTATTGTCCAAATGTGTCTTTGTTTGTTTGTTTGATTTGGGCTTAACGTCGCTTTCAATAATCTTTTAGTCATATCGCGATGGTGTCTGGATGTGGCAGGGAGCTCAATGCTCACTTTTAGAGTGCTGCCTCACTGAAATATCACGCCCCAGACACTTTGACATGATATTCCACCCAGTCACATTATACTGACACTGAGCTGACCAGTTCTAGCTCTACTTTCTTAATGCTGAGCGCCAAGCGAAAGAGCAGCTAGTACCATTTTTAAAGTCTTTGGTATGCCCCCGTCGGGGATCGAACCCGCAACCTCCCGGTCACAAAGCGGATGCTCTACCACTGAGCCACTGTGCCGGTCCAAATATGTCTCATTACACTTCACTGTTCAAGCATTTCATTATTTTAATTGTCCAAATGTGTCTCATTACACTTCACTGTTCAAGCATTTCATTATTTTAACTGTCCAAATGTGTCTCATTACACTTCATTCAAGTGTTTCTTTATTTTTACTGTCCAAATGTGTCTCATTACACTTCACTGTTCAAGTGTTTCTTTATTTTTACTGTCCAAATGTGTCTCATTACACTTCACTGTTCAAGCTTTCTTTATTTTTACTGTCAAAAATGTGTCTCATTACACTTCACTGTTCAAGTGTTTCATTATTTTTTCTGTCAAAATGTATCCCATTACACTTCACTGTTCAAGCATTTCTTTATATTTACTGTCAAAATGTGTCTCATTACACTTCATTGTTTAAGTGTTTCATTACAATTGTATTTTTACTGTCCAAATGTGTCCCATTATACTTCACTGTTCAAGCGTTTCTTTATTTTGCTGTCCAAATGTGTCTCAATACTTTTACTGTTCAAGTGTTGTTTTTTTTTCTGTCCAAATGTAGCCCACTAAACTTAACTGTTCAAGAGTTTCATCATTTTACTGTCCAAATATGTCACATTACTTTACTGTTAAAATGTTCCATTTCTTTTTACAGTACATCTTTCTTTCCTTTCAGAGTAGACTTCTTTACAGTAGGGGCAATATATGCAGGACAGAAGATACGAAGTCACAAAAGTTGCCTCCCTTGTAAAAAATGGCTGAAAAATCTACCAAGTACCGTATTCGACCTAATTACCGCACTGTACGCTTAGGTTTTTCAAACTTACAGGACACACTCATTTGTGGTCAAATATGTATCTATCTACTAAGGATACACTATAAAAAAGATCAGAAAAGGACTTATTTAATGATAACTATGCGATTTTTTCTAACTTTCTTTACTGTAAAGAAGTAAAGAAAAAAGTACACTGGTTGTAATCTGAAGACTACGGAATTTCTTGACTGTGCGGTAATTCGGTCGAATACGGTATACTAAGTCCCCTTAAAGCAGGTAGCTTTTTATCATACTGCTGCTCATGTACATGACTACAGAAGAAAATGCAAACCAATGCTGAACTGTCTAAAGGCTGTCACTGTCATTTTGTTCATCATACCATAGTCGACCTAATTACCGCCCATACTCCTATAAGCGCACAGTCAAGTAATTCTGTAGTCTTCAGATTACAGCTTCTGTACTTTTTGTCTACTTCTTTATAAGGCATATGTTGTGGGTACCCATTTGAATTGCATCGACAAGTCAATGTAATTCAAATGAGTACCCACAACGTAAGTTTTTACAAAGAAAATCAGAAAAAACAAAAAAAACAAAAAACATCGCGTATGCACCATTAAATAAGTAATTTGCTGATTGTTTTACTTTTATTAGGTGGATACATATTTTACTACCAGTTATTTTGAAAACCCTAAGCGCACGGTGCGGTAATTAGGTCGAATACGATAAATTAATTTGCTTATAATTTAGTACTTTATTCTACTTGTTACTTTTTTTAGATTTGTAAGAAAGAAGTCAAAATTTAAATGCTAAGCTGCAAAAGAAACAGTCAATGAGAAAACAATGCATCAAAAAATAGGACAAGAAAGTCATTAAAAAACTCTGCAGAAAAATAATAATTGGAAATGAAATGCTTACAGATCTACAGCCAATTATCATTATGTTTACAAACCCACAGATGTTTTGCTAGTAAAGCATGCAATAAGTTAAAAATCAACCAAAACAACTGACTCGTGTCAATCGAAAAAGTGCCTTTGAACATGCGCAAAATGTCCACATTCAGATCATCCTGCATACGTGCAAAGTATCGTCCGGGCTTTGCTAAACATTCATATATCGAACATTCATTTGCCTTCGCTGTCCGCATATGCCTGAAGACATGTTTTCGCATGGCATAGCACAAATATAAACTACATGCTAAGTTATGTAAAGTTGTTCATTCATATGCAGGTACAAATAATTTCATCTATCGCACACAAGAAACTGCTAATGGCAGCATGCTGGGTAAAATTTTCAGCAGATGACATTTTGAAATATTTTGCATATTTTCCCAGAGAACAGGCTTTTGGCATTTCAAGCATATCATATCCTTAGAATATAATTTGCATGAAATGTGAAAAACGATTTTCTAAGAAAAATTCCATCAATTTTCGTCTGTTGAATTAGCCTAGAGTGGTAAAGATTAAGGGGGATGGATACATTTTCTGGGCAGACAACTCTGTAAAAATTGTTTTGCTTCCCTTCTGAAAAGGGGTCTATTCTAAAAGGAAAGAATTCTTTCCTTTTTGAGTAGACCCCTTTTCAGAAGGGGCTTGGTATGCAGGAAAGCAACAATTAAAATATCTCCTTTGCAAAAAAAAATGATGTCTCCCTTAGAAAAAAAAAAGCAAAACATCAACCAAGCGTATCCAGCCTCCTTAATTCATACATGAACAGTGAAGACCACTACAGAACCTAATGGCACAGACCAGAATCAGACTGCATGAATAGCGTAATTCTAAATAAGGTAATAATTTGAGATAGTTTTTGACATTTTTTTTTTGCATGAAAATGTATCTTTTTGGTAGTCACTGGTATTGCCTCGGTGAGACAATTCATATGTTCGAGTACAAATGTATTGCACCAATCAAAGACCTGTCTTGGGGTATGTGCAGACAGCGATGGCTAAGAACAGCCTGCACACATCTGCAGTCTGATCTGGACCTTCACTGTCCGCTTGTAGAATCACTGGGTACTGTAGAGCATAACAAAAAAGAGCAAAGTTCCTGATCCCACTGTACATCTCCGCTGGCTGATCTGAACCTTTACTGTTTGTGTTTACCTCAAAGACACCTTTTCCTATGTTGCGGCTCAAATATAACAAATATAAAATTATTCTCATAATACTCCCTTTATCTGGAGCTATGGAATAGGCGAGCTGATCTAGGCCTTTGCTGTTCATTATGCAAGATGCAGTTTCTTTTTGCATGGCACCATTCATTCTGGCACATTCATGATTAAACAGAGCTCCAGATAAGTTGCCTTCTTCAACCAAAAAGTATTGATATTTTTCTTTTTTGTAAGCAAAAACGTATGTTGTGGGTACTTATTAGAAGTGCCTCGGAAAACATATGTTGTGGGTACTCATAAGAAGTGCCTCACTGAGGCACTTCTAATGAGTACCCACAACATGTTTTTATGAAGAAATCAGAAAAATATTCACCTGATATACTCTCCTATCTAGAGCTATGCATGAGACTAGTTATGTCCAGGTTCACACTTTCTGAGAAGTATAATGGACACTGTAACTCAGTCTACTTCAATTCTAAGATTTACAAATCAGCTAACCATTAAACCATTTTAGTGTGGAGACCCCTAAAAGAGTAAATAGTAAACAGTGCAGACCCAGATCAGATGCCACAGAATGTGGCGCCTGCTCAAGGCCTCCACTGTCTGCAAACAGTTCAGCCATTTTTCTCTAGAAATATCTGAATCATATAGCCTGACATACCTAAAACTGAAACTGGACTCTTCCACTATACAGTGTGGGTGAGTTTATTCAGTCTTAAATGGGTTAATGGTCACTTCTGTCAGCTAATATATTTTAATACTTTATGTTTTATAATGCTATAAAATCAAGATTAATGAGATCACAGACAGGTAATTGACATAAAAGTATGTGAAGGTCATCTAAGGATTAGTTAAAAAGAAAATAAATAAAATAAATGAAGATAAAATATATAGGTTAAACATTTCAAATTAAATGAATTTTTGAGTATTTATACTAGACTCTGTGCAGAAAGTTGACATAATCTCCTTCCCAAAAAAGATTCTTTATACAACTGAAGATGCCTACATCTCAGCCAATAACTGTTGAAAATTAACCCTAGTCCTGCTGAATCCAGATATGCCCTGCTTTACAGTGTAGATCCAGCTCAGTTCTTCAGAATCCAAGTGATCTGGGTCTGCACTGTTTGTCATTCAGTATGTGAATTTGTATCAACAACCTGGCTGAAAATTAAATTGGCGTGCATCTTAATTTATTCAGCATGACAAAGGTTAAGCTGTCACTTTACTGGTAAATCACAGCAGTGCAAGGGTTTGTTCCCTCAAATAATTTGTATAAATTAACCCTTGTCCTGCTGAACCCGGATATACCTGCTTTTGCAAACAGTGTAGATCCAGATCAGTTGGCTTCTGAAGAAGCCAACTGATCTGGATCTGCACTGTTTGCCATTAACTAGATGAATCTATAGCAACAATCTGGATCAAGTAATCTGTTTGGCTGAAAATTAGAAGTGGGCGTGTCATCTTAATTTATTCAGCAGGACAAGGGTTAAGTATAACATAGATGCTGCGTTTACAAAAATCTCTTCTCAGTACATCACAAATACCATTTTAATTTCATTTACTTAAGAGGAATAAATTACTGTGATTTTACAATGTGTATAAATCCAATAATAAATGTGTATCCAGAAATGTTTTCTTATACTATTTATTTGATATCACCATACATGCCATATCTCACACTGCGAGATAAAATCTCACAGAATTTGGCAAATCTGAAAGGCAAATCCCATAGAAAATTCAGATCTCACAGAATTTTCAGACCATTTTACAACTGATTTTATGAAGAAATAAACATAAATCATATACTATTGTGGTTTTCACAAGTTTCTTACACGAAAAAAAAAGACTTTAGACTATATTAGGGGAGCTCCAGTGATGTTTAAGAAAATCTCACAGAATTTGGTCAAATCTCCCTTAAAATTTTGCCTTATCTCACAGATTTTAGTCCACGGCTTATGGCATGTATGTATCACTTATGAAAGATTGATTATTAAAGTTCACATTTTTATGATCTTAACACTTTAGCACTGTGATAAAATTTTCAGCAGACTATATTTTGAAATATTTTTCTTATTTTTCCCACAAAAGGTGTTTTGACATTTCACACAAATTTTCTCCACTGAAAACTTACGGGCTGTTCAATCAAAAAAGTGCCTTTGAGCATGTGTTAAATGGGTATTCAGATCATCCTATGCATGTGCAAAGAATCATTCAGGCGTTTGCTCGCAACTGACACATTCTATAGTATCCAATGATTCTGTTGCAGACAGTGAAGGCCCTGATCAGACTGCACGGATGTGCAGTCTGATCAAGGCCTTTGCTGTTTGTGCAAGCCCTGAAAGCACATTTTTGCATGGCCCAGTTCATATATGGTTGCAACTACTTTATATATCATTTGGTAAAAAAAAAAAAAAAATGTGATTTTCTTTTTGAGAAGGGAATTATGCCTACTCACTGTGATAACTTCAACAGCTTAATACAGTATTCACAAATATGTGTCTTCTGATTGTTCATTGATGTACTCAGTTTGAATCAACTTGTAGTTCACGTCAATGGCTGCTGTACTTGGTCCTCTGAAAAGAAATATTAGCTAGCTTCCAGAATTAAATCCATGCATTTTTGTTAATCACATACATTCATGCAATTTTCATGCTTGAAATAAATCTGGTCTGATTGTACAATCTTTGAACAGCGAACATATTTGTCCAGATCATTTGTATTCTGTTCTACTGAGCTTTTGTCACCCTTCGGAAAGCCGTTTCTTTTATTCGGTGTTTTATTCCAAATGGCAGAACTGATTTGTGATTGATAGTATCTTATCAGAAACCCTTTGTCGTTTCTGTTCCTGTGCTTTATTTTTAAATATTTACCACAAAATCAATTTAATGGCCAAAACAGGTCTACCTATGCAATTTCTATAGTAAACTGGATTTTTTAATTTTTTTTTTTAATTGAACAATATTATTTGCTTTTCTTCGCTGATTTTAAAATACTGATGTTCCATAATAATACTGTTAAAATTTCAGAAACTTTGAACAAGTGGAACTTGTTGAAAACCTGCAAACTACCTACGTACCCTATTTTGTAGCCATTTTTACAATGGGAAAAAAATTAACATACTCAATTTTTTTAAAAAGACTAGAACAAAACTTTTTCAGCATATGTAGTTACGTCGCTGCTGTTATGACAAATGGTTTTTGCATTAAATCATGCTAAAAGTTCGCAAAGTTACTTCTTCTATGTACAGTAGCAGGCAAAAAACTACTTTCCAAAAGATGTCGAAAGGAGAGTAGCAGTAAATCATGTATTCTTCCATGCAATTTTCATGCTTGAAATAAATCTGGCCCTGAGGTTATAAAACTTTTTTCATGCTCAACTCAACTGAGCATGGAATTTCACTTGGTCATAAAAATAAAAATACCAACAATTAAAACTTTTTTTCATGCTCAACTCAGCTGAGCATGCTCAGCTGAGTTGAGCATGAAAGAAGTTTTAAAAAATTGTCAGTATTTTAAGATTTGTAAGCAAATAAATTTCATGCTGAGCTGAGCTGAGCATGAAAAAAGTTTTATAACCTCAGGGCCTGGTCTGATCGTACAATCTTAGAGCAGCCAATGTATTTGTCCATATTATTTGTAGTCTAGCAGTAAAATCATGTATTCTTATTATCCATTTAACTTATTTTTTGTAACATAATTCTAACTTTTACACTGGCAGGCTTATATAAATCAAGGCTTTCTAAGACAAACTAGATTTGTATTTTTCAGCATGTACCAATACACGATATCCATAACAATCAAAAAAGGAAGTACTGGAAATTCTTAACACTTTGCATGCTGGGTGAAAATTTCAGCAGACAACATTTTGAAATATTTTTTTTTAGCAAATAGGCTTTGACAGGAGACAGTTTGCAGGAAGTGTCAGATCCTATTTTCTAGAAAAATTATGAAAAATATCATCAGTTTGTCGTCTGCTGGATTTGACCACAGCATGGTAAGTCTTAACAGACATGTGTGATTCAGTGTTATAAGCATAAGCAAAAATGACCCAACACCCTTTCACACTCACCATTATTTCAAAAAATTAGTTACGTTCCAAACAATTGCTTTGTGTCAAGCATTACAATGGATTTCAACCAATATTTCCAACAGTCAAAGTTTCCCATTTTTCTCAAACTAACATACTCTGTAATATTCAAATTCCTTGCAAACAATACCCTGTTCAAGTTATCCCATTTTAGTCTGGAAACCCCCAAAAGGTTAATTAACAAACAGTGCAGACCCAGATCAGATGCCACAGAATGTGGCATCTGATCAGGGTCTCCACTGTTTGCAAATACATGTAGTTTTGCCATTATTTTCTAGGAATATCTAATCACATAGACTGACAATCCATATTTATGCTATCATAAGCCTCTCTAATAAATGCCCCCCTCCTACTTTTTTAGGAGAAAAGCATTACTAAACACAAGCAAAATTGAGGTTAGGTTGTTTAAATATCTTATTTATGGCCCAAATCTGGACTCAGTACTGTCACTTTAGCAGCAATGAATTGCAACACCCCTGGGATGTACATTAGAATAAATACAGTATCTAAAATTGAAAGTGGACTCTTCCAATATATAGCATGGGAGAGTTTATTCAGTCTGAAATGGGTTATAGAAACAAAGCTGTCAAGAAAATTTAACACTAAAGAACTGGTTCATCTTGCATACTAATTCTGTAATGTCTCCTGTTCAAATTAATAGAGCTTCTGTCTTGTAGGTTATACATTTGTATTTATAAATACTGACAGTTAGATTTTTAACTGGTAAATACAGTTACTAAAACTTGAACACTAAACTTGAATTCGTAAACAACAGAAAACTTTCCAAAACTTTCAACTCATTAACTATATACATTATCAAAGCACCAAGTGTAGCCAGTAGACTCTTATTATCATCCTATATTCGAACAAGAGTTGTCAGAAGACAATGCAGCTCGCCAGAAAGGGGTGATCGGATATGAAAACAATCTTTAACCCTTCTCTTGCTGAGCACGACATGCACTGTTTGTCATTAAATATGTGAATTTCTATTAAAAACCCGGATCAAATAATTTGATTGGCTGGAAATTAGAAGTGGGCGTGGCATCTTAATTTATTCAGCATGACAAGGGTTAAATATTAAAGATGAAATGCAGAACTTAAACTTAAACATAGCTCTAAATGACAGAGTATGACCTGACTTTCATGTCGGAAGAACGACAAACTGAGGGATAGGGTATATGCCATTGAAAAGTCTTCCTTTAGGTTGTTGTGGATGAAATATGAAAGCTATATCTTACATACTTCAGCAGTCATGTACACTTCTTAAAACTTAAACACAGCTGTAAATGACAAAGTATGACCTGACTTTGAACTAGGCAGAATGTCAAACTGAGAAAGGGGTGTGTGCTATTGAAAGACCTTACTCTAAGGTTGGTGTGGGCCAAATATTAAAGCAGTATCTTGAATACTTCAGCAGTTAAGAACACTTTTCAAAATTTTAAACACAGAACTCAAACATGGATTTAAATGACAAAGTATGACTTAACCTTGACCTAGGCAGAAGGTCAAACTGAGGAAGGGGTGTGTGCTGTTGAAAGGTCTTACCCTAAGGTTGGTGTGGGCTAAATACATGTATTAAAGCGTTATCTTGAAAACTTTAGCTGTTATGTACACTTATCAAAACTTAAACACAAAAACTTAAACATGGGTGTAAATGACTTCAGTAAGAACTGA
The DNA here is from genome assembly GCA_964016985.1 of Anodontia alba. Classification (NCBI taxonomy): domain Eukaryota; kingdom Metazoa; phylum Mollusca; class Bivalvia; order Lucinida; family Lucinidae; genus Anodontia; species Anodontia alba. The sequence continues at coordinate 133,365,624 of OZ024822.1, forward strand.
CCTTGACCTACATAAAGGGTCTAACGGGGGTGTATGATATTGAAAGGTCTTACCTTAAGGTATGTGTAGGCCAAATATGAAAGCAGTACCTTAAATAATTAAAAAACTATGCACACCTTTGAAAACTTAAACATTGTGCTAACGCGGACCCGATGCCTGCACGGATGTGGACGCAGAGAGATGCCGATGCCAACCACTGGGTGACAACATAAGCTCTCCAGGGACTTAGTCCCAGCGAGCTAACAAATGTTCCTTATGAATCAAATGCACCCTGTATTTAAACAAGCATCCATTATCAATCAAACAATCTTTGGACGTATTATTTTACTATATAGGATTCTATGTCCGTGTAAAAATAAAATGCAAGCTAAAGATTCTGGGTCTTAAAAAACAATGAGCTACTTCAAGTGAAATGAAACCGCAGACATACTGGTTGCGCCATGCGAAAATATGTCTTTGGGCACATGCCGACAGCAAAGGCCCAGATCAGACTGCACATTTGTGCAGTCTGATCAGGGCCTTCACTGTCCGCTAACAGAATTATTGAATACATGTACTACAGAATGTATAAATGGAGAGCAAGAGCCAGGATGATACGTTGTCCATGCACAGTAAGATCAGACTTTTGCTCATGTCCGAAGGCTTTATTTTTGCTTGACACAGCCCATATGAAAAGATTGTAGATAGTATCATTTACATTTGTAAATCTGGTTTGATCTCTATGGCACCTACATACGCAGAAAATGAAAATGAAGTTTTGAGCAATGGGGATAATGTATTTCATATAAAATGTTTTATGAGCCTCCTAGTAACAACCATGTAGTACAGATTGTTTCACCCTTTCATCCCTGAATTTCTGAAGTGGACTCTAACATCCTTGCATTTATAAAAAAACAAAATAGCAAACAATGTAGGTTCTGATGCTTGTTATGGGCTGTCTCATCTGGATCTACACTGTTTGCATAGGTATCTATTTGGTCTGCCGGGCTGAACGGGTTAATTATATTAAACATTCCAAAAATTCAAACACCTAAAACTGTCAAGAATGATGATCTCAGAAATGCTTCTATTAGATTATTACAAGTTTCTTCCATTATTTTTTCTGACTTTGTTTTGAGCCACATAACCAAATTCATACAGAAATCAATTTGCAATAACTGTTGAAACTGTTTACTGTTGACTAATTTCCTTTCGTATTGTCACATTTTCTAATATATCACCTACTTAACTCTTGTCATGCTGAATAAATTAAGATGCCACACCCACTTCTAATTTTCAGCCAATCAAATTGCTTGATCTGGATTGTTGCTATAAATTCACATACTTAATGACAAACAGTGTAGATCCAAATCAGTTGGCTTCTTCAGAAGCCAACTGCTCTGGATCTAAACTGTTTGCAAAGGCAGGGTATATCTGGGTTCAGCAGGACAAGGGTTAAGATAACACTGCTTCACCAATGAAAGGTAGCAGTAGCCTATCTGCTAGTAAAAAACTCATCCAGCCAACAAAAGAAAAATGTTGGCAGTTTTAGGAATGTACCAAGGCTGATAAACAGATACTGATCAAATGGTATGTTCCTTAGAAAAATGTATATCTGGTAGTTTCCCCGATTCACACAGTACAAGACAAATGGGTTCCATATCTGTTGATGATGGTTTGTGTTTTACATCCCTCTCAACATTATTAAAGTCATATCTAGACAATAGAATGGTGATAATGAACGGCTCTGTGCGATGAAGTTCTGTACAGTCAAGATGAATTCCTTCTCTAGGGTCCATATCTGTGAAGTATCTGGTAGTATGCAATGATAGTATGCAATTCTTAAAAAGTCAGACTTTAATTTTAAAATCTGTCAAATATTTCAACCTGACATTATAAGTAAATCATTTGCGCATACTTACTTCCAATATACAGTAAAATAGAAAATTTTCTCTTAATGTAGCTCAATGCTGAACTCAGCTATTACAAACAAATAGAACATATTGCAAATACTGACAAAAAAAAAAAAAAAAAAAAAAAGAAAATTGTGGTATACAATCATTAATAAGGAAACAGGTAATATTTCATAGTTAGACAGAATGGCAGCTTTCTAAAGACAAATATGCTTTAACTGAGGCTATTTGTGCTTCACCAACACTGTAACTGAACCCAATTTGTTTCGTCCAGCCAAACATTTTAGTTTAAACTTAAAGCGCCAATCACAACTATTGTCGTCTGCCTTATCATCTGCTTGTGATTTTAATATTCATTTTTGAAAACAGTGTGGACCCAGATCAGACTGCTCCTTTAGGAGCAGTCTGATCTGGGTCCACACTGTTTGCCTGTATGCAAAATATGTTTGAAAAGTTTGCAAGAATATTCAGCAGACGACATAAACAGACGACATTTTCAGATGCAGTTTTTCTTGGCGCTTTAAGGGTTAATTCAAAATCTATATAAGCCACTATTTATATCTGAGTGGTATCACATAAACAGGAACATTTGCAGGCATGTGAAAGGGAAAATCCCAGATCAGTCTAGTGCCACTTCAACCTGATAACAACTTTTTGCCAGGTATCCTCCAGGCCTACAGTGATTGGCTGTTATCAGAATGTGCAGAGAGCAGGGTGGTCTGAGCCCTCCCTATTTCCAAATTAGTTTAAATTAAACCTGGTCCTGCTGAACCCGGATATGCCCTGCCTTTGCAAACAAAGATCCAAATCAGCTGCCTTCTGAAGAAGCCAAATGATCTGGATCTGCACTGTTTATCATTCAGTATGTAACATCAACCTGGATCAAGTAATCTGATTGACTGAAAATTAGAAGTGGGCGTGGCATCTTAATTTTACTGTGATACAGCTCATTGATAATACATGTAATAGTAAGTATGCCATATCTGTCTCAAGATAGCTGCAAGTGATTTCAGGTGAATACAAGTGTACACAAGTACAGTTTATCATAACATGTAGGGTACAATGTCACCGCATCCAAGTTAGGAAAGATTAGTAACATGGACAAAAACAAAAGCCATGCCAAGGAAAATTGAACTGTGAATTGTAATGATCAACAAGGGCAGTTAAAATGATGTATTTTTTCCTTTTTTTTTTTTGTTGCTTGTTTTTCAACAGAAACAAACTACATGTAGTATTTACCTTATTTATCCATTAATAGTTTGCATGCTGGGTAAAAAAATTCAGCAGACAACATTTTGAAATAGGTTTCTTATTTTTCCGAGGAAACAAGATCTGACACTTCATGCATATTGTCTCCTTAGGAGACAATTTGCATGAAGTGTCAGATCCTATTTTCTAGGAAAAATATCATCAGTTTGTCATCTGCTGAATCTATCATAGCATGTTAAGTGTTAAGACATAAACTGAAAGTACTCATTGAAATCACCTAATCATTGAAATAACCCTCTTTTGAGTCTTTACAGTGCACTCTGACACCACAGTGACAAGAATAGCACGGCTATAAATAACAGGTATCTGGATTTCCTACAAATGGGTGGTTTGATTTCATTGGTCAATAATAATCATGTGGACAACAACCTTAAGGAAATTTTGGTGTATGTATACTTTGGCTCGATTGTAAACAATTGACCCAAAAATACATGTACATGTATGCTGAGAAAATAGTGATCATAGTTTCCAATTCCTGACAAAAAAGTTTTAACACTGGGACAGATTTTTTTTTCTCTCAAAAAGAAAGCCAATATACATATGTAGATTATTTTACTATATTAAATTTTCTAAAACAAACAAACAAACAGTGAAACAAAGGTGACAAAATAAAAGGTGTACATTACCACTGAAACAAAACAAACATAAAAAAATTACCCTTTTAGACTACTAACTTTACATGATGTTAACTGCAAAATAAAAATATCAGGTGTCATAGAGATGCTAGACAAGCAGGTGATGATAATGATGGTTTGGTATTTTACATCCCTTTCAACATTATGTAAGTCATATAGAGACAATGGAAGGGTTATAACAAAAAGATTCTGTGCAATTAAGTGCCATACAGTCATAAGCTCTAGTGGGATTCAAACCCGGGACCTTGTGATCCAAAATCGGATGCCCTAACCACTTGTCCACCTGGATGCTACAAGACAAGTAGTTCGAGAGTAAACAATCCCTGTGGAATTTACCACTGACTTCCAAGTTTTTCTTATGTTTCTTTTTTATTACTGTAAATTTGTTGTACATCTTAAGTCAATGAAACTAAGGCATAGCGTGCTGGGCACAGTTGTTCAAAGCTTATCTAGCTTGTTATTGACAAACTCGTTACCTGTTGTAGTTAAGGTATTTTCAAATACACTGAAAATTTTAATGTCAAGTTAGCTAACAACTTTGTTACGTTTTTGAACAACTGGGCCCAGGATAAAAATGTCAGCCTATAAAATTTTGAAATATTTTTCTTATTTTTCTAAGAAAACAGGTAATGCACTGGACCTCCCCTGTTTGAATATGGCATAAAGCCCTTTCCCCTTGTTGCACATCATTTGAAAGTTTGTGGATATTTCAACACTGGTTAATGTAAATGTCCCAGAATTTTGATCACTTTATTCCATACTTTTTTGGCTTAAATTTTGCTGTTTATACAACTGTTTCTTAAAATGCTCAGTGAGATGGCAAAAGTGTAGACCCTGATCAGACAGCTCCTTCTGGAGCCATCTGATCTTGGTCTGCACTGTTTGCATATGGCATTTTGTCAGAAACTTTGGTGTTCAAAATTTTTGGCCATTTACTGTATTTACTTCCGTCCAGCTAATTCAATACGATGATATTAACGATATGCTTCTAGGTAAGAGCAAAACTATTTGAGGCAATTTTATTGAATCCTAACAAATTAGACTTTCCCAGAGAAATAAATATTATATCCAGATACTTCTCTTATTAACCCTTAAAATGCCAAGAAAAACTGCATCTGAAAATGTCTGTTTATGTCGTCTGCTGAATATTCTTGCAAACTTTTCAAACCTATTTTTGCATACAGGCAAACAGTGTGGACCCTGATCAGACTGCTCCTCTAGGACCAGTCTGATCTGGGTCCACACTGTTTGCAAAAATGACTTTTAAAATCACAAGCAGATGACAAAGCAGACGACAATTGTTGTGATTGGCAGTTTGAGGATTAAGAGTTATGTATGAAACCCATTACAACTAGAATAACTGCATATACATCTTGTCAAGTTAGAGATTATAATAATTAGGCTGCGCCAAGCAAAATGATGTCTTTGAACATGTGCAAACTGCACAGATTTAGATTCATCTGGCACAGGCGAAAGTCTCATCTGGGTATTTGCTCTCTATTGATACATTCTCTGGTGTCCAATGATTCTGCTAGCTGAGAGATAAGGCCCTGATCAGACTTCACAGATTCACAGGCTGTTCTGGGCCTTCATTGTCTGCAAATGCCCGAAGACACGTTTTCACATGGCGAGGCCCGTATACAAAAAAACAACGCATAGTCAAACCTCAATGGCTCAAACATTTTTGGGACCATGGAAATTTGTTCTAGATACAGGGAGTTTGAGCCACTGACTGACTGAAGGTTAATCATAGCGTCAGTTTAGGATACAAATGGAAATAGTATATGGATGTCTTTTTGATCTTCTTTAAAATAATGGTAGGTTGAGTTTACTTGTTGGCATTGCCTCGATGAGATGATTCTAATGAGTAAACACAACATACATTTTCATGATGACAGAAAAAATTACTGAAATATCCCTAAATATTTGTTTTCTTAAGCTGTTGGTAGAATTTCCTACGGACTCAAATACAAGTTTGAATTACGGCTTAATCAAATACAAGTTTGATCAGCATATCATCGGTGTTCGAGTCATTGAGGTTTTACTGTAGATCCATATCAGACTCTACATCACAGGGCCCAGTTGTTCAAAACTAACGATGTCGTTAGTTAACGTATCGTTAAAATTTTGATCATCAAATATGGCATATACGCTAATATTTTTGCTGAAAAATGTGAGTAGCTTTTGCAAAAGCTACTCACTTTTTTTCAGCAAAAATACCTTTGAATTAGATATTGTACTTACTAGAACAGTTAATATTTTGACCACTAACAAGCTCGTTAAGCTAACGACGCTTTGAACAACTGGACCCTGGTTAGATAAGCGGACCAGTAAGTCAAAACAGATTCTATGTGGTCATCTAAATCAAAGTGAGGAAAATATGAGGAATGCATGCACTTCCAGAAGAGGCAATTCCATCAAAATTGTTTTTATGTCTTTTCAGAAGGGACTTGACATGCAAGAACACAAGCAGGAAATCAATAGTTGCCTCCCTTATAAAAATGGCACAAAATCTATCAGGATCATTGAGTCCCCTTAATGTCAATGATCAGCAACATGGAATTTGAAGCATCATGAACAGTTGTGACTTAGGAAAAACTATTTTACTGGCCATCAATCAGAAAAGTAAAACAATAAACACTGGAACTTTTTGTAAGACAGTTCATTATAAAACAGTTTGGGTATAAGAGTGGACCCCAAAAGCGTTGTATCTAAACAAAAATGTATAGACTATATAGAAAATTGACCATTTATGGTCATTTTTCTATATAGTCTAGACATTTTTGTTTGGATACAATAAGACTGTTTAGCTAACATGGTTTTCACTTTGGATCCCAGCAATCTTGTTGTAAAGAGGTTGTGGCGTATGAGTGTGTATGAGTATGTGTATGTGAAAAGCCCTGTATTCCGAAAAAAAATCCTTACTACCCTGATAAGACTAATATGGAAATGAAGAATACACCTTTATAAAGATAGCACCTGAAGAAACATGTTTGGAAATCAAGCAGTAATTTATAAACCCTTATGAGACACCACAAGTGATTTATAGCCCCAGATAAGGCCATTTTTTTCAACTAAAAAGTATTGATATTTTTCTTATTACTCCACGAAACATACGTTGTGGGTACTCATCAGAAGCGCCTCACTGAGGCACTTCTAATGAGTACCCAAAAACATATGTTTTCGTGGAGAAATAAGAAAACTGTTATGTGGATATCCCCTCTTATCTGGAGCTATGAGTGAGCAATGAGAAAAAATAATGGTTTAATACCGCATAAGAACAGATCTCACAAACTAAACATAAAATTCTCAAAATACCAGCTGCATTCTACAATGGTGGCAGTCTAAAAATAGAGTGTACTGAGACAAAAAGAAACATATTCAATAAAAAAACCCTGATCATGTGAATACCATAAAAATTGGATAATGCAAGAATCTAAAGACAATAACAGAATACAATCATTGTTAAAGTTTAACTGGCAATTGTACAGCTTTCTAGTATCTCTTGTGGTCAGTTACCACAATAGTATAGCTATATTGCCAAACGTATTGAAATTTGTTAGTCATCGTCAAAGGCAAGACAAAACCAGGTGCGGATTCAGGATGATTTCATAGGGGTGTTCAATTTGAACAAATTACTTTACTTACTCTACTTATTTGGAAAGACAGGCCTGAACAAACAGTGTAGACCTGGATCAGATGCTGCAGAAGTAGCATCTGATCAGGGTCCACACTGTTTGCTAATCATCCAGCAATTTTACACACATTCATATGTAGTAAATGGACTTGTTAAACGGTTAAGGTTAAGGGTAAGGATGTGAATATCTAGGGTAAATATGGTATCCCAAATTTATCCAAAATTTCCTATGAAAATGGAATTTTGAGTCAAAGTGCAGTTCGACCGAACCCCCTGAATCCCCTCTGAATCCGTCTCCAGCAAATCTATTGTTGCTGACTTACAACATGTATGTTTAAGGGGAACTAATACACTTTCAGGGGTGACAACTTTGTCAAAACTGTTTTTGTTCCCTTCTGAAAAGGGTCTACTCTATAAAGAATTTGCTCTCTCTGGGAGCAAATTCTTCCCTTATAGAGTAGAGGCAGAAAATTCTTTCCTTAAAGAGTAGAGCCCTTTCTGAAAAGGGGTCTACTCTATAAAGAAAGAATATGCTCCCTTAAGGAGCAAATTCCTTTTTTATAGAGAGGGAGCAAATTCTTTCCATATAGAGAGGATCCCTTTTAAAAAGGGGTTTGACATATACGAAAGCAAACAGAAAGTCATTAAGTTATCTTCCCTGTCATCTACCAACTGTATCCAGTCCCCTTAAAAACAAACAGGCTGTATGAAAAAAAAAAATCTTGCATTTCAGCATTTAAACATCAGAAAACAGGCTTTGTTTAGATTATCTTATTATACATTAAATTAAATTTGCTAGCCAGTTATGCTCTGAATAATTATCTGCTTGATAACTATAATCCTGTAATATGTTATTTATACATGGTGTTAGGTTATTTACTGAAGCCTAAGAACTAATGAAACTTGGAAGCAGATGGCAAATGGAAAATTATTAAAACTGAAACATTTACAAATCTTTTTTTTTTCAATTAAAACTGTAAATTCAAATCAAATAACTAATTCAAATATTCAAATATATGGCGACTTTATAGTAGTAGCACTAAACTAGGATGACAGGATGGCTGAATGCATGGATGGAAATAAGACAAGCATAGACAGGAAGATGGTAGACTTGGAGGACTTGTTAAGGAAGATTATTTGGTGATAACGCTGGAATAATTTTTCTTATTTCTCCATAAACACACATGTTGTGGGTACTGAGGCGCTTCTAATGACGACTTAGAACATATGTTTTATGGAGAACTGGAGAAAATTATCCCAGAATTATCATCAAGGATCCTTTTTAACAAGTCCTCTGTAGACTAAATGGATGGATGAACAGATGGTAGGTGGATACATGGATAGATACATGTACATGGATGGCTAAATGCATTGGTGGATGTCAATATGAGTAATTAGATACTAATGTTATCAGGAATTGAGGATGAATTGAATAATGAACACAAGATCCTCCTGTAAAGTAAGACTTTAATTTCTTTCTTTTTTTTTTTTTAAATCTTTTCTTCAGCTGCAGTTTTGTCAATTTTCTTATTCTTTATTAACCCATTAATGTCTAGTGGATTCTTCTACCTCATGATTTGGGCAAATCCATTTCCAAGTTAAAAGGTTGTCTGGTTTGTTATTATTATCATAACTTTTTAAGAGACATTTCTGTCTTTAATGCAAACAATGTAGACCCTGATCAGATGCTGCATTCTGTGGCATCTGATCAGGGTCTACACTGTTTGCCCATGTCCCTTTCATGGCATGCTAGGCATAAATGGGTTAAAATGTCACATCCTGGATAAAAGCTACAGATATAAAGGCATCAACGTTCAGATTCCTTGATTTCTAAGGACATTTACATTTAAAAACCTTAAAACTCACAAGATTTTCAAAGTCTGCAGTGCAGAGACATTTATACTGCTCAGATATTGCAATACTTCAGTTGTGGGTGGACTCACAAGAAGCTCGAATTTTAGAGACCAGTCTTAACCTTTGCCATGCTGAATAAATAAAGATGCTATGCCCACTTTTAATTTTCAGCCAATCAGATTACTTCATTCAGATTGTTGATTTAAATTCACATACTGAATGACAAACAGTGCAAATCCAGATCAGTTGGCTTCTTCAGAAGCCAACTGATCTGGCCCTACACTGTTTGCAAGGGCAGGGCATATTCAGGATCAGCGGGACTAGGGTTAATGCAGACAGGATCCAGTGAAACCAATTTGAATATCAGTAACCCACTTTTACTGGAGCTTTTATCCTGGGCATTTTTTCAATGATGGTATGCAAGAGATTATCTAAAACAATTTTAATATAAAAAAAAAAAAAAAACAGAAAAAATTCAACTGAAAAAAAGATAATAAAAAAAAAAAATAAAAAAAAATAAAAAAATAGTACAATCATATAAACAGGATTCAAGCAGACATGAACTGATCATTAAAGCGCAACAGCTGATTCAGAGGACTCATACAGGAGTTTTTGACAATAATTCTGTGATAATTGTCCTTAAAAAACATATGTTGTGGGTACTTATTTTTAGGGAGAAGTGGGTACTTATTTTTAGGGAGAACTGGAGAAAACCATCTCAGAATTATTACCAAATATTCCTCCTTAACCTTTACCACTCTCTAGGCATATTCAGTAGATGACAAATTGATATTTTTCTAATTTTTCCAAAGGTGACAATTTGTATGCAATGTCAAAGCCTATTTTCTGGGAAAAGTAAGAAAAATATTTCAAAATGTCATCTACTGAAACATTTACCTAGAGGGCTAAGAGTTAACAAGTCCTCTGCAAGTGATTATAAATTACATGTATAACATTATGAGACAGGTACATATATGCATGCATACAAAAGAGACAATATCAAACTGGCTAAACATATGAATAGATAGTATTAAACAAGGTGAGGGTAATTTTCTGTCCCCTAAGACGTAAACATCCCTGAACTAGACCTAAAAGCCTGTATTTTTGATACACTAAGAGCCATTTTTCTCAGAATCGAAAGACATAACTGAGACAATTCCAATGGTTTGAGACATTCTGGGGAGAAAACCTATATTATTATAAATGAGAAGAGTGAGTCCACAATCAGATTGGTTGGTTTGGAGTTTAATGGCCCTGTCACACTATGACGGTCATGTTGAGCCAGTCAGTTTACCTATTCTCACTTTTCCTGGGCAGGCTTAGTCCTCTAAGTGATCTAGCAAGTACCTACCAGGTATGTTTTCATGGAGAAATAAGAAAATTCTTAGTAGTTTTTGGTTGAAAAAGTGCCATATCTGGAGTTTTGGATCTTATAATACACGGACAACAGTAAAGGTTGACAAGACTCCTAAATGTACAGTGAACCCTAGTTACAACGACAGCGTTTGTTCCCAAAAATGTTGCTATTATAATGAATTTGCTGTTGTAAAGAATCCTTAATGGGCAGAATGATATGTAAGAAAGGCCTTGTTTTATTCATATTTCCTCATATAACATATGTTTTGGATATTTGTTAGAATTGCCTCTCTGAGGCAATTCTAACAAATATCCAAAACATATGTTGCTTGAAGTTTTTTAGCAATGTTTTTGCATAATTTCTCATTAACTGTCATCTCTTGAGCAAATGTTTCGTTACATTCAAATTGTCATTATAACGAATTTTGTCGTTGTATCGAGTATCGGTATAAAGAGGGTTGACTGTGTATGTTTGAGTGGGGCTCTTCTCCAATCATTTATGTAATAATATCAATTTTCTCACCACCTGCATGATAGTAAGATGAACAGATATCCCCTCAAGGGAAGTTACTATGACTTGAAAGTATTTGCCTTCCTTCTCAAAAAGGGCTATTCTTAAAGGAAAGAATTTGTTCCCTCACATTAGTCCCCACTTTGAAGAATTCATGCAATAGGGAAGCAATTTGTTTTCTCTGCTGGAGTGTTCTCCCTTTGAAAATGAAGGTTAAAACTTATCACCTTAGAGTGCTCTCCCTTTGAGGTGTATCAACTCACCTAAATTAATCCTTTCAGCCCTGAAGACTTAGACAGACACTTTTGCAAACAGTGTAGATCCAGATGAGATGGCTTCTAATGGGGCTGTCTCATCAGGATCTACACTGTTTGTCATTCTGTTCTTGATTTACAATTGTCACCTTGTGGCCGCAATGAATATGTCTGAATGCAGAGATGGATGAGTCTATTTCAGAAAACCAGGGATGAAAGGGTTAAACCAATTTTAACACCAAACAATCACCCATATCACAATGCCTTAATGAAGCAGGATAATAAAATGACAAACAAAGCATGACCGATTCTGAAGAATAGATATGTGATTTTAAGAAAGGCGACACCAAGAAAAAAGTGGTCTTATAATGTACACAGATGCCCTGTTTGCATTATGTCATTTTGTCAGACACTTTGGTGTTCAAAATTTAAGGACATTTACCATTTCCCGAACAGACTGCACAGATCTGTGTACACTGCAAGACCTCTTCTCACCCTGGGAGGCCTGAATGGTCTTAAAAAATACGAAAGACTGAGAGCTATACACATCACAACAATCTTTGGCTTACCCTTAATGACACATTTACTAGCTGCAAATGTGGCAAGATTTTGCTCTTCGAATGTCTATTAGAAACGTTTCAGATCTAAACACACAGAACAGATCTATATTTTCTTCCACTTGAGCTGCTAGACACTCTGGCACAACCCTAGTTTACACAACATACCTGCTAAATGTTCTTTGGCATAAGATCTTTTTTATTTCTGAGAGATGCAATTTCCAGGCTCTATGTAATTTTTTAATTCTTATAAAGAACTGCTTTTAAGATGCTTTATTACCGTATCTACTCTTTAAGTATTAGAAACTTAACTCCTCACCACAATTGTCTTAACCGTTGTCATGCCAAATAAATCAAGATGCTACACCCACTTCGTTTTCAGCCAATCAGATTACTTGGTCCATGTTGTTGCTACAAATTCACATACTTAATGACAAACAGTGCAGATCCAAATCACTGACGTCAGGGCTCGGGAAATTTTGAAATCTGAATCGGTCCAGCCGATGACGATGACGTCATCAATGAGCCCATTTCCAAAAAAAAAAAAAAAAAAATATGTATATATCACCTGTCACGAAAACTAATGACAATTGGCAGTCCTACAACTCCTTTTAAATAATACACCTCAACCCCGTTATATGACGGAACGAGCATGATCAAAGCTGGCGTCATCAATAAATACAGTCAGGTATGTAAAAAGAAAGAAAGAAAAAAAACAAAACGGTTTTGTTGTTATTTCCACCTCCGCAGGGTTTTGCTAAACTATTTATAAACAACTGATTCCCGTCTTGTATAAGCGCGAAGACGGCGGGAAACAGGAGAGACGGAACGAAACTACTTTCATGGACCTAATTAGGCCTGCGCCACGGGCGCTTTTGCATTTTTCAATGTTTCAAGATTTGGCCAGACTGCTTAAATTTTAAGCACTAACCAATCTTGTCTAGCGCAAGTGGTGCATTACTTATTTTTACCGTGAAATCTACCTTGAATTATACTCGCGTGTTACGGCAATCAACAACAACAAAAAAAAAAAAAAAAAAAAAGAATCAATTATACCCAGATCAGACGCCGTTGTATGCGACATCTGATCAGGACGTACACGGTCTGGGAATTAATTTATCAAATCTGGGACCGACAAACCGTGTTGATCAAAACAAAAAAGAAGAGGAAGAAAACGGGTGCGTTCAAGCGGTGCATTCTTTTATCACTCTCAGTAAAGCAACCTTTGATCTTTTGGACACGCCGACTGCACCTGGATGTTTTGCAGTCTCAGTGTATTCACACGTGTCACACAAACGGATTAATTATCAGACTACCGTTACTGATGATTCGTGTTAATCGCTTGTTTACCGCACAAAGGTCAGTGAAGTGTTGATTTTTTGACAATGTTTGGATAATGACGTAATTAATTTGTGCTGCGGTAGGTTGCCGTTATTCAGCTGTCTCTCCAATATACATGTCAAATGACCGTTTAGAGCCTTTTAACTACCATAATATCGCATTTAAAAGGTGCGCGGACGTTGTCAGTTTGGGACGACTTGACCGTTTGTGATTTTTTAGACATCATTGATTCTTGAAAATTGGTTGGTTGGGCAAAAATGGGGTTCAAGGCACAAACCTGTTGGACCGATTTATTAGCGTTCTGGGGTGTTTGAAATCGGTCCAGAATTCTTAATTTCGGTCCAGACCGGCTATTTTTCCGGTTTTCCCGAGCCTTGACTGAGGTAGATCTACAATGTTTGCAAAGGCAGGGCTAGGGTTAAGATTCTTTACTACCTTATCTACCCTAAGTATTCAGAACCCTAACTCCTTACCATACTTGTCTTAAAATTTGAAAAAGTCCATTTTAATACCTGCTGGTGCATTAAAACACTGCTGGTCCAGTGGCAAACAGGGTAGACCCAGATCAGATGCTGCATTCTGCAGCATCTGATCTGGGTGTACCCTGTTTGCTCAGGCCTGTCTGTCCAAATACTAAGGGTTAATACTATAATAATGGGTGCGTAAATCCTTCCATGCAGGCTATACTGTATTTAACCTAATTACCACACATGCCCTATGAGCACTAAGTCAGTCAGTGAATCTACAAATTACCACACCTGCAATTTTATTCTGTTCTCCATAGAAACCAAAATTGTGGGTACTCTTTAGAACCACCTCAACATCAATGAGGTAATCTAATGAGTATTCAGAACATGTTTTCATCAGTTTAATATGTAATGTTTAAGTTATAATAAGCAGAACTAAGTTCTTCCCTCAAGAAGTCTTTTGCAGATCTTTCTTTTAAGTGTGACCTTATTAAGTGGACAAGATCCAAGTTTCAAGAACCCAAAGTTTTTCCCTCTGAACAAGTAAGTTAGCTAAAAATCTTGTATAATTTATATGCAGAGGGTTGTGAGATTGCAATATATATGGATCTAAACCAAGTAGGTATTTCACCTTGAAACAAAGTTTTTTAACCAGTTAAGCCAATGATATTGCATAGTTCGTTCATCTAGGTGATTCTTAAATCAAGAAAATCCAAAACAGACTCAGGAAATTTTTAGACATTAGCAGGTATGTTTACGGCAGCTTACCAAAGCAACTCTAGAATAACCTAAGGAGGATAAACAACACTGACTCTCCGAACAGGATAATATTTAATGCTTTGCATGCTGGGTAAAAATTTCAGCAGACGATATATTGAAATATTTTTCTTACTTTTTCCCAGAAAACAGACTTTGACATTCCATGCTTTGGAGACAATTTGCATGAAATGTCAAAGCCTTTTTTCTTGGAAAAAAAATAATGAAAATACTTCCTAAGAAGACAATCTGCATGAAAAGGCAAAGCCTATTTTCTGGGAAATACTAAGAAAAATATTTCAAAATGTCGCCTGCTGAAATTTTACCCAGTATGTTAAGCGTTAAACATCAATGCTATGATTTCTGATTCAGAATCTATACAGGTTACTCTCCTCAATTAAGCTATTCTGCTTCATTTAAAGCACTTTAACCTTCTTAATTTAAATATTAGCAGATGGCTTTTAAAATACTTTTTTTTTTGTTCTGCCAGGCAATAGGCTAGTCTTTCATTCAAACTGTCTCCTCTTGAGATAATCTGAATGAAATATCAAGCCTTATCAGTGGGGAAAAAATATGGAAATTACAATTTTTTTATCTGCTGGTTTTGCCTAGAGAGTTTCCAAGGTTATGGTTACTAGATTAGTTTTATAGAGTTATGTGCAAGAGTTATCTAACATGAACACATTATTACCTCCCTCTACATGTATTTATTAATACAGGGCAAGAAAATGTACAAGATAGCATATGCGAACTGTAAAAATCTGAAACAGGCTGCATATTTGAGACATAATGCAACAAAAACATACCTGTGGACAAATGCATCCAGCAAAGACTAAAATAAGCCTGCACATCTGCTTGCATAGGTCTAGATAAGAGTGGGTATCAGGAAATTATTTTTCTTATTTCTCGACAAAAATATATGTTGTGGGTACTCATTAGAAGTGCCTCACTGAGGCGCTTCTAATGAGTACCCACAACATATGTTTTCGTTGAGAAATAAGAAAAATACAGATAATTTATGGTTGAACATAGCGCCTTATCAAGAACTATGTGCTAGTCTGAGAAAAGTTGTCATTGCCTGTCTGAAGAACCTTTAAATCTTTGATTTTCCATTGAGCACCTAGCAACGACGGATTAGACATCATAGAAGCGCATGCTTATCACATAGCTACAGATAACCTGTGTTTTTCCACCAAAATATATTGGTTTATTTTATTCCTCCACAAAAATGAAGTTTTTTAAAAGTAAAACATATTTTAACGAGTAATACTTAACCTATAGATAATGTGCTATTCTATTCTGTTTTCACACCTTCCACAGAAAAAACGACCTTTCAGTCGTTAATTAAAGTCTTAAACCAGAAGGTCCCTTAGGCAGTTACCTGTGTGACGTAACTCTTCCCGCTCAATTGACCACGTGTCAGTTTCTTTTATGTGTAAAACAATAGACACAATAAGGAGAGATAAGCGAGGGTGGGCGGAGGGAGATAATTGATTATCTATAGGTTAAGTATTACTCGTTAAAATATGTTTTACTTTTAAAAAACTTCATTTTAACTTCATAATACATTAACCTATAGATAATGTGCTAGAATTTGCAGAATAGGAGGGAGGTGCTCTCCTAATTCTAACACCAATAATATCTCACCACTTCTGGTTAAGACTCAGGAAACTCAAAGGAATCAGATACATTCTAATTCTATATTTAATAGAAAGAATGGTCTAGATTCACAAAATAGCTTTAAGGTGTTATGATCTAACAACCTTATATATATTAGTAGACTCTAGAGGAAGCCAGTTCTTAAGTCTCAGAGACCTAACATCGGCCCCCCCCCCCCCCCTTTTTTTCTTTTTGGGAAACAACAATTGGCTTCAAAAAGAAAAGGGAGTCATTGAGACATAACATAAATATTCCATCGCAAAGTAAGCTAGGAATATAGAAATATTTTGAAAACAAAATTTGTAAAACAAAAAGCCAAGACCATACACTGTAAGTAGTCTATGTAGGATCTTGAATAAATAAGGAAAAGTCTACTAGGTGGAGTTTCCTATAGATAACTGACATATGTAGATATTTTGGATAAAATTCTAGATATGTGAAGCTATGTAATTGTAATAGTCTAAGCTATTAGAATTATAAACTAATTAAATTCTGTTAATTGGAGCGACAGGACAGTTTCCGATGAACAGACACAGACTTAAAATAACCATAATGTGTAATTATTTCCCTTGATCAAATTAAAGAAGGGGAGATAATAAAAGTAGATGGAGTTAACTTAACTATAACTAAGTTATCCATCAGAAGAAAAAAAGGTATAGACAAACATAATGGTTAAAACTATTGCTAGACTAATTGTATAACGAATTTTTAGTCAAGCAATAAAATAATACAGAGTTTGCATATAACTGCTGGGAAGAAAAAACAACTTAAACCATTGATAATTAGTTTTGTCATAGACATATAAAAGCGTTTGATGTCCTGACAAAAAAAATAAAGAATAAACTGTCAACATCATAACTAAAGAGTTTGACAGACAATAAAAGAGATAAGAATAAGGTTGATCGCAGCAAACTGTATGACGGTCATAGTTTGGCTAAATCTTACCGTATTGATAAGATTAAGCAATAATAAATAAGCTGGATAGAATCTTTCTATACCAGAAGATTGCCATGAAAAGTACTCCTGAGTAAATAATCATGGAAATCAAGAAATGTTAAAAATCCACTTTGATACGAATCAAAATGTTCATAAAAAGAGAAGGACTCAGAGAAAAAGTAATAGTGTGATAATCTCTGAAGAAAGATTATACAATAATACTGATTATTAATCTCAAAAAACACTTAATTTAAAAGTTAAGAGATAGTATTACTATTCTATACGCATATTTAAGAATAGTAAGAAATATATTAATACTAAATAAAAATTATACTACTGAACAAAATTCCCGCTATAAATCATAGGTTAAGCGTAACTATTATTTAAGCAAGGAATTATTAAACATATAACTCTCTATAAAATTACTGCCCAGAAATTTTATAGATAAACATTCAATCAAATTTTTAGAATTGAGTATTAATAGAATAAAATCTATGTCTGCATAATTGGTAATTCCTGAAATATCAAATTACGTACTCGCAAATGAGTTCAGGAAGAAAATACATATATATACTCTCGAGATCTATGTGTAAACCATAGAGAGTAATAATATTATTACCG
Source organism: Anodontia alba (assembly GCA_964016985.1). Classification (NCBI taxonomy): domain Eukaryota; kingdom Metazoa; phylum Mollusca; class Bivalvia; order Lucinida; family Lucinidae; genus Anodontia; species Anodontia alba. The sequence continues at coordinate 133,383,369 of OZ024822.1, forward strand.
CGATCCCTGACGGAAGGGTAAAAACATGTATATGAAAGAGATAATAATTAATTTAACGTCATATAGGTTTAAGATAAAATTTGTTTAATCTTTAACCAATATGCAGCAACAGTGACTCGATATTCTGTATTCGTACGTAGAAAAGGAGTACTTAGTCATTAGAATTTTGAATGATTGAAATAGAGATAATGGGATCTAAAAGGATGTATCTCCATGAACTGAATCGAAGGATAATATCCATTCAAAAAAAACTAGGGCTTGTTTTAGGCTTAGTTTAACAAGCGTAGAATTGAATTATTTTCAAGTATTCATGAAGTCGTTATGCTCTGAATACTGAGAAAAAAGTTAAAATATTGTTTAGGAAATAAAAAAGTGACTGTTCCACAATGTTAGCTAGATTTAAACCTGGAACGTAGCGAGAAGGTCAATCTAATTTAAAAGTAAGATGAGAAAGATAAATAATGAAGATAGATATATAAATATCGGAATAATATATTATCTCCAACAATTATCAAATAATCTGAATGTTTAAAGGCATAAATACTACTCGAAAGTTTATTTACCGAATGTATAATCGGAGAAAACTTTCAGTATGTTCAAAAACGTATCACAAAAGTAAGATCTGACCAGGAACGTAGGTGCAGCACTTACTAAGTTGTGAAGTTAATATAAACATATTTTATATTATAAATTGAAGCAGTGCATTTCAAAAACATCGACATCTTGAAATGACTTATTGTGTGGAAAAATAAATAAATATCCAGTTTCGGAAAGATATTTATCTATATATATAGACCATTTTTGATGCGGACTGGAAATCAAGATATTAATCTTTGCATTATTCGCAAACTGAACTTGAACTCTTAGCGAGAATTACTATGATCCCTTTAACGAATGTAAACATAAAGGAGGGGTAAAGAGATAATTAAGAGTGTCTTAATTCTTTACCGGCTCGTAATTAAGGATGTTTTCCCTTTTGTCTAAGCCTAGGCTATAGATTGATTAATATAATTATAATAATATCTGCTATTATGAGGTAAACTCTCGTTAATTAACCTCTAAGCATATATCAAAAATATATATCAACATAATCTAGAGCTTCGGTAAGTTTAGAGGAAGGAAATGATTGACTTTGGCAGTTTCTGAATAGTTACAAAGTCAATAAAACAAAATATCAAAAGGAAAGTATTGTATATAAAATCTAATTTAGGCAATAATAATCTGTCATGTACTGAATAATTAATGCCTTTACTAAATATGTATCCATTGTCAATACCAAAGTGCAAGAAAATTTTGATTGACATGGACTCTAGTTATAAATAAAATATTAGAGGTATAGAGCTAGTCGAAGCAAAACTATTCCTCAATAAGATAAAGTAGACCTATAATATACGAGGATTAATTGGGTCTAGAATTATAATCATAATAAAATTATTATTCCAATATGAAGAATCTTCAGCGTAATAGATTCTTACTGAGGCAAAAATATCTGGTATATTGCTATCGTAGTCTTAAATGATCCAGAAGAAAAAATAAAACAGGCAAAGTAAAGAACGTATCGAATTATATCTATGCCTAAATATAAGATTTTTTTCTTATTTATTATTTTATAGCAGAGTTTAGACAGAGCACGACTGACCTAGACTCTTATATAATCAATCAAAAGATAGTATAAAATAGAATAATAGCTTATCGGATCAACTATTTTCCATGTAGAAAAGGCAAAAGGAAAATATGTACCTCAACTAGAATTTTAAATCGTAGTAATCTAGAGAGGTAGTGAATAAATAAATAAACTGTTAATTTATTTATCTGGTTGGTGTAAATTTCCGATACCTTAAGAATGAAAAATTAATAGAAAGTAGAAAAGATCGATTGCTACTTTCTTGTCAATTTACTCCTTAGATTACATGCTGATTACATATCGGAGCATGTAGAAGAAAAACAGGGGAGGAAAGAAGAAAAATTTTTATATTTCGTGTATATTTTTCTTCTTATAAATAACGATACTTTTATAGTTCACCTTTGCCCTAGAGCCGAATAAGGTGAATATGTAAGAAGTTAATCTCTTTGTAGCGAACAAACGAGATATAATTATAGCTGGAAGTATCTTCTACACTTAGTGAATGAATTGCGAATTTGATCGTAACCGATAATTCTTAATTCATTTTCAATAATAAATATATATATAGAATTTAAGTCAAGTTCAAAAGTAACTGGACAGAATTCAACAATATAAATGGCTACTAGGTATTAGAACCCATCGCTGTCATTCAATAACCTATAATCCAAGACTATACATGTCTATAGTGGTTATATATGAATATATGTTGAGCCTGGAACACACTAGTAATCCGACACAAAGTCTACGAAACTACTGCCCGGTGGAATTTCGTTAGAATGACCTGGCACTACTCTACGAAGTGCCTCCCGATGAAATTTTCGTTAGAGCCGGAATTTAAACGCTGTCTAGCGAATTAAAGAGATAAAACATCATTTGAATGACCTGGCACTAGTCTACGAACTGCTGCCCTGTAAGAATTTTGTTATAGTCGGAAGTTTAACTCTTTCTAGCGGATAAAAGAGATAAAACATAAGTTAATTTAAAATATTAATGGAATTACACACCTATAATAAGTCAATGGAATATTAAAAATTCTAGTCTGATTTGGGAAAGACTGTACAGAATTTTTTGTATAAAAAGTTATTATGTATTTCACTTAATAACCTATATCCATTGACTTAAACGTGAATGGAGCTCTATGAACGATAATAGATTGTTCGGGAATTAGTAATCATTATTTTGACACTAGTTACCCGACACAATGACCGGACACTAATATTCGTAACTGTTGCCCGGTAAAGTTACAAGAAATTTGACAAATTGATCGGATAGTAGTATTCGTAACTCTAGTCCGATGAAAAAGGGAGATTATATATGAAAACTGAGCGGGCACAAGTATTCGAAACTTTTTCCCGAAGATAATTAATTATAAGGCAAAAATTGACCAGACACTTTCTGTAAAAGTTTGCCTGGTGAAAAATCAGAAATAATATAATAATATGACCGGGTATAAGTATCAGAAATATTACTGATACTTTGCCCAGTGAAAAAATTTTTTAATAATTAGACATAATGACCGGAAGTTAGTATACGTGACTATTTTGTCCGGTGAAATATGTCAGAAACTAAGTCTTTCCAGAAAATAATTAAATAGTTGACTGGTGACTGGTGACTGGTGACTGGTGACTGGGTGACTGGTGACTGGTGACTGGGTGACTGGTGACTGGTGCCTGGTTGACTGGCACCTGGATGACTGGTAACTGGTGCCTGGTTGACTGGCACCTGATTGACTGGTGACTGGTGAAGCTGATTGACTGGAGCCTGGGTGACTGGTGACTGGTGACTGGTGACTGGATGACTGGTGACTGGTGACTGGTGGACTTAGACTTTATAGGACACTAAGTACCCAAAGATGCCACCTTGATGGGTCTTACCCCGGCAGTATAGCCATATGGGGTGGGGCTCCCATCAGTAAAGAATTGTCTTATAACCCATCAAGGGTTGACAAGTTCTTTCTCAATCAGCTTCTCCACCATGAGAATCTTTAGCCAACTGAAGATCTCTGCAAACAAAAGTCCAGGAAAAGAACATATCGTAATTGCTGAATAACCTGGAACGAAAAGAACAAAAATATTCTGCATATATAAACACGACTATCGAACCGATCGCGCACGAGCGTTGTGCCGAAAAGCGAGAGTCGCCAAAACGCATGTGGAAAAAGACCAGTCAAAAATACATGAAATCGAAAATTGAAAATTTTAAATAATAACACAGAAAGTGAAAGGAGTGATAAATAAACAAAAGAAACACAAGGATACATAAATTTATCCGTGAGGAAAGAAATAATCCAAATTTCTATCACAGGTAAATAATCCTTGTTGAATTTCTTTGTCCACAGAAAAGAAACTGACACGTGGTCAATTGAGCGGGAAGAGTTACGTCACACAGGTAACTGCCTAAGGGACCTTCTGGTTTAAGACTTTAATTAACGACTGAAAGGTCGTTTTTTCTGTGGAAGGTGTGAAAACAGAATAGAATAGCACATTATCTATAGGTTAATGTATTATGAAGTTAAAACATATGTTGTGGGTACTCATTAGAAGCACCTCATGGGTAGTCACGGGTACAAGCACTTCAGTGAGGCACTTCTAACAAGTACCCACAATGTTTATTTTCATTGAGAAATACATTTTTTTTATATATATTTTTTATATATTTTTTTTAATATACATATTTCTGGATACTCCTCATATCTGAATCTCTGTGATCTGAGTCCTTTCTGGGTGCACATGTATGAAGGCACATTTTTTTTTGAAACTGTTGCTCATTTATTTTCTTATCAAAAGCATTGTTCTACACATTTTCAATAGATATTTGTAGACTGTATACACATTTTCAATAGATATTTGTAGACTGTATACACATTTTCAATAGATATTTGTAGACTGTATACACGTTTTCAATAGATATTTGTAGACTGTATACACATTTTCAATAGATATTTGTAGACTGTATACACATTTTCAATAGACTGTATACACATTTTCAATAGACTGTATACACATTTTCAATAGATATTTGTAGACTGTATACACATTTTCAATAGATATTTGTAGACTGTATACACATTTTCAATAGATATTTGTAGACTGTATACAATGAACAAAGAGCACTCATTCAGGAGGTGTATTTGGTGATAATTCTAAGATAATTTTCTCAAATTTTTCATAAAAAAACGTATGTTGTGGGTACTCATTAGAAGCGCCTCGATGAGGCGCTTCTAATGAGTACTCACAACATACATTTTTATGGAGAAATAAGAAAAAATAACCCAGGATTATCACCAAATATGTCTCCTCAACAAGTCCTCTGGAACAGTTAAGACCCTGATAAGAACATACAGAAGATTCACTGCTGCATATGCCATCTTGTACTTCATCCTTGTCCTTCTTAATTTTGACAGCAACATCATGCAAAAAGGGCTGAGTGAGTATGCTAACAACAAAGACCCAGATCAGCCTGTGCATACATCCAGTCTCATAATGGTTTCACTGTTGTTCACCTGAAGAGAGCCTGAATAGCATAAAATATATCCTGGGTCAAAATTACAGCAGACGACATTTTGAAATATTTATTTCCAGAAAATAGGGGCTGGCATTTCATGCAAATTGTCTTCTGAGCAAAAATATCAGAAGGATAATCTCAATTTGTTGTCAGCTGATTTTGCCCAGAGAGTGCAAACGGTTAAAGCCCTTTTCTGCAAGATGTGTCCCACTATTTTGACAAGCACCATTGAGCTGACCCACCATCTTAACCCACAGCATGCTGGAACTAAAATCAGCAGACAACAAATTTGTGATTTTTTTTATTATTTTTCCCATAAAAAAGTGTTTGACATTTCATGCCAATGGTCTCCTTGGAGACAATTGGCATGAAATGTCAAACTCTATTTTCTGGAAAAAATTTTATTAAAAATTATAATGTCGTCTGCTGCTATTTAATTTCCATATGCTAAAGTTTAAATCATCTCTAGATTAACACGTTCACTTTGATAAATAGCCGCTCTGTAACTGTACCTATCTGAAATGCTTCTTTGAACCGGTGATTTCTTCCGTCCATCTAATGGTTTAATGGCCTGAGGGAACTCTTCATCTTCACCAATTGACGTTTCTACTAGTGTTGGTTTTAACTCTGGATGTGAAGCCAATTTTGACTGAATCAGATGGGTGTATGTTTGTAATCTTTTAATCTGGAAATATAAACATGGATAATGTAGTTGGAGATACAATGTTGATGATAATTTGGTGTTTTACATCTCTTTAACCAATTTATGTCCAGTGGACTCTTCTACCACAACTCTTTGGACTAGTCTATTTCTAACAACATAGTGTCTGGTTAGTTTTTATTACTACTATGTTTTAAAGAAATTCCTGTATTTAATCCAAACAGTGTAGACCCTGATCAGATGCCACATTCTGTGGTATATGATTTGGGTCTGCACTGTTTGCCAATTACTCTTAAGAGGGGTTTCCTCAAACTAAAATGGGTTAAATGGTGTTTAACCCATATTGAGATGATGGGAGGGTGACAATGACAGGCTGTGTACAAAGATCTGTCATACAGTTTTGAATTCTGCTTCAACAAACTATTGTTTGGAAAGACATTTATATGTACAGTTGAAAGACTAAATATCAAACAGCACAGATCCAGATGAGATGGCTCATTGAGCCATCTCATCTGGACCTATGCTGTTTGCAAAAGCCTATTATTATGGCCTGTGGCAGCGAAAGAGTTCAAGAGATTTGAACCCAGGATCTTGTGATCTGTAGATGGGAGTGCCTACTGCTCAATAACGTAGCTACTTCAGGTAAGATACATTTCCATGAATAGTGATTGTATTTTTCTTTTATTTCTCCACAGAAACTTTGTTGTGGATATTCATTAGAACCACCTTTAAAAGGTATCCACAATATATGTTTTTTGAGAAGAAAGGGGAGTTATGGGATACTTGTTGTCTTTAACAGACCTTTTTACAGAGTATTAAAGTGCTAATCACAACTGCAGCAGATGACATTTTTATGCTTTTGTTTTAGGTTGAAAAAAAGTGACTTATCTGGAGCTATGTTTGTTTGTGTTGAGGTTTTACGGCCCAGTCAATCCAATGGGGTCATGTCGAGCATGGTCAGTTTACCTAACCACATGTTTACTGGGCAGGCTTAGTTAACCAGTATTGTGCACTTTCTTTCGCCAGAAACTGACAACTTCCCCTCTTGAATAAGCAAAAGGGAGAGAATGACCGGAGAAAATATTTCATGATCAATTTCCACGTAAGAATGTTGCCAACCTTGGTGGGGGTCGAACCTGCGACCTCCTGGTCTCTAGTCGGACGCGCATCCAACTGAGCCACTGAGGCCGGTCTGGAGCTATGAGCTCTGAGTCTGAAAAGCTGCGCAAGCAGTTATTCATGTTTTTGGCTTTACTTGGCTCAAAAGGCAATATACGCACCTCGAAATCGAGGTAGGTCTCCTTTTCCAGGTAATGCTGTATGAGACTAGACTTTGCTCCTTTTTCTGGCGGGTAGGTTTGATGATCTTTAAGTTCTACTTCTGTCTGTGCTAGACGCTCTTGTAGATTGGCCAGTTGATCTTGCTGTAAATACAACAAATGTATTATTAATACTTGTCAAGCTGAATAAATTAAGATGCCATGCCCACTCATAATTTTCAGCCAATCACATTGCTTTATCCAGGTTAGTGATACAAATTCATATAGTGAATGGCAAAAAGTGCAGATCCAGATCAGTTGGCTTCTTCAAGCCAACAACTTGAGCTACACTGTTTGCAAAGGCAGAGTATATCCTGGTTCAGCAGGACTAGGGTTAATATAAAACTGTACCATAAGATTAACCACAAAATTGTGTCTATTGATTTAATCCTTCCTTTGCTAATAAATAGGGTTCTGAAATTATTATTTGAGTTATGGTTTTACAGCTAGTCAAGCTATTAGGGTTATGCTGAGCCAAACAGTTTACCTAACCACACTTTTCCTGGGCAGACTCAGTCCTCTATGCAGTTAACCAGTATTTGTGCATGTTCTTTTGCCAGAAACTGAAAACTGCCCTTCTTGAATCAGCGGAAGGGAGAGAATGACTGAAGAAAATATTTCATGATCATTAAAGAATGCTGCCAGACCCACATCTGACTATACTTGTCCACAGATAAGTAAACAGTCAAAACTCAAATGTTCAACCCAGATTTACTTGCCTGAAAATTTACATTTTTCTAAGAAAAAATATATATTTCATAATCTGGATTCTCTTCTTAGCTAGATCTATGAAGTCCTTGTCTCAGGGCACATAAATTATCCTCTGGAAAATGGGACACATTGGACAAGTCGGGCATGCCGTTTCCACAGCCCTGTATTCAAAACTAGTAACGGTGTTTTCAGAGAAAACAGATTGTTTGTTTGTGTTGAGGTTTTACGGCCCAGTCAACCCAATGGGGTCATGTCGAGCGCGGTCAGTTTACCTAACCACACGTTTACTGGGCAGGCTTAGTCCTCTAAGCGGTTAACCAATATTGTGCACATTCTTTCGCCAGAAACTGACAACTGCCCTTCTTGAATCAGCGGAAGGGAGAGAATGACCGTAGAAAATATTTCATGATCAATCGCCATGAAAGAATGTTGCCGACCTCGGCAAGGGTTGAACCCGCGACCTCCTGGTCTCCAGTCGGACGGCGCATCCAACTGAGCCACCGAGGCCGGCAGAGAAAACAGATACCCCCAACTGTGAATTTTCAGTTTTTCTATTGCTGTGACCTTGAAAATTAGGTCAAGGTCACCAAAACCTAATCAGTTCTTTGTTATGTCTCAATTATATATCCATGAAAATTTGGTAAGAATCCAACCACTAATTCACAAGATATTGAGCAGACAAGAAAATGTCAAGCCAATATTGCCAACAGGATGTGCACCAAATTCAATGTTCCCCTCCCTGTAGGAAGCCCCCAGCTATATGCTTGTCCTCAAAAAATGCCAAACCTGAAAAGGGGCATTACTCTCATAAAATAAATACGATTTGTTTCAAAAGTTAATCAGATGATCTACTCCTCAGTCCTAATAAGCCTGCCAAATACCAAACCCTCACCTCAACTATCTTGTGAGATATCATGTAGACAAAAAAAGTGTGATGAACAGAATAATGAACAAGCAAATGAATGAATGGAGTAACAAAGCAAAAGCAATATGGCCCCTCAACTTTTTCAAAGGTGGGGCCATAAAAATCTGCCAAGTTCCAAACTGATCATTCAATGCTAAGCACCCTGGGTAAAAATTTCAACACACGACATTTTGAAATATAATAAAAGATATTTCAGAATGTAGTCTGTTGACTTTTTTAACAAGCGTTAAGGTCTTCTTAAGAGACTAAGAATTTGCTGTCTGCTGAATTAGACCAGAGAGTGGTAAATGTTAGGAACTGTAAAAGACAAGGTATGCAACCCCTGCACAAAATTTCTCTAAAAAGGATTAAATTAATGAACATCTCCATGCTTTGAACAAAACATCTGTCAAGTTTGAACCAACTGCTTAAAAACTTTGCAGGGGGTTGGGCGTATAAAGCATTTTCAAAATAAAAACGTTAAACTATAATACCCCGCCATTATCATGTCTTGGGCAGATAACTCCGTCAAGATTTGACATAATTTGCCCATTAGCAATCCCAAACCAGATCTCAACAATATCAATGCATATATCAAGTTTGGTGCAAATCCACTGACGTTTACTCATGTTATCATTCGGAAACGAAAACGAAAATATGGGTGTGTCTCGGGCAGATAACTCCGTCAAAATTTGACGAAATTTGCCATTAGCAATCCCAAACCAGATCTCCACAATATCAATGCACATACCAAGTTTGGTGAAAATCTGTTGATGTTCACAAAAGTTATCATCCAGAAACGAAATACGGACTGACAGACGACTGACGGATGGATGGACAGACACACAGACATCCAAATAGAAAACCATAATACCCCATCACTATCGTGTGGTGGGGTATAAAAATTGATACCTTTCTCATTTCTCCACAAAAACATATATAGTGGGTACGCTTTGGAAGTGCCTCAGAGAGTACCCACATCATATGTTTCTGTAGAGAAATTTGAAAACCATTTACCTAGTTACTCCATTTATTTAGAGCTAAATATTTTGCTATGTCCTTTATCTGTCCCAAGTGAAGAAACACTACTTACCAAATTAAAACGAGTATAAGAAATAGGCAACAAAGGTCTCTGGAATTTTTTCTGCGAGCCTACAGCACCAGGTAAAGGGGGCGCGGACAAACTAGCCGCCACAAAGTTCACAGTGTCTATCCACTCCTGTAACTCTTTACTGTTTGAAGTCTGAAAAAGATACTGCGCCCAGTCTGCCGTCTGCAGACGAAACACATGCTGCTTCTTTGAATAGTCCGTAGCTTTTGTAGCTAAACTGTGATGTATAAGAATAACATTGTGTGAACCTTCTACCATCCCTTTCTTTTTCATTTCATGCTCGTCTTTGTGTAAATATAAAATCATATCTCTTAGCACCACGAAATACATTTTCCAACTACGTTTCCCTAGTGGAGCTGTAAAAAAGAAAAGAAACTTAACCCTAACGCTTAGCACCCTGGGTAAAATTTTCAGCAGACAATAAATTGAAATACTTTTCTCATTTTCCCCAGAAAACAGGTTTTGACATTTTATGCAAATTGTCTCCACTGAAGACAATTTGCATGAAATGTCAAATCCTGTTTTTTAGGAAATATAAGAAAATATCATCAATATGTCGTCTGCTGAATTAGCCCAGAGATGGTAAAGATTAAAGCACAAGTTACAACAGCAGCAAATGACAATCTAAAATACTTATTTTCATTTTTCAGAGAGAACAAGGCTTAAAATTTCATGTGAAATATCTATCTAGCAGACAATTCACATGAAATATTAAGCCTTGGATAAAGTTTCTGAGAGGCATAGTGCATGGTAGCTGAGAATTCTGTCTAGCCTGAAAAGGAGCCAATATATGTTAAAGTAGGTCAAGGTGAGCAAGTCTTCTGGCAGGGTATATGCAATGGTTAAGTCTGAAGCATTTGTGCCTACAGAATTCAAAATATGATGATGGTTTGGTGTTTTACAGCCCTTTCAACATTATTTAAGACATATTGAGACAATCAACATTATTTAAGACATATCGAGACAATCAACATTATTTAAGACATATTGAGACAATCAACATTATTTAAGACATATTGAGACAATCAACATTATTTAAGACATATTGAGACAATCAACATTATTTAAGACATATTGAGACAATCAACATTATTTAAGACATATTGAGACAATCAACATTATTTAAGACATATTGAGACAATCAACATTATTTAAGACATATTGAGACAATCAACATTATTTAAGACATATCGAGACAATCAACATTATTTAGGTCATATCGAGACAATGGAAGGATGATGATGAACGGCTCTGTGCAATGAAGTGTCAGAGTCATGAGCTGAACTCTGCCTTTTGCGGGATGCAAACCCAGGGCCACGCTAACCACTCCGACACCCTGACCCTTCAGAATCCAAGATACATGTGATTTATTATTTGTGTATCTACCAAAAATAAACAAATATAACAAACAAATGAACAAATGAAATCACTACCACCAAACTGGCAACTATCTTTTGCACATTAACAATTACTCATAAACAGATTTTTTATTCCTAGCCAAATATTAACCCTTGTCATGCTGAATAAATTAAGATGCCATTATTAATTTTCAGCCAATCAGATTACTTGATCCAGATTGCTGATACAAATTCACATACTTAATGACAAACAGTGCAGATCCAGATCAGTTGGCTTCTTCAGAAGCCAACTGATCTGGAGCTACACTGTTTGTAAAGACAGGGTATATCCAGGTTCAACAGGACAAGAGTTAATTTGAGCAGTATTATGTAAACAGGGATATTATGCATGTATATCATGAACAGCCACATCTACAGTCTGATCTGAGTTTTGCTCTTCATTTGGATGATGTCTGCACACTGTAGACTCTCCGAGGAGTTGTTAAGGAGGCGTACATGTATCTGGTGATAATTCTGGCATAATTTTTCTTATTTCTCCATAAAAACGTATGTTGTGGGTACTCATTAGAAACTCCTTAGTGAGGTGCTTCTAATGAGTACCCACAACATGTTTTTATGGAGAAATAAGAAAAATTATCCCAGAATTATCACCTGATACTACTCTTTAACAAGTTCCCTACATGTAGCTCCTGAAGAAAATAAAGGTTTTTGTCACTTTTGCCCTTACTGGCCAAAAATTATAATAATAATAATAATGAGAAGTGAATGGAATTCTATTAACAAGCTTAAGATACTGCAATTTTTTTTCAACTAAAAGGTGCTGATATTTTTCTTATTTCTCCAAAAAAATATGTGTAGTGGATTCCCATTAAAAGTGCCTTACCCACAACATATGTTTCTGTGGAGAGATAAGAAAAACTTATCCGGTATCCTGCTTATATTCAGCTTTGTATTTATAGTCTCACATGTTTACAAAGCTCTAAGTAATGCATTTTTTTCAACCAAAAAGAATTCTTACTTTATTTCTCCATGAAAACATATGTTCTAGGTACATGTACTCATTAAAAAGACCTCATCATGGATTTCTAATGAGTACCACAACATGAGTTTTCATGGAGAAATTAGAAATTTAATAATCTGGGCCCAGTTGTTCAAAACTAACAATGTCATTAGTCAACATATCATTAAAACTTTGATCATTAAATATGGCATATATGCTAATATTTTTGCTGAAAAAATGTGAGTAGCTTTTGCATTTGCAAAAGCTACTCACATTTTTTCAGCAAAAATACCTATGAATTAGATATTGTACTTACTAGAACAGTTAACGTTTTGACCACTAACGAGTTCGTTATGCTAACAATGTTTTGAACAACTGGGCCCTGGATACCCCACTTATCTATAGAGCTATGTATTGATATTCTCACTTTTTCTCCCATCTGGTTCTAGACAGCATTTCCTCATAATATAACCTTTCTTGTACTCTGTAGTCTGACTTGGATCAGGAATCTGAAAAAAATACAATATCTTGCAATAAAAGAAAGAGGCATATGAAGATTTTCCTGAGTGCAAAAAGCAATCATATAGCTGACAACTGCTTTTTTTGGAGACAAAGAAACAAGGGTTGCAGATGAAAGTCTACAGGCCTGCTGGAGAGATTTCAACCAAATGTGTTTCACACATTCATGCAAAATCACAATGATGTAATTATTCCTGACCTCTGGGGTCCAGGGCATAACTCAAAAGATTGAAGTTTGGGACTGATTTTTTGGTAACTCTATCATAGCCTGCATTCAACCCAACCTGCTGTATACCTTCCTCATGTGCTAAGGTCATGCATAGCACAATGTGTTTTGCCCCATACCCAAGGCATAGCTCCAGATAAGGTGCTTTTTTCAACCAAAGATTATGGATATTTTTCTTATTTCTCTGCAAAAACATATTGTATGGGTACTCACCGAGGCACTTCTAATGAGTACCACAAGATATGTTTTTGTGGAGATAAAAGAAAAATATTTACCTTAAACCCCCTCTTATCTGGAGTTACGCAAGGGTCAGGGGTCAAATGGTCAGTACTGATTTTTGTATGTTACTCTTTCTCCTCTTACACTGTTGGACAGACTTCAACCAAATCTGCTACATACTATGTGTGCTAAGATCATGCAACACCACAACGATTTTTGTCTGTGACCCCTCCAGTCCAGGAGGGTCAAAAAGTCAAATCTTGGTACTTATTGTTGTTCCTTACTCTATCACTTCCTTCACTGCTGGTCTGATTCAACCAGATTCGCTGTATACCTTCCTCATGTGCTAGGATCTATAAAATCATGATTTTTTACAAGACTCCTTGGGCCTGTGGCTGGGGTCAAAAGGTCAAGTCTTTGAATTAATTTTTGTCTCTACACTGTTGGACAGATTTTTAACAATATACTCTACAACATTCTAACATGCTAGAGTCAACACCACACTATTTTCTAACCCTGTCCTTGGGGCCTAGTGTAGGGGGCCACAAACTCAAAGTTACCATAGCATACACAATGGAATATCATCAACTGCACAATCTCCAGTTTACAAATACATGTCATGAAGCAATGTTAACCCTTGTCCTGCTGTATAAATTAAGATGCCACACCCACTTCTAATTTTCAGCCAATCAGATTGCTTGATCTGAACTGTTTCTATAGATTCACATACTTAATGGCAAACAGTGCAGATCCAGATCAGTTGGCTTCTTCAGAAGCCAACTGATCTGGATCTACACTGTTTGCAAAGGCAGGATATATCCGGGTTCAGCAGGACAAGGGTTAACAGGTTGCCCATAATTCCAGATAAGAGGGAGAATCTGCTTCAATATTTTTCTTATTTTTACCCAAAAACATATGTTGTAGGTACTCATTAGAAGTGCCTCTGTGAGGTGCTTCTAATGAGTATCACAACATATTATTTCATGCAGAAATAAGAAAAATATTCAATAATTCTTTTGTTGACAAAAGTGCCTTATCTGGAACTCTGTAACTAGAATATGTGACCTTACATCAAGGAAAGGATTTCTGCCAACAAACTGTGGAGTGTTTAGTATAGGCTGCTGTGGTAGATGTTGATCTAGCGGTCTTTGATCAGACTCCGTAAACTCTTCATCTCTGAAAAATATCAAAAACTTCTATACCATAATATCTATTCAGGGATGTAAAATTCCACTCACCTGCTCGCATCTGTGAGTAAATTTTAAGGCAAGGAGAGTCAGATTTTCAGAACTTTCTTCACTTTTTCTGCATTTTTAGCATCTAAATGAAAAATTTAGTCCATAAGGGTAAGTAAGTTTTGAGAGAATTTCACATCTCTGCTATTTATAATACCCCACGTGACTTTCCAATGTTAACTTCCACAGACCATAAGTTGATTATTTTAACTATCACACAGCAAAAAGTTTTGCTTACCATATGCGCAAAGTGGATACGTGGATGCTTGTATAGCTCATTTAGTTGGTGACCAATTAGCTATCCTGAGTATGATTTTTTTTGTAAAGAACTGCCTGTATCTCCATTACTTCTGATAAAGCACATAAAGTATGGGTATTCATCAAAATGAACACTTTGAGATAAAAATAAAACCTTATCATGCTGAATAAATTAGGATGCCATTCCCACTTCTAATTTCCAACCAATCAGATTACTTGATCCAGGTTGCTGATACAAATTCAGATACTGAATGGCACTGATCTGGATCTACACTGTTTGCAAAGGCAGGGTATATCCGGGTTCAGCAGGACTAAGGTTAAATTGGTCTGCTGCTTTTTTTGCTTTGCCTCAACAGCCATATGCATGGCTTACTGTTCTCATTACTTTACTGACAGGCCTTAAAATCAGAAAACTTCTGACTTTTTCATGTGAAACTCGGTATAATAAAATGAATTCAACTTTCTTGAAAGAATGCTCAGCCTTTAAATACAATTATCAACTGAATTTCACCTCAGTTGATAATCATATCCTCAGCCTCGCAAGAATATAATATTTACATAATATGGTGAGTCTGGTTTTAATGTCTCTTTCAATATGACAATGTGACCTAAAGAAACAATGGGTGTTACTAGTAAGGCAAGAACTGCTTTTCCTAGGTAGGTTTATTTCTCTAAGTGGTTTATAATTACTAGTACTTTGTGCACATACCTTTGCCAGTAACTGAAGAGAAGAATGAATGTACAGTTGAACCTCGATGGCTCAAACACCGATGACTCGTTTACTGTGGCTAATTTGAATTCGTTTCTGAGTCCCTACGAAATTCTTCCGAAAGCTCAAGAAAAAAAATGTTTAGGGAAATTTTCTTATTTTATAGTGAAATTGTATGTTGTGTGTACTCATCAGAACCACCTCATTGAGGCAGTTCTAATGAGTACACTCAACATACAATTATTGTGTAGAAAATGAAAAAAAAAAATCCCTAAATTATCGCTTTTTGCTTCCTCACCTGGCACCATGATTAACCCTCACTGGCTTGAACTACCCATGTCTCGAACAGTTTTCTATTGTCCCAAAGATGTTCGAGCCACTGACGTTTGACTGAAGAAATGATTTCATGATCAATCTCCATGAAAATTATGTGGCCAAGCTGCAACACCTGGATCTGCAGTCAGACACGCTACCAAATGCATTATGGAGCCTGGTGGCTAATTCCTTATTTGCATGGAATGTATATATTAGCCCTTAAACTGCCCATCACAACAACTGCCGTCTGCTTTGTCATCTGCTTGTGACTTTAAAAGTTATTTTTGCAAACAGTGTGGACCCAGATCAGACTGCTCCTTTAAGAGCAGTCTGATCAGGGTCCACACTGTTTGCCTGTATGCAAAAACAGATTTGAAAATTTTGCAAGAATATTCAGCAGACGACATAAACAGACGACATTTTCAGATGCAGGTTTTCTTGGCATTTTAAGGGTTAGATGATTATGAAGCTCCTTCCATGATGTCTCTATCTGTGACAGCTGACTACTTATGTGACTTTTTCAAGAATTAGTGTTTACTGTTCAAATAATCTAAGAATATACCACATCTTTTTCTTTTTAGAGTTTTATGGCCCAGTCAACAATGTTAAGGTCATGTCAAACTGGTCATTTAACCTATTCACACTTTTCCTCTGCAGGCATAGTCCGCTTAGCAGTTAGCCAGTACTTTGTGCACATACTTTCACCACTTACTTTGAACTGTTCGAACTGAAGTTTAGTGGCCCAGCCAAAACTGTTACGGTCAAGTTCAGCTGGTCTGAGTTGACCTACTCACACATTTCATGAACAAGCTTAGTCCTCTAATGTTAACCAGTACCTGTGCACATACATTTGCCAGTAACTGACAACTGTCCTTTTTGAATCAGCCGAAAGGTGAGAAACAGAAATTATTTCATGACCACGATACCCAGCTAGCATTCTACCGATGACGGCTCGATGTAGATTTATGGTGAATGCTGACTGGGTAGTTATGGGGTTGAGTTGGGATTCAAAAGAATATATTATACTTACGGAGCCCACTCAATTGGTTCTGATTTGATAGCATGATAAATGGTTTTCAGTGTGTCTTTATTAAAGTTTACACCATCATTTAGTTCAGAGAGATTGTCTATAAATTCAGCGCATGTCATCTTTCTTCCCACAGTCTGTAATGAAGAAACAAAATTTCATCAACTCACGGTATTTAGTGAAGATACCAACAGTGTGAAATGGTCCCAGAGGACTTAAGACATATTTGTTTGTGCTGAGGTTTTACGGCCCAGTCAACCCAATGGGGTCATGTCAAGCACGATCAGTTTACCTAACCATCTAACCACACTCTTGCTGGGCAGGCTTCATTACGAAAACACGCCTATATAATTTTGACCCCTCTTCATCCCCACTTTTATATAGTAAAACTGAGTTTTACAGGGGTATACATTATTTTTCTTATTTCTGCTAAAAAACATAGATTGTGGGTAGTCGTTAGAACCGCCTCGGTGAGGCAGTTCTAACGAATACCCACAATATGTGTTTTGAGCAGAAATATGAACAAGAGGCCCACGGGCCACGGTTCGCTCACCTGATTGACACATGATTGTGTTGGGGTTTAACGACACGTCAACCCTTGAGGGTCATTTTGTGTCGTCTCCCAGAGAAA
The DNA here is from genome assembly GCA_964016985.1 of Anodontia alba. Taxonomy (NCBI): domain Eukaryota; kingdom Metazoa; phylum Mollusca; class Bivalvia; order Lucinida; family Lucinidae; genus Anodontia; species Anodontia alba. Next base: position 133,400,700 of record OZ024822.1, read on the forward strand.
GGGAGAAAAGAGATAGAAGAGAGAGAGTAGAGGAGATGAAAGAGAGGGACAGGGAAGAAAGAGGAACAGGAATGAAAGTGAAGAAACAGAAGAAATAAAAACATTCCCCCTCTACCCTTACCCACTACAAGGATAGCAGGCCTTGCCCAACTGTAAGCCAATATCAGTTGGACGCCCCAGTGATGTAAGATACACAGCACCTTCGCACCACCCGACCACCCCCCCTGATTGACACAGCCACTGCAGATGTTATGCAACATTTTTCCAATCCTATCATCGCAACTAATGAAAATATGATCATTTGAGCAGTTCTTAGTTTTGAAGAAGAATATATGGGCCTGACAGTCAATGGAGCATGATCATTTGAATAAACTATCAATCACATTTCAACAGAAGGATCAATGTGAAATTTGGTGGAAATTGGCTAAGTGGTTTCTGAAGAATCATGATTTTATACATGTAAACAGCACAGTGGCAGGGAAATATTATAAATATAAACCAGATGATGGCTATCTTAGATTTCCAATCAGAACAATTTTAACTACTGTTGATCTACAAGTCACTTCGATACTTTCAATATAAATGTATATGGCCCTTACAAATAGGGAAGCAAATTTGACCTTGGAGGTAAAAAAGTCAAATGTCAACAAAGAACCATCATTTGAGCAATTTTGGTAGATCTCCTGTCCCCCGTAATTTGTACAAAGATTAGGACCCAGGGCTTATTTGGTTATGGAGAAGAAGATTTTTAAAGGTTTTTAACATATATGGGCATGGCAGCCATTTTGATCAATGGACCATACCCATTTTAGCAATCTTTCATTCGTCTGCCCACAGAGGCTCCGCATGAAATTTGAGCAACACTGGCCCGGAGGCTTCAGAGGAAAAGCCATTTGAAATTATCAACATTTTTTCCATATAAATGTATGGGGCCCATACAAATGCATACAGAAGCAAACTTGACCTTGCCGTAAAAAGGTTAAATGTCAATGTCAGGGATCATTTTCTGGCGCGATTTCGTGATATTCTCGCATTTTTTTGCAAGAAATCGCATCAAAATTCCAGGAGTGAGAAAAAAAATCGCACGCTGATTTTTTTTTCTTATTTCGCGCCGTTAAGTTCCTATTTTTGCACATGCGGTTCATTTCGAGACTATCGGACTGTTCTGTTTGACCGGTTTCTGAATTATTGTTGCGCCAAAATTCATTACACATACGACCGCAGGTAACCATTCATTAATCTGTATCATTGGAAAGCTTTATCGTAAAAAATCATTGTCGGTCTCTGGTTTAAGTAAGCGTTTATTTGATCGCTACCTCGAGTCAGCAAAAACATGTCCGCCGACTCGGAAAAAAAAGAAAGAATATTATCCGACCCGAAGCCGTCCAGTCGGGATGGCAACATGTTAAAGTATCTTGTTCGGGCACAACCCAGCTCGACTGAAGCGGCCACGCTCTCCTCCCCTGATTCGGATGACGATCAAACACAAGACCGAGCTGAGCTTGATGAATAACAAGCCCATGAAGCCCTTATTCGGCCGTTTGCATTTTGATACGAGCCAGGCATAACGAGAAAGAAATGAAAGTGAAACCAGCAACAAGCTTTAAAATTATTTAGTTGATAACAAAAAATAAGAAAATGTGCAAGACAGAAAATAAATGTAAACGGTACTTTCAAGATAATCAGTGATTTATTTACAGTGATTTTATCCAGTCTCAACTGAAATTCCATGAGTCCTATGATAAAATCATGAGTCTGTAATATATTTTAGAGCAGATATTTACTGTTTTTGTGAGTTCAGGGACTCACTTATATAAAATTTGTGAGTCCCAGAGAAAAATTATGTGTATATATGAATTGGAACTCGCAGGTAAAAAAATCATTGGATAATGTCACAAAATCCCAGAGAAATAATTCCTGAAGAATTTCTGAAACAAATCCTTTGAATTGCAGTTTCTGATCCCACAATTTAAAGTCCCTGAATTCAGAGTTTAATTCCAGAATTAATGAAACATTGAAGTAATCAAATAAAGAATGAAAGTGTACAAAGATGCTCATATGAAAATCTTCTCTTCTTATATAATATCAAAGCACATTCTAAAAAAAAAAATAGAGTACTAGAGACATCACTTATTTTCCATTATTTGTCAAGAAAAATTTAAATGTTCTGTGACATGCCAAAAATAGCTTAATCTAGAATATTCCATTTGGAAATTCTAAAAAGAATATAAACAACTTGTTATTGTAAACATGATTTTCCAGAAAGTTCAAATTTATATATAAACACTTGCAGTAAACACGAAAATAATGATACTTAAAATAATCAAACACCCTATATATAACAATTTTATTAACCTGATTTAGAGTACATTACAAAATAAGCAATAATAATACTTATACATACAATTCTGATACAAAATCTGGCCTTTACAAAAAAAAAAAAAAAAAAAAAAAATCTCACTCAGTTTGTCCGAGCGAGCGAAAAAAAAAATCTCACTGAATTTGAAAATCTCTCACTGTTTTTGTCCAAATGGGATTTTTTCTCTCACAAAAATCTGGGGCCAGAATAATCCCTGCAATGTATGACAATTATTCTACCAACTTTAGTAGACCGCCCATTCCAGATGATATATGCAAAGATTCAGCCACAAGCCATCCTCGGTTTTGGAGAACAAGATTTTTAAATGTTTTTTCCCATACAAATGCATAAGGAAGCAAACGACCTTGCCGTAAAAAGGTCAAATGTCAATGTATGACCATTATTTTAGCAAATTTGGTAGACCCCCTGTCCCCGATGATTTATGCAAACATTCAGCCCCAAAGCATCCTCGGTTCTAGAGAAGAAGATTTATAAAGGTTTTTACCATATATGGGCATGGCGCCCATCTTGGTCAACGAACCGTGACCATTTTAGCAATCTTTTGTTCCCCCTATCTAAGGAGGCGCGATATGAAATTTGATCAAAATTGGCCCAGAGGCTCCAGAGGAGAAGTTGTTTGAAATTCTGAACATTTTCCCAAACAAATGCATAAGGAAGCAAAATTGACCTTACCGTAAAAAGGTCAAATGTCAATGTACGACCATTATTTTAGCAATTTTGGTAGCCCTCCTGTTCCCGAAGATATATGCAAAGATTCAGTCATAAGGCATGCTCGGTTTTGGAGAAGAAGATTTTTAAAGGTTTTTCCCATACAAACCCATAGGGAAGCAAACTTGCAATTCTTTTAGCAATTTTGGTAGACCTCCCGTCCCCGATGATTCCTGCAAAGGTTCAGCTCCAAGGCATTCTCGGTTCTGGAGGAGAAGATTTTTAAAGGTTTTTACCATATATGGGTGTGGCGGCCATCTTGGTCAATGGACTGCGACCATTTAGCAATTTTTCGTTCCCCCACCCTAAGGAGGCTCCATATGAAAGGCATGCTCGGTTTTGGAGAAGAAGATTTTTAAAGGTTTTTCCCATACAAATGCACAGGGAAGCAAACTTGACCTTTCCGTAAAAAGGTCAAACGTCAACGTATGATAATTCTTTTAGCAATTTTGGTAGACCTCCCGTCCCCGATGATTCCTGCAAAGGTTCAGCCCCAAGGCATTCTCGGTTCTGGAGGAGAAGATTTTTAAAGGTTTTTACCATATATGGGCGTGGCGGCCATCTTGGTCAACAGACCGCGACCATTTTAGCAATTTTTCGTTCCCCCACCCTAAGGAGGCTCCATATGAAATTTGAGCAAAATTGGCTCAGCGGTTTCAGAGGAGAAGTCGTTTGAAAATGTTAACGGGCGGACGCACGGACGGACGACGGACGAAAAGTGATCACAATAGCTCATCCTGAGCAGAGCTCAGGTGAGCTAAAAATATCAGAGTTTTTCATGAAAATTTTCAATTTTTGGAGGTGAAATTTTCTACGTATTTGAATAGGCTTGTTTTCGTAATGCTACAGACTACAATGGATTTTCCTAATATATGTATTTTATACATTTTAGCAAATGTTCTACAGCCATTACGAAAACACACCTATTCAAAAATACTGAAAAATTTACCACCAAAAAATGAAAATTTTCAGATAAAAAAAATTCTGATATTTTTCATATTTCTCCTCAAAACATAGATTGTGGGTACTCATTAGAACTGCCTCATTGAGGTGGTTCTAATGAGTACCCACAATCTGTGTTTTGAGCAGAAATAAGAAAAATAATGTATACCCCTGTAAACCCCAGTTTTACTATATAAAAGTGGGGTTTAAGGGGGTCAAAATTATATAGGCGTGTTTTCGTGATGTAGTCCTTTAAGCGGTTAACCAGTATTTAGCACATTCTTTTGAATCAGCGAAAGGGAAAGAATGAATGTAGAAAATATTTCATGATCGGAAGGGAGAGAACGCCGTAGAAAATATTTCACGATCAATCTCCCCAAAAGAATGTTGCCAACCTGGTGGGGGTTAAACCCGCAACCTCTGGTCACCAGTCGGACGCGCATCCGAGCCACTAAGGCCAGCCATATACTGGCTGATAATTCTGGGATAATTTCCACAATTTCTCCATAAAGCATATGTTGTAGGTACTCAGAGAGGCACTTTTAATGAGTACCACAACATATGTTGTTTTGTTCATGTTTATTTTGGAGAAATAAGAGGAACTAGAAATGTGTATTTGTAAAACATTATGCCCCCAAATATACGCTTGTCCATAACTTGGGCAATTTTTTTCTGAATTCATTCAAAAGTTAACAAGGTAATCTACTCATTGTTCCCAATCAGCACACAAAACTTCTAAGCTTTAGCTTAAACACTTTTCAAGATATCTTGCTGACATGATAGGCTTGACAAATGGACAAAATGACCCAAAAGCAATGTGCCCCTCATAATTATCTCAAAATTATCACCGAATACTCCTCAATAACAAGTTCTCTGGGTCCTTTCCATGCAGCCCAGAGACAAACATTTGTCTGATTGGTAACTTGGAGGCAGATTTTCAACAAGTTTTGCTTGTTAATTTTTTTTTGAAATTTTCACAATGTTGTAGTGAAATATCAATCATTAAAATTTAGCAAAGAAAAATAAATAGAGGATATTCAAATGTTTGGAGTGAATATGACTTTTATTTCATCGAGTGAAGTGAAAAAATGTATATTTCATGAGTGCCGAAGGCACGAATGAAATATACATTTTTTTCACTTCACGAGATGAAATAAAAGTCATATTCACGACAAACATTTGAATTTTCTTTTTATTATATACATCACTTTCGATAGAAGAGATGCTAATCTTACCATGACGTTCATGTTTTGTTTGGTGACGTTAGATATGACGTCAGAAACGCGCATTGGCCTGTAAACAATAAAATAAAAAGAAAATTTACTCTTTTTCTGTGAAGACCATAAAAATTTTCATCTCGTGTAATAAAAACATGCAAATTTTAGTTCTTTGTGCCGTCCGAATAGTTCCAGATCCTATATTTTTCACTGCTCAGAGGAGTGAAAATATAAGTTTTATATTTTCACTAGTGAAAATATAAAACTTATATTTCACTAGTGAAAATATGCATTTTATTTCATTAATAATTCTCTATATTTCATTACTTTGTATATAATAAAAGATATTTTCTTAGACAAAAAATCCAAAAAATTCACTTTACTATAGAAATTGCACAGGTCAGACCAATTTTTGGCTGTAAATTCAATTTTACTGTAAAAATTTGAGAACAGAACACCGAAATAGAAAAGACAAATGGTTTCTGATAAGAAATGGTCAATCACAATAAAGTATTTTCATTTAAAATAAAACGCCAAACAAAAAGACATCTTTCCAAGAGATGTCCAAAGGAAAGTAAGTACTCATATGGACAAGCCTGAGTGCACAATACACATGCTGATCAGATGCTGCAGAATGTGGCATCTGATCCACGTCAATTTTGTTTGCCACTCATTCAACAGTTTTTAGACATATTAACTGGCAAAAAAAGTATTTGTTCAAATTTCAGGATGTGAATGGAAGTAGTTAAAACCATTCTGAATACTTAGAGTAATAAATATGGTGTTGGATAAACCTATACTCTGGAACACAGTCATACATGAGCCCCATCAAGTGAAAATATGCCTTTGGAATGCGTGGACAATGAAGGCCCAGATCAGACTCCGCAGATGTGCAGTCTGATCTGGGACTTCCTGTCCTCTAACAGAATCATAGGATACTACTGAATGTATGAATGGAGAGGAAAGGCTCAGATATACTTTGTGCACGTGCAGGATGATCAGAATCTGCGCATTCTACCCACTTTTTTGCTTGAGACAGCCCGCCTATGAACATGCCAAACCTTGCTCAATCAAAAACCTGATTCTATAAATGGAGCAAGCAGGTGTGAATCATATCCCCAAAATATTCAAACACCTTGACTCTAAACTACTTACACCAAAATTCAAGCAAGTTTGTTTGTTTAAAATGGTGTTTTATGCTTGTCAACACCATTGTTGACCAGTCAGTTTACCAACACACAGTCTTTGTGGGCAGGCTTAGTCCTTTCAGCAGTATTTGTGCACATACTTTCACCAGTAACTGACAATTGCCCTTCTAGAATCAGTAGAAGGGGGACAATGACCACAGAAATTATTTTATGATCAATGTCCATAAGTTAAGAGGCCGAGCTGAGATTCGAACTTGTGACCATTGGATCTGCTGTCATATGCACTACTGACTGTGCTACCGAGCCTGGCTTCCACCAAGTACATATCCGAAAGCTGCCAGTGGAAAGACAATGCCAATGGAAAGACAATCAGTACAGTCCCACTTTAGGAGCAAATAAGAGTCATAGCTCATTCTTTCAATATATATGTTTTTTTCTTTTTTCTCCATTAGAAGCTGCTATTGAATGTGTTGGGGTTTAACGACACGTCAACCCTTATGGGTCATTTTGTGTCATCTCCCAGAGAAAGGGAGAAAAAGAGACAGAAGAGATAGCAGAAGAGATGAAAGAGAGGGACAGGGAAGAAAGAGGAACAGGAATGAAAGTGAAGAAACAGAAGAAATAAAAACATCACCCCCCTACCCTTACCTGCTACAAAGATAGCAGGCCTTGCCCAACTGTAAGCCAATATCAGCTGGACACCCCGGTGACATAAGATACATGACACCTATTAGAAGCTGCTATCTAATGCTTAGCACTATGGGTAAAATTTTTAGCACACAAAATTTTGAATTATTTTTCTTATTTTTCAGAGAAAACAGGATTTGAAATTTCATGCAAATTGTCTCCAGTGGAGACAATTTGCATGAAATTTCAAATCCTGTTTTCTGGAAAAAATAAGAAAAATATCATCCATTTGCCGTCTGCTGAATTTGCCTGGAGAGCGGTAATGGCTACATTTTCATACATTTTCATGGAAAAATACAAAAAAATATATATCTCGATATCACAATTATCTACAGCTACGGTCTGATCTAGGTCTGCAGTACTTGTTCATGCATGTCTGTCCAAATATTTTGGATAAAATAGGTACATTGCCAATCGTGTCTGCCAATTTGTAAATCCCAGCTGCCGTTTTCATTGCCAGTGAAACATAAATTGAATCTCCATTCTTTGTACTTCCTTTCTACACATCCAAGTCTGTTAACACTTAGAAGGCTGAGTAAAAATTTCAGCAGATGCCATTTTGCATTATTTTTCATATTTTTCCAAGAAAATAGGCTTTGACATTTTATGCAAATTGCCTCCTTCGGAGACAATTTACATAAAATGTCAAAGCCTATTTTCTGAGAAAAATAAGACAAATATCATCAATCTGTCATCTGTTGAATTTACCCATAGAGTGGTAAAGGTTAAAATCTGTTGAAAAAATATGTGCTCATCTTTCTTTGATTTTGGGAGAAATCTTGAACCACTGAAAATATTCAAGTCGCCACACTGTAATGGAATAGGTATATATATTACTTCTACAACCTTGCTGTGGAAGCCGGATTTTATGGCGACACTGATAGAGTGATTGGCTTTTTTACGAAGTTAAGCAACGTTAATCTCAGTTAGTACCTGGATGGGTGACTGCAATGTTTGACTTCGTAGAAGACCCGGTTTCACGCTACAATAGTTTTTGTTGTACTTACACCAGAATATATGTTGTTGGTACAATTTCCACCAAAGCATATGCTAAGGAATCCATTCTAGGCCAACCAAATTGACCTTTAATTATGAAATTTAGAAGAATACTTTAATTTTACTGAGTAAACATGTATTACCTGTGATGGTGAGCAATACGCAGTCTCACACAGAAAGCAGGATTTTCTAACTGTCATGTCTAAACTATACAGTAGATGTATCCTCATGAATATTAAATGTAAAAGTTAAAATGACAAGTCAATTTGATTGATATATACCAAGTTCATGCTTTGGTGTAAAAATAACAACTACTGAAACTATCTGGGAGCATCCAAGCACTGATGAAGACTGAGGGGGATCAAACATATGGAAGCCTAAAGCCTAGATATGAGATCCTGAAAAGGTGTCAATGCTGGCAAAAGTAGTCACAGTGACCTAATTTTGTTAGCAATTTGCCACAATAAGACTGTGAGGAACACTCTTGCAAAGGTTTTGACAAATTTCTTCCAGTATGTTTGTGCATGTGTGTGTAGGGGGGCGGGGGGGGGGGGGGGGGGGGGGGGGTATATGTGTGATGCAAGCGTGTGTGTAAGCATGCATGTGATTCAGGAAACCAAGTAGTTGACACTACTGCCAAAGTGTACCAAACCAGCAGGCAGCATTAATGCTTAGCCCTCTGGGTACAAAATTCAGCAGACAAAATATGAAATATTTTTCTCATTTTCCCCAGGAATCAGGATTTGACATTCATGCAAATGGAGACAATTTGCATGAAATGTCAAATCCTGTTTCTCAATTCCAGTGGAGACTGTGAATTTGCATGAAATGTCAAATCCTGTTTCCAATATCAGCAATTTGTCATCTGCTGAATTAGCCCAGGAAGTGGCCCAGATGATACTTTGCACATGTGCAGGATGATCTGAATCTGTGCATGTTGCTCAAGTTCGAAGGCATTTTTTCACTTGACATAGCCCGTATGATTTACATATGTATTTACCTGACCATGAAGATCTGTGTTCAGTAACATTATTGCACAAACCAGAGTGTGACAGGCATCTGAAATAAAAAGAAAATGATATAACCCTGGTAACAATAGTCCAGTTGAGCAGTCCAGGAGCTAAAATTTGACATTTAAAAGTAACTGCTGTCTATATTTGTTTTTATACTGATATACTAGTCAGTTATCATCTAGAAATAAAGTAAATAGAATCTAGAACTAGTAACAGTCTTTTAGAGAAAACAGATAAACTCCTCCGAGAATTTTCAGTTTTTCTACCGCTGGCCACAAAAACAAGACCTGTTGCCAGACAGGACAGCTCACCTGAACTTGCGCTTGTCAGTCAAATAAAAAAATAATGAGGTCCTAAAAACTTTGACGTAAAATTAACATGAAAATTATAAGTCTGTGGCCTTGATCTTGACATGACCTAGGGTGGTGGGGATGGTACTGTGCAAAATTTTGGACCAATATGTATAAGCATACCAAAGATGAATCAAATCGGTGATAAGGCTAGGAAATAATGAGGTCTTAAAAACTGTAATGTAAATTAAAACATTTTTGGATGTCGACGCCAGTGCCTCCACTGACACCGAGGGTAGTACAATAGCTCTCTTTGAGCATTGTTCAGGCGAGCTAAAAATAGCCTAATAGGTCGTCACAAAAATCTAATCAGTTCTTTATTATCTCCCAATTTTATGTCCATGAAAATTTGGTAAGAATCTAATCACTAGCTCACAAGGTATTAGGCAGACAAGAAAGTGTGACGCTGACACTGACGCCAACACCAATGCCAAGGCTGATGCCCATGAAAGCGGGATCCACACCAAAATCAGTATGTCCCCCTCTTCTTAGGTGGGGGACATAAATTAACTATTCTGCTATTAAGACCACTCAAAAATAATACCACATTACTTTTAAGACCAGTTTCTGCCAGTCCACAATAAGTTTTTTCTTATTACTCTTTATTCAATTCTAATAACAGACCGTGTTTTCTGAGAAAACAGCTGTTCCCCTACGGTGAATTTTCAGTTTTTCTACTGCTGTGACCTTGAAATTAGATCAAGGTCACTGAAATCTAATCACTTCTTTGTTATGTTCAAATTATATTTCCATGAAAATTTGGTAAGAATCCAACCACTGGTTCACAAGATATTGTGCAGACAAGAAAGTGAGACACCAACACTGACACCAACAGGATTCACACCAAAAACAATATGTGCTGCTCCCCCTAAAATTAAGACAACCCCACTAATATGACCACTTTTAGGCAGTACTGAAGGTGGTCTTAATAGCTGAATTTTTCTGTGCATGTATTTAGGCATTTTTCTGAATTCAAAATGTTGGAAGTATATGGCATGCATTAAGAAAAAACAAAGATATAGGCAACTGTTTAATACTTTTTTGTTTTATCTTTCTCCATAATTTTACCAGAGAACCATATACATCTTGTGCATGGCCATAGATTGCTGTAGGAGCTTTTTTTTTTACCAAATGGGCCTTGCTGTGTGAAAACATGTCTTCAGGCATGTGAGGACAGTGAAAGCCCAGACCAACCAACCTGTGCATTTATAGTCTGATCAGGGCCTTTGCTGTCCACTAACAGACTCATTGGACACTGCAGAATCATTGTATGAGTGGAGAGCAAGCCCAGATGATACTTTGCGCATGCACAGGGTGATATGAATCTGCACATTTTGTGCATGTTCAAAGGCATTTTTTTGCTTGATGTGATCCAAATAACAGCGTATTTTCTTATTTCTTCATCATGTAAATGAAAACATGGGTACTCATTAGAAATTCTACTATCTCGTGCCCACAGATATGTTTTTATTAAGGAATACATTTGAGGGGACTTGATACATTGGTAAGTTTTGTCTTTTTCAAAAGAGAGACAACTCTATGTGACTTCCTGTTTGCATTCCTGTACACCAAGCCCTATCTGAAAAGGGACCTGCTCGGAAAGGAAAGAATCTACGCCCAAGGGGAGCAAATTCTTTCCTTTTAGAGCAGACCCCTTTTCAGAGGGGAGGTTTTTTGATTGTGTTGGGGTTTAACGACACGTCAACCCTTGTGGGTCATTTTGTGTCGTCTCCCAGAGAAAGGGAGAAGAGTGATAGAACAGATAGTCGAAGAGATGAAAGAGAGGAACAGGGAAGAAAGAGGAACAGGAATGAAAATGAAGAAACAGAAGAAATAAAAACATTCCCCCTCTACCCTTACCTGCTACAAGGATAGCAGGCCTTGCCCAACTGTAAGCCAATATCAGTTGGACGCCCCGGTGACATAAGATACACGACACCTTCGCACCACCCGACCACCCCCTCAGAGGGGAGGTAAATTCAAATTAACAGCCTTATCTTCCCTGAAAGTGTATCCATTTCCTTTAACTCTTTCGGTGAGCAAAATTTCAGACGACATTTGTCGTCGTCTGCTGTCGTTGTTTGCTTTTCTTTTTTAACAAACTAATTTTTTGAAAAGAAGTTTATACATAAAGTTGAAAGACTGAATGTCAAACAGCATAGATCCAGATGAGACGGCTCATATGAGCCGTCTCATCTGGATCTATACTGTTTGCAAAAGCCTATTATTATCGCCTGTGGCAGTGAAAGAGTTAAAAGCTGGCAGTGGCTCAGTCAGATGTGCTTTCAGTTGTGATCAGGAGGTCGGCAGTTTCTGCTGATTCAAGAAGGGCAGTTGTAAGTTTCTGGCAAAAGAATGTGCATAAGTACTAGTTAACCACTTAGGGGACTAAGCCTGCCCAGGAAAAAGGTGGTTAGGTAAACTGATTGGCTTAACATGACCTTAATTGTGTTGACTGGTCCGTTAAACCTCCAAACCAACCAACCATTCCTCTTAAGATCAAATAGAACATTTTTCTTAGTATCCCTCTTATCTGGAGCCCTGGTAACAGCAAAGTAAGAAGGAGTATCTGAGACAATGATTCATGTCAGGATTTAAGTACAAACTCTCTCTGGTAGCATCAGTCATAACAAACTACGGCAGCTTCACATGGTTCCATGAAGCTAAAAATAATTTACTCTGAAAAGCTACAGATCAACATTGAGGGCAGTTTGGCATAAGTAATCTGTCTTGAAGACCAAACTTCTTTCAAGTTTTAAGCTGTCAGCAAAGAGACAAAGAACTGACAGAAAAACAAAGATCTTCCTTTTCTCTGAAGCACTAGCTGGTAACAGAATTAAGTAGGTTGGTTTGGGTGGTTTGGAGTTTAATGGCCCAGTCAACACTGTTAAGGTCATGTTGAGGTGGTCAGTTTACCTGACCACTCCTTTCCTGGGCAGGTTTAGTACTTTAAGTGGCAACCCAGTACTTGTGTAGTCTTTTGCCAGAAACTGACAAGTGCCCTCCTTGAATCAAAGGGAAGGAGAGAATGACTGTAGAAAAAATTTCAAGATCAATCTCAATGAAAGAATATTGCCAGACACCATGGAAATCAAACCCACAATCTCCTGACCCAGCTGGACCCATATCTGACTGAGCCACCTTCGCCTGCCTTAACAGAACTGAAAGATAAGCCTTGTTTCTGGAGGTCCTGAAATGCACTCAAACTGGCCTACCCCCTGAGCGCACAAACAGACAGGAACAGCAGGATAAAGGTTAAAGATAATAATTAGCCCTCAACCCATCACCCCTTCCCCCCAGGCTCAGTGAGGAGCAAATTTCTTCCTTTAACCAAGGAGCCCAAAAGAGATACATGTGCAGTGTTGATTCATTCCAGACTGAAACCTCTTCATGTCCAAATTAAAGGATGGGAGAGTTCATTTCTGAAACTCAGGGATGAAAGGGTTAGGAGCCTCACAGAGAAGGAATTCATACACTAAGGAATCAATTTCATTTTTGCTAGGGTGGTTTCCCGGCCTTTGTAAAGCAACAATTTTCAATATGAAGTGCTCTTTCTTTGAAATGCATCATTCACCTTAACCCTGGTCCTGTTGGTCCTGGATATGGTCTGCCTTTGCAAACAACTTAAGTCCAGATCAGATGGCTTCTGAAGAAGCCAACTGATCTGGATCTGCACTGTTTGTCATTCAATATGTGAATTTATATCAACAACCTGGATGGAGTAATCTGACTGTTAGAAGTGGGTATGGCATCTTAATTTATTCAGCATGGCTAGGGTTAAATTTGCATGGTGGGTATTTAAACATTAGCAGACAACACTTCAAAACTCATTTTTTTCTTCAGAGACAAACTCAATGTACTAATTTGCAGAAAAAAAATACAAAAAGCTCATTTATTTGTACATGTACCTTGATAATTTTGCCCAGATTATACTAAAGCTTAACCCTTGTCATGCTAACTAAATTCAGATGCCTTGCCCACTTCTAACTGTCAGCCAATCAGATTACTTGATTCTGGTTGTTGACACAAATTTACATACTGAGCAACAAACAGTACAAAACCAGATCAGTTGGCTTCTTAGAAGCCAACTGATCTGGATTTGCACTGTTTTTAAAGGCAGGGCATATCTGGGTTCAGCAGGAACTGAGAGTTAAAATATTTGTGAGAGGCCAATTCACAAGTCCAGATAAAGGAAATAGTAGTAATTTTTACACAAAAGCAGTCACTGACTCATTGGAATTACCTCATCAAGGCAATTCTAATAAGTATCCACAATATACTAGTTTGTGCAAAAAAAAAAAATCATCCAATTATGAAGCTATCGGCTCCAATGTCTTTTATTAGGAGGACTTGTTAAGGAACAGTACGTATTTGACACTAATTCTGGGATAATTTTCTCAATTTTTCCATATAAACATATGTTGTGGGTACTCTTTAGATGCACCTCGGTGAGGCACTTCTAATTAGTACCCACAACATATGCTTCTGTGGAGAAATAAGAAAAATTATCCGAGAATCATCACCAAACACTCCTCCTTAACAAGTTGTCCGATTTATTTGAATTCATTGTCAAAATGGAATGTTTTTCAACTTCCCTTGCACACTGATTAATATCTATACATTTTACATTTTTATCTGCACCTATATTACAAGCACACCCTAAGGAATGATTCATCATTCATAAACTTGGCAGAAAATACAAAAACAAACAATAAACTCATATAGCAAGATAGCTTCAGATAAGGCACGGTTTTCAACCAAAAATTGTTGATATTTTTTTATTTCTCCACGAAAACATATATTGTGGGTACTCATTAGAAGTGCCTCATTGAGGCACTTCTAATGAGTCCCCACAATATGTGTTTTCATGGAGAAATAAGAAAAATAATTTGCTGGTACTCCCTCTTATTACGTGCTATGGAGCCAGAAAAGAGGGGCATTCGGATGAATATATTTCTTGTTTCTTCATGAAAACATAAATTCTGAGTACTCATTTGAATCAGCTCAGTGAGCAATGCTAAAGAAACTGAATATCCCCAATATTAGATTTCATAGAGACATTAAGAAAATTATCGGAACTTTTCGGTCGAAAGAAAAGTATTGGTCAAAACAGCACATCCTATCTGGAGCTATCAGTAAAATTCTAAATGAGAAACAGTGTGGGAAAATGAACAAAATCCCAGAATTAACCCTCATTACTCTCTGGGCAAATTCAGCAGATGGCAAATTCATGATATTTTTCTTATTTCCCAGAATTCACATGAAGTGTCACACCTTATTCTCTCATAAAACTAGAAAATGTGTTGCTGAAACACTATGCCCCCAACCATATCCTTGTCATAAATGGGACAATTAAGTAGTTGGGATGATCAATCATCTATACATTCAATGCAGAAGTCCGAAAAGGCCCCTAATTCTGTCAAATATTGATGAAATTTCACCAAAAGTTAATCAGGTCATCTTCACATTAATCTCAAACTGCATGCAAAATTACATGAGCCTAGCTTTTAAAGGGATTCTTGAGATATTTTGTTAAAACCTCAATGGCGCGAACATCTTTGGGACCATATGGAAATTTATTCAAGACATGGGTTTTGTTTGTGTTGAGGTTTTACGGCCCTGTCAACCCAATGGGGTCATGTCGAGCGCGGTCAGTTTACCTAACCACACGTTTACTGGGCAGGCTTAGTCCTCTAAGCGATTAACCAGTATTGTGCACATTCTTTCACCAGAAACTGACAACTGCCCTTCTTGAATCAGCGGAAGGGAGAGAATGACCGTAGAAAATATTTCATGATCAATCTCCATGAAAGAATGTTGCCGACATTGGCAGGGATTGAACCCGCGACCTCCAGTCGGACGGCGCATCCAACTGAGCCACCGAGGCCTCAAGACATGGGTAGTTAGAGCTACTGTTAAGGGTTAATCCTGGCTCCAGGAGTCCAGGTCAGGAAGCAAACTGTGATAATTTAGGGAAGGATTTTTTATCCTATGCAATAATGGTATGTTGAGTGTACTCATTAGAATTGCCTCAATGAGGCAATTCAAATGACTACACACAACATACAATTTCATAATAAAATAAGAAAATTTCCTTAAATATTTATTTTCTTGGGCTATCTGAAGAATTTCCTAGGGATTCCAACTTTTGCATGTCCAAAAAGGCCCCTAATTCTGTCGAATATTAAAAGAATTTCACCAAAAGTTAATCAGGTCATCTACACATTAATCCAAAACTGCAGGCAAAACTTCATGAGTCCAGCTCTAGGGACTCTTGAAATATTTTGTTAAAAAACAAATGTTTCCCTACTTTTTCATACTGAATCCATTTATGCAAGTTTCAAGACTAGCTCTTACTGTTATTGATCTAACCTTGATCATACTGTGTTATCTCAACTGGATGGACAGACCAAAAGGGACCAAACCAATATGCCCCACCGACTTCTTCAAAGTTGGAGGCATAAAAAAACTAGATTGTGCAGTTGATGGTGTGCCATCACAAAATCCCCAGGCTCTGTGCTAATGTTGCTAATAACGAGACGGATAGCTGGACAGATGGAAAAATCATGTTGTTCTCACACACCCTTACCACGAGGGGAAGTCATATAGCAAGTTTGGTTAAATTTAAGAGATAGCTTGATGGACGGACAGACGGATGGACAAAAGGAAGTGTTACAATATCCCCATTGGTAAAGTGTGCAGATAAAAAAGGAAATTAGAGTGTCTTCTTCTGCTGTTGTGACTGGCGCTTTAAAGGTTAACCATAATTGGAGGGTGAGCTAACCTAATTACTAGTAGTGTCATCAGTGTGAAATGTGCCCTGCAACGTAAAATGGGGTATTTTGGATGTATGGAGACATCCAAGACCCTGATCTTTTGGCAAATTCAGCAGATGACAAATTCATGATATTTTTCTTATTTTTCCCAGAATTCATGAGAAATGTCAAACCTTACTTTCTCAGAAAAATCAGAACAAAAAATATTTGAGATTGTTGTCTGTTACAGTTGTGACTGCTGCTTTAAGGGTTAAACCAATAACACCTATAGCTGTAATTGGAGGGTGAGCTGAGCTAATCACTAATGGTGTCGTCAGTGTGACATGTGCCTCGCAAAGAGAAATGGGGTATTTGGGACACGAGGAGACATTGAAGTCCTCGATCATACTGTGTTGTCTCGTCTGGATCTTTGTCGACAGCTTACGAAATCAAAGAATACTGTAAAACATTAGTGATCAAAGGCTCTGATCATACAGCCCTGGGCCCAGTTGTTCAAAGCTAACGACATCGTTAGTTAACGATTCGTTAAAATTTACATCGAGTGATACGCAAATATGCTGAAATTTTTTGCTGAAAAATGTGAGTAGCTTTTGCAGTGCAAAAGCTACTCACATTTTATCAGCAAAAAATATCAGAATAATGTATATTGAATCTGCTAAAACAGTTAACGAAATGACCCTTAATGACGTCGTTAAGCTAACGACGCTTTGAACAACTGGGCCCAGATGTATAGGTACACGCTGATCTTGGCCTTTGCTACTGTTTAACCCACAGACCCATTTTCTCATGATGTGATTAACCTTTATCATTCTCTGGGCAAACTCAGCAGATGACATTGGTAAGACTTTTCTTATTTTTCCCAGATAATAGGATTTGATATGTCATGCAAATTGTCTACTAAGAAGAAAATTTGCATGAGATGTCGAAGCCTTTTTTCTGGGGAAAAAAATCAGAAAAAATATTTCAAAATGTCTTCTGCTGAAATGTTTTACCCAGCATGCCAAGTGTTAAACTTATGGCAAACAAGAGGCCCACGGGCCACGGTTCGCTCACCTGAGTGACATAGCCACTGCAGACATGCAGATGTTATGCAACATTTTTCCAATCCTATCATCGCAACTAATGAAAATATCATCATTTGAGCAGTTCTTAGTTTTGAAGAAGAATATATGGGCCTGACAGTCAATGGAGCATGATCATTTGAATAAACTATCAATCACATTTCAACAGAAGGATCAATGTGAAATTTGGTGGAAATTGGCTAAGTGGTTTCTGAAGAATCATGATTTTATACATGTAAACAGCACAGTGGCAGGGAAATATTATAAATATAAACCAGATGATGGCCATCTTAGATTTCCAATCAGAACAATTTTAACTACTGTTGATCTACAAGTCACTTCGATACTTTCAATATAAATGTATATGGCCCATACAAATGGGGAAGCAAATTTGACCTTGGAGGTAAAAAGGTCAAATGTCAACATAGAACCATCATTTTAGCAATTTTGGTAGATCTCCTGTCCCCCATAATTTGTGCAAAGATTAGGACCCAGGGCTTATTTGGTTATGGAGAAGATTTTTAAAGGTTTTTACCATATATGGGCATGGCAGTCATTTTGATCAATGGACCATACCCATTTTAGCAATCTTTCATTCTCCTGCCCACGGAGGCTCCGCATGAAATTTGAGCAACACTGGCCCGGAGGCTTCAGAGGAAAAGCCATTTGAAATTATCAACATTTTTTCCATACAAATGTATGGGGCCCATACAAATGCATACAGAAGCAAACTTGACCTTGCGGTAAAAAGGTTAAATGTCAATGTATGACAATTATTTTAGCAACTTTGGTAGAACGCTCGTTCCAGATGATATATGCAAGGATTCAGCCACAAGCCATCCTCGGTTTTGGAGAATAAGATTTTTAAATGTTTTTTCCCATACAAATGCATAAGGAAGCAAACTTGACCTTGCCGTAAAAAGGTCAAATGTCAATGTATGACCATTATTTTAGCAACTTTGGTAGATCCCCTGTCCCCGATGATTTATGCAAAGATTCAGCCCCAAAGCATTCTCGGTTCTAGAGAAGAAGATTTTTAAAGGTTTTTACCATATATGGGCATGGCGGCCATCTTGGTCAATGAACCGTGACCATTTTAGCAATCTTTTGTTCAATTTGAGCAAAATTGGCCCAGAGGCTCCAGAGGAGAAGTTGTTTGAAATTCTGAACATTTTTCCCATACAAATGCATAAGGAAGCAAAATTGACCTTACTGTAAAAAGGTCAAATGTCAATGTACGACCATTACTTTAGCAATTTTGGTAGCCCTCCTGTTCCCAAAGATATATGCAAAGATTCAGCCATAAGGCATGCTCGGTTTTGGAGAAGAAGATTTTTAAAGGTTTTTCCCATACAAACGCATAGGGAAGCAAAAACTTGACCTTGCCATAAAAAGGTCAAACGTCAACGTACAACAATTCTTTTAGCAATTTTGGTAGATCTCCCGTCCCCGATGATTCCTGCAAAGGTTCAGCCCCAAGGCATTCTCGGTTCTGGAAGAGAAGATTTTTAAAGGTTTTTACCATATATGGGCATGGCGGCCATCTTGGTCAATGGACTGCGACCATTTTAGCAATTTTTCGTTCCCCCACCCTAAGGAGGCTCCATATGAAATTTAAGCAAAATTGGCTCAGCGGCTTCAGAGGAGAAGTCGTTTGAAAATGTTAACAGACGGATGCACGGACGGACGGACAAAAAGTGATCACAAGAGCTAATAAGGAGTCTTGTGTGAGAGGAAATCTGAAAAAAGAATAAAAAAACAACCATACTTTCTATGTGAACAGTGACAACCCAGACCAACTTGTGTACCCATATAGTATGATCAGTCTCAGCATCTTCATTGTCCAATTACTGCATAAAGTGCCTAAATTATATGTTATTAAACTGATGGCATCTGAACATTGGCATAGCTCTAGATAAGGAGTATATCCAGATATAAAAATAGCCATCAGAGGAGATGGCAAATCCCCAACCAAACCGTCATTTCTAAATTTTGTGTATTTCAGTCGATATCATGTATATATTGAACGAGAGCAAAGTAAAAAGATGCAAAGATAGTATGAAATGTGACCAAAATAATATGTGAAAACAACATAGGTGTACTGTGAATGATTTTATTTTTGCATGCTCTTTTATTTGTTTTTTTTTTTTTTATTTTTGTCAAAATCATCTAATAATTACTTCTGATGTGATAATTTGTACAGGATACACAATATTTGCAATACTTTAAATTTGTGAGTGTACATATTCAGAAATATTAGCAAAAATAATTGCCTTGCACAAGTAAAGGAACTTGCTTATGTTTATTGGGGTAAAAAAGTCAACAGAGTAAAAGTTGTCCTTCTTGCATGCTACACACTTTCTTGACCTGATATATATCCCTACCAAAAATTATCAAGTTATCCCAAACAGTGTGGGAGTGATGGCCTGCACAAGATTTTGGCATCTATGGAGATAATAATGGAGAAAGTGAGAGTACTCTTGAACACAACATGCCTACTGGTCCTTATCTATGCCTACTAAATATTATCAAAATATTTCAAACCACATACTCAAGGATTTAGCTTAGAAATTCATTCAGGGGAGGTAACTAGAAAACAACCACAGCAGAGGTTGTCTCTTTTGCATGTGACACACCTACTGTTCGATACCAATGCCTCTACCAAATATTATCAATATATGTCTAAGGGTATCAAAGTTATAGAGCGCAAGATTTTGGCTTCAGAGGAGATAACTACATAATAAAGAAGAAAGTGAGAGTTGTCTCTCTTGCATGCCACATACCTACTGGTCCTTCTTTTCATCTCTACCAAATATTATCATATTATCTCAAATAGTATAGGAGTTATGGCCTGCACCAGATTTCTGCATCAGGGGAGATAACTACATCAGGAAGTTGTCTCTCTTGCATGGTACATGCCTCCTCTTCATTTCTACCAAACATTATCAAATATGTCTAAGAGTATCAAAGTTATGGAGTGCACAAGATTTTGGCTTCAGGGGAGGTAACTACATAATAAAGAAAGTGAGAGTTGTTTCTCTTCCATGTGACATACCTACTGGTCCTCCTTTTCATTTCTACCAAACATTATCAAAATATGTCTTAGGGTATCAAAGTTATGGAGTGCACAAGATTTTGGCTTTGGGGGAGATAACTACATAATCAAGAAGAATGTGAGAGTTGTCTCTCTTGAATGTGACATGCCTGTTGGTCCTCCTCTTAATCTCTACCAAATATTATCATATTATCTCAAACAGTATGGGAGTTACGGCCTGCACAAGATTTCTGCTTCAGGGGAGACAACTACATAATGAAGAAAGTGAGAGTTGTCTCTCTTGCATGTGACATGCCTACTGGTCCTCCTCTTCATCCCTACCAAATATTATCAAATTATCTCAAATAGTATGGAAGTTAGGCCTGCACAAGATTTCAGATTCAGGGGAAACAACTATATAACGAAGAGTGATAATTATCAATCTTGCACGCAACATACCTACTGGTCCTCTTCTTCATTTCTAACAAACATTATCAAACTATGTCTTAGGGTATCAAAGTTGTGGCCTGCACAAGATTTCCGCTTCAGGGGAGATAACTACACAACAAATAAAGTGAGAGTTGTCCCTCTTACATGCAACACGCCTACTGGTCCTCCTCTTCATCCCTACCAAATATTATCAAATTATCTCAAACAGTATGGGACTTATGGCCTGCACAAGATTTTGGCTTCAGGGGACATAACTGTATAAGGAAGACAGTGAAAGTCATCTCTCTTACACGCGACACACCTACTGGTGCTCCTCTTCATTCCTATCAAACATTACCAAAATATGTCTAAGGGTATCAAAGTTACTGAGCGCACAAGGATGAATACAATTTTTGCTTCAGAGGAGATAAAGAATAAAGTGAGAGTTGTCTCTCTTGCATAAACATGCCTACTTGTCCTCCTCTTCATCCCTACCAAATATGATCAAATTATCTCAAACAGTATGTGAGTTATGGCCTGCAGAAGATTTCGGCTTCAGGAAAGATAACTATATAATGAAGACAGTGAAAGTTGTCGTTCTTGCACAGGACACACCTACTGGTCCTCCTCTACTTTCCTACCAAATATTATCAAAATATGTCCAAGGGTATCAAAGTTATGGAGCACATAAGGATGAGGCTACAATATTTTTGCTTCAGGAGAGATAACTTCATAATGTATAAAGTGAGAGTTGTCTTTCTTGCTCCAGACATGCCTACTGGTCCTCCTCTTCATCCCTACCAAATATTATCAAATTATCTCAAACAGTACAGGAGTTATGGCCTGCACAAGATTTTGGCTTCAAGGGAGATAACTATATAATGAAGACAGTGAGAGTTGTCTGCGAAGTGCCTACTGGTCCTCCTCTACATTCCTACTAAATATTATCAAAATATGTCCAAGTGTATTAAAGTTATGGAGTGCACAAGGATGCATCTATGGATGGACGGACAGACAGACGGATGGACAGACACCATGCTGATCGCTATCTCCCCCGAACCTATCAGTTGGGGGATAAAAATAAATCCTTATTTGTTCAAGAATACATAATGATGAGGAGATTCTAATAAGTACACACAACATACATTTTCATGATAACATAGCTTTCTAATATCCTTAAATATATGATTTCTTGAACTGTCAGAAGAATTTCCTAGGGACTCAAAAACGAGTTTGATAAACGAGCCATTGAGGTTTTACTATATTCCATGATCACTGATAGGGAGGGGTCAGAAACAAGATGCATTTTATTGTCTGCAATAATGCCATCAATGTATAAAGGGTTAGAACAGAGAAACAAATGCTAATATTTGAAAACCGCACATGAGTGGCAATAAAAGGTGCCCATTCAACTTTAAGTAGAAATCAACCTTATCACATTTGTGAATGATGTGGATCCACCTCAGCCTATGCATTCTCAAAGTATGATCAGGGTCTATGCTGTTCACAAAAGAATGAGTGCCCACAAGTTGCTATGTACTTTGAACAAATTAGCAACTGAACAAACAATTGCCAGAGAAGGCAGACAGCTAACCCTTCAAGCGCTAAGCAAAATTGTAGCAGACAACATTCTAAGGTTTTTTTTATTACTTTTTAGAATAAATGTCTAGGCATTTCATGGAAATCTTCAGTCTGGCAGATGATTCACATGAAATATTGAGCCTTATCTTCTCTGAAAAATACACACACAAAAAAAGCAAACTGTCATCCGCTACAGTTTTTGATTTACCCTTTTAATCCTTATCTTGCTGCATTTCTTCTGATCTGGGTCTATGTAGGGGCACCCTTACCTGAGCAGCCACTATTTCCCTTGTTATCACCAATTTTATTCAGACTCACACATGATTTATCAATGGACAACTTACTATTTGCGTATCAGTTCTGATCATGTGACTATCAAGTGATTGCTAGTAATGAGACAAACTAGTAATTAATAAACAGGAGGACCAAGATGGCCTTGAACTGCTCACCTGATTACCAGACAAGTTTGAGTCTGGTCTTTCGGTTCAAGAGAAGAAGTTCAATATTGATTTTCTAGATGGCAGCCATCTTGGATTTCCAATCAGAACAATTTTAGCTACTTGTGCTCTACAAGTCACCTTGATACTTCTATTGAAGTCAATTGCCCTTTTGGTTCAGGAGAAAAAGTTCAAATTAGACTTGGATTTCCATCAGAATGATTTTAGCTATTTTTGATCTACAAGTCACCCCGATACTCCGATCAGAATGATTTTAGCTATTTTTGATCTACAAGTCACCCCGATACTCCGATCAGAATGATTTTAGCTATTTTTGATCTACAAGTCACCCCGATACTTCCTATCAAGTTTCAAGACAATGAGCTTTAAATTTCTATTCAGGAGAAGAAGTTCAAAACAGATTTTAAAAATGGCAACTGTGGAGGCCATCTTGTAGTTTCGATCGGAAAAATTTTAGATACGTTTGATCTACAAGTCACCCTGATGCTTTCTTTAGAGTTTTGAGTCAACTGGCCTTTTGGTTCAGGAGAAGAAGCACGAAATAGATTTCAAAGATAGTGGCCATGAAGGTCATCTTGAGATTTCAGATTGGAATAACTTAAGTTATTTTTTTATCTACAAGTCACCCTGATGCTTCCTACCAAGTTTCAAGTCAATTAGCCTTTCAGTTCAGGAGAAGAAGCAAAAAATAAATTTTCAAGATGGCGGCCATCTCTGATTTCCTATCCATATGATTTTAGCTATTTTTTATCTACAAGACACCCCGATGCTTCCAATGAAGTTTGAGTCAATTGCCCTTTAAGCAATATTTGATGTACTAGTCACATCAATACTTCCTACCAAGTTTCAAGACAGTTAGCCTTTCAGTTCAGGAGAAGAAGTGAAAAATAAATTTTCAAGATGGCGGCCATCTCGGATTTCCTATCGGTATGATTTTAGCTATTTTTGATCTACAAGTCACCCCGATGCTTCCAATGAAGTTTGAGTTAACTGCCCTTTTGGCTCAGGAGAAACAGTTCAAAATAGATTTTCAACATGGCTGCTAGGGCGACCATCTTGGATTTCTGATCAGAATGATTTTAGCTATTTTTGATCTGCAAGTCACCCCGACAACTGTGGCAGCCATCTTGTAGTTCCTATCAGAACAATTTTAGCTATTTTTGATCTATAAGTCACCCTGATGCTTTCTATAGATTTTTGAGTCAAATGACCTTTCAGTTCAGGAGAAGAAGCGTGAAACAGATTTCCAAGGTAGCGGGCCATGAAGGCCACCTTGAATTTCAGATCAGAATGATTTTAGCTATTTTTTATCTACAAGTCACCCTGATGCTTCCTACCAAGTTTCGAGTCAACTGGCCTTTCGGTTCAGGAGAAGAAACGAAAAACAGATTTTGAAGACGGTTCCATGGCAGCCATCTTGGATATCCGATCAGAAAATTTTAGCAATATTTGATCTACATGTCACATCGATACTTCCTACCAAGTTTTAAGTCAGTTGGCCTTTCACTTATATCGAGGTGATCATTCATCAAAGGTGGGCAAAAACCCGAGAAACAGGGGGAAAAAAAACCACCTGATCATCCATAAGCAGAACTTGGCTTTCCCACGTGACCTCGGCGCTCGAACCACAGCGTTGAGAAACCTAATGGATTAAGAGTCAACTCTCCTATCCACTAGGCTACGAGGGCCCACTACTTCTTTTTATCTACAGGTCACTCAGATGCTTTCTTCCAAGTTTCAAGTCAATTGGCCTTTGAGTTCAGAAGAAGAAGTGAAAAATAGATTTTCAAGATGGCGGTCACCTTGGATTTCTGATCGGAACGATTTCATCTTTTTTTTTTTTTTATCAACAAGTCACCCCAAAGCTTCCTACAAAGTTTCTAGTCTTTGATAGTATAAAATGAGTCAAAGCTATCTTCTTCTTCTTCTGCCGCCCTACACTACTATTGGCCTTTCCATTCAGAAGAAGAAGTGAAAAATAGATTTTCAAGATGGCGGCCATGGTGACCATCTTGGATTTTTGTACATGAACTATTTTAGCTAATTCCGATCTACGTCACCCTGATGCTTCCTACCAAGCTTCAAGTCAATTGGCTTTTCGGTTCAGGAAAAAAGTGAAAAATAGATTTTCAAGATGGCGGCCATCTTTGATTTCTGATCAGAATGATTTTAGCTATTTTTGATCTACAAATCACCCAAATGCTTCCAACCAAGTTTCAAGTCAAATGGCTAAGGGGTGTAGGAGATGTAAGCTTTTAAAGCTAATTGTTGACACTGCAGGATGGAGGAAGAACAACAGACATTGACCGATGACAATAGCTCACCTTGAGCACATTTTACTCAGGTGAGCTAACAAGTAATAGGCCCTTCTGACAATCACAATGGGAAAGTTCACTGAAGATATTCAAGCATTAATGGGATGATCTTTAGCATGTTCGGATTCAAATATTAATGCTTAACATTTTAACCCATAGAGTGCTAATCATAACTGCAGTATATGACAATTTTGATTTTTGTTTTTCATTTTTCAGAGAACATAAAACTTGACAGTTCATCTCGATTGTCTGCCTAGCAGATGATTATCCCCGTGCTTTTCGAAGAAAAAGCGGGGATACTGTGATTCCCCCCCCCCCCCCCCCCCCACACACCTCCCGCCCGTCCGTCCCTCTGTAATGTCACACCATTGCTCCTAAACCATTCAAGCCAGAATCACGAAACTTTCACAGGTGATAGCCTTATGGCTGAGTACTGGAGGAACACTTTCAGAATTCAAATGTCACCCCTGGGGGCAGGGCCAGGGGGGTGTGGCCCAAAAGGGTCCAAAATCCATTTTGTTCAAACATAGTCATGTTGCATATCAAATTGAAGGTAATGAAGAGTAGAATACAGTGGTGCAAAAATTTTGCCCTGGGGGCATGTCTGGGGGTCACTAGAGGTCAAAAAGTAGGATTTTGGGTCCTTTTTTTTTTTTTATTGTCACACAACTTCTCTTATGCTTTTGAGCTAGAACCTTGAAACTGTTACAGGTAATAGCCCTCTGGATGAGAACTGGAGGAACGCATTTGGAATTTCAATATGCATGGAGATATGCGATGGCGCAGGGATATGTGATGGCACGCCATCAACTTGCTCTAGTTCACAATAAATGGCAAGTTCTATTCTCTCTGAATACAAGATATTGTGCAGACAGGAAAGTGTCACGCCGACTCCAATGCCAACGGGATCCGCACCAAGAAGCGGGGTGTGGGGGTAGACCCCAATGAGAAGAGAGACAACTATTTCTGTTTCAAAGTTATTTTTGCCTTGAAGGTGTATCACTACCTCTCAAATGCAATTACAAGGTTTTTTTTCTGAGAAGAAATGAGAAAAAGATTGCACCTTTTTGTCTGCTAATTGCAGCTACAGCTATTAAAAGGTAAAAAATGCCAGCGTGATAGGAAATCTCTCTATAAAACCAGGGGAAATATTACATAAATCTTGATTAAGGAGGCAATCCACATGAAATACAATATCAAACCTTTAAGAAATATCACTTGTTTCCATCTAATTTTGTGGAAAGTGCTCTACTGATAAATATCTTCATTGGCATGGTAGAATACAAGAAAAATGCCTAACAGCATTATGGACGGGTTATTTCACTGAAGAATAAAGGTAACATATCACTTTGGAAAATGTAAACCAAAACTTAAACCTCAGACGATGCCCGACACCCATCTGACACCCAGACATCGCTATTTTAAAGGATAGAAATTTTTCCGTAAAAACACGTCTAATTACATGATTTACATGACAAGAGAGCCAAGATGGTCCTGTATTGCTCACCTGGTTACCGGAAAAGTTTCGAGTCAGTTGGCCTTTCGGTTCATGAGAAGAAGTTAAAGATAGATTTTCAACATGGCGGCCATCTTGGATTTCCAATCAGAGCAGTTTTAGCTACTTTTTGATCTACAAGTCACATTTCGATTCAATAAGCCTTTTTGTTCAGAAGGAAAAGTTCAAAATAGATTTTCAACATGGCTGCTAGGGTGACCATCTTGGATTTCCCATCAGAATGATTTGAGTTGTTTTTGATCTACAAGTCACCCTGATACTTCTTATCAAGTTTCAAGTCAATAGGCCTTTCTGTTCCCGAGAACAAGTTCAAAACAGATTTTTAAGATGGCTACTGTGGCGGCCATATTGCATTTCCGATGAGAACTACTAAAGTCACTACAGTCATCTACAAGTCACCAAGATAATTCCTACCAAGTTGCAAGTCAACTGGCCTTTCGGTTCAGGAGAAAAAGCGCAAAACAGATTTCCAAGAGGGCGGCTATGGTGCCTGCTGCCATCTTGGATTTCCAATTGGTACAATTTTAGCTATTTTTGATCTACAAGTCACCCTGATGCTTCCTACTAAGTTTCGAGTCAATTGGACTTTTAGTTCGGGAGAAGAAGCAAAACATAGTTTTCCAAGTTGGCGGCCATGGTGGCCATCTTGGACTTCAGATCGGAATGATTTTAGCAATTTTTGATCTACAAGTCACCCTGATGGTTTCTACCATGTTTTGAGTCAACTGGCCTTTCTGTTCAGGAGAAGAAGCGAAAAATAGATTGTCAAGGTGGCGGCCATGGCGGCTATCTTTAATTTCTGATAGGAATGATTTTAGCTATTTTTGATCTATTAGTCATCCTGATGCTTCCTAGAGTGTTTCAAATCAATTGGCTTTTTGGTTCAGGAGAAGAAGCAAAAAATAGATTTTCTAGATGGCAGCCATGGCAGCCATCTTGGACTTCAGATCTACAAGTCTACCCAATGCTTCCTGTCAAGTTTCCAGTCAATGGGCCTTTCAGTCCAGAAGAAGAAGCGAAAAATAGATTTTCAAGATGGAGGCTATGGTGGCCATCTTGGATTTCTGATTGGAACGGTTTTAGCTTTTTTTTTTTTTTATCTACAAGTCACCCTGATGCTTCCTACCAAGTAACAAGTCAACTGGCCGTTGGGTTCAGGAGAAGAAGGGAAAAACAGATTTTCAAGATGGTGGCCAAGGCGGCCATCTTTGATTTCTGATTGGAAATATTTTAGCTATTTTTGATCTACAAGTCACCCGATGCTTCCTACCAAGTTTCAAGTCAGTTGGCCTTTCTGTTCTGGGGAATTTTCAAGATGGCCACTATGGCTGCCATCTTGGATTTTCGATGGAATGATTTTAGCTACTTTTGCTCTACTAATCACCCCAATGCTTCCTACTTAGTTTCAAGTCAATTGGCCTCTCCATTAAAGAGAAGAAGCCAAAAATAGATTTCAAGATGGCTGCCATGGCAGCCAATTAATTCTTGGATTTCTGATCGGAAGGATTAAGCTATTTTTTTATTTACATGTCACCCTGATGCTTCCTACTATTTGAAGTTAATTGGCCTTTCGGTTCAGGAGGAGAAGCGAAAAATAGGTTTTCAAGATGGCTGCCACGGTGACCATCTTGGATTTCCGATCAAAAGGATTTTAGCCATTTTTGATCCACAAGTCACCCCAATGGTCCCTACCAAGTTTTGAGTCAGTGTTTCGGATCAGGAGAAGAAGCGAAAAATTGATTTTCAAGATGGTGGCCATGGTGGCAATCTTTGATGTCCAATCGAACAATTTTAGCTATTTTTGATCTACATATCACCCGGAGTCTTCCTACTAAGTTTCAAGTCAATTGGCCTTTCCATTCAGGAGAAGAAGTGAAAAATAGCGACCATCTTGGATTTCTAATCAGAACGATTTTAGCTATTTTTCATCTACAAATCACCCCGATGCTTCCTACTAAGTTGCAATTGGCCTTTCAAGTCAGGAGAAGAAGCGAAAAATAGATTTTCAAGATGGCGGCCACAGCAGCCATCTTGGATTTCCTATCAGTACAATTTTAGCTTTTTTTTTTTTTTATCTATAAATCATCCCGATGCTTCCTACCAAGTTTCAAGTCAATTAGCCTTTCGGTTCTGGAAAAAAAGCGAAAAATAGATTTTCAAGATGGCAGCTATGGTGGCCATCTTGGATTTCTGATCCAAAGGATTTTAGCTATTTTTGATCTGCAAGTCACCCAGATGCTTCCTTTTAAGTTTAGAGTCAATTGGCCCAGGGATGTAGGAAGAGTAGGCTTTTAAAGCAATTGCTGGCGCCCTACGACGGATGAAGCATGATGGACGACAACCAACAGACATTGATCGATCACAATAGCTCACCATGAGCACGAAGTGCTCAGGTGAGCAAAAAATGCCATATTTGTGAGAAATAAGTGCACAAAGAATGACCCAGGGGCAGATCCAGAGGGAACTCGAAAGGTTCAGTTGAACCTCTCTGACTATAATTTCATTTTCACGAGAAATTTTGGATGATAAAGTTCAGATACTCTATCTACCCAGAATGTTTGCACACCAAACTCTTTACTGTGTACTTCTAATAAAATCCACAAGTCCATGTTTCTACTTGTGAATGTGTCTAAAATTGCTGGATGAGTGGCAAACAATGTAGACCCTGATCAGATGCCGCAGACTGCGGCATCTGATCTGGGTCTACACTGTTTGCTTAGACCTGTCCTTTTAAACAGGGTAAGACGGGTAGTTTGATCAAATCGAACCCCTTAGAAATTTTGAACCCCTATTAAAGAATCCTGGTTCCACCACTGTGTCCTGATCAGTCTGTGTGGCTGCACAGCTCAAGATGATAATCTGGGATAATGTTTGCTATTTTTGTACATATACATATGAGCCAAACCAAGTGAAAATGTGCCTTCGGGGCATGCATGTATAATCAGAGGTGTAAAATTCCCTCAAAACTTACTCACCCTTATGTCTAAAATTTTCATTTAGCTGCCAAAAATGAAGAAAAAGTGAAGAAAGCCCTGCCTGAACACTTGTCATACTGAATAAATTAAGAAGCCACACCCATTTCTAACTGTCAGCCAATTAGATCATTTAATCGAGAATGTTGATACAAATTGGATGACAAACAGTGCAGGTCTAGATCAGTTGGCTTCTTCAGAAGCCAACTGATCTGGAGATACACTGTTTTCAAAAGCAGGACTTATCTGGGTTCAGCAGGGCAAGGGTTAAAATTTACTCCCAAATGTGAGCGGGCAAGTGGAATTTTACATCCCTGACAGTGAAGGCCCAGATTAAACTGTACAGATGCACTGTCTGCTAACAGAATCATTGGATACTATAGTATGTATAAATGGAGAACAAAGCCAGGATGAGACATTGTGAATGAGATGGGTGACCTGAATCTGCATATTTTGCGCATGTTTGAAGATTATTTTTCGCTTGACATGACCCATATACTGCTGAAGTGAGTGACCATCAGACATTTAACAAAAAATTAGCTGTTCAGGAAAATCATCTTATGAATACCCCTAGACTTGCCCATGTCCCTACATTTATATTTGCCCTCCTTGTCATTAGAAATGTTTCTTTTATGAGCAAAACATTGTAACAGCCCTTTTATTTTTTATCCCTAAATGTTCATTTCAGTAATATTTCAGATATATAACTTTATTTTTTATTCTTTTTTTTGTTTTTATTTTCATTTTTATTAAAAAAAATTATATATATATATAAAGGAAATCAATGAATACCTCCTTTATGTGGAGCTACAGGTAAAGGTGAAACCAACACAATTCTTTAGACAAGCTGTTACTTTAGAGATAGTTCATAGCTCCATATAAGATGCTTTCTTTTTTCCAACCGAAAAGTACTGATATTTTTCTTAATTCTCCATGATAACATTATATTGTGGGTGCTCATTAGAAAGGCCATAACGAGGTGCTTCTAATGAGTACCACAACACGTTTTTTTGAGGAGAAATAAGAAACATATTATGTTGATACATAGTAACAGATAAGACGCATTTTTCATCCCAAAAATGCTGATATCTTTCTTATTTCTCTACGAAAACATATGTTGTTGGTACTCATTAGAAGTGCCTTGGCAAGGTGCTTCTAATGAGTACCCACAACATATGTTTTCGTGAAGAAATAAGAAAAATATTATGTGGATACCCCCCTCTTGTCTGTAGATATGTGGACATCCCCACTCATCTAGAGCTACAATAGTTATTACCATATTTCACAATAAGAATTCCAACAGACAAGTATAATTATGCAGATGGTGCAGACCCCAATCAGATGCCACAGAATGTGATGGTCAATAAGAGTCGACACTGCTTGCCACTTATCCAGTGGTTTTTTAACCCATTGTAGTTGGGAGACCCGTAAATGGATAATTGGCAAACAGTGTAGACCCAGATCAGACGCCGCAAAACGTGGCGTCTGATCAGGGTCTCCACTGTTTGCAAATAGTTTAGCCATTTTTCTCTAGGATTATGTAAATCTCATAGCTGGGTGTACCTAAAATTGAAATTGGACTCTTCCAATATATAGTGTGGGAGAGTCTATTCTGTATACAATGGGTTAAAATAGGTAGTAAAATGGACTTCTTGAAATGTAAGGACAAATACGGTAAAGATTAAAGATGTCTAAATATGTAAGTTAAATATGGTGCATGTATTGATATTTGGGCTGGGTCAAGCAAAAAGAAGCCTTAGAACATGCGCAAAATGCAGATTCAGATCATCCTGTGAAAATGCATAGTATCATGCGGGCATTTGCTCTTCATTCAAACTGTAGTATCCAATGGTTATATTTGCGGACAGTGAAGCTCTAGGCCCTGATCAGACTGCAGGATGTGCAGGCTGATCAGGGCCTCCACTGTCCTCATATACCCATTTTTCATATTTCTCCTAGGAAACAAGCTGTTTCCTTTCATTATGAGGGTTGTGTAAAAAGTTCTGTCACTAATAGGCTTCCTTTGTTTTATCCCAGGTATATTTTAAAATGCTTCACTGCACTTGAATGGTGTGTTGAATAGCTAAGGATACCTGTTTATTTCGTGCAAATTGCTTTCCAACAGACCGAGTTATTTCAAATTGAAATAAGTGCAGTCATATACACTGACCAATTTTCTCATTACATTGGAACATGGACCAGAAGACTGAAATCCGTAGCTATATTAAATGCCGCATTAGGCTTAATACAGATTCAAAGCAGATATTTAATGAATTGTGTGGTATATATGGACCATTTCAATGTGCACAGTTTTTAGGTGGGTTAAAGCTTTTAAAGCTGGGAAATTTTCTGTTGAGGATGATACCCGTCCTGGAAGGCCTAAAACCTCTGTTACCAAGGCTAACATCGCTGCTGTAAAGATTGTGATCGAACAGGATGCGCGATTGTCTGTCAAAGATATAGCTAGTTGTACTGGCATATCAGAAGGCAGTGTGCAAACAATTCTGAAAAAGTGTTTGGACCTGAGAAAGGTTTGCGCAAGGTGGGTACCTCATTTGCTCACTGAGGAGCAAAAGACAACACCTTAAATGTGCCCGGGAACCTTGAAAACATACAAAGGCTGTAATAGTCAGGTTATTTCTAACTTGCTAACAGGTGATGAAACCTGGATGCACATGTTTGAGCCACAAAGAAGGGCTGATAATAAGCAATGGAAGCTAAAAAATCAAAAATGCCCATGTATTGTCAAGAGAACCATAAGTTAGAAAAAGATGTACGCAATTTTCTTTAATTCAAGTGGGTAAGTAGTTCAAGTGCCTTGTCCATCTGGTCATACAGTCACTGGCCGATTCTAAAAGAATTCTGTATTGAAGAAAGTGAAAGAGTTTTACAACTAGACAAAGTGCCCAGTGTAGCACATATACCCCCGACTAGCACTACCGCCACCTTTTAAAGAGCACAAAGTATGTAGCTTTGACTCTGGAGATGGCAGTTGTATGCTATATGTTATAACATTGAAAAAATTCAATCACACAGTAATATGAAGCCCTTGACCTCAAAGGTCAGGCACAGGTGCAGGGATTGAGCTAAATAAAACTTTAGCCCTATAACTATCACCATATACCAGTGAAATCAGTCTTTATAATATAAGCAAAAATGACATTTGTATGAAACGTCTGTGACCTTGACTTAAAAGCCATGCCCCAGCTTGGGGATGGTGCCGAGAAAAACTTCAGACCTATATATACCATCATGCTTAATATTAATGAAACCAACAAAAGGGTCTTCATAATATAGCTATATAAACTTAGATGCAATTTTTTTTTTTTACTTTTATATGAAATTTCAAAGTCTGTGACCTTGACCTCAAGGTCAGACCCCAGGATAAGGATGATGCTGAGTAAAACTCTAGACCTATATCTACCAACATGTAAATTATAAATGAAATTCCTCAAAGGGTCTTGATGGTATAGCTATATAAACATAAACACAAAAATTTTGACTTATTTATGAAAATTCTAAGTCCGTGACCTTGACCCCAATGTTATTCCCCGGGATAGGGTTGGTGCTGATAAAAACTTAAGCCCTATATCTACCATCAGGCCAAACATGAATTAAATCCATCAAAGGCTCTTCATAATATAAAGTCTTATAAATTTTAACGTAAAAACTTTGACCCTAAGACAAAAATAAAGTATGAACAAATAATGCTTCAACGGATGGATGGACAGACAAACAGATCCCTTGCTGATAGCTATATCAGCTCAACCTTTCAATTAGGGGATAATAAAATTTAACAAAAAGTCTTGATGATATGGCTATATAAACTTAAAAGCAAAAACTTCTACTTTTAAATGAAACTTCTAAGTTCGTGACCTTGACCTCGGTCACACCCGGGGTGGGGACAATGCGGAGTAAGACTCTAGGCCAATATATAGCAACATGTCAAATATAAATGAAATTCCACAAGGGTCTTGACGATACAGCTATATAAACTTAAACACAAAAATTTTGACATTTTTATGAAAATTGAAAGTCCGTGATCTTGACCCAAAGGTCACCCCCTGGGGTGGGGATGGTGCCAATAAAAACTTAAGAGCTATGTCTACCATCATGCCACATATGAATGAAATCCATCAAAGGGTCTTCAAAATATGAGGTCTAATAAACTTTAACATAAAAACTTTGACCCTAAGACAAAAATAAAGTATGAACGAATAATGCTTCAACGAATGGACGGACAGACCAACAGATTCCTTGCTGATAGCTATATCCGCTGGCCTTTCAATTAGGAAATACTGAAATTTAACAAAAGGTTTTGATGTTATATATGGCTATATAAACTTAAACGCAAAAATTTTTTACTTTTATATGAAAATTCTAAGTTCGTGACCTTGACCTCGGTCACACCCTGAGTGGGGATCATGCGGAGTAAGACTCTAGGCCGATATCTAGCAGCATGTCAAATATAAATGAAATTCCTAAAGGGTCTTGATGATATAGCTATATAAACTTAAACACAAAAAACTTTGACTTTTTTATGAAAATTCTAAGTCCGTGACCTTGACCCCAAGGTCATCCCCGGGGTGGGGATGGTGCTGATAAAAACTTTAGACATATATCTATCAACATGCATAATATGAATGAAATCCATCGAAGGGTCTTCAAAATATGAGGTCTTATAAACTTTAATGCAAAAACTTTGACCCTGACTTTTTTATGAAAATTCGAAGTCCGTGACCTTGACCCCAAGGTCACCCCGGGGTTGGTGATGGTGCTGATAAAAACTTTAGACCTATATCTACCATCATGCCAAATATGAATGAAATCCATCAAAGGGTCTTCAAAATATAAGGTCTTATAAACTTTAACGCAAAAACTTTGACCCTGTGACGGAAAGACTAACAAACGAACAAATGAACGAACGAACGAACGTACGTACGAACAGACGAATGGAAAAGCGAAAACTATATACCCCCACATACTTCGTATGTCGGGGGTATAATAAGAAACAACCAAGCAAAGGATAGTCAGGAGTCCACCTTTTACATGACAAGGCCTCCTCTCATAAGTGTTAAGTCTTTTTTGGCTTCTGAAAAGGTGAAAGTTTTAAACCATCCCTCTTATTCACCTGTGTCCCTGTGACTTCTTTTTATTTCCAAGGCTTAAGAAAAGGCTTTCTGGAAATAAGTATATGCCTAGAAGGTCTTTTGGCAGCGCTATTTATCAGTGTCTCCAACAGATACCAAAAGAAGACTATTTATCTGCTTTTTGCGACTGGGTA
Organism: Anodontia alba; assembly: GCA_964016985.1. Lineage (NCBI taxonomy): Eukaryota > Metazoa > Mollusca > Bivalvia > Lucinida > Lucinidae > Anodontia > Anodontia alba. The sequence continues at coordinate 133,435,567 of OZ024822.1, forward strand.
AAAAGGTTACAAAAATGTGTTTCAGTAAAGGGGGAATACTTTGAAGGTTTGTAATAAAAATATGTTTGATAAAACGTAGCACTGAAGTAATCCGAACCCTGTGACAAAACTTTTTGCAGGACCCTCGTACAATCATTATGGCAAATGTCCTAAAAATTTGTATACCAACTTGTCTGATATAATGGCATATGCAAACAATGCAGCCCTAGATCAAACTGCTCCTACAGGATTTACCCTAGATATTGGGATACCACACTTACCTTAAAAGTTTAACAAATCAAGTTTAACATATTTACTCTAAATTTCTAGGCTCCTTGTTTGTATTGAGGTTTTATGACCCTGTCAACCCAACGGGGTCATGTTGAGCGCCGTCACTTTAGAAAGTTTACTTAACCACACTTTTACTGGGCAGGCTTAGTCCTCTTAGCGGTTAACCAGTATTGTGCACATTCTTTCACTAGAAACTGACAACTGCCCTTCTTGAATCAGCGAAATGAATTCTGGGCTCTTTAACACCTTACTTTACTTCTCCTAGAAGTACTTGTTAATGTATCTGAAAATGGCTGAATGAGTGTGAAATAGTGTAGCCCCTGATCAAATGCCATGCCCTGCAGCATCTGATGTGGGTCTGTACTGTTTGCTCAAGCATAGAGTATTTTTACCTTAAATATTGGGATAGTTTAACTCCTTACCACACTTCTAAAATTTGAACAAATCCATTTACTATAGCTACCCTAAATTTTTGGGCTTCTTCAAGCCTTTCTTTAATGATCCCAGAATTTGAGTAATTTCAGTTACCGTATTAACTATAAGTACTCAGACACCTCAACTCCTTACCATATGTTCTAAAATTTGAAGAAGTACATTTTAATACCCAATGTTATGTCTAAAAATTGCTGGATGTGTGGCAAACAGTGTTGACCCTGATGAGACGCCACAGAATGTGGCATCTCATCAGTGTCTACACTGTTTGCTGAGGCCTGTCTGTCCAAATACATATGGTAAATGCGGTACTATTTGCTGATATGCCTAAAAGTGCTGGATGAGTAGACTCTGATGCAATTGAAAATTTCTTAGCAATTTCTAACAATATCAAACAGTGAAGACATTATCAGATGCAACATTCTGCAGATTCTGATCAGAGGCTACACTGTTTGTACAGGTCGACTGATTTACCTTATTACTTTAGAAACCCATTTTTGCCCAGAAGTTTCTTCCATTATGCAAATCAGAAGGACAAATTAACTATCTAACCCTTTAAATGCTAATCACAGCATCACATGTACATTTTCATTTATTTATTCTATTTTTTTGGAAAAAAAAAAATAAGGCTTGATATTTCATGTGAATTGTCTAGGCAGACAAACTCAATTCTGCAGATGATTTACATGAAATGCAAAATCTTATTTTCCCTGAAAAATAATAATAAATTTTTCAGAAACTCATCTGCTAGAACTTAACTTCACATTTTAAGGGTTAAAAGAGGGCTAAATGAAAATAAACTGTGATGACCCTGTTCAGAAATGCATTCTGTCGTGCTTGGTCTGAATCTACACTGTCTGCATAGGTACATTTTTGCGACACCAAGAATTAACCTTTACCACTCTCTGGGCGAATTCAGCAGAGGACAAATTGATTATATTTTTCTTATTTTTCCCAGAAAATGTTTTGCGAAGTGTCTGTGAATGAAATGTTAAATCCTATTTTCTGGGGAAAATAAGAAAAAATATTGCAAAAAACTGCCCGCTGAAATTTTTACCCAGCATGCTAAGTGTTAACGGTTTAAAATTCAGTGTGCAGCAATCCTTTAGAAAGCCCAGCCTAGCTCATGTTATCACCCAATTACCTGAAATCACCAAAACTCTGTTCATGGGATGTTCAGACATTAAATACTGTTCTTGGAATGTTAACCCTTGTCCTGCTAAATAAATTAAGAAGCCACACCCACTTCAGAAGCCAACTGATCTGGATCTACACTGTTTGCAAAAAAGGGTATATCCGGGTTCAGCAGGACAAGGGTTAAAACACTAAAATATCAATGTCATTTTCAAGAATGGAGCTCATTTAAATCTAAAAGCCTATTCATCTTAGCCAGACTGAAAAAAGTGGATAAATATAAAACAGAAACAGATACAAAATAATAAAAAATGTCTCAGACAGTTTCATGAAACTCCCCAAAGATTTTCTGTCTGGCATTTGATGAAGTATGAATAAAGTTTTCAGTCTAATGCGACAAACAAAAAACTGGATGTCAACTGTGCGTAAAAAAAATAAAACGTAAAATTTTCAATCCATTTAACCTTTAAACAGCTAAGTTAAATTGTAGCAGATAGCATTCTAAACTATTTTCCTATTATTTTTCCAGAAAATAAGACTTGGCATTTCATGTAAATTGTCTGCCTGGCAGACAATTCACATGAAATGTCAAAACTTATTTACTCTGGAATTTTTCTTTGAAATTCAAAATGTCTGCTGCAGGTGTGATTAGTGCTTTAAGGGGTTAAGAAGTAAAAGCACTAATACCGTATTTACCGTAAGTATTGGGACACCTTAACTCTTTACGATACTTGTCATAAAATTTGAAATAGTCTTACTTTACCACCTGTTGATGTGTCTAGAATATTGCTGTATGTATGGCAAACAGTGTAGACCCTGATCAGATGCAGCCATAGCACTAGTTAAGGCACTTTTTTTCCATCCAAAAGTATTGATATTTTTCTTATTTCTCCACAAAAACATATGTTGTGGGTACTCATTAGAAGTGCCTCACTGAGGCACTTCTAATGAGTATCCACAACATATATTTTCATGGAGAAATAAGAAAATTATTAACCTGATACCCACTCTTATCTAGGCCTATGGGCCAGCATTCTGCAGTATATGATCTGGATGTATCGGTACACTGTTTGCAAAGGCCTATCTGTCCCAATACTTAGGGTTATTATGGTATCATTTTCAATCATAAACATAGCTCTATATAAGAATGGTAATGCAGAAAAGTATTTTATGCAATTGTTTCTTAAAATATTTAGTGGAATAGCAAAAAGTGTGGACCCTGATCAGCATGCTCCTTTAGGATCTTTCTTTCTGGGAAAAATAAGAAAAAAAAAAATACTGCAAAATGCTGAGCAGTCTGACCTGGGTCTACACTGTTTGCATAAGCCATTTTGTCTGAAACTTTGGATACAGATTATGTTTTCTGGTCTTCTGAGATCCATTTAGTCCATTTCAGTTTGGGACCAGTGAGTCCATTTCAGCAGTAAGGAAAACAGAGCTCTGATCAACTCGAGGCCAGAGGGCAAGTGCAGTGTTGTATACGTTGTGTATAACTTGTCTGTTAATACATGTACTTTAAAGCTTAGCATGCTGGGTGAAAATTTCAGCAGATGACATTCTGACATATTTGTCTGAAAATAGCAAAAATATCATGAATTTGTCCTCTGCTGAATGCTTAAGTAACAAACAAGATTTTTTACCTTCGGAATCAAATGTGTTCGGATTATTTTCGAGGTAATGACGGGAGAAGTGAGCTAATACCCGTTCCCGCTCCTGTGTCTCCCCGATGAGCGAGAACTGCTTTAGAAACTTGCGGAGGGCTGCATCTAACGTGTCCCCGGCAAAACTGAAGAGCTTCAAATACTCCTCTGCCACGGTTGTACTGAAGTCATTCCTACAAAAATAATATAAATAAATAAGACTACACTGACATTTTGAATTCTTTAACCTTAAAATGCCAAGAAAAACTGCATCTGAAAATGTCGTCTGTTTATGTCGTCTGCTTAATATTCCTGCAAACTTTTCAAACCTATTTTTGTAAACAGGAAACAATGTGGACTCAGATCAGACTGCTACTAAAGGAGCAGTCTGATCTGGGTCCACACTGTTTGCAGAAACGACTTTTAAAAACATAAGCAGATGACAGTTGTTGTGATTGGCAGTTTAAGGGTTAAATACTCTCTCTTAACCCTTGTCCTGCTGAATAAATAAAGATGCCATGCCCACTTCCAATCTTCAGCCAATCAGATTACTTGATCAGGATTATTGCTATAAATTCACATACTTAATGGCAAACAGTGCCGATCCAGATCAGTTGGTTTCTTCAGAAGCCAACTGATCTGGATCTGCACTGTTTGCAAAGGCAGGGTCCGGGTTCACCAGGACAAGGGTTAACATGCTGATAAAAATTACAGCAGACAACATTTTGGATATTTTTTCTTTGACATTTCAATGTCCCTTTTATGGGATGCTAGGCTTAAATAGATTAACAGATGCAACCACAACTGATTACCTATACCACTCTCTGGGCTAAATCAACAGATGACAAATTGGTGACATTTTTCTTATTTCTCCCAGAAAACAGAATTTGACATTTCATGCAAATTGTCTCCAATGGGGACAATTTGAATGACATGTCAATTTCCAAACAGGATTTGACATGTCATGCAAAATGTCTCCAATGGAGACAATTTGCATGAAATGTCAAATCATGTTTTCTGGGAAATTTGTTTGTGTTTGTGTTGAGGTTTTACGGCCCAGTCAACCCAATGGGGTCATGTCGAGCGCGGTCAGTTTACCTAACCACACGTTTACTGGGCAAGCTTAGTCCTCTAAGCGGTTAACCAGTACTGTGCACATTCTTTCGCCAGAAACTGACAACTGCCCTTCTTGAATCAGCGGAAGGGAGAGAATGACCGTAGAAAATATTTCATGATCAATCTCCACGAAAGAATGTTGCCGACCTCGGCGGGGGTTGAACCCGCGACCTCCTGGTCTCCAGTCGGACGGCGCATCCAACTGAGCCACCGAGGCCGGCTTTCTGGGAAAAATAAGAAAAATACTTCAAAATGTTGTCTGCTGAAAATTTATCCAGTGCTAAGTGTTTAAGATATTGCACAGAAAGAGATCATATGATTGCAAAATAACATGCATAAACCGAGGCATAAACAGATGCTACCACAATTTAAAAGCTTTATGTGGACTCTTACCTCATTTGCAATGCATTCCAAAAACATCAAATGGTAGGCCTATACAGAACGCTCAGCACTCTGGGTAAAATTTTCAACAGACAACATATTGAAATATTTTTCTTATTTGTCTCGGAAAACAGGATTTGACAGTTCATGCAAATTGTCTCCATGGGAGACAATTTGCACGAAATGTCAAATCCTGTTTTCTGTGAAAAATTAGAAAATACATGTATCTTGAATTTGTCTTCTGCTGAATTAGACACAAGACTGGTAAAGTTTAATATAGCAGTTCAACTTTGGACTCTTTTATTACTGCACAAAAACATTTTGTAGGTACTCATTTGATGATAATGTGTTTTACTTCCTTTCAACATTATTCAAGTCATATTGAGATGATGGAAGGGTGATGATGAAAGGCACTGTGCAATGAAGTGTCATACAGTCATGAGCTGAATTCTGCCTATAGTGGGATTCGAACCGAGGACATTGTGATCCAGGTCTACAGAAATAACCACTCGGCCACCCGAACACTTCAGGTACACATTTGGGTGTGCCAAGGAGACAATCTGCATGAAATGTTAACGCCTGTTTTCTGGGATAAACAAGAAAAATATCATCACTTTGTCGTCTGCTGAATATAGCCCAGAGAGTGGTAAAGGTTATGCTTCAAAATAGTTATGTTTTAAAAATGATAGGATACTATCAACAGGCACACCTTGAAACGAAATAAGTATCTTAAATCATTCACCTGGAAAAAAGATACTTTTTCACCGAGAAGTGGATTACGCTGGATTACGCTGGGAAACAGAAGACTGACTACGTCATGTGAGCTGGGCTCCTCATTTTTGTGCGTCAATGTGACATCTGTTTACTTCTTTTTATCAGGACAGCGTCATTCACATAACTAGTGTTAACATGTTAAAAAGGGCCATTTGAAAAATATTTTAACTAAGCACCAATCACAACGGCAGCAGACAACATTTTGAATTGTTTTTTTTATTTGCCAAAGAAAATAGGTCTTGACTTTTCATGTGAATCATCTGACAGGCAGATGATTCACATGAAATGTCAAGGTTTATTTTCTCTGAAAAATAAAAAAAATATTAGAATGTCGTCTGCTACAAATTTTTCTTGGCACTTTAAGTGCTAAAAAGGGCCAATTTAACAATATTTCATGAAATAAAAATGGTCACAAAATATGCAAATAAGACAGCCCAGCCCGTAAAGCACCAAGCAAAATTTGTAGCAGACAACATTCTATTTTTTTTTTTTTTTTTTTTTCAAAGAAAATCAAAATGTCTGCTGCAGTTGTGAATGGCTCTTTATGGGTTAAATGTTGGATAGAACTTTTGAACCATATCTATCCTAAGTGTTAAGACAGACAAACCTGAGCAAACAGTGCAGACCTTGAACAGCATAATGGGGTATCTGGTCATATTTTACCTATATGCTGCTCAATGAGCAGTTTTTTAAACATGTTCAAATTTTAAAAGACAAGTATGGTAAAATATGGTCCCAATAGTTAAAGGTAACTCAATTTAGTCTGGAAACACCCAAAAGGGTAACTGGCAACGAGGGCAGACCCGGATCTGCAGTGTCTGATCAGGGTCTACACTATTTGCATTATCAAATACAGGAATTTCTATAAGACAAATAATAATAAAAACTAACTGGACACCCTGCTACTGAAAATAGACCAGTCCAAAGAGTTGTGGTAGAAGAGTTCACTGGACCATAATGGGTCAACACAGTATTTGCTATTTTTATCTTTTCTGAGAACATGATGAAAAAAGAGCCCTTTTTTTCCAAGTGTAAAATAAAATTTGTGAACAGCGAAGGTCCAGGATGAGCATGCGCATCCATGTAGTCCAATCTGGACATTCTCTGTTCAACATAGATTCCGGAAGCGGGCAATGATCAAGGCTGATCAGGGCCTGCATTGTCCACAAATTGAATAAGGGCTCTTTTCGTGCACTGTGCATCAAATATCACCAGAGGTTCTCAAAACAGAAATCAACCCTATGACATATGTGACAAGCATTGACCACGTTCAGCCTGCATAGCTAAGCAGTCTGGTCAGGGTATACCTGACATCATGAAAAGAAAGTTTAACCCTTGTCATGCTGAATAAATTAAGATGCCACACCCACTTCTAATTTTCAGCCAATCAGACTACTTGATCTAGGTTATTGATACAAATTCACATATTTAATGACAAACAGTGCAGATCCAGATCAGTTGGCTTCTTCAGAAGCCAACTGATCTGGAACTACACTGTTTGCAAATGTAGGACATATCTGGGTTCAGCAGGTCAAGGGTTTAAGGTCTGTGCATTATGTTAGAGACTCTGATGCAGACTGCACAAATGCAAATCTGAGTATAATTATGCTTGTTGCATATCACATAAAGTCATTTGAAGATGTTTATTTATTAAATTTTGTCATATAATGTGCAATGTGCAAAAAAGGCCCTTATGCCAAAAGCGAACAGCTAATGCCTAGATAAACATGTGCATCAATGCAGTCTGATCAAGGTACTCTCTGTTCAGTGACATCTAGTACAGTATCCTTGATTCTGTAAGCGGGCAACAAACCCCAGATCAGCCTGCACAAATGTGCAGGCTGATCTAGGTCTGTGTTGTCCGCAAATAGCATTAAGGCCCTTGTCATGTGTTGCATATCATATACTACCTCTAGCTAATGTGATAAGGTGTGGTCTGTGGTGTTTTGCTGTCATGCTATTTCTGGCAATAAAAACATCCGAGTCATAAGAAAAAGGATTTAATGGCACATGCAGACAGACAAGGCACAGATCAGCCTGTCCATCCATGCAGTCTGATCAGAGCCTCAATATCTGCTTGCAGGTTCAAGATATTGTAGAATATAAAGACAGAGAAGGACTTGATTGGGCTGTGTAATCTGGATCTTCCCTGTCTGCATATGTGGAAAGGACCTTTTTTCCATGACATCCTACGCATTTAAAATCCTTAGCACACCACAGCCTCTTTACAACACTATAAAATCATTTTAGGTAAACAACTGTGTTGCAGCCAATCAAAAATGTATAGAACATATAGAAAAATGACCATAAATGGTAATTTTCTATGTACATGTATAGTGTATTATACATTTTTGTATTGATACAACCCTTTTTGGGTCCACAAAAAACTCCACATTTAAACTACCAGTATGTTTATATCGAAAACTGTCATAATGAAGTGTATCTATTACAAAGATGTACAAAATTATTTATTTTAAGTCCTTGGTCTATTAACCCTTGTCCTGTTGAGCCCGAATATACCCAGCCTTTGCAAACAGTGTAGATCCAGATCAGTTGGCTTCTGAAGCCAACTGATCTGGATCTGCACTGTTTGCCATTAAGTATGTGAATTTATAGCAACAATCCGGATCAAGTAATCTGACTGGCTGAAAATTAGAACTGGGTTTGGCATCTTAATTTATTCAGCAGGACAAGGGTTAAGGTCATTTTTCTATTTAATCTATACATTTTTGTTTGGATACAACAGTTTTGGGATCCATCTTTAAACTGTGTTCTATCCAAAATCATGCAATAATGAATTGTTTTATAAAGAGGATACAGCAGTTTTATACAAATTGCTTCCTTTCTGCAATAAAAGTTTCTTTTAGGGAATAATTCAGGCTATTTTTTTTGTATTTTTCTGTATTATTATCTTGTGAAATGTATTTTAACCCTTAAACTGCCAATCACAATAATTGTCGTCTGCTTTGTCATCTGCTTGTGATTTTAAAAATCATTTTTTGCAAACAGTGTGGACCCAGATCAGACTGCTCCTCTAGGAGCAGTCTGATAAGAGTCAACACTGTTTGCCTGTACGCAAAAATAGGTTTGAAAAGTTTGCAAGAATATTCAGCAGACGACATAAACAGACATTTTCAGATGCAGGTTTTCTTGGCATTTATGGGTTTAAGAGCATTTGCTTTATCTGGACCTATAAACTCATGGATTTCTGAAGAAATTAGAAAAATCAAGAATTTTTCACATCCCCTGAGCTCACATGTAAATTCTGAGCCAGAATAATTCCAGTAAAGCCATGCTGAATTACATACACACTTAGCATGCTGGGTAAAAATTTTAGCAGACAACATACTGCAATAATTTTCTTATTTTTCCCAGAAAATAGGATATGATATTTCATGCAAATTGTCTCCATAGGAGACAATCTGCATGAAATGTCAAGTCCTATTTTCTGGTGAAAAAAAAAAAAAAGAATATTTTAAAATGTCTTCTGCTGAAATTTTTACCCATCATGCTATGTGTTAACTTTAAGAAGGATCAATTACCAGACATGACCCCTGACAAGCAATTATCATCCATAATATTAAATTTACTGACAGCTGGGAATGCCAAGATCAGTTATTCTGATTTAATTTTTCATTAATTAATCATTAAATTACTACTATTGCTTCCAAATTGTGTATCTAAAGATTCTGATGGTAATAAGACCTTACCCCACCAAGACTGACAATACATGATAAGGCACATTTCACATTACTTAACCTTTAGCAATCTCTGGGCAAATTTATGCCCCCCACCCTCCCTTTAGCAATCTCTGGGCAAATTTATGCCCCCACCCCCCCTTTAGCAATCTCTGGGCAAATTTATGCCCCCCACCCCCCCTTTAGCAATCTCTGGGCAAATTTATGCCCCCCACCCCCCACCCCTTTAGCAATTTCTGGGCAAATTTACCCCTCCATCCCCTCCCTCCCCCACTTTAGCAATTCTGGGCAAATTTACACACACCCACCCACACTCCCCGTTTTCCCAGAAATAATGTTTGACATTTCATGCAAATTATCTCCTTTGAAGACAATTTACATGAAATGTCAAACCTTATTTTCTGGGGAAAAAAAAATCAAAATCTGCTGAAATTTTTACCCAGCATGACTTGCATCAAACCAAACAGGTGCTTCAACAGATTTAAGCAGCTTCCTGGCAATATGCAGATCTCCAGATAAGATGCCACCCAATCAGGGCCTTCGCTGCATGCAAATACAACATCTACTGTATCCTGTGATTACGTTATGTACAATGAAAGGCCTTATACAGCCCACACACTTACAGGCTGACCTGGGCCTTTGCTGTCTGCCTATATCGCTCACTGTTTATTACCTTACTATAATGAAACTTTACTACAGTATTTACCCTAAGTATTCAGACACCTCAACTCCTTAACATACTTGTTCTAAAATTTAAACAAGTATAATTTATTACCTGATGTTGTGTCTAAAAATTGCTGGATGAGTGGAAAACAGTGTAGACCCCTATGAGATGCCACATTCTGATCATTCTGATAATTTGCCACTGTTTGCAAATTATAAGTTCAATCACTTTTCTCTAGGACTATCTAAATCACAGAGCCTGATATACCTAAAATTGAAATTGGAAGCTTCCAATTGATTGTTACTGGGAAACTGACCTAAGGGAAAAACTTTGACTGTGAAATATACTTCATAAGTGACCTAGTTCCAAACCTCACCTAGAAATCATCAAGACAAACATTTTGAGCAAGATTCATGATGATTGCTTGAAAAATGTGACCTCTAGAGTGTTAACAATATTTTCCTTTGATTTGACCTGGTGACCTAGTTTTTGACCCCAAGTGACCTAGTTTCAAGCTTGACCTAGATTTCATAGGGGCAAACATTCTGTGCATGTTTCATCAAGACTGGGTAAAAACTGTGACCTCTATAGTGTTAACAAACTAATTGTTGATGACGGACGATGGATGACAGACGATGAATGACTGACGACGGACAGAGGGTGATCACAATACATGTAGCTCACCCTGAGCTTTGCTCAGGTGAGCTAACAAAAAAAAACATTGCTCGGCGCTGTGATATTTTCAACAGTAAGCCCACAATCTGGAATTATGATTTGAAGAAAGAAAATGACAATCAAGCAGGGATTGACTGAAGGATGATTCCAAATAATTGCACTTCAAAATAATTGCTCTTTGTTGCACAAAAAGGGTGCATAATGAATATGTAAACAGTGATGGGCCAGAACAGCCTGTGATGGAGGTCTTCTTTTTTGTTAACACATTCTACAAATATCCAAAGATAAAATGTTCTGATAAAAATGTCAAAATGTACAGTTAGGGCCAGTTGTGGGTATTCTCTGTAAGTTAAGCACCTTGTTTCGATGACAGGGCTCAATTATGAAGCATTTGGTGCAAAAGAATTGTACCTATCAAACCTAAAGGTGCCTTCTAGTCTGATTTGTTTGTTTGACTTACCACTCCCTTGGCAAATTCAGCAGATGACAAATTGGTGATATTTTTTTCTTATTTTTCCCAGAAAATAGGCTTTGACATTTCATGCAAATTGTGTCCTAAGGACACAATTTGCATGAAATGTCAAAACCTGTTATCTGGGAAAAATAAGAAAAAATATTTCAAAATGTCTGCTGAAAATTTTACCCAGAGTGCTTAGCGTTAAATAAATGCCACTGTCAACAATCTTTCAGTCGTGTCATGACAGAGGCTTGATGTAAGGGCTTGCTTGCTAGCTTGTTCCAGTTATAAGATAGATCTACCCTGGTCCAGGGGATTGTCCATAAGGTACACCACACCACAGGGTAGTCCCAGTTTTCACTCTTCCCAATGGCTTTAATCTTTGGAGTTTTGGCTACAGTCTGCCTTATCAATCGCCTTGGATTATCATTGAAATGTGGAAGAGTGCTGTAAGTTACAGAATTTAGCATGGTGCTTGGAATTGGTGTGTTATAGTTCGTAGCTGGGTTTGCCAATTTTGGCCTATGTTAATTTCAAGCTCACTTGCACTTAATTGGTTTGCCCAACATGTCTGTCGAAGGATTGGGTCTGAGGTGCCTTACATCTGTGTCTGCTTCATTCAGCATATCTCCATTAGGGATAGGGTGAGGTGTAAGCGTGATCCCTGGGTTTTCTACGAGAAATTCAGTACCATAGGGAGTTTTATAAGGGTGTCCTTGATATTGCTTAGGTGTTCCTTGTTATTTGACAGCTTTCAGTATTTGCTCTATATTGATTGGGGAGGGATGATCATGTTGCTTGTTTTTCAGTTCCCCTTTGGGATCCGTTTTTGTTCAGTCTTTAAAGCACAAAGTTGATGCTTGTTCAAACAGAGCTGAGGTAGTTTTCTTTGTGCCATATTTAAGTTAAGAATTTTGAATACCCTGTTTAACCCTTAAAGTGCCAATCACAAATGCAGCAGATGACACTTTATATATATATATATATATATATTTTTTTTTTTTTTTTCTTAGAAAATAAGTCTTGACATTTCATGTGTTGGCAGATGATTCGCATGAAATTTCAAGGCTTATTGTCTAAGAAAAATATTATTTTTTAGAATGTCATCTGCTACAAATTTTGCTTGGCGCTTTAAGAGTTAAATTGAATGATCAAGAGGGCATGTGGAGAGTTTCCATACACAGAACTCTGGCACTTGTCATTTCTTATAGTATGTCATGCTGTTTTGTGGAATGGCTCCTAAGTTTATTTCTATCAGGGTATGGGTATTTTTTGATGTAACAATGGAAACTGATACCCTTTTATAGCACTGCCTCACTACAGGATGACGCCCCAAATACTGACATAATCACCAATAACATTATTCTGTCACTAGTGTGACCAACCCTAGCTCTTCTCATCTAATGCTGAGCACCAAGCATAAGAGCAGCTAGTACCAATTTTTGAATATTTTAGGTATGACCCTGCTAGGCACTGAACCCACAATCTACAGGTTTCCATCCAGTATGACAAATAGCCATATTCTCAAAACCTAATCACACCAGGAACCCAGATACCGTATTCGACCTAATTACCGCACTGTGCGCTTAGGTTTTTCAGAATTACTGATAGCACTCAGTTGTGGTAAAATATGAATCTACCTACTAAGGGTACACTATAAAAAATCAGAACAGGATTTATTTGATGATTATAATGCGATTTTTTCTGATTTTCTTTATAAAGGCATATGTTGTGGGTACTCATTTGAATTGCATCGACAAGCCGATGCAATTCAAATGAGTACCCACAACATATGCCTTTGTTAAGAAGTAAAGAAAAAAGTACACTGGTTGTAATCTGAAGACTACGGAATTTCTTGACTGTGTGCTTATAGGGGTATGTGCGATAATTAGATCGAATACGGTATTTGGTGTATCCAGATAAATATTTTCCTTAGTTCCATGAACAAAATCCGCCAAAGGCTATGTCACACCATGCATATTTACAAAGTCTATGAACCGTGAAATATACCGTATTCAATCTAATTACCGCACATACCCCTATAAGCGCACAGTCAAGAAATTCCGTAGACTTCAGATTACAGCCTGTGTACTTTTTCTTTACATCCTTATAAAGGCATATGTTGTGGGTACTCATTTGAATTGCATTGACTTGTCGATGCAATTCAAATGAGTACCCACAATATATGCCTTTATAAAGAAAATCAGAAAAAATCGCATAATCATCATCGAATAAGTCCTTTTTTGATCTTTTTTTATAGTGTATCCTTAGTAGGTAGATACATATTTTACCACAACTGAGTGTTCCCAGTTATTTTGAAAAACCTTAGCGCACAGTGCAGTAATTAGGTCGAATACGGTAGTTCTTTTTTTTTTTTTTTTGATTTGGGTTTTACGGCCCTTTCAAGAATATTTCACTTATATCGAGCCGATCGTTCATCGAAGGTGGGCGAAAACCGGAGAACCTGGAGAAAAACCACCTGACCATCCGTAAGCAGAACTTGGCTTTCCCACATATGACCCGAGCGAGGCTCGAACCACAGCGGTGAGAAACCTAATGGATTAAGAGTCAACTCTCTTATCCACTAGGCTACGGGGGCCCGCTCGGTAGTTCTTGGGAAATGAACTTGAACATTAGGGTTGAAATTAGGGTTGACACAATGTTGACAGATTGACAGACGAATGGACAGACTAAAGGGCAGAAAACCAGATTCCTATATCGCACCATGCTAAAAGCAGGCATGACAAAAAGTGTTGTATGTTGTGGGTATTCATTAGAAGCACCTGGGCAAGGTGCTTCTGATGGATATCAACAACATATAACATGTTTCATAGAGAAAAAAGGAAATTATCAATAGTTTTCGGTTAAAAAAAATTCTTATTGCTACACAAAAATATATCTAACCATTAGAAGTACCTCACCTGACTTTTCAATAGAATTGTATCAGTAAGTACTCACAATGTATGTGTTCATGGAGAAATATTTATCAGGATATTTCTTACACTTACATAGAGCTAAGAATATTATTTTTCTGGTTAACCCTTAAAGCACCAAGCAAATTTGCAGCACACACTCTCTCTTTTATTATTTTTCAGATAGGTAAAATTTGACATTTTATGTGAACTAGAGGCCCAAATGGGCCAAAATCACTCACCCGGGTTAGGCTGATCATGATATGTTGCATTGTGCTATGGTGGTCATCTTGGCCATCAGATCAGATTGCCTTTAGCAATTCTGAATCTGATGTTGTTTGAAGTTTCCATCTTGGATATCAAATGGAGAGATTCTAGCAATTCTGAATCTCCATGTCACCCCAAAGCCTCCCACCAAGTTTCAGCTCAATTCAACTTACCACTCAGGAGTCGAGGTTTTAAGATGGCCGTCATCGCGAATTTTGGAAGTGAACGATTTTTGCAATCCTGAATCTCCACGTCACCTGGATGCCTCCCATCAAGTTTCAGCCGAATCGGACTTACAGTTTGGGAGGAAATATGGTTTGAAAAATTTCAAGATGGCCACCATCGGTCATCTTCGATATCAGAACAGAAGGACTTTAGGAATTCTGAATCTCCATAACACCCCAATGCCTAACATCTAAGGCAAAATTTCAGCTCAATCCCACTTACAGTTTGGCATATGTCGTTTGAAAAATTTCAAGATGGCAGCCATAATTGGCACCTATCTTGGACAAGGGAACTGAACGATTTTAGCAATTCTGAATCTCCATGTTGTCCAAATGCCTCCCACCAACTTTCAGCTCAATCCGACAAGGTTCTAGAGTAGATTGTGGTTTGAAGATTTTCAAGATGGCAACCATTGTGGCAATCTTGGATATCGGAAAGGAATGACTTTAGCAATTCTAAATCTCCATGTTGCCCAAATGCCTTCCACCAAGTTTCTGCTCAATCCAACTTACTGTTCAGGAGTAGAGTAACAATTCAAAAATTTTCAAGATGGCTGCTGTGGTGGCCATCTTGGACATCACAACAAAATGTTTTCTGCAACTCTGAATCTCCATGTCGCCCCAATGCCTCCCTCCAAGTTTTGGCTCAATCGGACTTACCATTCAGGAGCAGATGTGGTTTGAAGATTTTCAAGATGGCAGACATGGGGGCCAAGTTTCAACTCAATCCAACTTACTGTCTGGGAGGAGATGCGGTTTGAAGAATCTGAAGGTGGCCGCCATGGCAGTCATCTTGTATAAAGGAACAGAACAATTTCAGCAATTCTGAATCTCCATATGTCTCCCTAACACCTCCCACAAAGTTTCGGCTTAATCCAGCTTATCATTTGCGGGGCAGAGATCGTTTGAAGATTTTCAAGATAGCCACTGTGACGGCCATCTTGGGTATCAGAATGGAATTATTTTAACAATAAATCTGAATTTCTGTCGCTCTGATGCCTCCCATCAAGTTTCAGCTCAATCCAACTTACAGTCTGGGAGGAGATATCCTTTGATTGGCTTTGAAGAATATCAAGATGGCGGACATGGCGGCCATCATGGATATCAGAACGGAACAGTTCTAGCAATTCTGCATCTTTTTGTCTCCCATATGCCTCCTACCATAGATCAGCTTAATCCGACTTACCGTTCAGGAGCAGATGTTTGAAGATTTTCAGGATGGCCACCATTAGCAATTCTGAATTTGATGCAACCCATCAAGTTTCAGCTCAATCCAACTTACTGTTTGGGAATCCAACTAACTGTTTGGGAGATGTTGTTTGAAGAATTTCAAGATGGCTGCCACATATTGGCCATTTTGGATATCAGAATGATTTAAGCAATTCTGATTCTCCATGTCTCCCACCAAGTTTCGGCTTAATCCAACATACTGTTCGGAAGGAAATGTGGTTTGAAGATTGGAATGGAAAGATTTTAGCAATTCTAAATCTCCATGTAGCCTCAATGCCTCCCAGCTCAAGTCGATTAACAATTCTGGAGGAGATGTCGAAAATGTTAAAAGTTAATGATGGACGGACGGATGACAGATGGACAGACTGACGGGATGTCTAACAAAAGGCCACAGCATAGACTGACCTAGAGCAAAGCTCCAGCTGAGTTAATCATCTGCCTAGCAGAAAATTCACATAAAATGTCATCTTAAGCTTATTACTCTGAAAAATACAACAACACACAAACAAGAGGACCATGATGGTCCTATATCGCTCACCTGAGCAAACAGCTTTGAAAATATACTGTTGAAGTTTCAGCCAAGTTCACTGCTCTAAGATTTTTGTATAAATTTTATAGCCCTACTCCTGAGCGGCCATGTTTTTTTCATGCATCATGATTGCTGGAACTGAATCTTGAAAGAAGGTCACCAAAGGAACAATTCTGCCAAGTTATATTGAAATTGGTCCAGTGGTTTCTGACAAAAAGATTTTTGAAGTGTTTTATATAGCTATATAGGGAAAATAAGCCCCACCCCATAAGGGCCATATTTTTTGACGAATCATGACAGCTTGAACAAACTTGGTAGAGGGCCACCAAAGGAACATTCCTGCCAAGTTATATTGAAATCGGTTCAGTGGTTTCTGACAAGAAGATTTTTAAAGTTTTCTATTTAGATATATAGGGAAAATAAGCCCCACCCCTAGCAGCCATGTTTTTTGCCGAATCATGATTGCTTGAACAATCTTGGTACAGGGTCACCAATGCAACATTCCTGCCAAGTAATATTGAAATCGGTCAGGTGGTTTCTGACAAGAAGAATTTTAATATTTTCTATACAGATATATATGGAAAATAAGCCCTGTCCCCTGGCGGCCATGTTTTTTGATGTATCATGAGGGCTTGAACAATCTTGGTAGAAGGTCACCAAAGCAACATTCCTGCCAAGTTACAATGAACTCGATCCAACGGTTTCTTACGAGAAGATTTTTTAAGTTTTCTATATAGATATATAGGGAAAAAAGGGCAACGCCCTCTAGCGACCATGTTTTTTGACAAATCATGCCGGTTTGAACAATCTTGGTAGAGGGTCACCAAAGAAACATTCCTGCCAAATGATATTGAAATCGGTCCAAAATTTTTAAACTTTTCTATATAGATAAGCCCCACCCCCTGGCGGCCATGTGTTTTGAAGAATCATGATAACTTGAACAATCTTGGTAGAGGGTCAACAAAGAAACA
Organism: Anodontia alba; assembly: GCA_964016985.1. NCBI lineage: Eukaryota > Metazoa > Mollusca > Bivalvia > Lucinida > Lucinidae > Anodontia > Anodontia alba. The sequence goes on from OZ024822.1 coordinate 133,452,941, forward strand.
TTTCTTTCAAGTTATAATGAAATCGGTCCAGTGGTTTCTGACAAGAAGATTTTTAAAGTTTTCTGTTTAGATACATAGGGAAAATAAGCCCCGCCCCTGGCAGCCACGTTTCTTGATGAATCATGACGACATGAACAATCTTGGTAGACGGTTACCAAAGAAACATTCCTGCAATGTTGTATTGAAATCAGTCCAGTGGTTTCTGACAAAAGGATTATTAAAGTTTTCTAAACAGATATATAGGGAAAATAAGCCCCGCCCCCTAGCGGCCATGTTTTTTGACAAATCATGACGGCTTGAACAATCTTGGTAGAGGATTACCAAAGCATCATTTCTGCAAAATTACATTGAAATCGGTCCAGTGGTTTCTGACAAGAAGATTTTTAAAGTTTTCTATATAGATTATATAGGGAAAATAAGCCCCGCCCCCTGGCGGCCATGTTATTTGACGAATCCAAATGGCTTGAACAATCTTGGTAGAGGATCACCAAAGGAACATTTATGCAAAATTATATTGAAATCGGTCCAGTGGTTTCTGACAAGAAGATTTTTAAAGTTTTCTATATAGATTATATAGGGAAAATAAGCCCCGCCCCCTGGCGGCCATGTTATTTGACGAATCCATATGGCTTGAACAATCTTGGTAGAGGATCACCAAAGGAACATTTATGCAAAATTATATTGAAATTGGTCCAGTGGTTTCTGACAAGAAGATTTTTAAAGTTTTCTATATAGATATACAATAATAAGCCCCGCCCCGCCCCATGGAGGCCATGTTTTTTGACAAATCCAAATGGCTTGAACAATCTTGGTAGAGGATCACCAAAGGAACATTTCTGCAAAATTATATTGAAATCGGTCCAGTGGTTTCTGGCAAGAAGATTTTTTTTAAGTTTTTAGTTAAAAAAATCTATATTTAGCTCCTGTGACCTAAATATGCAATGGACGTGAACCATTTGAACAACTTTGAAAGAGAACCAACCAAGGATCATTCCTGTGAAGTTTGGTCAAAATCCAATCAGTGGTTCAGGAGGAGATGTTGTTTAAAGATTGTGGACGGGGCGGACGGACAGACGGACGATGACGACGACGGACGGTGAGTGATCACAATAGCTCACCTTGAGCCTTCGGATCAGGTGAGCTAAAAAAGAGAAAGAATCAAAATGTCTGCTGCAGTTGCAACTGGTGCTTTCAGAGTTAAAATGAAGAAGCATCTCTTCTCTGATCACATAATCTCTGATCTGTTTTTGCTTGGTGTGGCCAATTAATGCTTGGAGCCAGCCAAAACCAGAGGTGATCTGCCAAACTTTCCCTGAATGAATTATGATGTAAAGCATGAAATTTAACCATTAAAGCGCCAAGCAAAATTTGTAGCAGACGACATTCAAATTTGTTGTGTTTTTTTTTTTTGAGAGAGAGAAAACAAGTCTTGGCAGACAATTCACATGAAATGTCAAGACTTGTTTTCTGTCAAAAAAAAAAAAAAAAAAAATTGAATGTCGCCTGCTACATATTTTGCTCGGCACTTTGTCCTGCTGAATAAATTAAGATGCGACGCCCCATTTCTAATTTTCAGCCAATCAGATTACTTGATCCAGATTATTGATATAAATTCACATACTTAATGGCAAACAGTGCAGATCCAGATCAGTTGGCTTCTTCAGAAGCCAACTGATCTGGATCTACGCTGTTTGCAAAGGCAGGGTACATCCGGGTTCAGCAGGACAAGGGTTAAGGGTTAAATTTATAACAGATGATAAACAAGCATTTTACTTTATTCTGTATCACAACACCTGCTATACTTTATACAAAAATATGAAGTGGAAATATGTGCCCAATGTTGAAAACCCTACCAGGATTACCGGACTCCACAGCACAGTCGGCAGAGTGTCTGACTGAAGATCCAGAGGCCGCAAGTTTCAATCCCAGCTCGGCCACAAAATATTTGTGGAGATTAATCGTGAAATCATTTCTACGGTCATTCTCCCCCTTCTGCTGATTCAAGAAAGGCAGCTCTCAGTAGTTACTGGCAAAGGTACATGTACGTGCACAAAATACTAGTTAACCACTGAGAAGACTAAGCCTGTCCAGGAAAAGTGTGATTAGGTTGTCAGACTGTCTCACCATCATCTTAACAGTGTTGACAGGGCCATAAAACACCAAATTAAATCAAACCCCGGCACTAGGGATTGGTTTTTGCAAAAGTAAGTCCTAATGACCAAGTTTCATGGAAGATGTGGTAGAATGAACAAAGTCATGAAGTTTGGAAGACGGAGGGGTGAAGGGGGTGTGGGGTGAGTGAAAATACCTGAAAATACCATGAAAACATAATGAAAATAACTGAAAATACCATGAGGTGCTTCTAATCAGTACCCACAACATATATTTTAACAGACTGAGGTGCTTCTAATGAGTACCCACAACATATGTTTCCATGGATGGAGGTGCTTCTAATGAGTACCCACAACATGTTTTCATGGACTGAAGTGCTTCTAATGAGTACCCATAACATAAGTTTTCATGGACTGAGGTGCTTCTAATGAGTACCCACAACATACGTTTTCATGAAACTGGGGTGCTTCTAATGAGTACACCACATATGTTTTCATGGACTAAGGTGCTTCTAATGAGGACTCACAACATATGTTTTCATGGACTGAGGTGCTTCCAATGAGTACCCACAATGTATGTTTTCATGGACTAAGGTGCTTCTAATGAGCACCCACAACATATGTTTTCATGGACTAAGGTGCTTCTAATGAGGACCCACAGAATATGTTTTCATTGAGATTTAAGGAAACTATCAATTCTTATTGATTGAAAAAAGCACCTTATCTGTAGCTATGACACTTATACACCAAATGGGTGATTATGTCTCACACTCTGTTAGCAGGCTCAACAAAAACAAACACTCTAAATGATTACATCATTATCACTGGGCAGTAAAACTGCAAAATATGTTTCTATCAAGATTATGATTACCATATTTACCCTAATTATTTGGACAGACAGGCCTGAGCAAACAGTGTAGACCCAGATCATATGCTGCATTCTGCAGCATCTGGTCAGGGTCTATTTGTTTGTCATTCATCAATGAACTTCTAGACACATCAAAAGATAGGAAAACCCATTTGCTCAAATGTTAGGACATGTACGGTATGGAGTGAATGTGTTGATATGGTAAATATGATAATATTATAATCAAGGGGCTGAGAGAAACAGCTATCAGCCACTTGCTGTAATCCATAAGCATAGTCTTGTTCATTTTCCATCATATGATTCTATCTCATTCTGATGGTTTTAAGATTATCAGTTTAATCAGCCAGTGCTCCAGAAAACTGGTTATTGTGAGATAAAATTCTGCCACTTTTCTTACTTTTTTTCCACACAAAAAAGAAAACAATTATTCTGGAATTTTATAAAAACCATTTTGCCTTGACAAATTTTAACATTACAGAACATGCACTGTTAAGGCGACATAATGAAAATAATCCTAACAAATGATTGGCTTTTCTGGACTTCAGGCTCAGTCTAATAAACCTGACCTACCAAGTCCTAGATAAGGAACTTCTTGTAACCAGAAAGTATCTACATTTTTCTTAATTTTGCATGAAATCGTGTGTTGTGTGTAATCATTTGAAGCGCCTCTTGAAGGTGCTTCTAATGAGTACCTACAACGAAGACTGTCTTGCAGAATTAAGCGAAATATTTATCGGGAACCCATTTCATCTAGAACTAGGAGTCTTATAACAGCCTAAAGCATTTCCATACCATGGAATAATTGTCTGTAAAAGGCAGATGAAAAGAAGTGTTGCCAACCGAGAATTCGTCTCTGTCTCCGGAGGTAACTTAACACGCTGTAAAATTTCCATAAATGAAATTAGACGAGATCATTGCGACAGAGTATTTTTCTGCTGGGATGTTTCAATTACTTATTTGATGAAAGAAAATGGAAATCATGGTCAAGCACTTGCCATAAAACTTCTAATTCTCCACTATGCAAGACTGATTTGAACTAATGGGCAGGTGCAGTGATTAGAAATTGATTGATTGAGTTGAGTCAACCCATTAGGATCATGTTGAGCTGGTCAGTTTACCAAACCACACTTTTCCAGGGCAGGTTTAGTCCTCTAAGTGGTTGACCAGTATTTGTACACATTCTTTCACCAGAAACTGACAACTGCCCTTCTTGAATCAGTGGAAGGGAGAGAATGACCTTAGAAACTATTTCATGATCAACCTTCAAGAAAAAAATGTTGCCGGACCCAGCAGGGATCTAATCCACGACCTGATCAATGGTTAGAAATGACTTATGATGCATTAATCTATATAATAAAAATACAAGAACAAATTTTCTGGCATATACTACTGACAACTAAAGCTTGCTAATTCTTAGTATGCTGGGTAATACTTTCAGCAGACAACAGTTTGACAATTTGTTTGAAATGTCAATCTAATTTCTGGGAAAAATAAGAAAAAATATCACCAATTTGTCATCTGCTGATTTTGCCCAGAGTGTCCTAAAGACTAAACTCTAATACAAGCAATGTTAGGTGGAAATGTTTCTTCATTAACCCATTGTAGTCAGGAGACCTGTAAAAGGGTACTTGGCAAACAATGCAGACCTAATCGGACGCTGCAGAATGCGCATCTGATCTGGGTCTCCACTGTTTGCAAATAGTTTAGCCATTTTTCTCTAGGAATATGTAAATTTCCTAGCTGGACATACCTAAAATTGAAATTGGACTCTTCCAATATATAGTGTAGGAGAGTCTATTCAGTCTACAATGGGTTAAAGGGCTAAGCAAAATTGAAGCATACGACGTTCTAAATTTTCTGACTTTTATTTTTCATAGAAAATAAGACTAGACATTTTGTGAATCATCTGCTTGGCAGACGATTCATATAAAATCTCAAGCCTGATTTTCTCTGAAAAAAAAAAAAAAACCCAAACAAACAAGAAAAATGCCTAACGGCATTATGGACAGGTTTTTAGATCATGAAGTGAGAGTTGTCTCTCTTACATGGGAAACACCTACTGGTCCTCCTCTTCATCCCTACCAAATTTGAAAGCAATCCACTGAAGAATAAAGGTAACATACAACTTTGAAAAAAGGTTAACCAAAAGGTTAACCTGGGATGACACCTGATGCCTGCACCCGCCCGTCAGCCCGGACATTGCTATTATATAGGACGCATTTTTTGAAAAATTCGTCCAAAAATAGATAAAGATGTCTGCTGCAGCTGTGATTAAAGAGAACATCCTGGTCAACCTAACCCTGCAGTATCATGGTTTTTACTGTATGTGATATATTCTACAGTTTGCCATTATTCTATAAATGGACAGTTAAGACTCTGATCACACTGAACAGATGTGCAGGCCTTCTCTGGATGTGGAAGACCCTGATCAGATTCCATGGATGCACTCAGCTCCAGATGAGAGGGTATCCAGATAAATATTTTTCTTATTTTTCCATGAAAACGTATGTTGTGGATATTCAATGTATGTTTTCATAGTAAAATAAGAGAACTTTGTGGGTACTCAGATGCACACCTTGGTGAGGTACTTCTGAGTACCTACATTGTTTTCGTGGAAAAACAAGAAATATATGTTATGGTACTCATTAGAAGTGCCTCAGTGAGTCACTTCTCATGAGTGCCCACAACGTGTTTTCCTGGAGAAATGTTAAGTATTTTTGGTTGAAAAAAAAAAAAAGGTTTTAAAGATTCACAGGCTAATCGGGGCTGTCACTGTCTGAGGCCTTTTCTCATAAAATGATTCATGTGGCTATTAACCTATTGTTGTCGGGAGACCCCTAAAAGGGTAATTGGCAAACAGTGCAGACCAGATCAGATGCCACAGAATTCACTTCAGCCATTTTTCTCTAGGAATATCTAAATCTCATAGCCTCACCTACCTAACATTGAAATTGGACTCTTTTAATATATAATGTGGGGGAGTTCATTCAGTCTACAATGGGTTAATGTAAAAGCTACTGGATTGTATTTTGCACCTTAGGATAAAGAAGCCATAGTCCCAGATTAGACACTTTTTCATCCAAAAAGTGTGGATATTTTTCTTATTTCTCCATGAAAATATATGTTGTAGGTACTCAGGTGCTGCTAATGAGTGCCCACAACATATGTTTTCATTGAGAAATAAGGAAACTGTCCATACTTTGTGGATATTCATTAGCCCATTGTAGACTGAATGAACTCCCCCACACTATAAATTGTAAGATTCTAATTTCAATTTTAGGTATTTCAGGCTATGTGATTTAGAGATTCTGAGAGAAAAATTGTTGAACTATCTGCAAACAGTGGAAACCCAGATCAGATGCCACATTCTGCGGTGTCTGATCTGGGTCTGCACTGTTTTCATGTTACCCTTTTAGGGGTCTCCAGACTATAAAGGGTTTAAGCACCTCACTGGGTTTGTTTGTGTTGAGGTTTTACAGCCCATTCAACCCAATGGGGTCATAGCACCTCACTGAGTACAACATATGTTTTTGTGGAATAGTAAGAAAAATAATTTTCTGGCCACTCTTCTAATCTGGAGCTAAGTCAGAAACAACCATCTAAGTCCCCAACCACCCTTGCATCCACACAGACGAATCTGGATCTTCTCAGAAACTGGTCATGGAGCTCAAAGGACTGTGCAGCTGAACAGTTAAGTATGCAAACATCAATACCAAACAGGGCCATTATGCATGCTGGTCAGAATCTTCTCTGTTCACATTGCACCATGGCATCTTTAACTTCCCCCATGCCCACATCACAGCTAAAACCTGAAAAGTACTGGTATCTTTCTTATTTCTCCATAGAAACATATGTTGTGGGTACTCATTAGAAGCGCCTCATCGAGGTGCTTCTAATGAGTACCCAAAACATATGTTTTCATGGAAAAATAAGGAAAATACTACAGTATATGATGTTAATACCTGAACTCATCATCATCATCATCAACCCTCTTATCTGGAGCTATGCCATATTTTATTTAATCATAATAAAACACAGATTCATTCTGAGTATGGCATAAAAAGTAATTAAAGTAACTGATATATTGGGGTCAGCAAAATAAAATATGCATTTGTTGTTTAAAATGACTTTTTAACTATTATACAGGTTACATCAAGCAAAAATGGATCTTCAGCAGCAGGTATATTGCATAGCTACAGATAAGAGGGGGTATCCACATAATATTTTTCTTATTTCTCCAAGAAAACATATGTTGTGGGTACTCATTAGAAGCACCTTGGCGAGGCGCTTCTAATGAGTACCCACAACGTATGTTTTCATGGAGAAATAAGAAAGATATCAGCATTTTTCCGATGAAAAAAGCGCCTTATCTGTTGCTATGTAATGTACTGACAAAGATCAGCAGCTGACTATTTGCACATTCTGAGCAGAGCCTGTGCATTATTTACACATAATGTCTGAGGATATTAGTTTTTACTAAAAAAGTATGATATTTTTCTTATTGTGGGTACACATTAGAAGTGCCTCTACAAGGTGCTTCTAATGAGTACTCTTAACATATGTACTCAAAAGGTATGATATTTTTCTTATTTGTCCACGAAAACATATATTGTAGGTACTCATTAGAAGTGCCTCTACAAGGTGCTTCTAATGAGTACTCTCAACATATGTTTTTTGTCGATACCCCATTTTTCTGGATACCCCTTTCTTCTATAGCTATGAGCTCCCTATAAAATACACAGCAACTGGCAAGCAGACACTGAACAGACACATAGCTCCATATAGGAGGGGGTAGCCACATATTTTTCTTATTTCTCCATGAAAAAATATGTTGTGAGTACTCATTAGAAGTGCCTCGGTGAGGCACTTCTAATGAGTACCCACAACATACTTTCTCTTGAAGAAATAAGAAAAATATTGGTACTTTTCGTTGAAAAGAAAAAAAGCACCTATCTGGAGCTATAGGAGAGTATGGATGCCAAGGCTAAGTCAGACCAGCACTATTCTACATAAGCATAAGTTTCTTTTTCACCATACAAACCTTACAGAAAATAATTTGCTGTAAAAGTCTGGAGACATTAAAATATTTTGATGCTGCAGAGATAACATTTCCAAACACATATAAATTCTTCTTGTTTGATCAACAATATTAACTTTCAAATTGCTTCTAAAGAAAACTCAAGCAAAATAAATAATTACTGGTAATTAAGATATAAGATCATTTTTTTTCAATGGGTATTCATTACAGAAGAAACTATACAGGTATATGAGACAAAGCTCCAAATAAGAGGGGTATTAACATATATTTTTCTAGTTTCTCCATGAAAATAAATGTTGTGGGTACTCATTAGAAGTGCCTTGGTCTTACCAAGGCATTTCTAATGAGTACCACAACATATGTTTTCATGGAGAAATAAGAAAAATATCTAATTTTGCGCCGAAAAAGTGCCTTATCTGGAGCCACAAATGTATTTATTTTTACATTATAGTCAGACAAGAGAGATGAAAAAGACTAAATTTTATTTCCTCATACATATTACTTTATTTCCTCATACGTATTACTTCCCAGTACAAGCCAGTTTCGTGACAAACCAGGCCTTTGAAAGTTTTTTCGCTGAGTCCACAGTGCCAGGTAAGGTGAATTACATGTACGTCAAGATGTGATATTAACATTATGAAAACACGCCTATTCAAATATATTGAAAATTTCTCCACCAAAAACTGAAAGTTTTCAGATAAAAATTTCTGCTCAAAACATAGATTGTGGTACTCGAGTACCCACAATCTATGTTTTTGAGCAGAAATAAGAAAAATAATGTATACCCCTGTAAACCCCAGTTTTACAGTGTATATAAAAGTGGGGTTTAAGGGAGTCAAAACTATATAGGTATGCTTTCATGATGGATAGGATAATTTTTGTCATTTTATACCAAAACATATCTTGTAGTACTCATTGGAATCACGTAAACAATGCCATTCCCCAATCAGATGCCGCGTTCTGCAGTGTCTGATCTGTTCTGCACTGTTTGCCAATTACCCTTTTTGGGATCCCACAACTAAAATGGCTTAACGATTAGTATTCTGGGTAAAAATTTCATTAGGCAACATACTGAAATATTTTTCCCTGAAAACAGGATTTGAGAGAAATCCTTAGGAGAAAATTTGCATGTAAATGAGAAAATCCTCCTAATAGAATTAAATTAATAAAATCATTAATTTTACTCTGCTGAATTTGCCCAGAATTAACAAATCTGCAGCAGACAACATTCTATATTTTGTATCTATTTTTTTTTTTTTTTTTTTTTTCAGAGAAAATAAAGTTTGACATTTGAAGTGTCTGCCAAGCAGATGTTAAGCTTTATTTTCCCTGAAAAATGTAAATTAAAACTAGAGTATTGTCTGCTGCAATTGCAATTAGCACTTTAAGGTTTAATGCATAGCACTCTAGGTAAAACTTTTCAGCAGACAACATATTGAAATATTTTTCTTATTTTCCCAGAAAACAGATTTTAACATTTCATGCAAACCAGGTCCAATGGAGACAATTTTCTGAGAAAAATAAGAAAAATATTATCAATTCATGGTCTGCTGAATTGGCCCAGAGAGCGGTAAAAGTTAAAAAGATAAGTAGATGCACAGTAAAAGAAACAGTTGTGTTGCCAAAATGCACGAAAACTTGATCAGATTTACATCATATTGGTTCAGTCTGAAACTGTTGCAACACTGGCTACAGGTATTTTTAACCTTTAAAGTGCTAATTACAACTGCAGCAGACGACATCATCTTGTGTTGGGTTTTTTTTCTTGTTTTTTTTTGTTTGTTTTTTTTTTTTTTTGTATTTTTCAGGGAAAGTAATATTTGGCATTTCATGTGAATCATCTGCCTAGCAGATGATTCACAAGAAATGCCAAGTATTTTTTCTCTGAAAAATAATAACAAATTTAGAATGTGGTCTGCTACAAATTTTCTTACCACTTTAAGGGTTAAATGATATTGCAGACCACTGGTAAGTAACAGATGAGCAATTTTCACATTTATATTTTCTGCTGTTAACCCCTAAAGTAGATTTGCAGCAGACGACATTCTACAATTGATGCTTCTATTTTTCAGGGAAAATAAGACAACACTTCATGCAAGCCTTATTTTCTTTGAAAGATAAAAAACTAGATCGCGCAGTAAAATGGCACACCATCACAAATCCCTGATATGCATGAAATCTTATCAGGCCACAACTTGGAGTGGACTGCGGAACGGCAGGTCTAAATACGGATTAGATGCAGATGAATGCCTTCAGTTAGTTAAATTTATTGATCATTACCTTTTACCCATCCGTGCCTGAATTTTGAAACTTTTCAAAATTTGGATACAGATCGTGCAGACCCTGTGGATATGATATGGACAGTTACTGACTCTGTGGATGCGATACAGATCATTACGGATAGAATGAATAGATATGGACAGGCCATTTGTAGCATCAGCAGAATCTGTATTTGTGTCTGACTAGTGCATAAGGGTAAAACTGGAAGAGAATTCAAGATTATACATGTTCCTTGAAAGACGACTGCACAATATCAAGTTCAATCAAAATTCACTGATTGGTGTGGACAATCAATTGACTTCCTATTTCTGTTTTAGTAAATGCTAGCAGCCATCTTGGACGATGGATCCGGACCATTTGTATTATTTGGTTGAGGTGCAATCCACAATTGTTTCTGTTAAGGTTGGTCATACATGGTTGACTGCAATTCATAAAAAAAAAAAAAAATATATATAGACTTTGTCCCAGGTGAGCCACAATCACAGAACATGACCTACTACATGTACAATGACATAATGAAGAGTAAACAAACCCTGATAGACAGTACACATGCCACTAACTTAACCCTAGTCCTGCTGAACCCGGATATACCCTGCCTTTGCAAACAGTGCAGATCCAGAACAGTTGGCTTCTGAAGAAGCCAACTGATCTGAATCTGCACTGTTGTCAATTAGAATGTGAATTTGTATCAAAAACCTGGATCAAGTAATCTGATTGGCTGAAAATTAGAAATGGGCGTGGCATCTTAATTTATTCAGCAGGACAAGGGTTAACCAGCTTACACTTCCCCAATAAGTGATCCTTGACAGGATCCACATCAAAACCAATATGAGACAAGGGAGAGGATAAACATGAAAAAGCCCCACAGCAGACCAGGCAAAGAACAAACAACTCTAGAACAAAAGGCTTTAGAACAGTCAGTAGTAAAAACCACCTGAGGGTTTCGGGGCTGGAAGTGGTTATCAATTTTACTGCCAAAAAATCTTCACCTTAGGTTAGGATGCTGTAAAAAATACAAACTGATACTTGTAGTTTGGCTTACATGGAAGACTGTTTTTTAACCTTACTCTCGGGGCAGTTCTGCAGATGAAAAATGTTACTCTTTTTTATTTCAGAAAACAGGCTTTGACATTTCATGCAATTTGAATTATTTTTCTGCGGAAAAAAAATACACAAAATATTATGAAAAGTCATCTGTTTTTATCCAACATGCTATGAATAAGAAACATTGCACCAGACAAAATGGGTATCTAGAGAAATGTTTCCATGAATGGATTGAGTTGAAGTTTTATGGCCTAGTCAACCCATTAGGGTCATGTCGAGCCAGTCAGTTTACCTAACCACATTTTTCCTGGGCAAGCTTAGTCCTCTAATCGCTTAACCATTATTTGTGCACATTTTTTTGCCGGACACTGACAACTGCTTTTCTTGAATCAGCAGAAGGGAAAGAATGACCATAGAAAATATTTCATGACCATAAAAAATATTTCATGATCAATCTCTATGAAAGAATGTTGACGGACCCTGCATGAATTGAACCCGCAACCTCCAGACCACCAGTTGGATACACATCCAACTGAGCCACCGAGGGCAACTATATTTCCATTAAAAATATATGTAATGGATACTCATTAGAAGTACCTAAATAAGGCCCTTCTATTCTAATAGGTACCACAACATTATCTATTTGTGAAAAAAAAAAAAAAAAACGACTCTGGACAGCCTTCTTATCTAAAGTACTGACCCCTCCAATTACTTCAATGTCAGGTACTTTATTGGATGGCTTCAAACCAGTACTTAACCGGTTTTTGTAAATGGTTCAATTTTAGATTCCTCCAGGCCTGATATGGAAAAAAAAAAGAAATGCTACTACACTGAAGAGCAAGACAAATTGGCATGTCTGCACAGTTTCATCGATATCATCTCTGTCTGCCTATACATTCACTAGATTTTGTTCTATGCAAGCAAACAGCAATTACCAGACCAGACTGCACATCCGTGCAGTCTGGTCTGGATTATTGCAGTTTGCATTTTGGAAAAATGTTGCTTTTTCCCAACATGTACCTCATTAATTGTACAGTATTGGGGTAATGATATATTTTCACATCAATCTATTAATTACATCCCATTTCCAGGCCTCCAGATAATCAGTTTTCTAAATTTACCCTAAATATCTGAGTGCCAGAACTGTTTACCATACATTCTAAAGTCTGACTACAGGCTGCTTATGAATGGCAGAGAATGGTAAACGCTGTTTGCTCAAGTACATGTTTTTCTCTGAATATTTTGGATAAACATGACATAGCTTGCTTTTTGTGTTCTTAATTTTTTTGTTTTGTTTCGCATGCAAATAACTGATATTTCTCTGACTTCTCCGTGAAAATGTAAGGTGTGGGTACACAGATTAGTTATAACAGTAGTGCCTTGGCAAGGCCTTTCTAATGAGTACAACCACAACATAATATTTTCATGGAGAAGTAACAAAAAAAAAAACAAAAAAATACTTGTATCTGAAGCTGTGCATTTTTCAGGGTTTTTTTTAAAAAGGGTCTTTTCTCAAGCTAGGAACTTAAGCATAACTACAAAGGAGAACCCTCATCAACCAAGACCCCAATCTAAATAAAAGACATGAGCCTAGACTGCATATTGCAGTACTCATTAGAATTGCATCAGTATTTCTCATACTATTTTAGGCAAAATTTTGCTTTTTATGCAGTTGTTTCCAAAATACTTAATGGAACCGCAAACAGTGTAGACTCTGATCAGGAGCAGTCTGATCTGAAGCTGAACTGTTTGCATCTGATACTTAGTCAGCAAATTTGGTGTACAAAATTTTAGGATATTTATCGTATATCTTGTTCTTTATTTCTTTTTTTATTTTCTTTCTTTTTTTTTTTTTTTTTTTTTGAGTTGAGGTTTAACAATATTGTCAACGATCTTCCAGTCATGTTGTGATGGTATCTGAATATGACTGTGGGAACTGGTGCCCTTTTATAATGATGCTCATTCCAGTATCAGTCTTCAGACAAGTATTGACCTGATACTACTTCCAGGCAGCAAAGCTCCAGACAAGTCACTTTTTTTCAACCCAAAATGGCTGATATTTTTCTTATTTCTTACTGAAAACATATCTTGTGGGTACTCATTAGAAGTGCCTTGACAAGCTGCTTCTAATGAGTACCACAACATATGTTTTTGTGAATAAGAAAAATATTTTCCTGATACCCCGCTCTTATCTGGAGCTATGCAGGCATTTAGAAATGAACTTGAATGTTAGGGTTGATGCAAATGCTGACGGACAAAAGAACAGACATACAAATGCAAAAACATGATGTCTTTATCGCACCTGTTAAGCATGTGCAAATAAAAACATCTCATGGGTAAAGAGGCTATACAAGTAGACAGGATTTGAAGTAAACCCCTCCTATACCTTCAAAATTCCAGCTCGGAAAAAACTTTAACCTTTTCACGTGACTAAACAGTCAGGCCTTGCCTTCTTCCCTAAAGTTGATGATGATTTGGTGTTTTGTGTCCTGTTCAACATTACGTAAGTCATCTTGAGATGATGGAAGGGTGATAATGAGAGGCTCTGTACATTGAAGCACCATACAGTCATGAGCTGAATTCTGCCTCCAGCGGGATTCAATAAGCGTAAAAAAGATTGCCTTTGGAAACAAAAAACATACTACAGATTAGACTAGAACAGTGTTTTCGGAGGAAAACGTATGTCCCCCCACCAGTGTGAACAGACATATTGTTAAAATAGGTTGTATCTATAATAAACTCAAGGTCACAATATACTTATATGTAAGTTTGGTCAAAATTCATCCATTCCTCAATGAGATAGGGTGCTGACAAGCCATTTTCTAAAATCATAGCCCTTGTGTAACCTTGAAAATGGGATCAAGGTCACAAAAAATCTAATCAGTTCCTGTCTCTGTCTCAACAATATACCTGTGCAAGTTTGGTCAAAATCCATCCATTCATTTAGCACATAGCGTGCAGACAAGCCATTATCCAACAATCTGAGCCCTCCTGCGACTTTGAAAATTAGTTATTTTCCATGCCACAACAATTTGGTTGTGCAAGTTTAGTAAAATCCATCCATTCCTTCAAGAGATACAGTGCAGACAAGCCATTTTCCAACAATCTAAGCCCTAGTGTGACCTTGAAAATGGGGTAAAGGTCACCAAAATCTAATCAGTTCTTTTCCATGTCACAACAATATAGATGTACAAGTTAGGTCAAAATCAATCCATTCCTTTAGGAGATAGGGTGCAGACAAGCCATTTACCAACAATCTAAGCCCTAGTCAGACCTTAAAAATGGTATGAAGGTTACCAAAATATAATCAGTTCCGATGCATGTCCCAAAAATATAGCTGTGCAAGTCTGGTCGAAATCTACTCATTCCTTCAGGAGACAAGGTGCAGACAAGCCATTTTCCACCAATCTAAGCCTTAGTGTGACCTTGAAAATGGGGTCAAGGTCATCAAAATCTATTCAGTTCTTTTCCATGTCTCAAAAATTAAGATGTAGAAGTTTGGTCAAAATCCATTCATTCATTTAGGAGATAGGGTGCAGACAAGCAATTTTCTAACAATTTAAGCCTTACTGTGACCTTGAAAATGGGGTCAAGGTCACCAAAATCTAATCAGTTCTTTTCCATGTCTCAACAATATATCTGTACAAGTTTGGTCAAATCCATTTATTCATTCAGAAGATAGGGTGCATACAAACCATTTTCCAACAAATCTAAGCCCTCCCGTGACCTTGAAAATGGAGTCAAGGTCACCAAAATCTAATCAGTTCTTTTACATGTTCCAGCATTGTAGATGTGCAAGTTTGGTCAAAATCTATTCATTCCTACAAGGGATAGGGTGCAGACAAGCCACTTTCCAACAATCTAAGCCCTCCTGCGACCTTGAAAATGAGGTCAAGGTCACCAAAATATAATCAGTTCTTTTACATGTCCCGGCAATATAGATGTGCAAGTTTGATTAAAACCTATTCATTCCTTCAAGAAATACGATGCAGACAAGCCATTTTCCAACAATCTAAGCACTCTTGTGACCTTGAAAATAGGGTCAACGTCACCAAAATCTAATCAGCATTTT
Organism: Anodontia alba; assembly: GCA_964016985.1. Taxonomy (NCBI): domain Eukaryota; kingdom Metazoa; phylum Mollusca; class Bivalvia; order Lucinida; family Lucinidae; genus Anodontia; species Anodontia alba. Next base: position 133,468,354 of record OZ024822.1, read on the forward strand.
TCCCCCTCCCAATGATATATTTGTGTAAGTCTGGCTAAAATATGTCCATTCAATAAGGAGATAGAGTGCGGACAAGAGGCTACACCCCATTTTCCAACAATCTAAGCCCTCCTGTGACCTTGAAAATGAGGTCAAGGTCACCAAAATCTAACCAGTTTATTTACATGTCCCAGCAATATAGATGTGCAAGTTTGGTTAAAATCTATTCATTCCTTCAAGAGATAGGATGCGGACAAGCCATTTTCCAACAATCTAAGCCCTCCTGTGACCTTGAAAATGGGGTCAAGGTCGTATTTTTCCCCCTCCCAATGATATATTTGCGTAAGTTTGGCTAAAATCTGTCCAACCAATAAGGAGGCAGAGTGCAGACAAGTGGCTACGCCCCATTTACCAACAATCTAAGCCCTCCTGTGACCTTGAAAATGGGGTCAAGGTCACCAAAATCTAATCAGCATTTTTCCCCCTCCCAATGATGTATTTGTGTAAGTTTGGCTAAAATCTGTCCATTCAATTAGGAGAGAGAGTGCAGACAAGTGGCTACGCTGATGCCGACAGGATCCGCACTAAAAACAATATGTCCTCTTCCTAAGCAGTAATGAAACTTGCAACACTGGGACCTCCTGGTCCAAAGTTGGGAGTGCTAACCAGTCGGCCACCATAATGCTTCCCCTATAAGGTGAGGCGAAAGTGTTATCTGTATAAAAAATTACACTGAACATGTGGAAAAATCACTATCTGGGGTTCAAAACAGAACGTTTTGTAAAATATCATGCTTATGAAACAGTTCACAGCACCTAACCCTGCAGCAGCAATTATTTCTAGAGCTGGAACATTTCTTCTATCGCTTACATACATGTAGATGTCGCAGAATTTCGTAATGCTTCAAAACTTCTAGTCAGCAATTTTTTCTAGAGTTGGCACATTTCTTCTATCGCTTACATACATGTACATGTACATGTTGCAGAATTTCGTAATGCTTCAAAACTTCTAATTTGTTTGCCATTGCTTTCTTTTTTTTCTGTTTTTCTTTTGCCTATGACCATGTATGAATGTTGTATTTGATGCCACAAATCCATGCTTAAACATGCTACATGATATGAATGCATCAAGAAACAAGATAACCCCTTCACGTCTGAGTTCTAAAGTGGACTCATATCTTTGCATTTGGAGACATCCATTGTTGTAATTGAGTACACAGCAACCTCTCTATAACATAATTCATTATAGCACAGTTTTGGATATAAGATGGTTAAAAGATGGACCCCAAAAATGCTGTATGCAAACAAAAATGTATAGATTATATAGAAAAAGATGACCAAAAATGTATCAATTACATGTATATAGAAAGATGACCATTTATGGTCATTTTTCTACATGTATATAATCTATACATTTTTGTTTGGATACAGCATGATTGTTTAGCTACATGTAACACTGTTTTTTCTTTGGCCATTTTTCTATATAATCTATACATTTTTGTTTGCATACAATCTTTGGGTCCCAGTGCTATAAAGAGGTTGTGGTGTATCACTGAAATCAAACATGGAATGGCCAACAGTGTAGATCCTGATAAGACCACTCATAAAGAGCTGTCTCATGTGGATCCACACTATTAGCAACATTATATTTTGGTCTACAGAGCTGAAAGGGTTAAAATACTAACCTTTAGCACTCTCATGGCAGAATCAGCAAATCACAAGTTGATATTTTTCTCAGAAAGTAGTGGTTAACATTTCATATGAATTGTCTCCTTAGGAGAAATTCAAGCCCTGCTGTATGAGAAAAATATTTCATAATGTCATCTGCTCTTATGAAAGTCCAGTTGGTTAACCCTAAGCACTAATCACAACAACAGCAGACAACACTGAAATTTTTTTGAGAAAATAAGACTTGACATTTCATAAGAATCTGGAGCTATGAAGGCAGGATGACTGTAGGTAGATGATTCACATGAAATGTCATCTTATTTTCTCTGAAAACTGACAACATCAATTTTTGAAATGTCATCTGCTACAATTTTGTTTAATGCTTTAAGGGTTGGAAGGTGAAATAAACACAAGTATTAATAAGGAACCAGCCACAGATATTAATAAGACAGGTGTAAAGATGGGAGTATACAGTACACACAAAGGAACTAAATATCACTACAAAGAAAAGACACACTAGATCAAGCTTATATGTAAACCTCATAATATTATGCAATGGTTAGCGGGCCTTGCTTTAAAAACTCTACAAGCATACTCCCCATTAGACAACATGCTGCTTACTTTTTACTGAGATGACGGGATACGTCTGACTTCTGAAAGCCATCCAGGTTGTATAAACGCTTGGCAAGTCTTTGGGCTGATGGCTGGTCAATGTGCTTAACCGGAGGCTGATAGAAAAATCCATCCTGACCAAATTCTTTAGTAAGAATTTCATCAGCTGTGTCAGCTATCTCGTCTGTAACTTCTGAAGATGTCTCAGAATTAATAGGTACATGTAAATGAGATTCTTTGTCAAGTTTTGCATCTTCAGCATGTTCAGTTTTACCTGACACTAAGACTTCTGATACAGCACGACCATCTCTATTTTCTTCAGCATTATCACATATAACAGTATCTTTATAGCACTTTTTAACAATTTCACTATTTACATTTGATTCTTCATTATAAGTATCACAGGGTTTTGCTAAGACATCTGCAGTTTCTGTTGGCTGCTTTTCAGTATGACAAGAGGCATTCTCTTGATCACCTTCAGTCTTATTTGATTTTGTCTCAGTAGAATTAAAGCCCTTTTCTAAATTATCACTGTAATCATTTAGCTGCTTTTCTACTTTCTCATTTTGGGTTTCTGTATCTGGCACCAATATTGGACTGTCTACTTGATCAACAGAATCAGCTGGTAAGTTTTGCTGTTCTGTCTTCTGCTGAGTTATAGTAGGAATTGTATTATCAAACTCATCTTTAAATGTTGGAGTTGGATTCTGAGGTATTTGATCCAAAGAGTAAGTTACATCATCAATATCAATAGCAATAAACTGAAAATCTTGATTATGTAAATAATTTTCATGACTTTTACTTGCCCTTACCAAGTTTTGCTCTTTACCATGCTTGTGAAGACTAACTATTTTTTCAATGCTTTTACTTGAAGGAAGAGATCTGGATGCTTCTTCAAAGTGAACTGGAGACATACCAGAATCTGACATACTTCTTTCTAATATCAGATCTGGTGTCTGAGCCCCTGAACTACTCTCTGATAATGAATTGCCAAAACTGCATGAAGTTGAACTATCCTCATCAATTAAAGGTTCCATTTCTTGTTGAAGTAAAGTGCTAACTGACATATCAGACAGTAAATCTGACGGACTGGAAAGTTGTGATGTTGTGCTACTGACAACTGATGAACAAGATAAAGTCATAATGTCTTTAATACCATTTGATTCAAATTCACTTAAATCAGATATGCTGCTCTCATCTTTTGCCAGATTCCGTTTCTTTTCTAAACTGTCTGTATTTGAAAGATTACCCTGTTCTTCGAAACCTGATTCTGCAGATGATTTCCTATCCATAGATGACTCGAAATTATCATCTAATGTGTTCTGAAAATGATCTGTATGTCTGATATCATGTAAATGTCCATTTGTGCCCTGCTCATATCCACATTGCACATTCTCTATCTGACAGTTTGTGCTTGTAGGCATTTCAGAAACATGCTTTTCTGTTGCTACTAAGGAATCATTTGCCTCAACAATCATAGTAATTGATGGCAAATGATTTTCTAAATGATTTGCTTTTGTAACATCTTCAGGTATCCCTATACCCACAGCTCCAGAGGGACCAGAGTTATGATCTTTCCTAACAGCTTCTGAATCACCTGTATGTTTCTCCTTCTTAGCTTCATTTGCAGAATTTGATAGAACATAAATATTCCCTACTGCAGACTCGCCATTCATGAAAGCTTTCGGCAAGGATAATGGTACAGAGACAGGAATTCTTGATGAACTATGAGTAGGTTGGTCTACCATTGTGACATTGTCTTATGATAAGTGAGGTTAATGATTTATTTGGGTAAGCTCTGTGGCTGTGTTAGAGGTGAAGAAATCTGTAAAATACCTTGCTTTGTATTCAGGCATCATGACGTCCTGATCCTGAAAAAAGAATAATACCAGGATATGAACAAATCTGTAAAATTACAAAGGACTAGTTAAGGAGCAGTATTTGGGTGATAATTCTGGGATACTTTTTTATTTCTCCGTAGAAACATACAGTGTACATGTAGGTATCATCATTAGAAGCTCTTCACCAAGGAATTGGAGAAAATTACCCAGAATTATCACCAAATACACCACTAAAACAATAACATTGTTCTAGATAAGGGACTTTTTCAACCAAAAATATTGGTATTTTTCTTACTTTTTCAATGACAAATTAAGGATGCAGCTCTTCTCCAAGCTATGGCTCTAGACATTTTTTTTTTATATCTACATGAGAAGATGGGTACTCATTGGAATCACATTGGCCAGTTGCATCCAGTGAGTTTTCATAACATTTGTTTTTGTAATGAAATAAGAAAAATATCAGTTTTGGGGTTGAAAATGTATCTTATCAATATCAGGACCTATGAAATACATTGTACATTGATTTGTATTCAGCTATGATTTTCTGAGGCTGCAAAACAAATTTACTAAAACATGAAAATTTGTAAAGTAGTTAGTACTAGATCCTAAATGTTCCTCCAAATATCTGTTTTTTGTAAATTTTATCATTTCTGGAATATCTGAAAAACTCTCTCTCTTCACTAAGTAGTTAATGGGTACCCTTAAAGGGAAGGATAAAGGCACAAAAGGAGAAAATTGGGCATCATCTCTCATAGGCTGTACCCAAGATGCAGTGCATTCTAATTTATACTACAAGAACTTCCCACCTCAAGCCAATGACTACAGGGCAAACCCTTTTTAAGTTTAACGCTAGTCCTGCTGAACCCAGATAAGTCCTGTCTTTGCAAACAGTGTAGATCCAGACCAGTTGGCTTCTGAAGAAGCCAACTGATCTGGATCTGCACTGTTTGTCATTCAGTATGTGAGTTTATATCAACAACCTGAATCAAGTCATTTGAAAGGCTGAAAATTAGAAGTAGGTGTGGCTTCATAATTTATTCAGCAGCCCAAGGGTTAAGCAGGCGGCCTCAGCACTACAATGTTCACCATTCATATCATTATCTGGCTTTTCAAGTACAAAGTGGTCAGCCACATGTACAATTATCATGGCCATCTAACCACTGTGCTAAAAAGATGCTTTTCCACAATTTTTTAAAATATTTGGAGTGATCCTCATAGTGTTGAGAAGTTAATTTAAAGGAGTTGTTAATCCTTGCCATGCTGAATGAATTAAGATACCATGGCAACTTCTAATATTCAGCCAATCAGATCATTTGATCCAGATTGTTGATAAAAATTCACATATTTAATGACAAACAGTGCAGATCTAGACTGTTTGTAAAGGTGGGGTTCCGGGGTCAACAGACCAGTGTTATTAAGGAGGAACCTGGGATAATTTTCTTTGGTTCTAAAAAAATATATATACACTTCAACCTCTTTATAACACGGTTCGTTATAACACAGTTTTGGATATAACAAGGTTCTAAGATGGATCCCAAAAATGTATAGATTATGTTGAAAAATGACCATAAATGGTCATTTTTCAATATAATCTATACATTTTTGTTTGGATATCACACGGTTGTTTAACTAACACGGTTTATGCTATGGACCCCAACAATAGTTTTATAAAGACGTTGTGGTGTATTTTGTCAATACTCATAAGAAGTGCCTCAACAGGTTTTTACAGAGAAATCCAGAATTATCTCTAGATACTCCCCTCTTTGTCAACTCCTCTGTTGACAGGAGCTATAAAGGTAACAAAGAAACACAGAACAATTAACCCTTGTCATGCTGAATAAATTAAGATGCCACACCCATTTCTAATTTTCAGCCAATCAAATTACTTGATCCAGATTGTTGATATAAATTCACATACTTAATGGCAAACAGTGCAGATCCAGATCAGTAACCAACTGATCTGGATCTATACTGTTTGCAAATGCAGGATATATCCGGGTTCAGCAGGACAAGGGTTATAAGTAACAAATACATGTACAATGTAACTCATTTTTTTTGGTCATGAGTTTGAGATCCTACTATGCAGACCAAACAATTATATTTAGCTGGAACTGTATCAAGATAAAGGCAAAGAGTTAGGTACCTATAAAATCAGGTTTAGTAAGTCAGTAAGTAAGTAACAACTTTATTTTTTGAGGGTTACAACATTTAGCACCTACACAAATACATGTAATAGCTAATCTTCCATGAGGCCCTCAGTATATACATATGTACATATTACACAAGTAAGCAAAATGTCAAGATGGTATTGTACATGTGACTATAGATTCATTTGAAGACTGAACTAAGTAATGAGGAGGAGACAAAGAGACAAAAAAAAAAAAAAAAGGCAAATTATTTTTACCTGCCAATACATCACAATACAATATGCTTCATTTACAAAATATCTTGCCGAAACGAAATGCAAGAAATTGTATGCTTATATTGTGTGAGGAATGTATATAAGCATAATTATAACTATTAAATAAGAAGAAAAACAGTTAACCCTTATCCTGCTGAATAATTTAATTAGCCACACCCATTTCTGACTATCAGCCAATTAGATTACATCATATAATGTTTTCGTTCAAATTCACAAACTGAACGACAAACAGTGTAGATCCTGATCAGATGGCTTCTTCAGATCTGGATCTACACTGTTTGCAAAGGTAGGGGTTGTCGTGAACAGCAAGATAAGGGTTAAGGGGGGGAATGATATACATGGTACCTGTACAGTTTCAGCATAGCCACAGATAAGTGGGGGTATCCACATAATATTTTTCTTATTTCTCAACGAATACATATGTTGTGGGTACTCATTAGAAGCACCTCGCCGAGGCGCTTCTAATGAGTACCCACAACATATGTTTTCATTGAGAAATAAGAACATTATCAGCATTTTTCAAATGAAAAAAGCGCCTTATCTGTTGCTATGGTTTCAGTCATCTATTACAGAGGAGACAACTTTTGTGACTCTGTTTGCTTTCCTGCACACAAAGCCCCTTCTAAAAAAGAGTCTACTCTAACTCAGACTGAACTCAACCACACTACATGTATATATTGGAAGATTCCAATTTTGATTTTAGGTATGTCAGGCAATGTGGTCTAGATATTCCTAGAGAAAAATGGTTTAACTATCTAGAAAAGTAGAGACCCTGATCAGACACTGCTTTCTGTGGCATCTAATCTGGGTCTGCCCATTAAGGGGTCTCCAGACTACAATGGGCTAAAAGGAAAGAATGTGCTTTCCTTTAAGAGGACACTCCTTTTCAGATCGGAAGCAAAAATGGGGGTGGGGGTGGCTAAAACCAGTTTTACTCACGAAAAACCTCACATTTAATATCTGATGGCGCTCCAAATTACAAATTTATGTTTGGTCTCCATAGAGATCTCTAAGCAACAAGAGCCACATAGCACTAGTTAAGGCACTTTTTTCGATCCAAAAGTATTGATATTTTTCTTATTTCTCCACAAAAACATATGTTGTGGGTACTCATTAGAAGCACCTCTGCAAGGCGCTTCTAATGAGTACCCACAACATGTTTTCGTAGAGAAATAAGAAAAATATTCACCGGATACCCTCCCTTATCTAGACCTATGAGCCACAATCATGACTGAAGCACAGCTTTCGAGAGGCATCAAAAGCTGAAGAAATGATGAACAAAGATGCTGATGCACAAACATCACATATGAAACCACGGAAACTGCTGATGCACAAACACAGAAGAACTGCAACAGAGGAACCATCTTGATTAGCAGGAAAACTCTTATATGTGTTGTAAGGGGGGTGGGGTTGGGGGGGGGGGGTGGGGTGGGTGAGGCTAAAACCAGTTTTACTCACGAAAAACTCACTCTTAATTCTGATGCCACTCCAAATTACAAATATATGTTTGGTCTACATAGAGGTCTCTAAACAACAATAGCTACAACAATAGCCACAATCACGACTGAAGTTTTTTAAAGTTTCTTGCAAAGTACATGTAAGTTTATGTCAAGGCATGTGACTCCCAGGGAAGGCCAATTTCAACCTGAGGTTATGACTAACAACCTTAAAAGAGAGGTCCACTGGACAAGGTGGTTCCAAAGGTCATGGTGACCTTGACCATGACCTTTGCCCTCAGGGTCATCTTCTGGTCGGAAGAAACATCCCTACTTCGTTTGAGGGTCCCAGATCCAAGCACTGCTGAGGTATAAGCTTATTTTGAACTAGAGGTCACTGCGACCTTGACCTTTGCCATTAGGGTCATCTACTGGTCAAGACCAACATCCCATCTAAGTACATGCCTCAAGCACTGCCGAATTATAAGCTTTTTGACTACTAAAAGGTCATGATCAGTGTCATCTACTGGTGGGGATCAACATTCCTTCTGAGGGTCCTAGCCCTAAACATTGCCATGTTATCAAGCTTTTCAGTACTAAAGGTCCTAGTGACCTTGACCTTTGCACTCAGGATCATCTTCTGGTGAGGACCAACATCTCTACCAAGATTAAGGGTCCTAACCATAAGCATTGCAGAATTATAAGCTTTTTGGTACAAAAGGTCACAGTGACCTTGACCTTTGACTTAAAGGTCATCTACTCTTCAGGTCCATCCTCCCTATTAGTTTGATAGTTCTGGGCCTAATCATTGCCGATGGCTTTGTGCTCTATGTAAAACAAGTGATCCCCCCTCACCCACCTCTGGACGGGGCCTCTTTTCACCCCTGGGGCATAATTTGAACACTCTTGTCTGGACGGGGCCTCTTTTCACCCCTGAGGCATAATTTGAACACTCTTGTCAGAGGACCTCTAGGCAATGTTACATACCAAATATCAAAGGCCTAGGCCTTCCACTTTCAGACAAGAAGATTTTTTAAGTTTTTTTTTTTTCCTCTGTAAGTCTATGCAAAACATGTGGGCCCCATGGTGGGGCAATTTTTGTCACCAGGGCTATAATTTGAACAATCTTGGTAGAGGCCCACTAGGTGAAGCTACATGTATTTACCAAATATCAAAGGCCAGGGCCTTCTGGTTTCAGATAAAATATTTGAAGGCTTTCTCTATATAAGACTATGTAAATTTTTTTTTTTTTTTGATTTGGGTTTTACGGCCCTTTCAAGAATATTTCACTTATATCGAGCCGATCGTTCATCGAAGGTGGGCGAAAACCGGAGAACCTGGAGAAAAACCAGCTGACCATCCGTAAGCAGAACTTGGCTTTCCCACATATGACCCGAGCGAGGCTCGAACCACAGCGGTGAGAAACCTAATGGATTAAGAGTCAACTCTCTTATCCACTAGGCTACGGGGGCCCGCTTAAGTCTATGTAAAACATGTTGGCCCCAGGGCAGGGCCATTTTTGGTCCCAGGGCAATAATTTGAACTATCTTGGTAGAGGCCCACTAGATGAAGCTATGTATCAAATATCAAAGGCCTGGGCCTTCTGCTTCAGACAAGAAGATTTTTAAAAATTTTCCCTATATGGGTCTATGTAAAAAAAGTGAATCCTGGCGCGGGGCCATTTTTGATCCCAGAGCTATAATTTGAACCACTTTGTGAATCCCGGCGCAGGGCCATTTTTGATCCCAGAGCTATAATTTGAACCACTTTGGTAGAGGTCCATTAGATGAAGCTACAAACCAAATATCAAAGACCTGGGCCTTCTGGTTTCATACAAGAAGTTTTTTTTAAGTTTTCAGTTAAAAAATCTATTTTTAGCTCCTGTGGCCTATATGTAGATGTGCAATGGACTGGAACCATTTGAACAACTTTGAAAGAGGACCAACGAAGGCTCATTCCTGTGAAGTTTAGTCAAAATCCAATCAGTGGTTTAAGAGGAGATGTTGTTTGAAGAAATGGTTTACGGACGGATGCACAGACACATGGCGGACAAGGGACAAAATGTGATCACAAAAGCTCACCTTGTCACTATTTACCCTATTTACCCTAACTATTGGAACAGACAGGCAAACAATGTAGACAAAGATCAGATGTCACATTCTCGTCGTCTGATCAGGGACTTTACTCACTGTTTGTCACTCATCTAGTAGCTTTTGGACACATGAGAAGTAAAATGGACTTTTTAAAATTTTACAACCATGGTAGTGAGTTAATGCTTAGCACTTTGGGTAAAATTTTCAGCAGATGACATTTTAAAATATTTTTTTCATATTTTTCCCAGGAAACAGGATTTGACATTTCATGCAAAGTGCATGAAATGTCAAATCCTGTTTCCTGGGAAAAATACTATCAAATTGTCGCCTGTTGAATCAGCCCAGAATGTGGTAAAGGTTAAGGCATCCCGATATTTAGGGTAAATATGGAAATTTGGTGAAGCTTTAGCAGAACCAACTGCAATATGAAATCAATAGCATTTGGTATTTTAATTCAATTTTAAATTAAACCAATTTAATTATTTGGTCCAGCTGATTTTTGTTCAGTCCAACTGAAAATTTCATTACCAGAACTACAGCTGGCTTCCAATGTTATTTTCTTAAATATGCAGGACCAGACATTTATTCATTAACCCAATACAACGTGAGTAACCAAAATTCTCATTTTCCAATAGTTACATTCTGAGAATGGAAAAGTTAGCTCCAGATATAGCACTTTTTCCAACCAAAAAGTCCAGGGAAAAAGATAAGGAGAGTATCCGAATAAAATACCCATATGTTTTTTGGCAAATACTCAATTATTTTAAAAAATTTGGGTATTGATACCCAATTGATTTGACAGAGTACCCAGTTATTTCCAAATTCAAGAGTGAAAATTAAAAAAGTTCAAGGTCAGAAAAGCACATGATTACTATTTTATATTATGATTACTGCATACAATGGGTGTTTTTATTCTTTATGTGACAAATACTATCATAAAATTAATATTGTATAATAGAATACCGTGTTTTAAATACCCAAACCAGGCTTTTTTGTGCTCATTCTTTCTGTTTTATAAGTTTTACTCAATTAATTTTCATTTTGGGGGTATTTTTACTCAAACCGAAAAATGATAATATGATTTTACCCAAGGATTAAATTTTGATGGGGTTAAATACCCAAATGCCCACAAAATTATCTGTTGCTCTGAAAAAAGGACAGGTATTTTTCTTATTTCTCAACGAAAATGTATGTTGTGCTTACTCATTAGAACCACCTTATTGAGGCACTTCTAATGAGTACATCAATATGTATTTTCATGGAGAAATAAGAAAAATATTATGCGGATACCCCCACTTATATGGAGTTATGTAATTTTTTTTTTTTTCCTTGAGTACTCTAACAGAACATACAATGCATCATGTAGACAAAAAGATGACTGAACTTGATATTTAACCCTTGTCCTGCTGAATAAATTAAGATGCCAGGCCCACTTCTAATTTTCAGCCAATCAGATTATTTGATCAAGATTGTTGATATAAATTCACATACTTAATGTCAAACAATGCAGACCCAGATCAGTTGGCTTCTTCAGAAGCCAACTGATCTGGATCTACACTGTTTGCAAAGACAGGATATATCCGGGTTCAGCAGGACAAGGGTTAATAAATGTACTATCAAAAAATTTAATGTTTTAATTGTTATACTGATGGGAACTTCGTTTTATATGCTTGGTTATAGCATTCAAAAGAATGAGGCACAGGAAGTTTTTATTGCGAGCACCTACTGAAATTTAGCAAGGTCAGTTAGACTGAAGGGGTATCTGCTAAAAAAAGACACTTTTGTACCTTTGTTAGCAATTCGAGAAATCAACAGCAGATACACAATACAAATGGGACAAGACAAAACCCAGCAACTGATCCACAATTGATTCACTTTATTTCATTCTTCAAGCATGAAACAGCAAAATGAAAAGTCATAAAGATTAAACAATATCACAAAGAACTTATCTGCCTTCAAAACACCTGGGTATGTCCTCAGTGTTCAGACTGTCCTGACAATCTGCACTGGCCAAATTTCCAAAATGCCAATTATGCGGGCCCTTACTTCGATAGGAATGCTCCTGCCATGTATTTTTATCTAATTACACTGAGATTTGCTGAAAACATGACGTGATCAGCATTATTGTGCAGTGAGTGTTACATATGATTTTTTGTATAGTGGCCCTTTGGTGCTAACAAAGGGGCGAAAGTGCAATTTTGAGCAGGTGCTTTTTTCATCTATCCAACCTCGCTGAGATTAAGCAACTGCTAATCACAACACAAAAGTCTGTAGGCCAAATTCATAAGATATGAATACTGTAACAAGGCATAAAAAAGCAATGTTCCTTACTTTCATTTATTACCCTGGTACCAAGCAATCTGTAAAGCAACTGGAAGCTGTAATACTTTTTTATTTCAATAGTATATTTTTCTATGTAACTTTTTGTGATGATATTCCTTGTCCTGCTGAATAAATTAAGATGCCACTTCCATTTCTAATTTTCAGCCAATCAGATTACTTGATCCAGATTGTTGATATAAATTCACATACTTAATGGCAAACAGTGCAGATCCAGATCAGTTGGCTTCTTCAGAATTCAACTGATCTGGCTCTACACTGTTTGCAAAGGCAGGGTATATCTGGGTTCAGCAGGACAAGGGTTAAATAATAACAGAAATAAGTCCAGTGATAAAATGTAGCAGATGACCTCCACTAATTTCTCCAAAAGATTCGAGCTTCAGATAATTTAGAGGTTTTATGATTAAATGATTATGTCCAGTGATAAAAAAGTAGTGGAGGACCTCTTCAACTTCTACAAAATGTTCCAGCTTCAGATTATGTAGAGGTTTACGATAAAATGAAAGAATCATAATTGTACAAGATGCAGTATTATTTAGGGGTGTGCAAAAATACCGGTATACTGAGGTATTTTTTTGGGGTGGTACTACTGCGGTACACTTGCCTGTACTGCTGTATTCTAATAGTTCTGTTTTTAGCAACAGTCTCTTGTAGAAAACCATTAATCTCCAAAATATTAAAACAGTTGAAGTTGAAACAGCTTCAAATAGTGTGCTTCAGTTATACATGTATACTACTGAATTTCATTTGCAAAAGGTAAGCCTTCATTTTTTAAGGCAATGGATAAGGTGAAATAATTATAACTGCAACATTTAAACTTTAAGACCATCAGATGTTGGTATATCAACCAAATGGCCACAACTGCTGGCAATTTCACAATGACCTCTGCAAAATTTAATACTGTTGCGGTACACTGTGGTATGTACTGCAGTACTCTGCTAAATGCCGTGGTATACCGCGGTACTTTATTTTTCGCGGTATCCAGCCCTAGACTATTATTTCAAAGTTTGCATCTGTCAATCATGACATTGTGATGTAAATAAAGTAGTTCAAAGTGTATAAATGGAGTCATTGTACCATACTACAGAACAGGAGGTTTGGTTAAAATGCAACCAAGAAAAATGTAGTTCAAACTTTTAAATATTTCTGCTGCTCTGAGACAGCATTTTTTTAAAGTAAGCAAAACACAATGTAAATGTATGTTCACTGATATGCAGGCTGATCTGGGCCTACATTGTCCACAATTGAATATGAACCCCTTTTGTGTGTTGCACATCATATGTGAACAGTAAAAATCCAGATCAGCCAAAAATGCCAGACAAGTGTATAAAGGCCTTTTCTATACAGCCATATATTCTACAGTATCCAAAGAGCCTGTAGGCGGACAGCGAAGGCCCTTTTTCTCATGACATGGCTCAAATATGATGACGAATCAGTGGGCAGCTTCTTCACAGAAAACTGTCTGTTATGTCAATAAACCAGATCAAATGTCTTCATAAACTTTGGCATGTTTTGTACAGAGAACAGCCAGGGAATGAGACAGTGCAAACTGGCAGTCATCACTCCTGATAAAAGGGATATCAGGTTAATTAATGCTGGCTAATCGGAGCTGAAAAGATAATTGATTATCAGTCCTGCCATTGTGATCGATAATCGATTAGTAATGAATGAAGATTTGGTCGTAATTTTACCTGAGCATGACTCTTACCATTTGTTATACTTTGTTGTATGTATTTGTGCAGACAGGTTTGCGCAAACAGTGTAGACCCTGATGAGATGCAGCAAATGCGGCATCTCATCAGAGTCTCCCCTGTTTGCCACTCATCCTGCTATTTTTAGACACAACAGTGGGCAGTAAACTGTACTTGTTCAAATTTTAGATTAAGTAAGGTAAGGAGTTGAGGTGTCTGAATACTAAGGGTAAATACGGTAAAGTAACAAACACAGAAATCAAATGATCGATTATTAGCAAATCAGTAATGATAATCATTTTTGTGAAGTTTATTGATAAATTAATCGATTATCCGATAAATTGTGCCAGCCTTAAGGTTAACTGTTATTTTTTTTTTCTTATTTGCCCACAAAAACATAAGTTGTGGATACTTACTAACTTATAAGAAGCACCTTGGTGACCTCATCTGAGTACCCAGAACATAATTATGTGGACAAATAAAACAATATTGATACCTTTTGTCTAACTATTTGTCTTATCTGGAGCTCTGCCCTAGTTCAAGTTTTAAGTTGTTGACTTGTTAAAGTACTTGAAATGAGCACTTGCTGACACAAATCCAAACTAGAGCAAGTCAATGGTGTGCCATCACATATCCCCGCGCCAGCGCCATCGCATATCCCAGTGCACATCAAACTTCTAAATGCATTCCTCCAGTCCTCATCCAGTTTCAAGCTTCTTGCTAGAAGTTGTGTGACAATCAAAAAAAAGGACCCCAAATCCTACTTTTTAACAACAGGTGACCCCCAGACATGTCCCTGGGGCCATTTTGCACCACTGTATTCTACTTTCCATTACCTTTGATTTGATATGCAACATGACTATGTTTGTACAAAAAGGATTTTGGACCCTTCGGGGGTTACATCAAAATTCTGAATGTGTTCCTCCAGTCCTCATCCATAGGGCTATCACCTGTGTAAGTTTCGAGATTCTAGCTTAAATGGTCTAGGAGCAATGGTGTGACATTACACACGGGTGTATGGATGGAAATGGGGTATCACAATATCCCTGCTTTTTCTTCAAAAAGCGTGGGGATAAGCATAGGTATAATTATGTACACATACTTTGAGTAGATCAACAGGTACATATATAACTGTTTTACCCCCCAGTGGTTATTGAGAGTCAATCAGACATGCTATTTTGGGAGGGATGGGGAGTGGGGGGGGGGGTGCAAAAGGGCATAGAGCAAGTGAAAAGGGCATGGTACTGGCAAAAAAATTTGGGCATGGCACAGTGGAATGCGAAACAGACTGGGGAAACACTGCAGTCTAAACTATACACGCATTTATCCAGAAAACATTCTGATGTAATTCTCAGAAACTGTTTTTATCAAATTTTAACTCAAGATTGAGTTGAGGTTTTACTGCCCAGTCAACGCATCAAGCCAGTCAGTTACCTAACCTAACCACACTTTTCCTGGACAGGCTTAGTCCTCTAAGTGGTTAACCAGTACTTGTGCACATTCTTTCATCAGAAACTGAAAAGTGTCCTTCCTTTATCAGTGGAAGGGACAGAATGGCTGTAGAACATATTTCATGATCAATCTCCACAAGAACGTTGCCAGACACAGACGGGATTGATCCAGCAACCTCCTGATCACCAGACCGATACGCAAATGGCTGAGCCACCAAGGATGACTTTCTCTTGGTGACTACAGGGTGATTCAGGGTTTTCCATCTGAAATTTATTGGAGGGGACAAAATGTCTCCATTGACCCATATTTAAGGGGACATATGGGGTAATTTCTGGGGTTAATTGTTTGAATTTTACAGAAAATATTGCAAATTTTAACGTACATAAATGTCTCTGTAAGATGAAGGTTTAGGGCACATCATAAAAAAGGAGACGTCTCATGTGTTTTGAGGGACAAGAAAACCCTAGCAATGCAGAGTACTGTATGTTTTAATCTGAATTGATTGTGGATAAACTCTGCTATGTTGATTGGCATTTTTTCAACAAGGACTGTTGTTGAATGCCTAGCAGAATACACTGAAATGCCCTTTTTTTTATTTGGGTTTTACAGCTCTTTCAAGAATATTTCATTTATATCAAGCCAATGGTTCATCAAATGTGGGCGAAAAGCAGAGCTCAGGAGGGGAGGGGGAACCATCTGTAAGCAGACCTTGGGTTTCCCACGTGACATGAGCAAGGCTCGAACCACAGCGGTGAGAAACCTAATGGATTAAGAGTCAACTCTTATCCATAGGCTACTGGGTCCCCTGAAATGCCCTGCAATATACCGCATACAAGTATTCACTGGAAATCGCTGGCTGTATTTTATTTAGCTGGAACAATCAGACTAGCCGTGAGATCTGAAAGTGTAAAGACTGATGACTGTGTCTGTTCAGTTTAAATCAAAGTCATACCCAATTAACAAAAGAGTATCTTAAACATATATATACATAATACCTTTGCTAAGAGGTTATTTCCTTTACATTTCCACTCTCAAAAATTCCTGTGCCACAAAAATCGTTTTCGGTGACTTTCCAGTCGTTTTACAGGCTTTTGTGGATTTGTGATGATAATCTGGGCATCTATTAACACAAATAGTTATACCAAATGAATAAACATAAGCCTACTTTCGCTTAAAAATAAAAGAACTTAACCAAACCGGAAAAACGTTCGGAGACAGAATTATTTTCCTCCATATTAATCGGTCATGTGACCTCTTTGTATGGGAGGTAACTTCAGATTTTCTTTTTTTTTTTTTTTTTTTTTTTTGAAAACAAGTACTAGTTTTCTAAAGATATAATAGAGAATAAAATTAATGTATGACAAGCTTCGGAATACACGTGGGACTAGATTGGTGCGGCTTTGCCTCAATACCTTCAATCAATAGAAATGTAGCTTATTATTCTCTTACTTTAAAATTTTGGTATTTTTTACCATTATTCTTTTAAAAATTCCAGTTTTCTTAGACAAATCGGGAGACAAATCTCCTCTCCATTTTTTTGTGGACTATTTTTCTTTATAGATATCTTTATTCCACATTGTTCAGTTCTCTTTACTTTTCTATACATAGCCTATAGTTTTCTTCAAAATTCAAGCCCTCATTTGTTAAACCAGCTAGTAATCGGTAATAATTATAAAATAAAATGACCCATTTTGAGGGGCTGGGATAGGGGTGGGTGCGGTTGCCAAACCGCCACCAGATCTATCATATCGTATTTCGATAATCCGTTTTCCTGTTACTACCAGCCTAATGACTACCTAACAAATAGTTCCCTGCTAACGTTGATAACGTTAAGTTCTGTATTCAAATTAATTAGCCTTATTCACCACGATGCTTATAAACAGCGAGTAAATAAATAAAACCAAAGAAAACTTCAAACTTTTGAATAATAATAATGATAATAATAATAATATTTTACGCATACTGAGTACTTTATCGGTTGACGAGTATGAAAATTCAGCAAAACGCGTCAAATTTACAGCGTTGGATAAAAAGTGTAACCTGAGCCGGGTCCTAATAAACACCGAAAAGGAACGGCACATGCCTGGCCATTTTTTTTTTACATTTTACAAATAAGTTTGTATATTGTTTATGTGCGGCCTTTTTTTTTTATTTCAATGTAAATTCCCATAATTTCTTGAGGCCTATAGAATTTCAGGCAACCTCAGTGCTTTCATTTCTCTCACCCCATTCAAACCCTCACACGTCGTATTTACCCCAAGTATTCGGTTACCGTAACTCTTTGCATAAGTGTCCTAAAATTTGAATAACAATTTGTTACCAATTAAAGTGTCTAAAAACTGCTGGATGAAGGACAAACAATGTTGAAGTTGTGCTGTACACTGTTTGCTGCAACTTGCTTAGATCGTTAACATAACATAAAATGTTTTCTAAAGATAAAGACGCTTTATTCATAATCGTTTATTCGGGTCAACAATTAACATAAGCTCTAAAGACTCTTTCCACTACTTTACTAATCGATACCGAACCTGGGACATGGAGTTTAACCCAGTAAATGCCAGTAATTCATATTACTAAGTCAAGAAACCCCGTAAATTTACAGTATTTATAGCTTATACGACCAGACGTTAGAATCTGAAGACTGTACCATGTATTTAGGCATATATCAGCAAGGATCAAAACAGCATCCAGTGTGATGGTTGCAACTTTTTATTTCATACCCAATGTCAGGGTATAACATTCATACTGTAATGGTTAAACATGAGAGCTACTCTTCGTCATGTTTGCAATGCGGATTCCTTAATTTTCAGTACTACCCCGTTTAATGAGTCATTCATATCTTTGAAAACGACCAACAACTACAGTGTTCTTGAGCAGTCTCAGTCACCCCTGATCTTTACATCAAAAAGATCACAACCTGAACTCATTAAAGGCTCCATATTCCTCAAAAATAGACATTTTTTTTTTTTTTTTATCCAAGAAAGGTTTAATAAATTGATATATAGTTTTAATACGATCACAAAATGTGGCACCTGACAGCCAGTAAAATTTCAGGTAGTCTGTCGATTTTTGAAGTTGATCAAAAATGAAATGATTTTTTATCACATCTCTGAATTAATGTTGGTAACATTAATTCAGAGATGCGGTAAAAAATCATTTCATTTCAAGAATGAGAGACAAACAGAAATTTTACAGGCTGTCAGGTGCCACATTTTATGATCGTATTAATACCATATCAATGTATTAAACCTTTCTAGGATAAAATGTCTTTTTTTTTAGGAATACGGAACCTTTAACGCTTAGCGCTCTGGGTAAAATTTTCAGCAGGCGACATTTTTGAAATATCTTTTCTTATTTTTACCAGGAAACAGGATTTGACATTTCATGCAAATTGTCTCCATTAGAGACAATTTGAATGAAATGTCAAATTCTGTTTTCTGGAAAAAGTAAGAAAACTATCATCAATTTGTCGTCTGCTGAACTGGCCCAGAGAGTGGTAAAGGTTGATAAGCTTAAGTTTAGACTGGCTCCAGTCTCCAGTGACGAAACATTCTTTTCTCATAATCCTGTTTGATAATCCACTAAAATAAAACCAAGAAAATATCACTACTATAAAGGCTGGTCACTAGAGTGACCAGCTTTTATAGTCATGATATTATTTGGTTTTATTTTAGTGGGTTATTAAACAGGATTATAAGAAAACATATTTAGTCACTGGAGACTGGAGCCAGTCTAGTTTAAGTTTATGAATATAAACTTCCAATCTATAGCTAACAAAGTACCAGATTTCCTCCGCTTTGTAGAAAGCTAGAAGCTCGATGTTGTGGTTGGGACCTAATCCTGGCTGTCATCAGAATTTTCAAATGGTAAAATTTTCCCTCCGAGCTAAAATTTAGCCTATATCATGCTGACAAGCAGTCTTCAGTCCCTGTGGAGTTTTCAGCTTTGTGTGGAATGACATGACATTTTGTTTGTTCAGAACAACCACAAATGAACTTACTGTGAACTGACATGGGTGAAGCTGGAAGTTGTTTGCACAAATTCTTTGTTTATCGGTACATTGTATAGACCAACAGAACACAGTCAGGCTGGCTGCTAGAACGGGTAATGTCTGTCTGCTTGGTGACTTTAACCTTCCAAAGTTTACATGCCTTGAAAATTAACCTATTATGTGTCTGGGCTGTAGCACAAACAAACAATTGACCTGTTTCAGTTTTACTCAAATAATAAAGGAAGACCTTCCCAGTATCACTGGTTTCACAGATCATTCCACCTTCGACCTTCGAAGTGTGAACATCAACTAATTAACGAATAACCATGTCTGAGTCCGTTATGCCTGGTGTACTCCTCAGGGCTCTGAGCGAGTACAAGTTTGTCGACACTCCACTCTGGAGGATGTCCGACGGAAAGGATTTAGTTCGGGTTGAGCTAACCTTTCACAAGAAGCTACCAACGCCTCGAGTCTACAAGAAGGGGGCTGAAAGCAGGAGGCAGCCTGCTCCCCTTGCTGGCGAGTGGTCTCGCCAGCCCGCACCTGCTAGAAGACCGCCGCCACGCCGAGAACCGACGCAGATGGAGAGGGAGACGCTACCACCACCACCACAGACTACAACACAGACGCCGCATCAGATCATCAAACTACTCTACAAGAATACAGCTACCATCACCGCATCACCGACTATCATCAGACCAGCACCAGCGTCTCCCGAGTCACCACCGTCGAAGAAGCCAAGAAAAAAGTCTCCAGAACCAGCGAAAGACCGCCCAATACTGTGCTGCTACGACGCCTATGAAGAACCTTTCCCGATCCACGAGAAGTACAACCTCCAGGATGCTCTCAGCAACAAGCTCCATGGAAGAGACGTTGCCATCATCAAGCCTCAAAGACTCCCACGAGAAGAAGAAGAGATGAATATCGACTTACCAGCCTACTTTCTTCACCGACCATGGAAACAGGACTGGCTATTCATCAAGGGACCAACGTCGAAGTACTTCCACGAGGAGTTCTACAACAAGATGGAGGAGCTAGCCGAATCAGGAAAGTCACAGTCAAACATATCCTGGTTCGGTTTCCTGGAGCGTGCCTGCAGCGACCCATCGGGAAAGTACAGATACGTCAGAGTAGCACCGCGGTAGAGACTTGGGTGAGGACACCCTTCTGGCTCATGGGTGAGGACACTCTTCGATACTTAATAACTTGGGTGAGGACACCCTATCAGCGCTCTGGGTGAGGACACCCCCTCGGCAACCTGAGTGAGGACACCCCTCCGGCGACTCCCTTCCTCGGCTAGTGTCTGAAACTTCTGCACGACTCGAGCTGAGTACCTAATGCACTACGCAGTCGGAATTGACACGCATTAGGTACGAGATTTAAAGCTCAAATTTTTTCGACCGATCGTCAAAATTCTGCAACTTACAGGCTGGACTACTGCTCTCGCACGAGATCTGGACACGCACGAGGTCTGGACGTGCACGCATTCCGCCTGGGCGAGGTGACCTAGTTATGAATTATAATTAGGCACCGTTTCAAGCCAACCCAGTAGTCCAGTAAAACTAATCCAGATTTATCTGGCGCTGCCTCTATGTGACTCAGTTGCCTGGCAGCGTTAAAAATCTGGGCCCGGTTGTTCAAAGCGTCGTTAGCTTAACGAACTCGTTAAGGGTCATTTCGTTAACTATTTTAGCGGATTCAATATACAATATTCTGATATTTTTTGCTGAAAAAATGTGAGTAGCTTTTGCAATGCAAAAGCTACTCACATTTTTTCAGCAAAAAATTTGAGCATATTTGCATATCACTCGATTTAAATTTTAACGAATCGTTAACTAACGACATCGTTAGTTTTGAACAACTGGGCCCTGAAAACTGAACTGATCACTGGTTTATGTGCTGGTATACTAATATTTCCTGTCTTCCTTCTTGCTTGACATAGGCAAAATCAGACCAAAAGTGGTCACTAATGATTTTATTGCCCTACTATGGCGCTCTGCAAGGTAGATCAAAGACATGTCCTAAAGAGGTGATAATGAATAACCAGCAGGGAGTAGTAAAGAGGCCTCGTGAAGGGTAATCAATATTTTTGAAGGGATAACAGATAGTTTGGAAAATTGACTTATTTAAAGAACAGAGCTGAATGGTTTATTTATTGTTACTTTCAAACTTATAATATTTATCTAATTTTATTTATTTCATTTTTTTTTGTTTTGTTTACTTAGAGGCTTCTGAAGGGTAATAAATATTTTGAAGGAATAAAGCATAGTTTTGAAAATTGTAGGGTAGACACAAAAGTGTTTTTATTTTATAATTTATTTATTTCATTGTTACAATATTCATTATTATTATTATTATTATTATTATTATTATTATTATTATTATTATTTCATGTATATAAGTTGCGTTCTGAAGGATCATAATTATTTTGGGGGATAACAACTATTTTCGAAAAAAAAAAGATTTTTTTTTATCATTTTATCATTTCATTTTCAATTTGTTTCTTTTAATGTTGGAGTATTTATTTATTTTTATATTTTTAAAGGGTTATAAATATATTTAAGAATAGCAAATATTTTTTGCCTAGTGAAAATTCGACCAGCCTGCACATTCATAGTCTACTTAGTCTTCTAATGAGATGTGCAGACTGGTGTGACTCTCCCCTTAGCCAACAGGTAACTTTGCAGGACTACTGCTGTGCGTCGGCTCATATGATATTACCTATGGAACAGATAAACAAGTCAATACTAAATTCCCCAATATTACAATCCCCACCCCACCCCATTGAGCATCTACCCGTTTATCTTTCACTGACAGAATACCAGGTTTCATTGTACCCAGAAATAAGACTAATGACCCAGACTCATCATATTTTTATGTCCTTCAATTTATTGAAATGTAATTGGGCACATATCTTAAAATCCTAGTAGTTGAAATTCTGCTGATATAAACATACGTAAAAATATACGAAGGATATATATATATATATATATATATATATATATATATATATATATATATATATATATATATATATATATATATATACGAGGGATGTTCGAAATGAATTGCTTATTTCTGTCTGGAGACTTCAAATTTCAAGTTAGCCCAAAAGTACTCATTTCATGCCCTCGAAGTACTCCTCGTGGCTAGAAATGCAAAGTTTCAGCCGATGTATCCACTTCTTGAAGGCGTCACGGTACGCTGATTTGGGCCCAGTAATAAGGTACTGATGAATGGCAGATCCAAGTGCCTGTCGGGACTGGTATTTCCGCCCAGCAAGGAATGCTTTCAATTTCGGAAACAAAAAGAAATCACATGGGGCAAGGTCTGGGGAATACGGGGGGTGAGGCAAAACAGTTACTTTTTCTTTCTTCAAAAACACCGTAACTATTGCGAAGGTATGAGCTGGGGCATTGTCACGTAGAAGACGGACATGTTTAAAACCAGTGGCAGGGCGTCGTTTCTGATAATCCTTTTTCAGTTTCTTCAGTACTACGTCTTTGTAGTACTTTCCGGTGATGCTTTTGCCCTTTTTCACTGGCACTTTTATTGCGACTCCTTCACCAGAGAAGAAGATTGCATACAAATCCTTCTTTGTACTCAAAGAACGTTTGGCAATTATTGGGCGTTTGCTGTGTTTAGTGGCCCAGATCTTATTGCTAACCTTTCTGACGGGCTCAAAATAATGGACCCAGGTTTCATTACCTGTGACGACAATGGCAAACTGCTTTTTGTCATATTTTGGAAACATTTGAAGCAGCTTTTTGGCCACTTTAACCCGTTGCCTCTTTTGCTGGTCAGTCAACAGATGTGGCACCCATCTAGCAGAAATCTTTCTGACTTTCAAATGCTTCTTCAAAATAAGGTGAACCGTTGATAGTGATATGCCTACCTTTCGTGCAATATCACGAACTGTAAATCTGGCATCTCCTTCAATGATTTCCTTTATTTTGGAAACGATTTCTTTACGAGATGCAGATTTTGGCCTACCTGATTTCGGTGCATTTTTGATGGACTCTACACCAGACTCAAATTTCTTTTTCCACCGCCGAACTGTGTCATAAGACACACAAGAAGGTCCAAAAGCAGTAGAAATTTCAGCCATCAGCTTTTTCAAAGAACAACCAAGTTTTGAGCGAGCTTTGATGTAAGCCCGTATTTCATCTTTTTTGTCGACGCTTCTACCAACCATTTTTACTGCAGTGGTCAATGACTGCGTGTGTTCAAATGGCAAATTTTATGTCTTACTCTTAGTCTAACATGTACATTTATACACCATTGTGTAGATATTGAATAACCCTATACAGGTATGTATTGGTTTTTATCGTGCCCCACGTGGATATCGAGCTAGAGGACAATAAGCAATTCATTTCGAACATCCCTCGTATATATATATATATATATATATATATATATATATATATATATATATATATATATATATATATATATATATATATATATATATATGGACATGTATGTGTCTATATGTGTAGGTATCTGTATGTATATGTGTATGTATGTGTATGTATATGTACGTGTATATATATATATTTGCGTAAGTGGGTATGTATGTGTATATATATGTTAATTTTTTGTCAATTTGGGTTGATAAATGCATTTCACCAAATCTGTAAAAATACCGTTTTAATGAAGCAAAGGTGAAAAAAAATATATATATATATATATATATATATATATATATATATATATATATATATATATATATATATATATATATATATATATAAAGAAAACAACAACTAATAAATGTGATAAACAAATAAATGCAGTATATATTATCATCATTACTATATCATTTTCTGTCTTTCAGTTCATCTCATCCTTCGGAGAGGCCTGCGAAGAAATAAAAAGGAAGCAACGCAATATACGATAATGTCTTTTCCTTATAACATACCCTACTTTGGTGAAGAGCGCAGCTTGCCTTCCTGGTCTGAGTGACCTTGGCATTGTAATCGCTGAATGTACCCTAAAATACACTGATGAAAAAATAAATGAAGCAGAAGCCCCGTCGGATTCATCTACTTCGAAAAGCTGGCTGACAAAAACTAAAGTACCCCCCCCCGCGCCTCCACGCCCCCCCTCCCCCTTCTAGACCACCAGAAAAAAGAGTTCATTGATTTGTGGACGGAATTCTCGAGCGGGCACATGACTTTAAACAACGTCGCATTGACGTCGATGCAACGTCGTTATGATGCTGCATCGACGTTATTGTAATTAACGTTGTATAAACGTCATGTGCCCGCTGGGTCACTTCTGCACTGGAAAGATTTACAGCTGAGTGCATTCCCACTAAAATAATCCAAGGGAAGCATCCCCCCCCCCCCCCCACACACACACACACCACATACACACACACGCCTACCTCTGGATCACCCAGAGAATAAGAAGGTTGATCAGAAAGCGTGATCACTTATACAAATATTTTGGAAAACTGGGCCCAGTTGTTCAAAGCGTCGTTAGCTTAACGAGCTCGTTAAGGGTCATTTCGTTATCAGTTTTAGCGGATTCAATATACAATATTCTGATATTATTTTGCTGAAAAAAAAAATGTGAGTAGTTTTTGCACTGCAAAAGCTACTCACATTTTTTCAGCAAAAAAAAAAAAAAAAAATCAGCATATTTGCATATCACTCGATGTAAATTTTAACGAATCGTTAACTAACGATGTCGTTAGCTTTGAACAACTGGGTCCTGGAGACCAAACAAAACGCTCCAAATTTTTTGCAGCTAAGGAAATTGAATAAAACTTAAAATCAAATTGACTTATATAACTTATCTTGAAGGTCTTTTTGAGCAAGATGACAATGGCTGGACTTGTGACGGCGAGAAGCTCCTCTCTCAAAAAACTCTTGGTAAGACCAGCTTGGTACGCCCACTTTCAAACAAGGCAGTGTATTAATAACTAAACCCAGTCAAAGGGCCATGTTTCAAATCAACAGTTCCAGTCCGTTTTCAAGCCAAAGGAACCGTCAACTCTATTCAGGCAGAGCAAAATGAAAATACAGGATAAGATTGATGATGGCTTACTGAATCCTGCCCGTCCCACCAATGGATAAATTTAATATCTCGGTGAAGGGGGTTGTAAACAGAAAGGAAGCCATTGACCAGGAATCGATACAATTACCTAACACCTTCGTCCAAGACACCAAAGGGAAAGAAGGACGCACTTAAAGCAACGGCGCCACAATCAAAACACTACAAGTAGAAAGCCAAAAGGACAGTTTCTTCCCCAGAAATTGGCAAAATTGGTAATGCGTTTGAATAGTTAAAAGCAAGAAAAGCAGCTGGTCTTGACAAATTAAAAAAAAAACAAAACAACCTTTTGCTGAGGGAGCATATTGTCACGTCGATCTTTAACCATTACCACTCTCTGGGTTAATTCAGCAGACAATAAAGTGATTATGTTTTTCTCATTTTCCCAGAAAATATATAAATGTCCAATTTGCATGAAATGACAAAACCTGTTTTCTAGGAAAAATAAGAAACGTATTTTAAAACGTCGTCTGCTGAAATTTTTACCCAGAGTGCTAGGCGTTAAAAAGGGGGGTCAACCATGGCTGCTAACTACAGACTGCTTTCCTCACATGATACTATGTAAGATCTTCGAATATACCATGCCCAGCGGGCACATGACGTAAATATAACGTCGCCTCAACGTCGATGCAACGTCATGACGTTGCATCGACGTTGAGGCGATGTTATATTTACGTCATGTGCCTGCCGGGATGGTATCTCACTTGGTTGAGCAGATTAATTCACACGGCCTGCAGTATGATTTACAAGGTGGATTTAAGGAAAAACGATCATGTGAAACCCATATTGGTCGAGGAGCATGCCTAAAATGCAAATGTGGGTAAACAGATTGACCTTGTACCGCTGGACTTTTCATAGGTCTTTGATAAAGTTAATCATTTCAAACTCCCCTGGAAACACCATAAAAAAGGAATCAGGGGAAACGCACTTGGTTGGATTAGGATCTTCTTGGGTAACTGGTCGCATTCAGTGGTCCTGGATGATGAGTAGTCAGACTCGGTCTCAATTACACCTGGGCTGCGTTCAGAAGTGCAAAGTGATCTCTAGCAAATGTTTTGCCCAGGATACCTGTACCGAATAAAGAGCGCCAACAGGAGCAGGGATCCATCACGAAAACATATCTATATAATTTTGAACCCCTCAAACCCCACCTTTATATAGTAAAACAGCGGTTTACAGGGTATACATTATTTTTCTTATTTCTGCTCAAAACATAGAGATTGTGGGTACTCGCTAGAACCGCCTCGTCGAGGCGGTTCTAACGAGTACCCACAATCTATGTTTTGAGACGAGGCGGTTCTAACGAGTACCCACAATCTATGTTTTGAGCAGAAATATGAAAAATATCAGTTTTTCTTATTTGAAAATTTTCATTTTGCCCAGGATACCTGTACCGAATAAAGAGCGCCAACAGGAGCAGGGATCCATCACGAAAACATATCTATATAATTTTGAACCCTCAAACCCCACCTTTATATAGTAAAACTGCGGTTTACAGGGTATACATTATTTTTCTTATTTCTGCTAAAAAACATAGAGATTGTGGGTACTCGTTAGAACCGCCTCGTTGAGGCGGTTCTAACGAGTACCCACAATCTATGTTTTGAGACGAGGCGGTTCTAACGAGTACCCACAATCTATGTTTTGAGCAGAAATATGAAAAATATCAGTTTTTTTATTTGAAAATTTTCATTTTTTGAAGGTGAAATTTTCTATATATTTGAATAGGCGTGTTTTCGAAATGAATGGCAAAACACTCGCGAGTAACTTGTATATTTGAACGCAGTCCAGGAGTGTTTCAGGAGTCTGTGCTGTGGCAGATTCAGTTCCTCATTTACACAAATGACTTGCCAGATCTTGTCCAAAGTCTGCCTGTTTGCTGGCGACACTGCCGCAACTGCACGGTTTATCTAATCGTCGAGGGCTCGAATGATGGACGAGAGCTACAAAATGATCTTGACAGACTGTCTGTGTCGAATCCAGATGGGACATATAGTTCAAACCCTCTTAATGCCAGGTGGTGAGGTTGGCGACCTCCAGGAGACCTATTGATACTTTGTATTACTTACATGGACAGGTCCTAGAGGCTGTATATATATATTATATTTTGGATGGTTGCTTTGAATATGACAGAGGAAATTCATCCTGGGGTCCAAATTACCCTTACACTTCCCGTGACCTCCCATAAGATCAGTGTCAGTGTCTTCAAAGAAGCGGAAGCTGATTACATGACACATATCCTACCATTCCGTTTCCTGTAGAGGAACTGCTGAAATCAGACTACAGTTAGCTTCCTTTGATTCGTTCATCTGCACAAATAGTCCAACTGTATAGTTTGGTGGTAGACTGGCTCCAGTCTCCAGTGACAATATATTTTTCTCAAATTCCTGTTTGATAATCCACCAAAATAAAACAAAAAGCAAAAAAAAAAAAAAAAAAAAAAAAAAAAAAAAAAAAAAATATCATGACTATAAAGTGACCAGCCTTTATAGTCTTGACATTACTTTGGTTTTATTTCAGTGGATTATTAAACAGATAATATGAAAAAAAATATTTAGTCACTGGAGCCAGTCTAAGTTTGGTGGCTGTATGACTGAGAAAACTGTCAATCAGAGCATCACATATTAAGCTGCATATGAAGGTCTAGAAAAAAAAAGTTCATTGTTTCCAGTTTCTTTTGATTTCAGGAAAATAACAGAGCGTCTGCAAGGGCCATAACTGGAAATAACTGACAGGTGCTTGGTCTGACAGGTGATTTCAGGAAAAGGAGCTGGTCAACCCTTGTTAGAAAAGGATAAATTGGAAGGTAAGACGACATTTGTATGGATTTGAATGTTGCGAGCAGCATTATTTCAAGAGATGCTTGTATTGGAAAACCATGAAAAATTAATTGTGGTCCGGGGCATGATGTCAGGCAAGTACCAAGTATTGACCATTTGAACTTAAAACAAACAAGAGGACCATGATGGTCCTTAACGCTTACCTGTGCTAAAAAGTCGGTCGTCACTCAACAAAATTCATTAATCATTAATCTAGAGGACATAACTCTTAACATATACATGCCCCCCCCCCCACCCCCCACCCCCACCTCCCTTCCATTATCTGCAAGTTTAGGGAAGATCAAATTAAAATCAATGGAGCTATTCAGCAAACAAGGTTAATTATATCAAGGGACATAACTCTATGTATCAATTTGTGTAGGTTTTCAAACTTTTTCAAAATCTTTAAACGGTTATAACCTTCTTAATGTTTCAAATGAGTGCCTGCAGTTCCACCACCTCATAGTCTTACTATCCTATAACTGTCAGCTTGACAGATGGAAACTGTAGAAAGAGTTGACCGAAAATGAAGTAATGTGTGAACTTTCTTTAAAGAATTATAAATTATAATTCTATCAAACATTTGGTGTACTGAAACCTCGAAATAGTCCGATATAAATTGTAAGAGGAATTAGCCGGAACAAAGTCATTTCTGAACAATCTTTAAAGAGTAAATGACTACCAAAACTTGGTGCACTGTAACCTCAAAACACTATGCGCCGTACCACGTCTCAGTCTTACTGTCCACTAAAATGAAAACTGTAGGAAGAGTTTTCCGGAAACCAAGTAATGTCTGAAAAATCTTTAATAAATAGTGATAACTCTATCAAAACTTGGTGTACTGTAACCTCGAAATAATGAGCCCTGTACCATCTCGTGGTCTAACTGTCCACCAAGTTTCAACATAATCCGATGAAAACTGTAGGAGGAGTGCCAATATAAGTCAAATCTGAACAATCTTAAAAGAGTAACGACTATCAAACGTTGGTGCACTGTAATCCTGTATTCTCGGAACAATATGCGATGTACCACCTCATAGTCTAACTTTCCATTAAGTTTTAACCTCATTCGATGAAAACTGCAGGAGAATATAACTGGAAACGAAGTCGTGTCTGAAAAAATCTTTACTAGATAGCGATAACTCTATCTTTGGTGTACTTCGACCTCAAAGCAATATGCACTGTATCATCTCAGGGTCTAACTGTCCACAAAGTTTCAGCCCGATCTTATATGTAAGATACAGGAAAATCTGATAAAAACTGAAGGTTATGCTGATAACAAGGTCAAAAATAGGCATTTACAGGAATCAAGGGGTCGTAACTCTAAGATAAACAATCAGATCTGGACGCTTTTCGAATTCGTCCAAGACTTCACCCATGTCCACCTTATCTGCAAGTTCCAGGATGATCCAATCAAAACTGAATGAGTTATGCTGATGATAAATAAAAGCTTTCACAACAATCAAGGGGGCATAACTTTTGACAAATGACGCGATCTGGCCAGGTTTCGAACTTGTTTGAGATGCTACCCATGTCCACCTCATCTGCCAGTTTCAGGAAGATCTGATCAAAGCTGAATAAGTTATGCTGATGGCAAAGTCAAACACAGACTTTTCAGCAATCAAGAGGAGGTAACTCTAAGACAAATGATCCGATCTGGACAGTTTTCGAACTCATCCGAGATTTTATCCGTGTCTCCATTATCTGCGAGATTCAGGAAGATCCGACCAAAACTGAACGAGTTATGCTGATGACAGAGTAAAACGGAGGCTTTTTTTCAATCAAGGGGATGTTACTCAAAGATAAATGATCCGATCTGAACAGTTTTCGAACTCTTTCGAGATTTTATCCATGTTCTCGTTATCTACAAGTTTCAGGAAGATCCGATCAAAACTGAATGAGTTATGCCGATGACAAATAGAGATTTTTCAGCAATCAAGGGCACATAACTCCAGCAATAATGATCCAATCTGCCCAGTTGTCGAACTCATCTGTGATTTCATCCATGTCCACCTTATCTGCAAGTTTCAGGACGATCCAAAGAAAACTGAATGAGTTATGCTGATGATAAAGTCAAATAGACACTTCTACGGCAATCAAGGGGACGTAATTCTAAAATTAATGATCCGATCTGTCCAGGTTTCAAACTCGTCCGTGATTTTATCCATATCCACCTTATCTGTAAGTTTCATGAAGACCCGACCAAAACTGAGAGATATGCCGATGACAAAGTCAAACAGAGGTTTTTTTTCAGCAATCAAGGGGACGTAACTCTAAGGTTATTGATCCGATCTGGCAAGTTTTCGACATCTTTCGGGATTTTATCCATGCCCACCTTATCTGCAAGTTTCAGGAACATCCGATCAAAACTGAAGGAGTTATGGTGATGACCAGCATTTTCCTATTGTAAGTCTACGATACCTTGTAGTTGCCATGGCAACCAAAGTTTTCATTGGATTTCCATGAAAAACTTATGTCATCGATGCCCCATCAGAGGCATGCTATAGATGGGAAATGATTCAGATCAGCTTGCGGATTGTGGGGATATAACTGGTCAAAGGTGTGGACGGACGACGGACTGACGACATACGACGAATAGCCTACCATTCTATAAGCTCCACTGGAGCCTTCGGCCCGGGTGAGCTAAAAGGTTGAAGGCTGCAGAATATTTGCAAAAATGTATAAAATATATAAGGAAAATCAGTGGCCGTCCTTAGTCTATGTGTAATGCGCAGATGCTCTTAGATACAAGGTAAGCAACTCGAATAAAATAATGTTTACTACATCATCACATTAGCTTTCTTGTGATAATGCCGAGTCATAACTTTGGACCAGCCAATTTCCTGTATAACGGGTGTATACCCATTAGTTTATAGAATTTCCTGTGTTTAATGCAAACAGTGTAGACCCCAATCAGACGCCGCATTCTGCGGCGTCTGATCTGGGTCTGCACTGTTTGCCAATGTCTCTTCTATGGGTTATGCTTAGCATGCTGAGTAAATTTTTTTTCAGCAGTTTTCTTTATTTTTTTTTCCAGAAAATAAGGTTTGGCTTTTCATAAAAACTGTCCCCAGTTTTTCAGCTTGATTATTATTATTTACTGAATTTTTCTGCGCAAAATATTGTTTAAACACTATTCTTCCAGATTGCCTTCGGTTGCCAAAATAAAACTTCTATTGGGAATCGTTCCCGACGCGGACCGAAAGAGCGTAATAATCATAGCTCTATGAAGAAATTCAACACGCCAACCGATTCCATTGAGAGGGAGCAGCTCAAGATCGTTCTTCGAAAAAATGGCCACATCGGAAACTTTGTTTTTATGGAGAAATGAGGAAATATTTACTTCGATTGAAAAAACAAACAAACACTAAACAAAAAAAAAAAAAAAAAAAAAATACGTCTTATCTGAAACACTCCCAGCGGGCACATGACGTCTATACAACATCGCATCAACGTCGATGCAAAGAAAAGACGTTTATACAACGTCACATTAACGTTGATGCAACATCATATCGTCGGACAACATCGCATTCACGCTGGTGCAACATCATAACATCATACAATATCGCTTCAACGTCGACGCGGCGTTGTATAAATTATATGGGCCCGCTGGGACTGGAAAATTCAGACCATGTGAAGCCGAGCGGAATGCATAAATATGCAAGCTCTCATACCGTATACCATCAATAGGACACCTTCTCACCATATCTGAGGGGGTGGGGGTGGGTGGGGGGTGGGGGGAAGCTCATGACATTTATACAGCTTGCCATTAACGTTGAAGTATAAATGACATGATACTGTTTCGACTTTGCTACGAGGTATAAATGTCATCGACGTTAGCGCGACGCTTATAGACATCATTACATTACATTGACGTGAATGCTACGTTTTATAAACTCCATGATGTTGTATCAACATTAATACCACGTTTTATTTTATTGATATTTTCACAAGTGAAAGTATATGATATTTTCAAAAGTGAAAAATAAACAAGTCATTGTTATTTTCACTACTCATTTTGATTACTTCGGTTGCCTTCAATGTTTCCCAAACAGATGCCGATCCCACCTCGTTTTTTTTTTTTTTTTTTTTTTTTAATTCCTCTAATTTCTAAATTCTCTGTTTCTGAGCTAAACTATGAAGTGCTGGATTGCATTTTCTTAGTTAGAATGTAAGGAACAATTTGGTAACAAGATTATTTTAATTTGGCGATTTTTTTTTTGTTTTTGTCTCTCCAGCGCGTCACATGTTAAACACTGAACGTCGACGTCATGACGTTTACGTTGGTTTATGTTTTGTTTGGTGACGTTAGCTATGACGTCAGAAGCGCACATTGGCGTGCAAACAATGAAATAAAAATGAAAATTTACTCTTTACAGTAAATACCATAAAAATTTTCATCTTGAAACTCGTAAAATACTGATGTTTTCATTACACTCGATGAAAATAGTTATGGTATTCACAGAAAAAGAGTACATATCCTCTATGTTTAAACATCATTTCATTGCATCGGTGTACTTAATTAAATACCAGCCACAACGTCGAAAAACGTACTTTCGGTGATGTGCGCTAAGCGGATTTAAATCAGCCTGCGCATTCGCGTAGTCTGTTCAGTATCTTCACTGGGCGTATTTTGGACAGCCAAGGATGCAAAGTTAATTCATGCGGACACGAAGACTGATCAATCTGCGTGGATGCGCAGGCTTAACTGAGTCTTGTATGTGCGCATATCATTAACGTCATGCAGTTACATCGACGCTAATACGACGTTGTTTAAACGTCATGACGTCGCATCGACGTTAATATGATGTTACATAAACATCATTACGTTTCTCGACGTTAATATATAGAGGATATTTATTCTTTTGCTGTGAATACCATAAATATTGTCATCGAGTGAAATGAAAACATCAGTATTTTCACGAGTGCAAAGCACGAGTGAAAATTTGAATGTTTTCATTACACGAGATGAAAATTTTTTTTCTTTTTATTTTATTGTTCGCACGTCAATGCGCGTTTCTTATGTCATAAGTAACGTCACCAAACAAAACATAAACGTCATGGCGTCGACGCTCAGTGCTTAACATGTGAACCGCTGGAGAGACAAAAACAAAAAGTTTTGGCGAATCAAAATAATTTTGATACCATAATGTTCCTTACATTCTAACTAAGAAAATGCATACGAACACTTGATAGTTTAGTTCAAAAACAAAGAAGTTAGAGGTGTTCAAAAATCTGAAGTGGAGGTAACATCCACGTCTGAAACAGTGAAGAAAACCGAAGTCGTCCAAAGCGTAGAGTGAAAATATAAATCGTATCATTCTCTATAGTGAAATGATACGATATCAATTCACTAGTGATTGATACCACTTTTATTTTCATCAGATATACACTGATTTCACCGCTGACAATAAAATAAGACGTTGTATAAACGCCTTGACGTTGCATCGACGTTAATGCGACGATGTATAAACGTCATGTGCCCGCTAGGATATTTGTTCTAAATTTTGAACAGCTCCATTTTACTACCTGTTTGATGTGCCTGAAAACCGCTGGATGTGTGACAGTATAGATCTTGATCGGACGTCGTGTTTTTATGGGTCTGATCTCGTTCTACGCTGTTTGCTTAACTCTGTTTGTCCCAATTCTGAAGCTAGATATGAGCCACAACGTCAGAAAGCGTACCTTCGAACATGTGCGCCCAGCGAAGATTAGATCAGCCCGCGCATTATCGTAATCTGATCAGAACCCAGCAGGCAAACAACATCAAAATGACGTCGTATCAACGTCGATGCGACGTGATCACGTCGCATCGACGTTGATACGACGTCATTTTAACGTTGTGTTCCCACTGGGAATCTTCATTGGGTGCATTTAAGAAAGCCAAGGATGTAATTTCTTCATGCGGACAACGAAGACTGGTAAGACTGCGCAGATGCGCAGACAGATTTGATTCTGCGCTGCGCGCACATGTCAGCAGGTACGTTTTCTCACTTTGCGATTTTATACGGTATGTAACTCTATCCTGTTCGACCTCTGGCAGAGATTTCAACTTTTAAGTCGTCTTGAAGTCTTTGACAGTATCATGGAACTCCTTTATAAGACGTTTCATTATAAGACGATTTGAAGGTGGACCTCAGAAGTGTTGTATCCAAGCAAAAATGCATGGTTATAGATAAATGACCATTTATGGTCATTTTTCTGTATAATTTATACATTTTGTTTGGCTACAACACAACACGGTTGTTTAGCTAACACGGTTTTAGCCTTTTGGTTCAGCAACAGTGTCTTAAAGAGGTTTGAAGGTGGGCCCTAAAAGTTTTGTATCCCAACAAAAATACATACATTATTTTGAAAGATGACTATGGTCATTTTTTTTTTCAATATAATCTATACAGTTTGTTTCGTTACAATACTGTTGTTTATCTAACACGGATTTGGTTTTGGAGCCCAGCAACAGTGTTATATGAGGTTGTGTACCAGCATTGCCAGGGATTGTGACATGCAAGCTCAGCCGTGGTTTACGAATGAACTACAAAACAATAAGCCTGAGACAAAGTTCACTGTCAAAGTTCAAATATTCAGACATGTGTAACAGAAGTAATTTGTTTGTTTATAAATGAGTCGAGCCATATGAAAATGTGCCTTCGGCGCATATACAAACAGCGCAAACTCAGAATCCGAACCCGCTATTCTAACCAGGGCTCAGTTGTTCAATACTAACGATGTCGTTAGTTAACGTATCGTTAAAACTTTGACCATTAAATATGGCATGTACACTAATATTTTTGCTGAAAAAATGTGAGTAGCTTTTGCATTTGCAAAAGCTACTCACATTTTTTTTTCAGCAAAATTACCTGTGAATATATTGTACTTACTAGAACAGTTAACATTTTGACCACTAACGAGCTCGTTAATCTAACGATGCTTTGAAAACTGGGCCCAGGGCTTTCGTTGTCGCTTACATTATCATTGGAAACTATAGGAATGAATTTCATTTTTATGGATTTTATCGATGTGTAAACACCGGCGAATCGGTCACAATCTGAATAAAGCCTGAAAGAAGGTCTTTGTGTTAAATTGCGAGTGGTTTGGTCGGCGTTTTCACAGCGATAAAGTCCACAAAAATAAAATTTCTTATAATTCCAGCTAAGTTATATATTTACACAGAAAATATGGTTAAAATAGTTCACTTTAGAAATTTGCGTAAAGAAAAATAGTTCTGAAACTCCTGCTTATTTGATTTCTCGAAGTATAGATCCCGTTTTCTAACTGCTCTCGACCAATCAAATTGCGCTAAATAATTGTAGTATAAATAGTCATGTACAGCAGAACTTCATTGACTCGAACATCTTTGGATCATAGAAATTTATTCTAGACATGAGTTGTTCGAGCCAATGAAGGTTAATCATAGCGCCACATCGCGAGGGAGTGGAGGGGTGTGGAAAGGGGGTGGGAGGTGGGGGCAAATGGGATTAATTAAAGGATGTCTTTTCGATCTATAAAATAAGGATATGTTGAGTGTGCTCATTTGAATCGCCTCTATGAGCTATCGGAAGAATTTACTAGGGACTCAAAACCGAGTTCGATTCAGCCACGGAAAACGAGACATCTGTGTTCGAGTCATTGAATAAGGTTTTCTACTATGACCAGGCGAATACATACTGTAATTGAGGGATATACAGTTGCTTTTACATGTGTGCACTGTGCATGTGTGTAGTCCAAATAGGAATTGATCCAGATTCGGAATCAGGCAAGACCAAATAGGAATTCTTATCTATCTTCAAATAATTTCCTCACTATTGACCAACAAATCACAAAATAACTATTAGACCGTGTATTCTTTCCCAAAACATTTTTATGTCATGGGTCCATTTCGGGGTTTTAACCCTTAAACTGCCAATCACAACAATAGTCGTCTGCTTTGTCGTCTGCTTGTGATTTTAAAAGTCTTTTTTGCAAACAGTGTGGACCCAGATCAGACTGCTCCTCTAGGAGCAGTCTGATCTGGGTCCACACTGTTTGCCTGTATGCAAAAATAGGTTTGAAAAGTTTGCAAGAATATTCAGCAGACGACATAAACAGACGACATTTTCAGATGCAGGTTTTCTTGGCGCTTTAAGAGTTAAAAGTCAGTAGATTCATTTTTTTAGATATTTTTATAACCTTGAATCATGAATATTTTATCTAGTAAAAGCTATCTGCTATCATTAGTTGAGTAGGTAAAACAGAGACATTTAAAGTGGCAATTTCATTAAAATGATACATTTTCATACTTGAGAATTACTAACTCATTTGGTGATGTGTGCAGTATGTACAGTTGTGAAATTACTTCGGAGAAAAAACAATCTCCAGGAAATTGGGATAAATAAGATTTCCTACTGGACTTAGCCAGATTCTGGATCTGGCTAAATTCCTATTTGGACTACAACGTACACATAAGGGAGTTTTCCTGTGAAAAATTCCAAATATCACAGCTTGCAGGAGTAATTTATTGATGACAGGTGTTGAATGTTAAAATCATTCCCAGTGATAAAGTTGTCATATATTGGAGGAAAACCTCGTTACAAATGAGCCATGTCGTGGGAAAAGGTCATCATTGAATGTGTGGTCAACGTTTACGCAGTCTTCTTAGGGTCTTCGCTTCCCGTCGATGTTTTCCAACATACCCCAAACAAATAACAATACGTAGTTTTAGCCGCATAAATAGTTTCTTTAACCCATTTATGCCGAGTGGACTCTGCTACCACAACTCTTTGGACTGGTCCTTTTCCAATAGAAGGGGTGTCTGATAGGATTTTATTATTACTATATTTAACAGAAATTCCTGTATTCAATGCAAACAGTGTATACCCAGATCAGACGCCGCGTTCTGCGGCGTCTGATCTGGGTCTACACTGTTTGCCAATGTCCCTTTTATGGGACACTAGGCATAAATGGGTTAATTGGGTCAATAGACTGTTTATCTGTTAATAGGGAGCCGTTGCATGCCCAGTATCGTCATTTTTCTCTCATTATCGTGCATATTTACAAAAAAAAAAAAAAAAAAAGAATGATCTGATCAGATAATCAAAGCACTGACAGCACTAGTCTCTGGGAGTAGGCAAGAAAAATGTACCTGATAGGGGACTTAAGACAGTTTTATTTAACCCTAAACTTCCTGTAATTAAAGCAAACATTGCAGACCCTGATCAGACGCCGCGTTCTGCGGCGTCTGATCTGGGTCTGCACTGTTTGCCAAATGTCCAGCACTTAGCCCAGTCAGGTTTTCAATCGACTCAAAATATACTCGTTACATTATTATCATCGATATTGTTATTGTGCTACAGATATTGACGCTTGCAGGCCAGTGTTTCATCCGGTAAAACTTTCTGCGAACTCTAACAATTGGACAACTTAGACTCGGATTAGATGATACTGTTGCATGGTCTGATCCGTGGATTGGTTGTGTATACATACTTGCCATCGTCGTATACATCTAAATTTGAATGTTCATGTACAGTCAAACATATCACCTCCACTAGGCAACAACTTGTCTCCATGCAGAGATCAACAATCTATGGCCCAAAGAAGTGGTCACGGTATAAATCGGCCTGGCTGCGAAGCGCTTCTTATGAGTGCCCATAGCATATGTTTTCGTGGAGATATAAAACGATATCAATACATTAGGGTTGAAAAATGTCTTATCCAGAGCGATGGCTTAAGAAATATTCATCTCACATACCCAGCAAACACACAACGTCACAACAATGTTGTAACGACGTTGACATACCCAGCAAACACACAACGTCGCAACAGCGTCTTTACAACGTCGCTGCCACAGGTGATTGAAGTTTAGTCCTTAGCCTATAAAAGACCCAATTTAGGGTATAATGCGCTTCATATTTTAAATATATCAAGCCTATACATGCTATAAAGTGGAGTTTTCGATTACGGACTAAACTTCAAGCACCTGTGGTCGCTGCAACGTCACGACGTTGCAGCGACGTTTTAATGACGTTGTTTGGACGTTGTGTGTTTGCTGGGTAGGTGCGATAACATAATGACATATTGTAGTTCCGGCTGAGTACAGTCTCACTACAGACTTTTTTGCTCGAAACTTAGTATTGTCACTTGGATTATTACTATTATTATTTAAATTAATTAATTAATTGATTAATCAATTTTATTTATTTATTATTTATTTATCTTATTTTTTTTTATTTTCTATTTTATTTATTTATTTATTAACTTTCCTTGGCGTTTTATTTGAAATAAATCTACGACTTTTATTCTGATTGACTATATTTTATCAGAAACTATTTGTCGTTTCCGTATCTTATCTGTTCTTTCTTTTTAAATATTTACCCTAAAATAACATATACAGTCAAAAGAAAACTGGTCTGTCCTATGCTATTTCTACAGAGAAGTGATTTTTGTTTTTATTTTATTTAAGATGTGTTTTCCCACTGACTTTAAGTTGATGTTTCACAATGATACTGTGAAAATTTCGGAAAATTTGAAGGAGTGGAACTTATTGAAAACTCTAATCTACCTACTCGATCGGTTTTTGCATAAACTGCAGCCGTTTTTGCCGTAAAAAAAAAAAAAAAAAAAGAAAATATTCGATTTTTAAAAAAACAAAACAAAACAAAAAAAAGGCCAACAGAATAAAACTGTTCTGCATACTGAGTTATGAGAAAAGGCTTTGCATTAACCCAGCAGGCACATGACATTAATACAACGTCGCCTCAACGTCGATGCAACGTCATGACGTTGCATCGACGTTCAGTCGACGTTGTATAAGCGTCATGTGCCTGCTGGGAAATCATTCACAAATTACTTCTTCTTAGTAAAGCGAGAGGCATAAATAAATAAATAAATAAACCGTTACCACTCTGTGGGCAAATTCTCCAGACGACAAATTGGTATTTTTCTTCTTCTGCCCAGAAAACAGGATTTGACATTTCATGCAAATTGCCTCCATTGGAGACTATTTGCATGAAATGTCAAAATCTGATTTCTGAGAAAAATAAGAAAAATATTTCAGTATGTCGTCTGCTGAAAATTTTACCCAGATTGCTAAGCGTTAAAGGTACACGTAGCCTAAGACAAGCTGTTACAGACCAGATGAATAGCATGCGATTCAGACATAAACACTTAACATGCTGGAAAAAAATCAGCAGACGACAATTAGATATATTTTCTTATTTTTCCAAGAAAGAGAGATTTGTCACTACATGCAAAGGAGACAATTTGCTTCGGAGACTATCTGCATGATATGTGAGATCCTATTTTCTAAGAAAATAATAGATAAAAAATATATCATCTGTGTCGTCTGTTGAATTTGTCCAAAGCACGGAAAGTGTTAAGACATGTATCAAATAATGAAATCTGAACGTGGACCAATCATTTTTGCACAACTATATGCCTAGTCCCAGACAATAGACAAACTATATACATGTATATATTTTTATCCCCACGCCTTTAAAAAAACGACGGGGATATTGTTTACGCCTCCATCCATCCATCCGTCACGCATTCTCCTCCTAAACTACTGGGCGGAATTCTACCAAACTTGCGACATCACTTCCCCTCATGGTAAGAGTGTGCGAGAGCAACATTATTTTTCTGTGCGTTCGTCGTCCATTTGTCTTTCACACTATCTCTCCTAAACCACTGGTCGGAATTCATACAAACTTGCTACATCACTTCCCTTCATAGTAAGGGTGTTGAAGAGCAACTTTATTTTTCTGTCCGTCCGTCCGGCGTTCGTCCATCTGTCCATCACGCTATCTCCTCCTAAACCACTGGGCAGAATTTAACCAAACTTGCTACATGGCATCCCCCTCATGGTAAGGGTGTGGGAGAGCAAGTCCGTCCGTCCGTCATGCTATTAGCAACATCAGCAACGAGCGTGGGGATTTGCGATGGCGCGCCATCGACTGCGTATTCTAGTCTTTTTTTTTTTTACCTTTCTCAACCAGGTAGCCATCTGAATCGTTTCATCAAAACGATGCATCCGAGAAACAATCTCCTCGTGAACACCCTCCAACAATACCCCTCCCCCAGCTCAACCCACAGAAATATCAATACTTCTCTAGTGGGCACATTACGTTTATATTATAACGTCACATCAACGTCGATCGTCGTTGTATAAACGTTGCATGCCCGTAAAACCACACCGTATCGTATTCGGACAGACAGGCCTCAGCAAACAGTATAGACCCAGAGCAGACGTCAAAGAACTGGTCAGGAACTACACTGTTTGCTACT
This sequence comes from Anodontia alba, assembly GCA_964016985.1. Lineage (NCBI taxonomy): Eukaryota > Metazoa > Mollusca > Bivalvia > Lucinida > Lucinidae > Anodontia > Anodontia alba. Next base: position 133,509,011 of record OZ024822.1, read on the forward strand.
CATTAGCTCACCTGAGCACAGCACGAAGTGCTCAAGGTGAGCTATTGTGATCGGTGATTGTCCGTCGTGCGTTCGACGTGCGGCGTCAACAATTTGCTTTAAAAGCCTACTCCTCCTACACCCCTGGGTCAGTTGACTTGAAGCTTGGTAGGAAGCACTGGGGTGACATGTAGATCAAAAATAGCTAAAATTGTTCCGATCAGAATACCTTAATGGCCACTATAGCGGCCATCTTGAAAACCTGTTTTTCGCTTCTTCTCCTGAACCGAAAGGCCATTCGAAACTTGGTTGGAAGCATCGGGGTGACTTGTAGATCAAAAATAACTAAACTCAGATCGGAAATCCAAGATGCCCGCCGTGGCGGCCATCTTGAAAATTTATTTTTCGCTTCTTCTCCTGAGCCAAAAGGCCAATTGACTAGAAACTTGGTAGGAAGCGTAGGGGTGATTTGTAGATTAAAAATAACTAAAATCGTTCCGATCGTAAGTCCAAGATGGCCACCGTGGCGGCCATCTTGAAAATCTATTTTACGTTTCTTCTCCTGAACCGAAAAGCCAATTGGCTTGAAACTTAGTAGGAAGCATCGTGGTGACTTGTAGATCAAAAATAGTAAAAATAGTTAAATTTGTTCTGAACGGAAATTCAATTTGGCCGCCACAGTCGCCAGATTGAAAAACTTCTACTGAACAGTAAGGCTAATTGACTCGAAACTTGATAGGAAGAATCAAGGTGACTTGTAGATCAAAAATGTCTAAAATCATTAATTCTGAGTGGAAATCCAAGATGGTCGCTCTAGCAGCCATGTTGAAAATCAATTTTGAGCTTTTTTATCCTGAACCAAAAGACCAATTGACTCGACACTTCATTTTAAGTATCAAGGTGACTTGTAGATCAAAAGTAGCTAAAATCATTCTGATTGAAAATCCAAGATGGCCGCCATCTTGAAAATCTATATCGAACTTCTTCTCATGAACCGAAAGGCAAATTGATTCGAAACTGGTCATGTAATCAGGTGAGAGATACAGGACCATCTTGGCCTACTTAAACGTTTGTAAGTGGTTTTAGACACATCGACACATTACGAAAAAAGCCTATTCAAATATATTGAAAATTTTACCATCAAACTGAAAATTTTCAGATAAAAATTCTGATATTTTTTATATTTCTGCTCAAAACATAGATTGTGGGTACTCGTTAGAACCGCCTCGGCGAGGCGGTTCTAACCAGTACCCACAATCTATGTTTTTGAGCAGAAATAAGAAAATGTATGCTCCTCTAAACCCCAGTTTTACTATATAAAAGTGGGGTTCAAGGGGGTCAACATTATATAGGCATATTTTCGTGATGAGGTAGCATTAAACTAGGCCAGGCTAAGGTAGTAGGGACTTGTTCAAAGTTTAAGATATTATGGTAAGGAGATAAATTACCAGAACGTTTAGGATAAATATCATACTTCTAATGCACCAAATCACCTACCCGGGAACCATACCTGCTGTCTGTCAATCTACCATAACTCAAATTATCTGCTGGTGAGGTTTGGTATGGTGGTTGGTTTGTGCCATTTCTTTTTTTCGCCGAAAAGACGCCACGCGAAAAGACGACAAAACGACATGGGGAAAAAAAACAACACGAAAAGTCGACACGCGAAAAGACGAAATAAAGCCGTGCAAAAAAAAAAAAAAAAAAAAAAAAAAAAAACGAGAAAAAACAACGACAAAGAAAATAAAAACAAAACAAAAAAAAACAACAAAAAAACAACGAAACCTGCCACGCAAAAAGACGAAATCCTAGCACGAAAATACGAAACGCCCTGCGAAATGACGCCATTTGAAACATCTACATTTTGTCATCTTTTCATGTGTCGTCTTTTTGTCTTTGCATGGCGGCGTTTCGTTTTTTTGTTGTTTTTTTTTTTTCGGCTGGCCTTGTTTCGTCTCGTTATTTCGTATTTTCGCCGTTTTTTTTTTTTTTTTTTTTTTTTTTTTTCGCATGGCGTTGTTTCGTCTTTTCGTATTTTTTTTTTCATTTTTTTTTTTTTTTTTTTTTTTTTTTTTGCATGGTGCTTTTCGGTTTTTCGAGTTCCGTTATTTCGTCTTTTTGCAAATGCGTTTGAGCGAATCGTGACTTCTGGCCTCTTGTTTTTCCTTTTGTATCGCTCTGATACAAACCAGATGGCCCATTAGTAATATAGTAAACGACGCTAACAAACCGTTCTGATGCAAATGACCCTCATAAACTGAATAACATCATCATCCATCATGTCGCAGAAGCACCATTCCTAGACACTTGACCTTATAAGGGACTGGATACAACTAATTGATTCCTCTGCCATTTTAAACAAGGAAGATAACTTTTGTGACTTCCCGTTTTCCCCTTCATTCTGCACACCAAGCACTTCTGAAACTGGGTCTACAAGAACAAAGGAAAGACTTTTTATCCAAGGG